>CM060904.1:366787525-367987525 GCA_030737815.1 Allium fistulosum
AACCATAAAAGATTTATCATATTTTTTGTTAGATTATTGTTGTCATTATGTGTTGTTGAAATTGAGGGAAAAAAGAAAACTATCATGATAACAGTTCATGTACCTAAGCACTAACTAAAATATAAAACGTGCAGCATCTTTTACTAACTCGTGTAAATTAAGCCCGTCTGTCACGTAACTGTTTCCCTTGCTTTATTTGAATCCATTTATTCTCAATATTTGAAACTTAATCATTTTTGGAGGAAATTGGATTAAAAATTTGATTTTGGAATTATTTGCAAATTTTTTAATTTGTTGATATGTATTGTCGAAGAGAATTTTTAAAGAAACTAAAATTTACAATGGATCCATTGATTACAAAATCTTTTATCAATGATAGCATTAAGTGACATAAAGACTATACATAAGCTCAGCCACCATCCAAGCAATGCACTTAATTGGTCTCTATTGTTCGACTTACAGTCACAGTTGAAATTTTCTAAAAATAGCAGAAATTTTAGTGTTTGCATTCAAAGTACTAAATTGTACAATAAAGATCTTCCAAACATATTGAGTGTACATGCATAATCAAGCATATGAAGTAGAAAGTTTGAAACATATACTACTCTATCATAAAAAAAGGTATGAAATTAACTTTATGGATTTATCTCCTTTCTAGGAAGGTATTCATAATTTATACCCTCTGTGAAATGACAGAAAATACAAAATTTCTTTTGATGCATGTAGGTCATAATAATAAAACATGAAGATCGGTGCAAAAACTGATGATGACACAGTTTGAAACGATAATAAGACGGAATGATAACAGTAGTGACATGGAATGATAAAAGTAGTGACATGGAATGATAACAGAATTTTAGTTTTACAGGCAATAACCTCCAAACTCTATCAAGTCATTTGAAACTGATGATGACACGAAATGATAATAGAATTAGAAACTGATTATGCAACTACGTAACAGTAGGTTATTAGAAACTGATGATGACACTGCATAACATAAATTCCATTGTTCACCTCAGTAATAACAGTAGTGACAGTAATAATGATGCCATGTAAGCACTGTAAAAACAGGAATAAGGCCGACTTTAAGCTCGATTAGTACGTAACAATAGAACATTAGAATTATTTCCATTGTGTAACGACCCACTATTTTGGACCATTCAAATCGACAATAATCCACACATGTCAGACTTGAATAATTCAAAATAATAGATTGTTAATTTAAATTTGGCAAAACTTAACATATACAATAAATAAATAATCACAGATCACAGACACAGAGTAATATAACAATAATGCAGCGGAAACAAAAGAATAGTAGTTCATGAAGCTACTATATATATATAACAGAGTTAAACAAGATACAACAGAGGTCTCGAATACATAGATATCTCAATACAATAGTCAAATACATGATCTGAATACATCACTGGAATCAACTGAATAACTGAAAGCTGGATAGATAGCTGGACCTCCAAGCGAAGCTCCAACTCCAAAGGTGAGTTTCGAATACTGTATCACTCAGTCTGACCCGAGCGTAAAGAAAACACAAAACACTCGAGTCAGGATTAACATTCTTATATCAATAAATCCAACTCAAGTGAAATAACGACTGAAATACAAGTGACTCAAAGGATGTTTGGGATAACCATCCTCTAAGGATCCATTAAACTATCTATATATACAGTAGAATACGCTAAGTAGATAATGTCTAACCAGTAAAGTACGATATCAAAATAGCGTTAAGTCATGGCCCATTCCACCCTTAACACATTTTTATTCCCAAGAGCATATACAAGACCGTAGTTTCCCCAAAACTGGAAGTCACCAGAGGGCAATCCATATACTAAAGGTACAAACCAAAATCGTAGTGGTCGCGAATAGGATAATCAGTATGACAAGGTACATGAGGCAATACCAACTAGGATACTAGTAGTTGCGTGATCTGGACTGATGTTGGGCATAGCAGCTACTACCCCAACACCGCGAAACAACACTCCCATAATCGAGGGGTGCACCCAAATCGAATCACAAAAGTAATAGATATGGTAACGAAGAAGTGTGTCCGCTAGAGGTGGCGAACGTCAATGGCCCGGCGCGGCTCCTGTTTTAGTCATGTCAGGGGTCATCCAAAATCGTTCTCTTTCTTCAGTCAACGCGTTCATCAAAACCACCCACTTCATTCTGGATCAACACTCCGCGTATATTAGTTATTAAAGTGGTTTCGGTATCGACAGAGAGTATGTCCATATCCGATCCCGGTCTCTTTAATAACTACGTATTATTACACCGATGGTCATTTAATAAATTTTCAAAATAGTTATATTTCAAAACCGACATATCATTGCCATTTCAAAACCATATCAATACGATATCACTTTTCCTTTAAATAAATCCATTTTCAAAATCATATCACTTTCCAGAGTTACATCGCTTTCGAAATCGTAAGTCTTTTAAATCAAAACACTTTGGAAATCAAAACCTTGAAATTCATAACACTTTGAAATCCTAACACTTTCCTCTTAAACAGTTTAGATATTAAAATTTGTATATATAGAAAAATAGTTTATTAAATAAAATAGTTTATATAAAATAGTTATAAGTTAAAATAAAATAATTTATATTGAAAAGGATTTATATTAAAATAACTTATAGTAAAATTTATAAAGTAAAATATAAATAGTTTTAGATATAGTTTAAATACTTTATATAAAAATAGCTTCCTCAAATTTCACAAATCAATCCACATAAACTCGAATTCCAAAATTAAAATTTAATTAAATCTCAAATCATCAATTTCAATTCAATTTAGTTTCTCAATAAACCCTTTCAAATTATCGATTTCAAATGCCTATTTGAACCATAAATAAACCATTTCAATTTCAATATATTTCAAGTTTAAATATTCGACATTTCAAAACTAAATTCGATAATTCAATTTATGTCCCAATTTAATTTCATTACATTTAGTTTCTGAAATATTTCTTTAATCATTTCAATACATCAAAATACAACTTATATTTACAATTTATATAGACAAAATATCCCATTTAAATTTATATAAGTTTGAAATATTCATTTAAGACACTTCTTAATTAATTCAAGTTATAAAACATATCTTAAAATTTCAAATTTAATAGATTTCAAATCAACTTATTTAAGTATAATTCTTAAATAATTAAGAATTCCAAATCAATTCAAATTTATCTTTCAACCTGAAACATTATAAATTCTATATTTAAAAATATAATTTTTACATAAATACTTAAACATATTTCATATTGATTCAACTCAACTTTATTAAATCAACTTTAATAAATCTTTAAAATCATTATTTATTAAAACCATATATTTCTTTCAAAACCGTAGAAATGTTTTTCAAAAACATTTATATATAGACCAACGGTGTCTGTATATAATTTTCTATCCTATGGTCAAGTGATACGGATATTTATCATTTCAATCCGCAATTTAAAATATATTCGGGTATATTTCTTTTCAACCCGAAATCCCAAATTCAATTTAATTTGAAAATCGCTTGGGTTTATCATTTCAACCCATAACGATTTTCTCCTATTCTAAAGTCCATTCGGGTATGTATCATTTCAACTCATAGTGATTCTATACTAACAGGGAACTTGCAGAGTGATAACAGATATGATAATAATATAACAACGGTAACAGGCATATATCATCAGTATAAATAACAGATAAGGGTGTCAGATGTCACAGATGAACAGATACAGATGATGGCATATATATATCAATATAAATAACAGATAATGATGTCAGGTGTCACAGGTGAACAGATACAGATGATGGCATAGATATAGCAATATAAATAACTAACAGCAGCATATTTCAATTGTCGTTTCAATTGAAATCAAATTTAATAAATATAAGAATGTTAATCGTGAGTGATTGCTCACCTTTCGAGGCTAGAGATCGAGAATAGACAACGAAGTTGAGTTACGAATTGCAAGCACGACTTCCGAAATAAACTAGATTGGCACGAATCGACGAGCAAAGCTGTTAGATAGGAATTGCCGAAATCAAATCAAAACATTCAACATAGCAACAAATAAAAAAACATGTTCTGCGTCAAAGTTTAACAATATAATTCTATGTGCTACCGAGATCGAAATGGTCTGAAATTTAGTATGAATAAAGATCAAAACTTGTATTTCAAACTGCAAAAGATTCACTTGTTTTGGACAAGAGACGAGAAAAGTTACGATGTCACGAACATAGACTCAGGCCATGTTTGCAGCAGTGTAAAATAATTTCTAAGTACAAAAGAACAGCTGTCTGGGTCTAACTTCCAAATGAGAAACAGAGGATCAAATGACCTCGCACGAAGCTGAAAATTCGTGAACATAAAATAGAAAACTCAATCTTTCCAACAAAAAAAAGAATCACTGTATTCCGACGTAAGACGGAAGAGATACGATGCGTCAAACATGAACTCAGGTCGTGTTTGCAGCAGTGTAAAATATTTTCAAGTACAAAAGAACAGCTGCCTGGGTCTAACTTCCAGATCCTCGACCACTAATCAAACGATGTCGGATTTTGCTGAAATTTGACAGGCATAAACTAGGTAACTTCGACTCCTTTTTAAAAATAGAATCAACCCATTCCGATAAAACATGAGTGAGATATGATATCGTGAACATGAAGTCTAACTGCCGTTCAGAAAAATAATAAATAAAATAAAATATCCAAACATATGCAATAATTATCGGTACAAGTTACATAGGTTTGTATCATCTGGGAATGACGTGCTTCTTTACCAAAACTTATTGTTTGTCAGCTTAAAAAAAATGCGAAATCATTTGTTCAACTATTAAATGCACGAAACCTATAATTCAAATCTATATACATTTCAAAATTAAAACAAAACAAAGTAGGTATGTTGATTTGCAAGGATAGGGTAATGTGTGAGTGACAGAGCAGGTGTATGTGTTTGTTTGTACTGATTTTGTGTGTGTTCTTGACAGGCGCGTGTTAATGTTCTAGGAAAGCTTTTGAGTTCATTTAGTATGATATATAATATAATATGATACATGTTAGCTCTCCATTATAAGAGCTATATAATTATAATTGCCAGAGTATGCTTATACATAACAAAGCTTAAAATAAAGATTAATATACATAAAACACGTGCAGACCGAACTATATACATATATTATAACTAAATATAATAACCAACAATATAAGCTATATATATACCTGAAAGAGAAAAGATGATGGAGCACTCGGTGGAAGAAAAATAGGGCAGGGGAGGCGCTCGAGGCATGGCTGGAAACAACGGCTACAAAATGGCAGAGGGAAGGGGTAGCACGGCTGACTTTGAGGCGGAATGGTGGAGGAGGAGAGCGGTTCAAGAATGTGAGCAGGCAGGCAGATGGTTGCTTGGAGGACAAGGCTGGAAATGGGCGAGCACGAGATTATATTGGAGTTTGGGTCAGTGCGTGGGGTTTGCGTGAAAGCCATGAAGATGGGTTGTTGGTGAGGCCAATGATTTGAAAGGGGAGGGGATGAGGCATGCAATATCAAAAGTGATCGGTCACATATGACAACAAACGTTTTATGTTGAAGAAGAATAAAAGCCAAATAAAAATTCTGTGAATACCAAAAGGCAAGTGACTACTGGTGCAAAGGCGAGCCAATTGAAAGGACAAAGAAATAAAAGTTCACATACGGAACTGGTACGACTGATCGGTTCACCGATTTCGTCGTGTCCCGAGTCCCGAAACACATGAATGGATATACCGCCGAGATCGGTACGATGAGATGATCAAAACGGTATATAGATATCAGTGGTATGATTGAATTATAAAAATTCGAATTTTCTAATAGCGGAAAATGCAAGAAAAATGCTGAAAAATAAAATCGACGGAGCCAAAGATGTCCGAATTTGGAAAAACGACAAACTGACATCTTGCTCAGAAGATGGTTTAGAATTTTTCTATGTAAAAATATTTAGGTTTCAGAAACATTTTATTTTCATCGGTTTTTAACTGATTAAATTGAAGTAAATTTACGCGCGAAATAAATTTTCATATTTTCGGACGAAAATTTACCAGTTGCTATGTTTAATTAGACGCATTCCAAATATCAAATTTATATTTCAAAATTTTATCGTTTAAAATTTCATAAAATTTCAACTAATTACTTTATTAAATAGTTGAAATTTACGGGTCGTTACACATTATTATCGAGTTTACAGGTGAACAATGGAATGTTTTACAGGTAATAACCTCCAAACTATGCCAAGTCATTTAAAAAAGGCATGGTGTGGACTGACGAACAGAGGAAGGTTCAATGTAGAATTAAGCAACCGAAGTTGTAGTGGACAGTAAAGGAACGAAGTTTCAATGGAGAATAAAGTACCTGGAAGCGAAGCCTATTGGATATCATATCAATGATGGTTGAGCATAATCGTGAAGGTGCACAGGCAATTTAGGGAGTAGTTATTAATCGTCGCTGTTGTTGCACTCACTGAAAATCGATTTAACAGCTGAATCGTCAGGCGTCGCTGCTCGGACCAAATTTGAGTCAATTTCGTGGAAAATCGGTAATTGTTGTCGATGGTGAATAGGCGAGAAAATTGACGTGGTTTTTTTTAACAGGGAGAGCGAAACTGAAATTGGCGTATGTAGTTTTGGGAAGAGGAAGAAAAACGTGGATGTGAGATACGCAGATGGAAAACATAGAAATGGTAAAATTGTAATTTCAAAAGGACACCATGCAAATCTATTCAATGAATTCTCTTTATTAGTAGTAAAGATAATTCATCATAAAACTTTCGGCCATGTACTTAAAATAAAAAAAATGAATTTAAATATTAATTTATAAGATATTTAAATAAAAAATTGAACTTCTAAAGACAATGCGTGTATGTATATTATAAATTAAAATATAATTGTGCACATTATTTCGAATGAATGAAAAAAAATTGGTATATATATTTAATTAATTCAAAATTTATATGTATATATACTATTTAAAAATATTAATTAGCGAATTATTAATATATGAAATATACATATAAATATATATTAGCATAATTATATATGTATATACTACATAAAATATAATATAATTTTTCGCATGAAAGAAAAAACATTTTTGTTTAGTTTTTAATTTATAAAAAAATTAACTTTAAATCTGTACGGATTTAAATAAATCAAATGGTTTTTAACTTTTGACTGGTTTAAAATAAATGTTAATATATATGTATGTATGTATGTACGTGCATATATATGTATGCATGCATGCATAATCGTATATATATATATATAACTTTATAATACAATAGTATTAAAATATATACGAATGATTTTGATTTATATAGTTTAAAAACATATTATATGTATTTTGGAATTAAAAAAAAATACTAGTTTGAATATGTATATGAATATGATATAATAATTTATATATAAAATTTAAATTTGAATTTTAAATCTAAATCTAGATCTAATTTTGAATTTGAATTTTAAATTAATTTACATTAAATTATAAATAAACTTTTGAATGTGTATATGTAATAATAACTAATTTTATAATATATGCATATAACTACATACATAAATATAAATATATGTATGTACTATGTTATATTAAACCATATTACCGACAACAAATATGTATATAATGTGGCCAACAAAGTCAAATATTAAAAACCATTTTTTTCCATCGTAGCACTTAAGTCATGATTCGTTAAACTCGCAATTTTATCGACCGTTTTCAGCTGAAAATGTTAGATGATCTTTTTCATTGCCCGACAAAGACATTCCTGATTTCAGGTGTTCTAACACGTTAGACTGACAGCAAGAGGTAGATTTTCCCATCGATCTATGACTAACTCCTTATGCAATATCTATAAATAAGAATTCCTAAGTATTTCAGATCGGTTTTGGGATTCCTTTTGGTAATCTTGAGTGAAATCGAAGTTTCTCCACCTCGTGTTTGGACGTAACTTCGTTTATGAATCATACGATACTTTCTGATCCTTGCTTTTGTAGGAGGGGAATATGGATATGTAGATTTGTTTTGCTTTCCGATTCAAAGTGAAACTGAATATGCAAGCTCCCTTTTTGTTTTACATTGTTCGCTCTTTCAAAAATTTAGAATCTTTACTTTCGGATGTATCCTCTTGACTTATTGGTTGGCATTTGTTATGCCGAGACATATTTTTGTTTCTATCAAGACTATCGATAAAAAACCCTTTTATATGATGTTTCAAGTAAGGTCTCTTCATCCTCGAAGGAATTGTCAATGGAAGTATTTTGGCTCGGGATAATACTTTGAGTTCCGTTATTATTTTGTTTGTCTTATTCTGTTAGAATATTTTTGCAAGAATAGTATTTGTTCCTTCTACTCGGCCATCTTCATTCCACATGAATATAATTTCAATATTTGATTTTTTTCCATTACCTCATAATATTTGATTTCCGTTGCCTCATACATGCTACCATTATGCTTTTGATCCTTGCAATGGTTGTTCTTAGTTGAATCTGACATCTTTTCGAGTATAAGTAGGGCGATTGCTGTAAAAAAAAATTAAAATAAACATTTTCGATCGAATGTTAGCAGCTTGAATTCAAATTTTGACCAAAATTATGATTAGAATGTTGAAAGGATGTTCTAAGTTTGGTTCTCAATGAAAATACCAAAATTTAAACTGTTTTTAACAAATAAACATCCAAGATTAATTTGACAACTATGGTTTTGGAATTTAAACCAAAATTATTTATATAAAAGAATTTAATATTACCTCCACAGTGAAATCATAGTATCAATGGAGTGCTAATATAGCAAGATATACTCTAATTATTTCAATAAAAATAAATAACACCACATTTTTATAGTGGTTCAACCGTTAATTATACTTACATCCACTTTGTTTCTCGTATATTAAATATTTGAGCAGAGTACAAATATAAGAAGATTTGGTAATTGAATCAAATTACAAATTTCAATTGCGAGTATTTATCAACTTGCGACCGTTAGTTATATTAGTATTTCAATTGTTGAAAAATCGGTTCTCTTTCCTTTGCCTCTCCTTGCCTATTTATACTACCAAAAGCTAGTATTTTATGCCGCACTTTATGGAAAAAGTGGTTGTTGGTCGTGCTAAGTAGGGATCATGGTTTGGACCTACTCAACATTAAGTAATGGTCGTCGCAAGCTAAACAATAACAATCGAATGATAATTTTCTTTACGGCCGTCGTCGTTATCCCTGTTTCTTATGGTTTCTTAAGTTTTGCTTTCTTGTGGTTTCTCTGAACTTAATAAGTCAACAAATATTTTACCCTTTCCCCTTGACTCATGCGCCATTGCAAATAATTTGGTTGAATGAAATTTAGCCTATAACTCACGTAGCCTTCCCAAGCATCTACTCGAACTCGAGACTCGTTACCATTTTGACCGCCATTATCATTACCTTGCTCTCGGGCGTCGTCGTAGGGTTCAATTCAAGACCATTAAGAATAATTTGACCGCAATTTGTCAAATTTCGACCATTCAAAGTTTAGATCACGGTTTCTAGATGATATCGATTTTTTTCTACAACCAGGGTCTTTGGACATGATCTTCATTGGCTATGTTCTTATCTTCAATCCTTTGCCACCGGCTCCTAAACCAAAGTTCATTGCTCTATTTGCTCTTGGGCCAAAGTGCGCCCATGCTGGCTAAGTTCGGGTTAGTCAGTCTTATTATGCCCGCACTCACGGTTGGCTATTGCAGCATCAATTTTGGCATACTTGGTCTCTCCTCACTTTAGTGTGCCAAGGAAATGTAGAAAGCATGACCAAACTTTCATCTTTTCCAAAAGAACTGTAACACCCCTAATTTTATTGACACTATTCAGGAAATTTAATTAGAATAAATTAAATAGAATAATGTAGATGAGGGGAATGGGGTTGAGTAATTAATTAGGTGGCTGTGTTTATTAATACTAATGAACTTATATAAATGGTTAGGAAATTAAACATAAGGGCATTAGGGTAAATAGCCGTCCACACCTCCTACCTTTATACTATTCTCATTAGGTTTTGCACGTTCATTTCACCAAAACAAAAATGCTTACAACAGTGAGAAGTAAGGCCGGCCATTAGAAGAGAAGAAGAAAACTTAAGAAAAGCTTAGAAATCATGTTAGAGGAAAATCAATCTCAAACAATCTCCTTATCTCAAGCAAGGTGAATAATCATTTCTACATCTCTATTTTCATTTTTACATCAAATAGTTTCGGATTTAAGGATAAATCTTTTTATGATGTTTTGAATGATGATATGCTTGATTGTGATTTATATGTGTTTAAACAAGTTTGTTTAATAAGAGATATACACGGTTTAGGGCACAGGAACCGAGATGAAAATGATTTTTAAATGCCATGGGAAAATTTTATGTTATAGAAAACAGGATTTTGGAGATGGGTTTCAATTCTGAATTTTATACGAATTTTCTAATGAAGAAAATAAATTATTGGATAATAAATTATTTACGGCAAATATAATGATTATTTGAGTTTGAAATTTTCGTATGTTGGAAAACAGTAATTAAAGGTTAATTACTGTTAATGGTTAAGAATAATTAATTTGTAAAATTAATTAAAGGATAATTACTTTATGTAATTAATGAATAATTAATCAAGGATGATTAATATTTAATGAGTAATTAATTAATTAAAGGTTTGTAATTAATTAATGATGGATTAAGCAAGGTTAGATAATTAATTCTTAAGTAATTAATTTAATTTAAGATAATTAAATTAATTATAACATAGGGTTAATAATTATTGCTTATATATGATTGTATAAAAATCCAAAACAATTTAAAATATCTATTTTTGAATTTCAAAACTTTAAATTCAAATCAAAGTCAAAAGTCTAATTTATAAATATAATTAGTTTTGTTTCTTTATAAGTAATTTATATATAGATAAGTATTTAATAAATAAAGAAAAAGGCTTTTTATTTACATTTACAATAAATAAAATTAATTAAAGAGACATGTGTTATTTCCTAAGGCTTCATTATAACATGTGTTAGATAATTAAATAGGGTATAGGACAAGTGTCATATTTAATTTTTGTTTTCTTTTATTTATTTTTTTAAATCAATTCAACCAAACATCCATATCAAGGGATTAATCAAGGGATTAATTAAAAGATAATTAATTAAGGAGTAATTAATTTATTTAAAGAAGTAATTAAGAGTAGTTAATTACCAAATGAGATTAATCAAAGGTGATTAATAAATGTGACTAATTAAAGATTAATTATTAAATGTAATTAATTTAAATAGGATAATTAATTACGGAAGTAATTAAGGGTCATTAATTAATATAATTAATAATGTAATTAAGAGTTGATTAATTAAAACTAATTAATCAATAATAAGTAATTAAAGAGTAATTAATTAATGTAATTAATTAAGGATTAATGTAATTACTTATAGTTAATTAGTTTATAGAGTAATTAAAGGTTAATTACTATAAATGGTTAAGAATAATTAATTTGTGAAATTAATTAAAGGCTAATTACTTGAATGTAATTAAAAGATAAATGTTTATTTATTTTAAAAACTTAACTAAGTAAATTAATTAAAGATAAATGTTTAAAAATTAATATGAAATTGGGAAGAAATAACTAAACAATATCAGAATCTCACAGCGGAAACGGAACAAAATATAATATATCACATAACTATTACATAGTCTTTACATAATCAGAGTTACACAGCTTATACAACACAAAATAGACAGTTATAAATTTTAAAACTTGCTTTTTATAAAACTTTTTAAAATTTATAACTGTCTATTTTGTGTTGTATAAGCTGTGTAACTCTGATTATGTAAAGACTATGTAATAGTTATGTGATATATTATATTTTGTTCCGTTTCCGCTGTGAGATTCTGATATTGTTTAGTTATTTCTTCTCTTCTTCCCCAAACTATACTATATCCTCCAGATATACAACGTGCACGCAAGTTCGCCAGTGCTCAGACCAACGTCGACGCCCTCGCCAAGTCGACAACCATCCCCCTAACCCACCTGGCTACCCAGACCACCGATATCACCATCGAAACGAAATCGAACCCAACGTTCGAAAAACTGGAACAATACCGATCACCTAAAAACGCCTCGCTCCGACCATCTCAACCACCTGACGCCACGCAACCACAATTGAAGCTTCGTCAACCTCCCCTGCTTCAATCCCCCTAGGTCCCGTTCAACTCGATGCATTGATGACCATGAATTAGCCTCACATCTCTCGACGTTCAAATCCTGACATTAAACCCTAGTTCGTCGTCGCTGAGTCGCCACGTCCATCGATAAATCAAATCCTTATTTTCCTGTAATCTCCAACATGCCAGCTTTCACCACGAACAATCACGACTTCCCAATCATCGTTGATCAACGGAAATTGATGAAAATACATTTTCCGTTCATCTCGAGAAATCTATTTATAACAGAAAAATCGATTGTTTTAATTTCATGATTTGATTTCATAATGTGATTTGTATTGGCAAATTATGAATTTAGGTAAAGAAATCATGATTTTTAAGTAAATAGTATTAAAATAGATTTTCTAAGATTTTTCCAGAATTTTCCTAAGTGTTTTAATGAATATATAAAATTAATTAAGGTATGTGACTTAAATATTTTATATATTTAGCTAAGAAGAATGGGCATTTTATAAAACAAAATTATTATTTATATCTGAAATGTGCGACAGCATTTTTCTGAGAAAGTACTTGTTAACCAATGAAAATTTGATAAAAATGGCAGGTTAGTTAAAAAGTTAACTTCTTTAAGTTAAAAACAAAAACAAAATAATGCGTTTAGCATGTTTCAGCCATTTTAGGCATAATACCTTTCGATCCAGACCTTTTGTCTAAGTCGAAAGGATTAAACCTTTCGACAAAGTCAAACCAATGCATATGGTATCAAGTACTTGGTGCGTAATGAATTGGATAGAGTCGAAGGGTTTGCAGTCGTCGAAAGGTTGATGGCCAAAGAGGTTGGGATATGTTTGTTTTATAAACTAAAGTTTTCACCTGCTTTGTTTTCGAATTAGAGCTTTCGACTTGGTTGCCTTCAACTAGGTCAAATGTTTAAAGAAAGGTCTTAAACCTTTCGACAAAATCGAAAGGTTACTACCACTTTTTATTGTTTGTTTTGAACCTTCCGATACAGTCGAAAGGTTTGATTTTTATAAGTTGTTTTATATATATAAGACCTTCCGACACAGTCGAAAGGTTAGGCTTTGAAAGGATTTAAGAGACCTTTCGGCAAGGTCGAAAGGTTTAATTCCGAAAGGTTGTTTCAAAGGGATTTTAAAGAACTGCCGCCTTTATTTTGTTAAAACCCTTCGAAGGGGTCGAAAGCAGGAGCTTTCGGCTTAGTCGAAAGTTTTATCTATTTTGAAAACCAACTGCTTCTCCCATTGCTTTCGAAAGGTTTCAAAGCTTTCGACTTATATGAGTTACCCTTGATTAATAATTGAAGTATAACCCAAACTTTCGAAGAAGTTGCTTTAAAAGGAGGAGGTCTATTATTTCAAATGAAATGATTTAAGCTTTCGAAGTAGATCTTCCGGCAAGGTCGAAAGGTTGCTTCCTTTTATTCGAAAGATATTAAAAGAGGACCTTCCGCATGTTTTAACTTCAACCCAGCAAGTTTTCGAAAGGTTTATGTTATAAGGGTTGAATGCTTTCGAAAAGTTTAAATTGCTGAATGGCTTCAATGGTTTCAAAAGGTTGTTTTGTAGACCTTGCGACAAGGTCGAAAGGTTTGGTTTTGAAGGTTTAAAAACTCATACTCAAATTTTTAAAGGAAAACCCACGGCTTGTATAAAGGAGTTTTATAATGGCTAAAGTATGTAATTTTGAAGAAGTATTTTTGATGAAGATATATGTTAAAGAGGTTAACTATGTTATGATATATATATTTCAAGGACCTTAAACCCACAGAAGTGGTATTGTTAAAGTGTTGTTTTGCTTCTTCAAATATGAGTATGTTCACATGATAACCCATAACTGTATTTTGGGAAAAAAGGGTAGAAGAACCAGCTAGGTTAACTCAATAGTGAATATAGATTGCTTAAACTCCTGAATGAGTAGAATTGCATCCATGGAGTCAGGGTGACCAAAAATATAGGATGCCTAAACTTTGTACTTTTTGATGCATACCAAAAGGTTCATAGTAAACCCATGAAAACTATGTATTAAGAATAGTTGGCAGGGGCTAATTGGTTTGTAGTGAACCCATGAAAACTATATCCGGATTAAGGATTGACAACAGTCAATAGGTTCCTGGTAAACCCATGAAAACTAGGATAAGTAAGTGGTTAATGGATATATCAGTAGGTTCCTAGTCAACCCATGAAAACTAGGATGTGAAGTGAGTTATTGTATAAATCCATAGGTTTCTAGTAAACCCGTGAAAACTAGGATAGGTGGCTTGTTATTGAAAGGTCCAATAGGTTCAAGAGGACCCATGAATTGATTAAGTTATCTGGCAGGAGCCATAAGTTCTTAGTGATCCCATGAAAAGTATGAATAAGACAGAATGTCTATTAATTATGACAAGGTTATTAGTAAACCCATGAAAACTAAAAAGATTAATAGTGACCCTAGAAACTATATTTATGACAGAGTGTCAGACTAAACTGGGGGTGGGAAATCCTAATTGTTTTCAAGTATGCATATCATCATAATATTTTGAAAATATATGTTCTAACCATTGTGGATGCATTATCAAAGTATTGGTTTTATAAAGGTTTTTAGGATACTAGTGGGGGAAAACCCGTTCCGCTATGCGGCGTGGTCTCACTAGATATCTAAAAGGATCGACATGTTAGATTATTATTCATACCAGATTTTATGTCTGACTTGAAGTTTTTGTTTTCCCCTTAAACTCTCGGGTACTCAATTGATTTTGAGTAGTTTGAGATTTAAGGTTTCCAGGTTCTCTTCTAAGACGAATAAAGCTTCCAGGAACGTGCAGGAAGCAGATACTTAATTAAGGTTTTTTGTCTGTTGTGTGTTTGTTTGTAAAGGCAGATTTATGAGCCTTATTATATACTCTGATCAACCAAGGGGGCATCTTCATATGTCGCTCTTGGCGTATTTGTAATAATTATATTTTGCTAGACGTGGTTAACGTAATATGAGATTATGTAATGAACTTGAAATGTTTTGATTTGAATATGGAATTGTATTTTTGAATTGTTAAAAATTTCCATATTTCTATGATATGTGTATCAATGAATATAACACCGCCGTATTTGATCGTCGAAGATTAATAACTATGGATGACTACAACATCCGTAGCCATTATTTTTGGGCCTCCAAGTAGAGGGATGTTATAGATTGGTATCAAAGCATAGGTTTATGAAGCTTTAAAAGAAAAGTTAAACCTAAAAGCTTTTTCAAACATAATCCGATGAATTTAAAAATATGATCGGGGTTTGGGTTAACGCTATAGTAACGTATTTGTATTTGATATGTAGGTATATATATAAGTACGTATTCCCCTTTCTCTTAGACCGTTCTTCTATATTTACTAAGGCTCGTATGCAGATATACGAGAAAGAGGATATGGAGGCAGGAAACGGAAGAGGAAATCTGGGTGGAGGAAGCACCACAACCAATGGAAATGCTCGACCTAATACTCGGAGAAACCAAGGTCGGTAAGTCAATGCTAATTAAAATGCTGAGGCTAATGTAGGTGCTGGAAGTCCGCCAATAAATGCAGGGATGGTGTACCAGTTGTTGGCTAATTTGTTCTAAGAAGGAGCTGCTGGAAATATTGGTGGAGCTAATCATGTAGTTCCAGCTGGTTATAACTATGCTAAGCTGAGTAGAGACTATATTAGTCTGGGAGGAATGTCGTTCGCTGGAACGAAAGATGCTGTAGAAGTAGAGAACTGGTTGTTGAATTGTGAAAGGATCTTTACCGATTTAGGCTTGAATGATGGTGAAAAGAGAAAGCTAGCCTCGAGACAGTTGCAAGGGTTAGCGCTTCATTGGTGGAATAGTGTGACGGCCGTAGTGCCAGAGGAAAAGTTGACTTGGGATGACTTCAGGAGGAGATTTGAGCAGAGATTCTTGTCCGAGGTTGCCAAATCAGCGTTAATGCGGAAATTTATGGATCTTGTCTAAGGACAAATGTCTGTGATCGAGTATGCTACTAAGTTTGATGAGCTATCTCGATATGGGTATGCTTTGGTTGACACGGATGTTAGGAGGAATGAGCGATTCATTAGAGGATTGAGACCAGAGCTAGGAAGGATGGCTATGACTCATATCAGAGCACTTTATCATGTGATGGTGGAAATGACCGTCCGCCATGAGGAGATGCTTGCTGTTTCGGCTAGGGAGAAGCCAGTTGAGTCCCAAGGTTCTTAGGGAAGAAAAAAGAAATTCTTTAAGAAGAAAGAAGCCTAGAAGGGAGAGGCAGCTAAGAAGGCAAAGGCTGATGTGGTGTGTTATAAGTGTGATAAGAAGGGCCATTATGCTCGTGAGTGCATTCCGAACTAGGTATGGTTCATATGAATGGTTAGTAATGCCATTCGGATTGACGAATGCGCCTGTTTTCTTTGTTGATTTAATGAACCGAGTTTTCAAAGAGCACTTGGATAGGTTTGTGTTGGTGTTCATAAATGACATTTTGGTGTACTCCAAAGATGAAAGAGAACATGAGATTCATCTTAGAGTAGTGTTAGAGACGCTAAGGCAAAATCAGCTGAAGGCGAAATTTTCTAAGTGTCATTTCTGGAAGAGAGATGTTAAGTTTCTTGGTCATGTGGTTTCGGAGAAAGGGTTGTTAGTTGATCCAGTTAAGATCGAGGCAGTCAATAATTGAAAGAGACCAGAGACGGTAACCAAGATTAGAAGTTTTCTTGGACTGGCAGGCTATTACCAGAGAGTCATCAAGGAATTCTCACGGATAGCAGTGCCTTTGACTAAGTTGACCAGGAAGGACGTGAGGTTTGTTTGGTTCGACAAATGTGAGGAAGCATTCCTTAAGTTAAAGCATTTGTTGACTAATGCGCCAGTGCTAGTAGTTCCAGATGGTAACCAAGGGTTGGTAGTCTACACTGATGCATGTGGCACTGGATTGGGGGCAGTATTGATGCAGAAGGGCAAAGTTATCGCTTACGCATCTAGGAAGCTTAGACCGCATGAGGTAAGGTATCCTACTCACGACTTGGAATTAGCTGCGGTGATTTTTTCCTTCAAGATTTGGAGGCATTATCCGTTAGGAGAGAGATTTGAGTTCTATACCGATCATAAGTCATTAAAGTATTTATTCTCTCAGAAGGAGTTGAATATGAGTTAGCAGAGATGGTTGGAGTTTTTGGCTGCTTATGATTTCGGTATAGAGTATACTCCGGGAAAAGGAAATAAGGTAGCAGATACTCTCAGTAGAAAACATCAGAATATGGTGTTAGCAATGTTGGCAGAATGGAAGGATCTAGAAGTTTTAGCCAGTTGTGGGGTGCAGTTGAGATCTACTACTAGTTCTAGTCAGGATACTACCATGTTATCTTGTTTAGAAGTTCGACCAGTGCTGATCGAAAGGATAGCTTCTAAGCAAAGAGAAGATCCGGTTTTAGCTGAGAGGATTAGAAGACTTGAAGGAGGATCAGAGATTGATGACCTAAAAGATTTTAATCTTGACCAAAGAGGATGGTTGAGGAAGAAGGAACAGTTATGTGTTCCAAATGTAGAGAACTTAAGGAAAGAAGTTCTAGAAGAATGTCATCGGTCGAAGTTTACGATTCATCCTGGAGGGACCGAGATGTAGCAAAACATGAAGAGGAGCTTCTATTGGGAAGGCATGAAGAGGGATGTTGGCTTGTGGGTTAGGTAGTGTGTTAACTGTCAACAGGTGAAAGCCGAACATCAGAAGTCAAGTGGGTTACTTCAGCCTTTAGATATTCCAGTTTAGAAATGGGATTCGATATCGATGGAATTTATAGACGGGTTGCCAAGGTCAAATAGAGGAAATGAAAGCATATGGGTTATAGTGGACGGGTTGACCAAGAGTGCCCATTTCATTCCGGTAAAGTCAACCAGGACGGCGCTTGTTTTAGCAACGTTGTTCATGAAGAACGTAGTTAGACTTCATGGGATTCCTAGTAGCATAGTCAGCGACAGGGATGCATTATTCACTAGCGAATTTTGAAGGAGTCTACAAGAGGTATTAGGTACCAAGCTCAAAATGAGTACACATATCACCCACAGACGGATGGGCAGACAGAGAGAATCAATAAGGTACTCGAAGACTTATTGAGAGCTTGTGTGTTGGACTTTGGTGGATCTTGGGAAGATCGCCTACATCTGATTGAGTTCTCCTATAATAATAGTTATCAGACTAGTATAGAAATGGCACCTTTTGAAGATTTGTATGGAAGGCCATGTAGATTGCCAGCATGTTGGTTAGAGACTGGAGACAAATTGGTATTAGGTCCGGATTTGGTTAGAGAGGAGTCAGAAAAGATTGAGATAATCCGAGAACGGATAAAGGAAGCTCAATCCAGGCAGAAAAGTTACGCAAATAAAAGGCGTAAAGACCTAGAGTTCTCAGTGGGAGATGGAGTTTTCATTAAAGTATCACCAATGAAGGTGTGGTACGATTTGGAAAATCAGGAAAGTTGGCCCCGAGGTATATTGGTCCATTTCAGATTATAGAAAGGATTGGAAAGCTCGCGTACAGAGTAGAGTTGTCGAGCGGTTTGACAGGTGTCCATAACGTATTCCATGTGTCTCATTTTCGTAAGTATGTGCATGATCCAAAGGCTACTATTCCTCAGACAGAGTGGGAGGACTTAGTAGTAGAGCCCGGTTTGACTTTTGTTAGACAACCAGTTCGGGTTGTAGCGAGATATGAAAAAAGGCTAAGGACCAAGACAGTCAAGTTGGTAAAGGTTCAGTGGAACGACAACGAAAAAGACTGTACTTGGGAGATGGAGGACAAGATTCGATAGGCTTATCCTGGTCTGCTTTGATGGTATGTTTATATCAGATTTATATAGATTGATTGTTAGTCAGATAGGATAGGACGAAATTCTTTAAGAAGGGGAGTTTGTAACACCCTTAATTTTATTGACACTATTCAGGAGATTTAATTAGAATAAATTAAATAGAATAATATAGATGAGGGGATTGGGGTTGATTAATTAATTAGGTGGCCGTGCTTATTAAAACTAATGAACTTATATAAATGGTTAGAAATTAAACATAAGGGCATTAGGGTAAATAGCCGTCCACACCTCCAACCCTTGTACTATTCTCATTAGGTTTTGCACGTTCATTTCACCAAAACAAAAATGCTTACAACCGTGAGAAGCAAGGCCGACCATTAGAAGAGAAGAAGCAAACTTAAGAAAAGCTTAGGATTCAAGCTAGAAGAAAATCAATCTCAAACAATCTCTAATCTCTTTATCTCAAGCAAGGTGAATAATAATTTCTACATCTCTATTTTCATTTTTACATCAAATAGTTTCGGATTTAAGGATAAATCTGTTTATGATGTTTTGAATGATGATATGCTTGATTATGATTTATATGTGTTTAAACAAGTTTGTTTAATAAGAGATATACACGGTTTAGGGCAAAAACCGAGATGAAAATAATTTTTAAATGCCATGGGAAAATTTTATGTTATAGAAAACAGGATTTTGGAGATGAGTTTCAATTCTTGTAATTTTCTGAGTGCATATGAATTTTATACGAATTTTCTAGTGAAGAAAATGAATTATTGGATTATAAATTATTTACGGCAAAAATAATGATTATTTGGGTTTAAAATTTCCATATGTTGGAAAACATGTTAAAATAGATTTTCTGTGATTTTTTCAGAATTTTCCTAAGTGTTTTGATGAATATATAAAATTAATTAAGATATGGGACTTAAATATTTTATATATTTAGCAAAGGAGAAGGAGCGTTTTATAAAATAAAATTATTATTTATATCTGAAATGTGCGGCAGCATTTTTCTGAGAAAATACTTGTTAACCAATGAAAATTTGATAAAAATGGCAAGTTAGTTAAAAAGTTAACTTCTTTAAGTTAAAAACAAAAACAAAATCATGTGTTTAGCATGTTTCAGCCATTTTAGGCATAATACCTTCCGATCCAGACCTTTCGTCTAAGTCGAAAGGATTAAACCTTTTGGCAAAGTCAAACCAATGCATATGGTATCAAGTACTTGGTGCGTAATGAATTGGATAAAGTCGAAGGGTTTGCAGTCGTCGAAAGGTTGATGGCCAAAGAGATTGAGATATGTTTGTTTTATAAACTAAAGTTTTCACCTGCTTTGCTTTCGAATCAGAGCTTTCGACTTGGTTGCCTTCAAACAGGTCAAATGTTTAAAGAAAGGTTTTAAACCTTTTGACAAAGTCGAAAGGTTACTACCACTTTTTATTGTTTGTTTTGAACCTTCCGATACAGTAGAAATGTTTGATTTTTATAAGTTGTATATATAAGACCTTCCGACACAGTCAAAAGGTTAGGCTTTGAAAGGATTTAAGAGACCTTTCGGCAAGGTCGAAAGGTTTAATTCCGAAAGGTTGTTTCAAAGGGATTTTGAATAAGAACTGCCTCCTTTATTTTGTTAAAACCTTTCGAAGGGGTCGAAAGCAGAAGCTTTTGGCTTAGTCGAAAGGTTTATTATTTTGAAAACCAGCCGCTTCCCCCATTGTTTTCAAAAGGTTTCAAAGCTTTCGACTTAGATGAGTTACCCTTGATTTATAATTGAAGTATAACCCAAGCTTTCGAAGAAGTTGCTTTAAAAGGCGGAGGTCGAAAGCAGAAGCTTTTGGCTTAGTCGAAAGGTTTATTATTTTGAAAACCAGCCGCTTCCCCCATTGTTTTCAAAAGGTTTCAAAGCTTTCGACTTAGATGAGTTACCCTTGATTTATAATTGAAGTATAACCCAAGCTTTCGAAGAAGTTGCTTTAAAAGGCGGAGGTCTATTGTTTTAAATGAAATGATTTAAGCTTTCGTAGTAGATCTTCCGACAAGGTCGAAAGGTTGCTTCCTTTGTATTCGAAAGGTTTTAAAAAAGGACCTTTCGCATGTTTTAACTTGAACCCAGTAATTTTTTGAAAGGTTTATGTTATAAGGGTTGAATGCTTTCGAAAAGTTTAAATTGCTGAATGGCTTCAATGGTTTCAAAAGGTTGTTTTGTAGACCTTGCGACAAGGTCGAAAGGTTTGGTTTTGAAAGTTTAAAAACCCATACTCAAATTTTTAAAGGAAAACTCACGGCTTGTATAAATGAGTTTTATAATGGCTTAAGTATGTGATTTTGAAGAAGTATTTTCTCGATGAAGATATAAGTTAAAGAGGTTAACTATGTTATTATATATATATTTCAAAGACCTTAAACCCACGGAAGTGGTATTGTTAAAGTGTTGTTTTGCTTCTTCAAATATGAGTATGTTCACATGATAACTCATAACTGTATTTTGGGAAAAAGGGGCAGAAGAACTAGCTAGGTTTACTCAATAGTGAATATAAATTGCTTAAACTCCTGAATGAGTAGAATTGCATCTATGGAGTCAGGGTAACCAAAAATATAGGATGCCTAAACTTTGTAATTTTGGGTGCATACCAAAAGGTTCATATTAAACCCATGAAAACTATGTATTAAGAGTATTGGTAGGGACTAATTGGTTTGTAGTGAACCCATGAAAACTATATCCAGAATAAGGATGGACAACAGCCAATAGGTTCCTGGTAAATCCATGAAAACTAGGATAAGTAAGTGGTTAATGGATATATCAGTAGGTTCTTAGTCGACCCATGAAAACTAGGATGTGAAGTGAGTTACTGGATAAATCCATAGATTTCTAGTAAACCCATGAAAACTAGGATAAGGTGGTTTGTTATTGGAAGGTCCAATAGATTCGGGAGGACCCATGAATTGATTAAGTTACCTGATAGGAGTATATACGTTCTTAGTGATCCCATGAAAACTATGAATAAGACAGAGTGTCTATTAATTATGACAAGGTTATTAGTAAACCCATGAAAACTAAAAAGATTAATAGTAAACGTAGAAACTATATTTATGACAAAGTGTCAGACTAAACTAGGGGTGGAAAATCCTAATTGTTTTCAAGTATGCATATCATCATAATATTTTGAAAATATATGTTCTAACCATTGTGGATGCATTAGCAAAGTATATGGTTTTACAAAGGTTTTTAGGATACTAGTGGGGGGAAAACCCGTTCCGCTATGCAGCGTGGTCTCACTAGATATCTAAAAGGATCGACATGTTATATTATTATTCATAGCAGATTTTATGTCTGACTCAAAGTTTTTGTTTTCCCCTTAAACTCTCGGGTACTCAATTGATTTTGAGTAGTTTGAGATTTAAGATTTTCAAGTTCTCTTCTAAGACGAATAAAGCTTCCGGGAACATGCAGGAGGCAGATAGTTAATTAAGGTTTTCTTGTCCGCTGTGTGTTTGTTTGTAAAGGCAGATTTATGAGCCTTACTATATACTCTGATCAACTAAGGGGGCATCTTCATATGTCGCTCTTGGCGTATTTGTAATAATTATATTTTGCTGAACGTAGTTAACGTAATTTGGGATTATGTAATGAACTTGAAATATTTTAATTTGAATATGGAAATGTATTTTTTGAATTGTTAAATTTTTTTCATATTTCTGTGATCTGTGTATCAATGAATATAACACCGCCGTATTTAGTCGCCGAAGATTAATAACTATGGATGACTGCAGCATCCGTAGCCGTTAGTTTTAGACCTTCAAGTAGGAGGATGTTACAAGAAACTCTTTTAAAAATACTTTATTTTAAAATTAATCAAAGAGGATCTAATCCTTCATGAAAGGAGATTGGATCGTTTTTAAGCTTTTTAGGAAGACTTTTGATCCTAAAATGTAAATCAAAAGCTATTCTTTCATAAGGATTCAAATATAGTGTAGCAATATAAGTATTACAGTGGTTAATATCTTTATCAAACCAATTTTGAATCAAGGATCAAAGGGGAATAATTGATAAATAATTAGAAAATAAGTACACAAAGGAGAAAAACACAAAATTTAAAGCTGTTCAACAATGTGCTCCCGTTCACTATTTGATTTTATTGATATTTCACTGTCACTCTTCGTTAACAATGGATTGCAGAAGATAGGAACAGAGAGAAATATAAGAAAAGTGAATGATGGAGTCCGAACTTACAAAGAAAATAGATTCCCTTCCACAAAGTGTGTTGGTTTATTTGTAGGTCTTAGGCGGGCCATCGTTAGAAATATTTCATCCTACAATCGGATCTATCAACTAGACAATATGACTCAACCCATTAACCCAACCCATTTACCCTACTTATAAATGGGTTGGATCAATCCATTTATGAATATTATTAAATGGATTATAAATTGGGTTGACCTATTTTAAAAAGGTTCATAAATGGATAACTCATTTACACATTTATTAAAAACATTAAATTTTAATATAAATTTGAAAGTTAAGAAATTTGAGCATACATTGTAGTTTTTTATGGAGACTGACAGTTGTACTTAGAAAATAACGGGCTACCGCATCTCCATATTTGAACTCCGCATAGTGCAGAAGCCGCTATTTTTTTGTTCAGACTGCAATAACTCCTTCGTTCTAACTCGGAATCAGGCGAGACTTCGACCGATTAACTCCAACCTAAATTACGACGGTATGAAACACTCGGATACTTCATCGTGTGAACGCACAATGTGATTCTCCAATGGGAATGACAGTTGTACTTAGAAAATAACATGCTACCACATCCCTATATATGAACTCCACCTAATGCAAAAGCCGCTATTTTTTTGTTCGGACTGCAATAACTCCTGCGTTCTAACTCGGAATCAGGCGAGACTTCGACCGATTAACTCCAACCTAAATTACGACGGTATGGAACACTCGGATAATTCATCGTGTGAACGCACACTATAGTTCTCCAAAAGTAATGACAGTTGTATTTAGAAAATAACATGCTACCACATCCCTATATGTGAACTTCGCCTAGTGCAGAAGCCGTTATTTTTTTCTCTTCAGATTGCAATAACTCCTTCGTTCTAACTCAGAATCAGGCGAGACTTCGATCGATGAACTCCCACCTAAATTACGGACAGAATGGAATACTCGGATACTTCATATTGTTTAACACAGACTGTAGTTCTTCAAGGGGACTGACATTTGTACTTAAAAAATAATAAGCTACCACATCCTCATATTTAAATTTTGATGAAAATTAGAATTAAAATTTTAAATTTTTATCGAAACTCAAAACATGAAAATTAGAATTACAATTATTTTATATTTATTTGTTTTTTATTAGTCAAATTAAATTTAAATTTTTAAATGGGTTAAATGGGTAACCCGCTTATTTAGTTGGTTGGGTCATAAATGGATTGAATCATAAATGGCTAAAAGTGGGTCATAAATGGATTGGATCAAACTCGACCCAACCCATTTTGACCCAACCCAACCCGTTTGGCAGGCCTAAAGTTAACCGGTCGAAATATGAAGACAGAGGGTTAAATTTGGTCGGCCTAGTAGTCAAATTCAACCGCTCTTATGCTCATTTCGAGCACCCCAACTTCTTAATTTTTGAGCGCCTTTGCTAGTACAATTTCAAGCGCCTTTATGAGCTCATTTTGTTGTCTTACTTGCCTCAACACGAACTATCTTATAACTCGTAATTTGGGCAATTACTTGATGCATTCTTTCATCAGATTTTGGTCAATTATCCTTCTAGAAGAATTGGGGTATAACAACAACATTGTTTTTTCATTGGATATTTTTAGGTACATATTAAGATGTACTTATCATTGTTTTTATTTTTGAAATGGAGGAGTCAGAATCTCATTTGTTTTAGAATTAAAAATAAACCAAAAAAAGGCGATTCCTTGTTTCTCAACTCCATATTGGTTATCAGTAAATTCAGGTCACAATTATCTTGTGCCAGGTTCTATTTAGGAATTCATAATACTCACGTATAATAGATGAGTATGATTTCAAACTTTTTGCGAACTCTTCGTCTTAGGTTAAATCCTTAGATGGGCATCACTTTAAATAGTTATTTGCAAACCAATATTTTATCCAACCAACATGGTTAACCTACCATTCATGATTCACCACCGGTATGAATATCAAATCACAAAGAAACGTATTAACTAACACTTTAAGCAAATGGAATTTTGACTTGAAGGGTTCATTAGCACAGGGTAATAAAATTTTAAACCGGCACCTCATAAATGATAACACAACGTAATATTAAGTATCATTTATCGTTTTCTTTTCTGCAACACTTCAAAAAAAAATGATAATTTCTTTTCTCATTTATAATTGAAATTAATTACTCCGAAGTGCTGTTTTTGAAAGTTATTACCTTGCACCGAAAAGCTAGTTCACCTACTTTCTTGTTAAGGAAAATAGCAGACAAAGTTATGTTATAATGGATTTCTATCTATTTAAGTCATTTTCCAATACACACTACACATTTAAACCAATTTTAAAATATTTATAAAAACATCACTTTTTATGTCTGGTAAAACAAAGCAGTTGGAATTGAAGCTACTTCCAACATCACGGTTCTTTTTTCCCCAATTTATTTGTTGTGATGACGCTACAACATCAATTTAGTTCGTTGTTTGAGATGGTACCAACTATAAGCAGTGTTTAAATTGATTCAAATGTGAAATACGGTGCATAATCGAATGAGTGAAAATAAAATACTCAAATGAGTGAAAATAAAACCTATCACAATGTATAGCCATGGTCTATATGCACGTGTGCTACGCATTCAAGTTCACCAAACTATTAGCCACAACAAAATCAACGAACTTATATGTTATAAAGTCACAGCAACCCTGGAAATCATCAAGTGTATCAAATAGGTTTTGATTTAAAAGGACAAAGCAAACTACATATATTAAATGCTAGATTTTAGAATTTTCTGACAGTTGTATATAAACAAGAAACTAGTATGAAGTTGGTTCAGTTCTTCTGTTAAACGGGCAACAAGAAGAAACAATCCAATCTCCTAGAAACTTACATGAGCACTTCAAACAGATGAAAGCTTAGTGGCCATATTTCTGGAACTCCCACTCGCTGTTATCTGTATTAAAACAGGTATGATGTTATTAAAGATAAAGAAACCAATAATGCATTTGTACGAACGTATATAGTACGATACACACACACACACAAGTATAACAGAATCTTTACCTAAAGGACAAACTTGGCGAGTTTTGAGCCACCTACTAATGCAATGAAAGTGAAATGCATGGTTGCACACTCCTGTAGAAAGCATTGCCAATGTTAGAAGAAGAAGAAGAAAAAACTTCATATGTATAAATTATGTTTCTAAAATTGTAAAAGCAAATTTCTCCGTTTCAAGCTAACTTGCACCCGTGTGCATGACAGTACATAGAATTCTGCAAGGTGAATTACAAGCAATTGGCCCTTTTATATGCCAATTAGAGGACAAAGACTATAGGTTTGTGCAGTAACTGCAGTTTAACAACATATAGTATCGCAAAATTTAACTTCAAACCTAGGAAGCTGCAGAGTTCTTAGAATTTATGAGATGATGACAATGATGATAATTTGCTTCAGCTCATTTCAATAAGGTATGGTTTGATAATATGTCCCAAAACTAGCAATCACGTTGGCCTACTGCCACCAAAAGAATGTGATTCACAGAGATATCAAACCAGAGAACTTAGTGTTTGGATGTTGAGGCATGTGATATGTTCTTTATAGCTGTGGTTATTTCCTTGCATTATGTACATATACTGCTAACGTTTTATATGTGAGCTTCAAATCACGAACAGTTCGAACCATTGGAAAGCTTATACATCCCTCTACATTTTCATCAATATAGCATCGCAAAATTTAATATCAGCTACAATGGTTGCAAAAGAAATCTCCAGAAAATTTTATGGTTCACTTTGACTGCGCCCAAAGATCTAATGGTGTTACAAAAGTGCAATCTGACCATTAAACCCAACTAAAATTGTTATTTTGACTCGAACAGTACTTAATCCAAAACTGGATAATACATGATTGCTGTCATTTTCGTTTTTTTTCCCTGCTGAATGCAGTCAACTAAAATTCATTTTCGATAGTTCTTTTTCAATTAGTGGAATAAGATGCTTTAAAATAATTATAAAATGTGTATGCGAGGGACTGACATTGTGATTTTATCCCTTTGCTGAATTGTCTTATAATATTTCTTTCATCATGGAGCTAAGTGTAGTCGACAATATTCCTGTCAAACCTCGTATCCAATTGTTTAGCAAGTAAAGACAAATATGATACAGAGTAGACATGTGGACATTCTGAAAACATTTTATGCTCTACATATAACTGTCTGAAATTGTGAAATAGGACATTGCCAAATTAAACCATTACATTGTATAATTGATACAGCCAATGTTATTACCATAATAGATATCTCTTAACCTTAAAAAACCATGATATACAGAAAATATATAGATGTATATATCAGTTCCAACATATAAATAGCTTACAATTTATTATTGGTTGCAAATATCAATCTTTAAGTTAATTTCATTTAAGACTGGTATAAATCGCACTTATGTGCATCTAATAGATATTTACTTTTTATTTAATAAAAAATTATTAAATAAAAAGTCTTGTTGGTGGTGTTACATGCAAATCGATAGTGGAGAATGAAAACCGATGGTGAGATTCCGTTGATGTTTGCCACGTAGTTTGGTTGTGGTTTAAGACTTTATATGGTTGTTATAGAAGCTGAGACAATTTCTTGACCATATATATGTATGTATATATGTATTAATTATCAATTTATTATTTTGTATCTTATGTTTAATATAATTATTAACTGAAAATGTCATAAATGTTGAATACCATACAAATTGAATACCATACAAATTATAAATGTTTGAGTTTTATATGTATATAAGTTTATCAGTTGAAAATAAATATGATCTGTGAGTAAAAATTTGAAAGTAAATATTAATACATAGAAAATTGGAAAATTATCTGCTCAAAGTTTTGGTATCAATGGTATGTATTAAATATTAATACATGATAAAATTCTGCTTTAATTACTATGCATAGTACTATCTTAATTTGTAATTTATTATTTCATATGTCTAGGTATCTCATGTATCGAAAAATATATATTTATTGAAAATGCCATACACATAGACATCGTAGTCTGTTATAAATGCATCAGTATGTTTCCTGTGGAAACAAGTTTATTGTTTGTAATAATAGTAATACATGCTTTTGCATCTTCTTTTGTTACTGCTTTTGTTATAGAAAAGAAGTTTATTGTTTCTTATTGTTAACGTTAAAAAGTGAACGCTAACACCCGGTGTGTGTAATAGAATCGTGAAAGCACCACCCGCGTGACGGGAACAGAATTTAAGCAGTAAAATAGCAGAAAAGCAGTAAAAGACAGCAATTTATAGTGGTTCGGCTTGAGATTAAGCCTACGTCCACTTTGAATCTCTTTATTACTGAATCCGGTTACAAATCGATACAAATCTCTTATGAAAACAGTACAATTTGATCACAAGAAACAATCTTGACTACTAGCTCAATCTTCGACGATGAAACTCGATGAATCCGTGTTGGATGTAAGGAATTTCTCTTGAAGCTTGTTGTAGCGTCTTGAATGCTTGAAGATCTTTGATTGTTGAATGAGTGGAGACTTCGACAGAGTAACGGCGCTTGAAGAAATGAATGGCCCAAAAGTCCCCCTTACGTTGGAAGTGGTGGTCTATTTATAGGAGCAGCTCTGGGTGCGAGTTTTTTTGCTTAAGTCTTAGGTCGCGAACGACCTAAGTTAGGTCTTAGGTCGCGAGCGACCTAAGATAAGTCCTCTTCCTTTGGTAACCTTGCAGCTTGAGTTATAAGTGCGGTTTTGGGTCGGGGACGACCTTAATTGGGTCTTAGGTCGCAAGCGACCTAAGATAAGTTGTGGACTTCAAATTGCTCTAGGTCGTAACACTGCTAAGCCGCGAAACCTTTAGGTCGTAAGTTGCAATTCCCCTTAAGTCGTGAAGCCTCTTAGGTCGTTGAGTCTTTTCAATAGTAAAGTTGCTAACTTCTTTAGGTTGTGACATTCCTGTAGCTTAGGTCGCAGCTTCACTAAGTCGTAGGTCGCAGCTTCACTTAGCAGTTAGGTCGCTAAGTCATTCTGCTCCTTAAGCCGTTAAGTTTCTTAGGTCGCAGAATTCCTTAGGTCGCGAACTTTTCTTAGGTCGCAGAGTTCGTTAGGTCGCAAGCTTTTCCTGTGGTTAGGTCGCAAGCTCTTTAGGTCGTGCAGTTTTCTATAGGTCGCAGGCTTTTAATACGAGTTAACATTTGCCCCTCGAAGTATACGTCTATGCCATAGGTCGTATGCTTCGACTTAACCTCGCTAGGTCGTGAACGACCTAAAGCTTGTACTATCCCGTACGCATGTTCGCCTTCTTCTCCCAGCTCCATATAAATAGATTAGGTCGTGCCTTCCTCCTCACCTTACTACTCTGAGATCTCATTGCCATTGACGAATTCTTAATTCTTCGGAGGCTAATTCATCCAAGCAAAACATCGATCCACTTCAATCTGTATATTACGTAAGTGGATCAATCACTTCTCCTTCACAATCGCTGATCGATCGTAAATCCACGTTTATCGACCCAAGTTTAATTTCGTGTGTCATGCTTTGTTTTTTGGTTGTTTCGATCGATTTTTGATCGTTGTTTGATATATGTATTAATTCATGACCGCACAGAAGTTTTCACAATGGATCGGTGGGATTTCTAGTCGATTTGCCGAATGATTCGGAGGTATATGGATGATTTCCAGTTGATTTGCTGGACGACTTGAGGATGAAATGAGGAAGATATTGAATTCTCTTATAATGGCGGTATTGGGTTATCGGATCCAATATGATGTTGCTTGGAGAGGAAGTCAACGACCTACCATATTTGGACGACCTAAGAGTTAGGTCGTGCTGGAACGCTTAGCGACTTAAGTCTTTGCGATCTAACAACATTTGCGACCTAAAGAGTCTTCGACCTAAGCCAAGTCGTGTACGACCTAGGACTTAGAGAAAATTGCATCGTCTTAATCCATTCAGTTGCAATGTGCGACCCACAGACACCTTGACTTATAATAGGTCGCTGAACGACCTAGCACTTAAACAATTTTTCACAGTCCTGAACTTTTAATCTGAACAACATGACTTATGAATGCTGCAACCTATGTCAGGTCGTGAGCGCCCTAATACTTAGAATTTTGAGCAGAATTTGACTGATTTTTGAATTTGAATTGTTTTGGACTTTGTTGTACTTCTTTTCAGATTGCCTTAACTTTAATGCTAATAACCTGTTTAGAAGCAACATTCACAGAAAAATGGGACGAATATACTGCCATTGATTGCCCACATCGAATGACAGATTAGTCGACAAAGAATATCAAACTTAAATGAACTTCGTGAATGAAATGCTGTAAACTAACAAATCTAAGTGAAGTATTAAAGCAAAATTGAAATGATCAACTAAAGCTGATTTATTTGCATCGACACAACACTGTTCTTGGATTTAAGATATCAAGCCCTAAAACTTTATAATCGACAAGTATCAATTAATTTAGTTTCATTTATACTTGCTTGTTATTGCATTAGTTTTGCACAACACTTCACTCTTTTTTAGGAAACGTGCACCTTAATATTTGATCGTCCAGTTCCTTGTGTAGAATGGTATCTCAACAGGAAGACTTGGAAACAGCTGGAGAAGCTTTTCCAATTGCTACTCCATTGAACGACCCTCCGGAAAGGACTTCTACCACTCTGAGTCATAAAGTTTTCCATCAATTATGCATCCAATTTGGCATTGTCGAAGCTGACGCTTTGTTCCCTGGAATAAATAATACTGCTGATAGACCGCCCCATGGCTTTGTCGCAGTCAACCGTCAAATGTGTTTGAGTGGAGCTATCCCCCCATTTAACGACTGTCTTCAAGAACTTCTCCTCCGACTATCTATCTCCCCTTTTCAACTACACCCTAATGGCTACTCCATCCTGCTGGGACTGTGTGTGCTTTTCAGGAGAACGTTGGACCGTTTTCCCAGTTTTGCAGAAATTCGCTTCTTGTGCACATTTGCAAAGAACAAAGACCATCCCTCTATCACACTTGTGAGGAGTGCCAGGAACCGTAAACTAATTCTGGACTTGCCCGAAAGCGCTCATGGATTCTTGACTCAATTCTTTTACGTCTGTTGTCCTCCGGGATTTTATGCCATCTGGAGAGTCGGAAGTAAGATTGCCTCTCTCCGATTTGTTTTCTAGACTTTTCAGAATTCGAACTGTCAAATGCTTAACTCCATTCTTTCTTTTTGCAGCACTTCCTCTTCCACTTCGAGATACCAGCCACAAGTCGATTTTAGATACTTTGAGTGCCGTTGATGTTGAAGAGAGGAGTGCCAAATTTTTGCTGAAAGATGAGTTTCTGCACCAGTTTGGTCTTCTTCATCCTTCCAGATCGACTCAGATTCGTGAAATCTCTAGTTCTGATGCGGAAACGTTAGCTGCTTCGGGCTCTCGAGCAGAGGCCTCGAATGCCCCAGCTTCTGTAGAAGAAGTTGCATCAGAAACACCTGTCGTAGAGGCTGCTTTGATAAAATGTTCCGCATCCACCGATGTTGTAGGGTCAGTTAGCAAGTCGGCACTTGCCCCAATTATTGAAGAGGAAGAAAATCCTCGAGTTTCTGAAAAATCAATTGATATGGAAGTTGAGAAGGAGAATTCTGCTGAGTATCATAATGATGACACCTTCGATGACTTGAGTGACATAATGATAACTTCTCAAGAGCTTTTCAAGGATAATATTCCAAAAGTGAACTCTCCTGTCGTTGAAGCGACTTCCTCTTTGAAACAAACCTCGACGCCTTCTACACCTATCGTCTCTGTTCCCGCACTAAAGCGCGGTTTGTAGTTTGACGCACGTAGTTCGCACGCCGCACACACTTAGGATTTTTCAGCACTTATAAGCATTTATCCTCTTTTTCTGGAAATTTCTAAACTTTACTTCTTTTTCGGTTTTCAGATTCTCCGATGGGGCGTACCGGCTCATACTATGACTCATTTCAGCGCCATGGAGGTCGTGGATCCTATGACTTTAGGAAATATCTTGGTGACCAGAGAGAGACAGATGAGGAACGGGCCCAAAGGAAGGCTCAAGAAAAATGGGATTATGAACAGCGGCAGAGAAGAAGAGACACTGATCGATATGATTCTTCTCACAGAAGTTACGATTCCCATAAGCGAAAGTCTTATGATGACAAGGGGAAGACTCATATTACTGACGAATCGAGCAAACGGTCCAAGCCAAGTGACGCGTCTGTAATTTCTGGGAAGACTGATGCTCCTATCCCCTCTGATATTCCGGCCGGCTCTCCTCCTTTAAAGAAAACCGACATCCAAACGATCATCAGCAGGCCCCAATATCAGATTAAAGACGGCCCTCCAACACTTCAAAGCCGGTTTCCGAACTGGTGCTTAAAAGGAGTGCGTTTTGACCTGGATTTGGTCCCAATCGATAAGCAAGACATGCTTAAAAGTCTCGATGCAGTTAGGCTTAACATTGAGAGGATGTCGCAATGGCAGAAACTTGTTGATGAACTCCAGAGAGTCAACCATATGAATTTTGAAAACATGCTGACTCTGGAGAATGATAAAGCTGAATGGGATAAATGGTGCAAGCAGCATGACGCGGAGATGACGAACATCGCGAATGACAACGCAAGGCTTGAATCTGAAGTTAAGCAGCTTAAGGAAAATCTCGCCTCTTCTTCTGCATCACATACTCAAAAAGAAGAAGTCTTTCAGAAGCAAGTGCGGGATGCACATGCTGCACAAAGAGATGTCGAAATGAAGCTTGCCGCTGAACAGCACATTACTGAAAAATATCGCACAGAAAATGCTGAATTGCAGGAAAAAGTCACCTTCCAGAACGTGGAGATTGAGTTACTAAAGTCTCGACTCGCTAAAGCTGAGACAGAGCGTGATGAGGCTATTACTGGTCGGGTTGCTGCCGTTGCCGAAAAAGAAGCGGTTGAGCAATCACATGAGGCAACGAAAGCAAACATCAGCTCTACCTTATTCGACTTTTATTTACACAGCGTTCTAGGTCGTGGGAGCCTTGCTTTTCTGGGTCCTGATTATGAAATCACTCTGGTTGAAGTGTGGGAAGCCGCAATTGATATGTTTAAAGGTGCCGGCTATGATGAAGCAGAACTCGAGGCTCGCTATCTTGATGATGAGGCTCGCGCCGCTCTTGTTAAAGGGAAAGAGCAGCTTGCTAAAGCACGGGCTGAATCACCGGAAGAAGAGCTTTCAAAAGAGGAAGCTCCTTTAATTGCCCCTGTTCATGTTTCAACTTCGGCTGATGTTACCATTACGGATTTCAGCTCCCATTCTTCACTTTCAGCTAAAATTGCCCAAGAAACTGCGACCACCCCCACTGAGGACGAGGCACCGGACGATACTGAAGCCGAGAAATTTGAGATTGACCTTACGAAGCCAACTCCTCCAGGTAATTTTGGCGTCGTCCCGGGCCCAATGAACCAGTTATTTGATTTAACAGAGTTTGATGACCTTCTTACTTGTTACTTAAACTTTGGTAAACCGATACCCTCTCTATTTTCGGGAGATGTTGATTTTAACTTCTTTTCTTCTACAGCGGAGGCACCAAACACTGCACAAGTTTCCACTCCTTCAGTTGTCGTCCCTCCATCTTTACAGATTACTCCTCCTTCTGCTTCCCAACCGGGATCGCAGGCAGAAAAAATCGAAGCTCTTCAAGGCCTGGACGATCCGGCTGTTTCGCAGGAGCAGAAGGCGGAGGATCTTGAAGACATCGAGAAGACCCCGGAGCGGTCTCTAGATGATGACCCGAAGCTTTCAACATTGCTTGCTACTCCGGGGAGCGAATCTTTTTCGAAGAGGAAGGGGAAGCGTGCCATAAGGAAGAAGAAGAGAGGTGCTTCGACTGGGGAAGACAAAACAGAAGAAGACCCAACCACTCCTCCTTCTCCGTCCCGCCCACATCGGATTCTGAAATTAACTATTAGGCCAAGCAAAGGCTCCAAGGGTGGCGGAAAGAAGGAGTGACAAGCTGAACTTTCTACTTCTTATTTTGCTTTTTACATGTATAGACCGGAGATTGTGCGGGTACCGGTCCCTGCTTTTGCTTTTTTGAGATATCTGCACATGTAAAGAATTTTCATAGTACTAAATAAAACAGTAATTTTACTTGTACAAATTCTTGTGTATGTGAGAACGCATCTGTTTCTCTTTTTTAGTGTAGAATAAATGATTTCTTTTACTTGTACAAACTTTTTGTCTGTGTTTGGAAATACATTTATTCCACATCTATTTTTCGTGATATTGCAATGAACTTGTGGCATGTTGCTTTTATTAATATAATTGAATTGTATAATGTTGCCCTCATACCACAAGTGCATTGCAATATTTCTAGCTTTTACAAAACTGATATTCTCACTTCAGAGAATAACAATTCCACTTTTAGGGGAAGAATCATTCTGCTTTTAATAGAGTATATCTCGTTTTTTGGAGAAATTTTTATTTTTTCTTTCTTTCTGAAGAACACTTCAACTATCGGGGATGATCACTTTCATTTGTCAAAAAAGAAAGTAGATTTCCCTATGCAGTGAAATGAACTTTTCTGAAAGAATTTTGTAGCATTTCAACTTTTTTAGGAGGAACTTTTTGAGATGAACAAGTTAACCTTCCTTTGAGAGTTGAACTGTGCTTCCGAAGAAGGCTTTTCGTTCGAGTATTCTATTTTGGGACATGCCTCCGGAGAGGGCTCCTCTTAAAGAGTTGTGCCTCTGAAGAGGTCTTATGCCTCCGAAAAAGGGCTTGTACCTCTGAAGAGGGCTTGTGCCTCCGAAGAGGGCTTGCGGTGCCTTGGGAAAGGGCTTTTGCCTCCGAAGAGGTCATGTGCCTCCGAAGAGGGCTTGTGGTGCCTTGTGAAAGGGCTTTTGCCTCCGAAGAGGGCTTGTGGTGCCTTGGGAAAGGGCTTTTGCCTCCGAAGAGGTCATGTGCCTCCGAAGAGGGCTTGTGCCTCTGAAAAGGGCTTGTGCCTCCGAAGAGGGCTTTTTGATTGCCTGGAAGTTACTTTCTCATGGTTGAGTGGATCCACGGGGCGGACGCAAGTTGCTTGATTGGATGTTCGTTTGCACAAACGATCGCAATTAACTAACAAGGGCCCTGTTCCTTCAGCTTGGGAAGGTGCCCCTCCTGTGGTTCCACCAATCTTTTTTGATTGAGGAAAGCACCTTCGTTTTTTGGCGTGCCTCGCTAGAGGGCTTTGTTGACCTTTGAGAAGGAGCGTTGGTTGGTTGGTGTGCCAGGAAGATTGCGTCTCAGGGGCCAGTAGATCCACGGGACGGACGCAAGCTGCCTGATCGGATGCATCACGATCAGTTAGCAAGGGCCTTGTTCCTTCTGCTTGGGGAGGTGTCCCTACGGTGGTTCTTACCGGCCCTTTTATTGAGAAGCCTACCTCCTTTTGGCTGCTTCTTTGTTTGCTTGGCAATGTTCTCTCATCATCTGCTCATTAACGATCTTTCAATATCGTTTCCAAGCGCATCTTCTTTCCTTTTACAAGTTAATTGCCTCATCCGAAGAAGTGGACTTCACTGTTGAACGACTTCACGGGACAAACGCAAGTTATCTAGTTGGATGTCTGTTCATATCGACAATCTCAACCAGTTAACAAAGGTTTGCCTCAGTGGAGTCGCCAACTTTTTATGTGAAGTTCTCCTTGTATAAGATTTGAATTTGTAATTTTTTGTCGCTTGGTTTTATGACGAGCAAGCCTTGTTTTAATGTCCTGCAATTTTGAATTGACATTTTAGCAATACATTTAAAGTATTTACATATCGAAATAAAACAGGCATTATGAAATAGTAAAGAACACAAGATTTATAGTGGTTCGGCCAAGAATCGGACCTACATCCACTTTATAGCTTTCATTCCTTCACACTGATTTACAATGTTTTACAATACAACTGATACATTCATCGCCATTTTACAATTTTGAGCAAAGCTTTTTTTTTAAGTAAAATAAGGACGTAAGTGGTTGCTGTTCCAAGCTCTTGGAATTGGATCTCCTTCAACAGTTATGAGTTTGAAAGTGTCATCAAGAAGTTTACTGCCAATGGCATATGGTCCTTCCCAGTTTGGTCCAAACACACCAGTTGTCGTCATGATCCTTTTCAAAACTAAATCTCCGACCTCAAAGCTGCGCTGGCGAACTTTAGAGTTGAAGTGCCTGGCTATCCTTTGCTGATAAGCTGAAACTCTGAGCTTAGCTTCTTCTCTTTTCTCATCAAGAAAATCAAGTGCTTCAAGTTGCAGCTTTTCATTTTCAGCTTCGTTGAAATGAACTCTTCTATGTGAAGGAACTTCTACTTCCACTGGAATCATTGCTTCTGATCCGTATGCCAGTGAAAATGGAGTGTGCCCAGTTGCAGTTTTGTGAGTAGTCCTGTATGCCCATAGTGCTAATGGAAGCTTATCAACCCAACCACCTTTTGCTCTTTCGAGTTGCTTTTTGATGGTTGACTTGATGATTTTATTTACTGCTTCCACTTGCCCGTTTGCCTGCGGATGAGCCACTGCTGAGAAGCTTTTCCGAATTCTGAACCGTTTGCAAAAATCCTGGAACTCTTCACTTTCAAACTGAGTACCGTTGTCTGTGATTATTTTCTGTGGTACACCGTACCTGCAAATGATATTTTTCGTTACAAAATTTATTATCTTTTTAGAAGTAATGGTGGCCAAAGGTTCAGCTTCAGCCCATTTGGTGAAATAATCAACGGCTACAATAGCATATTTGATTCCTGATTTGGCAACTGGTAATGGTCCGATTAGATCTATCCCTCAAATGGCGAATGGTCATGGGCTGACCATCTGTGTGAGTTCGGTGGAAGGTGCTTTTGGGAATTTTGCAAATCTTTGACATTTGTCGCACTTTCTAGAGTAAATAGCAGCATCTCGGTTAATGTCAGGCCAGAAATACCCATATCGGAGAACTTTCTTGGCTAAAGTTTGACCAGCTGAATGATCTCCACATTCTCCTCCGTGTATCTCGGCTAGAATTGTCTTGGCTTCTTCTTTAGTTACACATCAGAGCAGAGGCATTGAAAATCCCCGTCTGTATAATCGGCCATCTTGAATTATATACCTTGACGCTTTCCTCAATAGTTTTCGACGTTCCTTAGAACTTTCTGGCAGGGTACCACTGAGTAGGTATTCTTTGATTGGAGTCATCCATGATTCATGCTCTTGAGACGTAGCCATAATCCAATCAACATCCATTTCATCAATGCTTGGAGCTGACAGAACTTCTACAGGAACTAATCCCAGTAATTGAGCTTCTCCGGAACTTGAGTACTTTGCTAGAGAATCTGCCTTCATATTTTCCTCTCGAGGTATCTGGCTTATTGAATAGTGATCGAAATCATTGAGGAGTTCGGAAGTTTTTGTCAAATATGCAGGCAAATTTCCTCCTTTGGCTTGAAATTCTTTCTTCACCTGGCAAACAATAAGCTGAGAATCGCTGAAAACCTGTAACACTTTGATGTTTAGTTCCTTGGCGATTTTTAAACCAGCAATAAGTGCTTCATATTCTGCTTCATTGTTTGTTGAAGGAAATTCCAGTCTCAATGCATAACATAATGATCGTCCTTCGGGGGTTTCAAGTACAACCCCTGCCCCAGAACAATAATCATTTCTTGAGCCGTCAACATATAACTTCCACTGTATTTGAATGCAGTCAGCTGTTTCTTCCTTATTGTCTCCTTTGTCAGTAGATTCCGCAATGAAATCTGCTAAAGCTTGTCCGTTGATTGCTCTTCGGGGGTGGTAAGTGATGTCATACTGGCTAAGTTCAATGTTCCATTTCAAAAGACGACCCGAAGTTTCAGGACGAAACAGGACTTGCTTGAGAGGTTGATCAGTAAGAACCTTGATAGGATGAGCTTGAAAGTATGGTCTCAACTTCCTGGAAGCAATTAGCAAACAATAGGCGAGCTTTTCTATCTTTGAATAATTCATCTCCGCCCCAGTGAACCGTTTACTGATGTAATAGGCTGGACGCTGTACTTTCATATCTTCCCGTACAAGTGCTGCACTGAGGGCGTGAGATGAAATTGCTAAATAGATGAAAAGGTCTTCACCGTCAGTAGGCTTGGAAAGAACCGGAGGTGTTTCCATATGATGAATTAGTTCATCGAAAGCATTCTGGCATTTGGAAGTCCATTCAAAAAATTTCTTTCCTTTCTTTAGAGCGTCAAAGAAGGAAATGCATTTGTCTGTGGCCTTGGAAATGAAGCGACTCAGAGCAGCGACTTTTCCATTGAGACTTTGCATTTCTTTCTTTGTTTTAGGGGCTTTGACCTCCCTTAGAGCTGTGATTTGAGTAGGATTGGCTTCAATGCCCCTGGCGCTCACAATGAAACCCAAGAATTTCCCGAATTCTACTCTGAACGAACATTTCAATGGATTGAGCTTCATTCCGTACTTTCGAAGAATTGCGAACATTTCCTCCAAGTGTCCCATGTGATCTACAGCTTTCTTTGATTTTACCAACATATCATCGACATAAACTTCCATGGTTCTACCAATCTGAGGCTTGAACATTGCATTGACGAGCCTTTGGTAGGTTGCCCCAGCATTTTTCAATCCGAAAGGCATGACTTTGTAGCAGTAGAGACCCACATCTGTAATAAAGCTTGTGTCTTCCTGATCCGGCTCATGCATCATAATCTGATTGTATCCGGAGTAAGCATCCATAAACGATAACAACTCATGCCCAGCTGTTCCATCCACCAATTGATCAATTCTGGGCAGCGGGAAGCAATCTTTGAGGCATGCTTTGTTTAGATCTGAGAAATCTATGCATACTCTCCACTTTCCATTTGCCTTCTTGACCAATACTGGATTTGAAACCCAATTTGGATAAGTGGAGTTTCTGATAAAGCCGTTCTCCATGAGCCGATCGACTTCTTCCTTTAGTGCTGTCGATCTTTCTGGGCCTTGAGTTCTTCTTTTCTGTTTCACTGGCGTGAATTTTGGATCAATGTTCAGAGTATGTACAGCAATTTCCGGGGAGATCCCACACATATCAGCGTGACACCAAACGAACACATCTAGATTGGCTTTTAAGAATGATATCAGCGTGTTTTGAACTGTTATGCTTAGCTGTGAACCCACATTGAGTACTTTGTTCGGGTCTTTCGAGTCAACAGATATTGGTACCGTTACCTCCACGGGTACCACTTTATTTTCCCCTGTACTGGCTTTCCTGGGATCCATTTCTTTTCTTGCATTGCTGTGTTCGCCAGTACAGGGGCCACTCCGTAGTTGCTACAGGGTTGGTTCCTTGATGCGGAGCGGAGCTGCCGCATCTTTCCCCATTTCTCTTTTCCTGGCCTCTCGGAGTTCTACAAGATAACATTCTCGTCCTGCGTTCTGATCTCCTTTAATAACAGCAATCCCATTATCAGTAGGAAATTTCATTGTTAAGCACCATGGAGCGATGACGGCCCTGAAAGCAGCAAGAGTAGGCCGACCCAAGAAATCGTTATAGGCGGAGAATCCATCAACAATCACAAAAGTTTGCTTCCGAACCAACCTCTTCTGCTCTTCGCCCATTTCAACAAACAAGTCCACCGTTCCAATTGGCTGTTTCAGCTCTCCTGTAAATCCGGCAATTTTGTGTGAAGAGACTTGTACATCTGTCATTGGAATTTTCATTTGGTCAAATGTCTTTTTAAAGAGTATGTTGCACGAAGCACCACTATCAACCAGAACTCTTCTGACAATAGCCGGCCCAATACCGACAGAAACAACCAAAGGGTCCTCAGTAGGAGCTTCCACATCAATAGAATCCCTGGTTCTGAACATAATATCATCGTGAAAAGTCTTCTGCTGCTTTAGAGGTGCAGCATCTTCCAAGATCAAGACACTTTCTTCAGTCGGAGCATACTTCAAAGCTCTAGCATACCTTTCCATCTCACCCCAACTCCTGCCAGCTGGATGAGGTCCTCCTGTGATCACATTGATAACAGGTCTTTCTTTTTCAGCAGGCCTCTCTCCTGAACCAGATGAATGAGCTGGGGGTAGTTGCCCCTGGTTAGATGAAGACGGATCTTTTCTATTCCTCTTGACGTACTGCTGCAACTTATTCTCTCTTAACAATTCTTCAATCGGGCTTTTCAAGTGGCGGCACTCATTGGTATCATGCCCTGGTTGGTTGTGAAACTTGCAAAATCTCCCGCTTTGAACAGCACTCTTCCCAACTTTCACGGTCGGTGGTTTTGGAAATTCAACAGCATCCTTAGTGGCGATGAAAATATTCTCCGGGGTATCGGTCAGAGGAGTAAAGTCTGAAGGTTTAAGGAAGCGGGGCTTTTTGAGATCTTTTTGCCTCTTCCCACCATTACTTTCCCTTTTCTGATTTGCAGGTTTTTTCTTGCTTTGAACTGCAGCATTATTTTCCACCACTGTTGTCACAACTTTAGCTGATGCGGAAAGATTCTCTAGGCGTATAAATTCGTCAGCCTTTTTGTAGAATTTCTCAAGCGAATTTGGCTCCTTCATCTTCTACCATTTTCCAAATTCGCTCGATTTGTCGATAGCACACATCAAATAGGTCAAGATCATTCGTGGCTCTGCGTTATCGACTTCTGCCAGAGCTATATTGAAGCGGTTCAGGAATGACTTAATAGGCTCTCCCGGATTCTGTTCAAGACTGGACAATGACATTATGTCTTTTGCCTTTGAAGCGTATAGCTTGAATTGCTCTTTGAATTTTCGGGTTAGATCGGAAAACTGATCTACAGATCGGACAGGAAGCTTGGTAAACCAGAGAAGTGCTACTCCTTCCAAATATACTGGGAAATATCGGCACTTTATTTCATCAGTTGCTCTTGCACCGGTCATGTGCCAGTCGTATTTATACAAGAATTGATTTGGATCACTTGTTCCCCGATAAGCAGGAATGGTGGGGGAACAAATTTTCTAGGAAATTCAGCCTTTAGAATCTTCTCGTAAACGGAGTTCTACTCGGTGCGAATCCCCATTCGCTCTCATCTTCATCTCTCTGCATGCTCTCTTTCATTATTTGCTTGATCATGCCAGAAAGATATTCCTCATTGTTCAAAGATTTGGCGGAATAGACCTCGGCCATTTTCTCAGAAGTTTGTCCGGGCAGATGTTCGCGGAAAATCGGCGATGGCCTAGATCCTTCAGCTTGGAGGGGTGCCCCTTCAGCAGCACCTGATCCCCCTTGAGGAATATTTTTTCCTTCGGAATTGCGAAGAGCATCAGCGATGTTTTCTTCATTACCCACTGGTCTTTGGTTAGCGCCGAGCAGAGCGTTCAATTTTTCCATCATCAGATTATTCTGAGTTTCAATCTGTTGGTATAGTCCGGACACAGCAGCGTCTAGCTCCTCCCGCGTCACCCCGACGCTTGGAGCTGCTTGACTTGGAGAAATGGAAGTGGCGCTATTATCATGAACATCTTCAGATCTGACAGCCTTACGCTTTCTTCCAGGAGCCATTATATCAGATAGACTTCTAGTCTTGAAAGAGACTTGATCGACGAATTTTCGTGAAGCAATGATGACAATCTTCCTGAGTTGGGTTCTCAGTGAAAGCACCAAAATGTTAACGTTAAAAAGTGAACGCTAACACCCGGTGTGTGTAATAGAATCGTGAAAGCACCACCCGCGTGACGGGAACAGAATTTAAGCAGTAAAATAGCAGAAAAGCAGTAAAAGACAGCGATTTATAGTGGTTCGGCTTGAGATTAAGCCTACGTCCACTTTGAATCTCTTTATTACTGAATCCGGTTACAAATCGATACAAATCTCTTATGAAAACAGTACAATTTGATCACAAGAAACAATCTTGACTACTAGCTCAATCTTCGACGATGAAACTCGATGAATCCGTGTTGGATGTAAAGAATTTCTCTTGAAGCTTGTTGTAGCGTCTTGAATGTTTGAAGATCTTTGATTGCTGAATGAGTGGAGACTTCGACAGAGTAACGGCGCTTGAAGAAATGAATGGCCCAAAAGTCCCCCTCACGTTGGAAGTGGTGGTCTATTTATAGGAGCAGCTCTGGGTGCGAGTTTTTTTGCTTAAGTCTTAGGTCGCGAACGACCTAAGATAAGTCCTCTTCCTTTGGTAACCTTGCAGCTTGAGTTATAAGTGCGGTTTTGGGTCGGGGACGACCTTAATTGGGTCTTAGGTCGCAAGCGACCTAAGATAAGTTGTGGACTTCAAATTGCTCTAGGTCGTAACACTGCTAAGCCGCGAAACCTTTAGGTCGTAAGTTGCAATTCCCCTTAAGTCGTGAAGCCTCTTAGGTCGTTGAGTCTTTCAATAGTAAAGTTGCTAACTTCTTTAGGTTGTGACATTCCTGTAGCTTAGGTCGCAGCTTCACTAAGTCGTAGGTCGCAGCTTCACTTAGCAGTTAGGTCGCTAAGTCATTCTGTTCCTTAAGCCGTTAAGTTTCTTAGGTCGCAGAGTTCCTTAGGTCGCGAACTTTTCTTAGGTCGCAGAGTTCGTTAGGTCGCAAGCTTTTCCTGTGGTTAGGTCGCAAGCTCTTTAGGTCGTGCAGTTTTCTATAGGTCGTAGGCTTTTAATACGAGTTAACACTTATGGAAATAATTTTATTGTTTCTCATGGAAATAAGCTTATAGGTTAAAAAGTTATAGAAAAGAAGCAATATATGCTACTGAAATTTCAATAGTAAAAACTATAAAAAAAACTTTATGCCTACGTTAAAAAAGTTTGTTAAATTTTTTGTCTCATATTAAAAACTGTAGAAAACTGTATACATATAAGAGTGTTCATCAAATCATTTGTCATTTATTTCTATTCTATATTATAATTTTGTTTTTATTTAAATTATTTATTACAATTGTTTGGGAATAATGGCTTAGTCGTTGTTGTTAAATTATTTATTATAATTGACAGGTGGCTGCATAATTTAGGTCTCTGATTTTTTACTTTGTCAAGCTCGCTTGCATAAGGTTTTGGTCTCAAAGGCAGCAAATATTATGATATTTGCATACACATGAAATACAATTGTGTAATATGTTGCCTTATTTGCATATGCATGCATCAAATGTTGAAGTTTGTCATTTTCATGAATGATATGCTGAAGCTTTTGCTTTATCTAGTTCAGTATTTTGATATTAAGCTACAGGTTGTCTTTTGTGCGGTTTTGATGATATTTTTGTGCAGTTTCGTATTATAAACAGCATTTTTGGTTGAATTTTGCAAATTGGTTACAGTTTTTTTATTTTAAGCAGCTGTTTTTGCTGAATTCTATTTTTTTGCAATAGTATTTGTCAAAGGATCGGGTCAGGTTGACCCTTTTAATAAGTGGATCGGCAGGATTGACCCGTTTAATAAATGGGTCATATGAGTTGAGTTTGCTTTTGTCTTATATATGGGTCAGGTCAGTTCCTAGTCGACCCACATATGACCAAATCCAATCGTTTAATGGGTCTAGCAGTAGCCGACCATTAGCTTCTAAATGAGAGGATTTACATAGCAACATTATGCAAAGGATACTAGCAGTAAGCAGTCGTATAAACGATATAAAGCTCTTACATCAATCAAGTATAATTCATAGATGGCAAATCAAGTTAAACTATGTGTAGGCAAAGAGCATTAGAATTTATCAGATAACACATTGTACATGGTGATATTAGCATATGAAGAACTGTAATCAAAATACAGTCTGAGACTTCACTATTCGCGGTGGTAGCAACTGGTATATAGTGAAATAAACAAACCAACCAACATAATATAATCAAGAGAAATAATGATATATCATGTATGCACACGTGCAATGTACGTGTATGATTGCAATGCAAATATGCACATATGATATATTACATATGCGTCTAGATCATATTTGCACAGGGTAATATATAAATATCAGTAAATAAACAATCATATGCCAATACCGTCTACAAATTTGAAAACAGAACTGGGTTGAACTAAAATCAGCAGCTTTTAGAGAATAATGCATAAATTAGTTTTTGAAACGATCAATGGCTTAAGAACAATATATCCTGTGAAGATTTCTATACCACGGACAGCTCAAGCTCTAAATACGGAACTGCGATGAAATTTTGGAAAATGGTGCATGAATTAGTTCTTGATACAATCAATAGTTTAAGAACAATAAATCCTCTGTACCCCAGGCACAGACAGCTTTAGGCTCAATAAATGGAACTGTATTGAGTTAGTGTCAGCAGCTTTTGGAAAATGATGCATGAAGTAGTTTACATAATGATCTTTGTTTTAAAAACAATATAACCTGTGATGCTTTATATACCACAGACAGCTTCAAGCCCTAAAAGTCAAAAGCGGCAAAAATCCAATGAAAACCAAACCTACAGATGTTTAATAGTCAATTCAGCAGCATAAGACTTAACATCATCACAAGATTTTATATTTTATATTATTTTTGTTGTAACTGGTTAACACCAGAACCATGATAGGTGATTTGAACCAACCCCTAGCTTTTACCTGATCTATATTTCAAAGCGTACTGCTAAAGACTAAAAGCACCAACTAATATACTTCCTGATACAAAATCTAAAAAATACCAATAAAAGTATTCCTATATTTTCTTGGGCTGATATATGCAACATAATGAAAGGAGAAACGAAAGCCAGGTTGGAGAAAATTACGTTAATGTGATCTTATCCATTGCATTAGAAATTTCAAACTACCAACTATCCAAAAAAGAAGGCCTTTATTTGCTTTTGCCTGAACCCACATACCCCGAACTTACCTTTTTCCAAACCAAGATGTATAATATTTTCTTCTATTTTAGCAGTAAAAATGGTGCCTACTAAAAATCTTTGTATATCAAGATTTCCAACCTTAAATCATAATTTTTCTTCCCATAACTTGGCTATTAAAACATAATAATACCACTTACGTCAGTTATTGTTGAAACTTGGTTTTAATAAGTGTATTTTATGGTGCAACTAGCAAACTATCATTTTAAAAAACTAACCAGGTTACTACTGTCCACATCAATGAGTTCACATATAAACCATAAATCTACAAACAAAACATAAAGAGATTTTTAGTACACCTTAGTGACCTATGTAAAAACATTAAATTTAATGCCTAAAGTCTATATTACGCATTTCAAAAGACAAAGGCATATGAGAACATTTCCAAGTTTATTAAGTGATACATATATTACATTGTTACTGATGTGCATGTCGATAAGAATCAAGGTACCCAGAAACAAGCGAAGGATACGGAAGCAAACAAGGTCCCATCTACCTCTAGTCGCTCAAAATACATCTAGTGAAAAGTACGGATGCAAAAAATAGAGATGTAGCTTTGCATGCTAGCTGGAGCAAATGATTTTAGAGATAACTAAGACGAACTGACAATTTGAAAGGATTTCATTCTAGTTTAGTTTTAAGGATAAGGTGGCAAGAAAAGCATGCCCACAGATGTGAACGAATGGTGAACTGTGATGCAATGAAAGAGAATGAATTGGTTAAACTATATGTTTTGATGTAAAAAAAACAAAAAACATGTTTTGGCATTATCAGGAGTACGAGGATAGAATTGGTTAAACTACAGATAACATAGAATATTGCTATTATTACAATATCTAACATTAAAAAAAACACGTTCTTATCAATTCCCTGGCATCTTATAAAATTAAAAAGATTTTAAGAACACACACATGCATATACATATATAAGAATTTTTGTGACTGGGATAATATATAAATGCTAGAACATGTAGAACGATTATATTTTAAACATAACATCAGAATTAAACAAATAACACAATATTTAATTGTGTTCCATATTTCAGTTATATGCTGCATTAATAGAATTGTATCAAACAAAACTATACTCTATTGGGTATTTCTATTCAGAAATATATACTGAGTTCGACATTTTATTTGCTTATTTTATCACCAATTACTAACGTGGAAATTATGTTTTCACCCTCGGAATTTTTTAGAAATTCAAAAAAAGGAATTCAAGGAAAAAATAAAAAAAACCTTCGGCCTTTTCAAGTTACAGAAAACTATCCTGGAACTTATGGAAATTCAAAGTGGACCCTCGTTTTAAGCATTATTTAAAATGCTACATTAAAATATGTTTGAGTTCTGGAAGTAAAATAACAATTTAGATAAAAATAAATGTCATTAACAAGAGAGTGCTCATAATAATGTGTTAATACGCAATTTAATTGCTTTTACTATATCCTGCACCGTTTACGGTAAAACGATCGGTCAATACTTCATTTTATTGCATTATTATAGTCCATATGCATAATGATTTTGAATTTATATGTTTTTGCTAAATAATTTAAGTTCAAGTTATAAAAATGCTATGTTTGATGAAATCAAATGATATAAACATATTACATGTTTAAAATTTATTAATTTTGCTTTTTTATTTATTGCATTGAACGCAAACAATGCAAGCTACTTGATTCATCGTTTTTACATTTGGTTTTCAAATTTTTATTTGGTTTTGATTTACATTACCGACATTGTGTTATGATGAATTTATACGTGATTTTATTTTCGCAAATTTTAAGGGTTTAATTTATAATATGAAAAAGAAAAATGTTTTTCTTTTTTTCTTTCTATTATGATAACTAATAAGGGTGTTTCAAAAATTCTCATTGCTAACCCCTCTAATGCGGCAATGGATCCTATTATATACCGAATCGACTAGCTTAAGCTTATGTTTGTTTTAGGTCATTGTAAACTAGTTCTTTTTATATGGGAAATCAATATGCTTGCAAAGATTTTTTTTTTCCCCCCCTTAATGTTGACTGTGAATATTTGCTTGGTTGATATATCAAAATCTTGAATGCTGGCTCAGCTAATTCTCCTCCAAAAATACACATGCTCTGGCTCAGCCTAATTCTCCTCCAAAATACACATGCTCTGGCTCAGCCTAATTCTCCTCCAAAATACACATGCCCTGCCATATGCAGACAACTAGGCAGAAGCTAAAAAATGTGCAGTACTTTGAACAGTGCAACTGTGGTGAATATAAACACACAACACATGGTGTATTTCTCCGGAAACAATCATTGTTTTGAAAATAATAGTTTGTGGGATGCACAACATGCCAGCTTTAAAATATAAAACTGTATAATTAGCCCTGTGACTGAAAAAGCAAAATAAAACCAAGTACTAGTACAAAAACTCAATCCACCTGCACATAAGGTTTCAAATCTCTTATTTCAACCACGTTTCATCTTGGAATTTTCACATAAGCTAAAAATGATGTATTTTGGATTGACACCACGAATCTAAGTACATCCCATCCCATGACTATCGGATCTAAGTTACATCCCATGACTTACTGGAGTAACTTATGAGTCAAAATCGGTAACTTTTTGAAGATTTTCCAATGATTGTTATCAACAACAACTAAGCTATTATTTCCAAACAAGTTGGGGTCGGCTAGAGATGGAACAAGCTCCTATCCGGCACCAGCTCTTCGGATATATTCGAATCATTAAAGTCTCTTTTTACTACTTCCTTCCATATCAACCTTGATTGACATCTACCTCTCTTTGAGCATTCGACGCGGCCTATAATTCCAACTCACACAAGTGTCTCGGGAGGCCTCCGTTGGAGATGTCCAAACTATCTTAAGCGGTGTTGAACTAGTTTCTCCTTAATTTGTGCTACTCCAAGTTTATTACGTATATCATCATTTTTAATTCGGTCTTTTCTTGTAGCTCCATCGCAGCATACGCATTTCTGCTACATTTATCCTCTGGACGTGTTGGTTTTTAGTAGGTCAACATTCTGCACTATACAACATCAAGGGCCTGATAGTTGTTCTGTAGAACTTTCATTTAAGCTTCTGTGGGACTTACTATCACAGAAAATGTCAAACGTTTGTCATCATGTCACTCATCCCGCTCGAATTTTAAAACTAACATCTTCATCAATCTTACAATCATACTGCAACATTGATCCTAAATATCGAAAGGATTCCTTCTCGGGCACTACTTGTCCAGCCAAGTGACATCTTCATCCTCTGACCTGACACCGCTGAACTCACACTTCATATACTCTGTTTTAGTTCTGTTAAGCTTAAAACCTTTTGATTCTACAGTCTGTCTCCACAGCTACAGTTGTCTATCAACCTCAATCCTACTTTCGTCAATTAGCAGCACATCATCAGCAAAAAGCATACACCAAGGAATCTCACCTTGTATACCCTTCGTAACTTCACCATCACCAGAGTGAAAATGTAAGGGTTTAAAGTTGATCATTGATGTAATCCTATGTTAATGAGAAAGTCATTGGTTTCACCCTCGCATGCTCTGACACTAGTCACAACATCATCGTACATATTCTTGATAAGGGTAATGTACTTTGTTGGGATTCTCTTCTTTTCCTTTTACTTGATTTGCATATAGAGAAAAATAGGGTTGTTGGTGCACTAGAAAATAAGTTATTTATTTTCTTAGAAGAGTGGCAACTTGATTGATCCGGCAACAATAGAAGGATTTCTTTTTACTTGATCATTAAAAAAGAAAATCATTTTTTGTAACTTACTAAGATAAAAGGCAAAAAAAATTAGGATCAAAGGTTATTGATTAGTACTTGGTTGTTTTGTGTCTTTTTTTTTGGAACACCTATGAGAAATAAATGTTATATTAGAGAAAACATATCATTTCAAACGAGCCCTCCAATTCAGGATCTCGATCCATACGGTTGAGTGTCTAATATCTCAGCCGATATGAGTGTCTAACAAGATATAAACCAAATCTGATGTTTCATCTCCCCAAAGTACAAAAACAAGACCTATATAGAAAGTTCTACACGTGAACTTGACGTAGGAAAACTCTCACTTCAAATGTACTATATATGGAAAGTTCTACAAATAACAGAAATTTATTTATATTGCTACTTTTTAATGTTTGATTGAAAATAAAATGTTACAGAAATATGGAATGCAGTTGCTATTATAAGTATGATGCAAGGATTAGAGTAGGAAATATATTTATTTATTTTTGAAAATCCAGGAGAACCCGGCAGACCGATAAACTCCTGAGGAGGGTATAGTAAAGTCATCCGCTGATCCAAGCCCCCATACCCCCAGATAAATTTATATAGGATAGGGAAGCACATGGTAGGAATCAAACATGGGTCTTTTTACCAGAACCCAAGCCTCCTTTCCACTGCGCCGCACCCGCGAACGAGTAGGAAATATGGATGTTCAGTAAAAGCAGAGAAGAATTGCTACAGTTAATTGGTACTCTTTCAAAGCCGAAATATCTACCCTAGCAGCAATAAATTAAGCAACTGCCTGTCAAAAATCCTATGAAAAATTAATGATCTCTATCCCAAAAACTATAAAATATAGATACATACCCCAAGCCACAGTGCACTCCTCGCTTGTTGCACTAGCTTGATTCGCCTGACACTCAATGCCTGAAATAAATAAAACCTCAGATCAAAAACACCTTAATTTTAGCCCAATAAGAAAAAAAGAAAAGAGAAAGGCTAATTTCATACACCAGAACATACTACACATATGCAATTGTTTTTTTATAAAAATTAAGGGCGGCAATACCCCTTTACTCTAATAAAGAAAATAGTACGTAACATCTTTCTAATCTATTCAAGTAATACTCTAAATTCTGAAACACTAGTTAAACATCGAAAGACGAAATAAATATTTAAATATGAAAATTGAATAAGAGCATGATTTTGGACTAGGATAAAAAAAGACGTGATTTTGGATTAGGATAGAAAGAGCAAGATTTTGGATTAGAATAAAAAAAGATGTAAAAAAATTTAACTTTTTTTTTTCATTCTGGAAGAGAAATCTGGAGAGGTTCTGTAGGTCTGCACGCCATGAGCTACCCCACATCGAGTGCCCTAGGTAGCTGAGAAAACTATGCAAGTGTGGGCAAGGTTTTTATAGTTTGCATGAAATTTTTTCTGTTGTACTGAACTGAGAACTACACTGAGATGTTATAAAAAAAATTCAATTATTCCTGGTATGGTAGCAAAAAATGAAGCTGCTTGCGGAGAGGTATAGCAGTTTATAGCAACGAGCATACAACCTAGAATGTAAGCATGATGCATTATTGTTTTTTTTTCCTCTAGTTTTATATCATTTTCTATATCTGTAGATTTCCGAGTACAGAGAAATTGGTGGCCCATTCCCTCAAACAACCAAGTTGTTTTCCTGTATTATGGACCCATGCCACCAATTTCTCTTTACTCAAAAATATCTGCAGATATAGAAAATGTCACAAAAGTAAAAAAAAAACAATAATGCATTGTACTTACATCATAGGTTGTAAACTCGTTAAATCACTATTTTATCTCCACAACAAACTTCATTCTACTACTACAAAATTATAACATTTCAGTTCAGTTAAATAGACAAGAATTTCACGCAAATTATAAACCTAAGGATCATGTGCGAGGTAAAAGTCATAATCTCATATACAGCTACACGATTTTCTCAGCGACCAAGGATTCTCGTTGCGGTGTAGCTGATGACATGCAGACCTACGAAACCCCTCTAGATTTTTCTTCTATAATGTAAAAAACAAAAAATAAATCGAAACATTTAACTCTTCTTCTGATTCTAATCCAAAATCATGCTCCTTTTCTAATTATAATCCAGAATCGTGCTCCTTTTCTAATTCTAATCCAGAATCATGCTCTTCTTCTTCGATTTTCATGATTAAGTATATTTTTTACTCTCTTCCAATGTTCGACTGGGGTTTTAGAGCTTAGTTGAACAGATTAGAATGAATGATCATTTTCTTTACTTGAGTATATAAGGATATTTCTATCTTAAGTTTTTATAATTTAGTGGGGTATTAACCTTGGGATTTTGTGATTTGAATGGTGTAGTAAAAACTTATTGTTGGAAACAATGGCTATCTTCGGCTGAGTCGTGGACAGGTCACTCTCTTGAAGACGTTTCGGTGATCTGCTCAATGGTGCAAGCAGTTCGTCTCAATCACCGCCGCCTCTAGGATAAAACAGCCTCTCGAAATTTTTTGTGGTATCGGTTCGTTTGCACGGACGAAGCGATTCTGGTTGCACTCAAAAAAACTTGTTGCTCGATTTTATTTTTTTTGTGTAAAAAATGTTGTTCTTTTTATTTTCGTCTTCATCAATTAAGAAGACGGAAGAGCAAAAGAGCGTTACTGAATGGGGGGATACGTGGTCTTGAAAAACGGATCTGAGAAATACCGGGTCAAAAAAAATAAATAAACGTTGCGTAACGTTCTTCAATACGGGTTTCTTACCGTTCCAGCCCGGTCAGAAAACGGTAAATAAATTTGTACCAAAAATATAAGTATTACACCACTACAAGCCCGAACCCGAGCCCGAGCTCGAGCCCGAGCCCGGCCCGGGTCGGGTCGAGTCGGTCGGTCGCGCGCGCGCGCGTGTGTGGTGGTCAAGCATGGTCTCCCTCCTCACAAAAGAGCATCATTGGGTGCCCAAAGGGCCCAACTTAGCTTCAAAGAATCAAGTATAAATACTTGATTCTTTTGTATAATCCCACAATGTGGGACTATTCATATTCCCATAGGAGCCATTTCATACTTAGTCAAATTTTTAAGAATTCATTCATTTTAAAACCATTTCCAACAATCCCCCACTTGAATTTTTAAAACTTATTTCGAGCAATTTCTGAAAAGCATAAGATTGTGCATAAACAAAGGTGTCTTTCGACTTGAACCTTTGCATAGTAGATAAGATTCAGTTTTTACTAGAGTGACACGTGGTCTTGAACTCTATTCCTGACATCAGACCACACACAATCTTTCTAGAGTGCAATCAAGTAAGCCCGTGCATTTATGGCCATGCACGTCTATCCCAGTTTAGTGAATGCTCTAGGAGTTTTGCCCAAAACTCCATAGGAAACGGCCAAATTTCCACATTCACACAGGTGAGTCTATCAAGAGTACTCCTGAAGGTAGGTACTCCACTCCAAATGGAATATAGATCTCATTAAGAGTTTCTATTAACTCAACCTCTAATCACTTCAGGAATATATGCTTCTATATATATGAAAAATAGCATATTCAACTCATATCACTACACAACTTGTTCTTACCCATTGAACCTAGTTCTTGGGATCTCCAGTCAGTAGGTCGGGTTACCATTGTGCGTGACTCAACAATCTAAGGGCAATAGTCCCATTTTTCTAGAAGTTGTAAAGACTTTCTCTCTGGCCAGTCCTTTCGTCAAAGGATCTGCCAAATTCTCCTCACTGCGTATGTGATCCACTCTAACAGCTCCTGATGAGAGTAGCTCTCTAACAGTGCTGTGCTTACGACGTATCTGTCGTCTCTTACCGTTATAATAACGGTTCTGTACTTTTGCAATAGCCGCGGTACTATCGCAATGAATCAACACAGCTGGTATCGGTTTTTCCCATAAGGGAATCTCAGCTAGCAGATTTCTTAAATACTCTGCTTCTTCACTAGCTGTAGCTAGTGCTATCATCTCAGACTCCATAGTAGACTGAGCCAAAATAGTCTGTTTCTTGGATTTCCAAGAAACAGCTCCTCCAGCAATGCTAAATATATAGCCACTGGTTGCTTTTGAATCATCAGATAAAGTATTCCAGTCTGCGTCGGTGTAACCTTCAAGGACAGCTGGAAACTTTTCATAATGTAACCCTAGGTTCATGGTTCGTTTTAGGTATCTCATGACCCTCTCAATAGCATGCCAATGCTCTATACCAGGTCTACTAGTAAACCTGCATAATAATCCCACGACATAGGCAATGTCGGGTCTAGTACAATCAGTGGCATACCTAAGGCTGCCAATGATGCTCGCATAATCAGACTGTCTTACACCTTCACCAGTGTTCTTGAATAGCTTTACACTAGGATCATATGGTGTACATGCAGGTTTACAGTCAAAGTAATTGTATTTCTTTAAGATCTTCTCAATATAATGAGATTGATCCAAAGAAAGTCCCTTATTAGACCTGGTAATCTTAATACCAAGGATTACACTTGCTTCACCTAGATCTTTCATATCAAAATTGGCACTTGACAGAGATTTAACAGAGTTTATGGCATGCATGTTTGATCCAAAAATAAGTAGATCATCTACATACAAACATATTATAGTGCAAATGTCATTTTCAGATTTATAATAAATGCATTTGTCACTTTCATTAACTTTGAAACCATTTGAAATTATTAAGTTATCAAATTTTTCATGCCATTGTTTAGGTGCTTGTTTTAAACCATATAAAGATTTATCTAATTTGCAAACTTTATGTTCTTGACCATGAATTACAAAACCTTCCGGTTGGTCCATATAAATTTCCTCTTCTAATTCACCATTTAAAAAAGCAGTTTTAACATCCATTTGGTGTATAATTAAATTATGAATAGATGCTAATGAAATCAATACTCGAATGGATGTGATTCTAGTTACAGGTGAATAAGTATCAAAAAAGTCTACATTTTCTCTTTGCCTAAAACCTTTAGCTACCAAACGGGCTTTATATTTATCAACTGTGCCATCAGGTTTTAGTTTCTTTTTAAGTACCCATTTACAGCCTATAGACTTACAACCAGGTGGTAAATCTACTAAGTGCCAAGTCTTATTGGATTCCAAGGAATCCATCTCATCATTTATAGCCTCTTGCCAAAAATCAGCATCTAATGAAGATAAGGCTTCTTGGAGGTTTGTGGGATCCTCCTCTATAGTAAAAATGCAAAAGTCTGAGCCAAAGTCTTTATCAACTCTTGCTCTTTTACTTCTTCTAGGTTCAATTTCAGATGATTCATTAAGTTCTGTTCTAATAGGCACGGTGTTATTTGACGTGCCCCCACTATTCCTTAATTTAAAAGGAAACTTAGTTTCATAAAAATCAGCATCATTAGATTCTACTATATTATGTGTATTCAGGTTATAAAATCTATATGCTTTGCTGTTAACAGCATAGCCAATAAATACACATTCATATGCTCTACTAGCTAATTTTATTCTCTTAGGGTCAGGTATACGAACATATGCCAAACATCCCCAAGTTCTAAAGTAAGATACATTTGGTTTATAATTTCTTAAAATTTCAAAAGGTGAAATCTTACTTTTTGATTTAGGGATTCTATTTAATACATAGCATACAGTCAATAAAATATCCCCCCACCAATGTTTTGCTGCACCAGAATTTAATAAAATAGCTACAACTAATTCGGTAAAGGTCCTATTTTTTCTTTCAGCTTTACCGTTCATTTCAGGTGAATAAGGTGCAGTTCTCTCATGAATTATACCATGCAATTTATAAAAATCAAGAAAAGGACTAGACTCATATTCAGTTCCTCTATCACTACGAAGTCTCTTAATTTTCTTATTAGATTGATTCTCGAGTTCAGTTTTAAATAATTTGAACATATCAAATGCATCACTTTTATTTTTCATAAGATATACATAAGTGAAATCAGAGCCATCATCAATGAAAGTGATAAAGTAACGGTGTCCGTGTCTAGTCAAAGTGCCATCAAGTTCACATATGTCAGAATGAATTAAATCTAAAGGTTCAGAGTTTCTATCAACTGATTTATGGGGTTTCTTAGTGATTTTTGCTTGACTACAGAATTCACACTTATCAAATTCAGATTGTGACATTTTAGGAATCAAATCTAAGATGCTCATATTATGAATAATGCGCTTGTTAACATGACATAATCGAGAGTGCCAGATATTAAAATCACATAACATATAAGCAGAACTGGTTACTTTATTAGATTCAACATTCAGTTTAAACATACCCTCACAAGCATAACCCTTCCCTACAAACATCCCCTTATAAGTCAAAGTGTACAAATCAGCCCCAATAACTTGAGTAAAACCAGCCTTATTAAGGAGAAAACCAGAAACCAAATTCTTTCTCATCTCTGGAGTATGCATTACATCTTTCAAAATAACTGTCTTTCCAGAGGTAAACTTTATTTCCACATTTCCAATGCCAGCAACTGTAGTGGTGTGAGAATCTCCCAGTAGCACTTTCTGATCATCAGCAGCCGTGTATGTGCTAAACATAGCACGATCATAGCAGACATGGCGGGATGCACCAGTATCTACCCACCAACCCTCTGATCCACCAACTAGGTGAATCTCAGAAATCATAGCCGTAAGAGGCTCCTCAGTCAGGTTAGCCTGCGGTGCAGGGCCTGGTCTGTTCCTACACTTGCGTGCCATATGACCTGGTTTTCCACAGTTGTAACACAGAAACAACTGTCCAGAATCATTCTTTTGGGTCGGTTTTTGCTGTGCCTTTTGGTTCCCTTGCGGGTTCCAATTCTGTTTGTTGCGGTTGCGGTTCTGATTCTTAAAGTTTTTCGGATTCGGTTTCAGAACCGCAGGCTTGGACCTTTTAGTGTTGTTGTTTGTGACAACAAGCACTTCCTCTTTTTGGTCCTGCTTACGAGCCTCCTCCTCAATACGGAGACGAGTAATCAAGCTCTCTAAGGAAAATTCCTTAGTCTTGTGCCTAAGCACATTCTTAAAATCTTTCCAACCTGGGGGCAATTTATCAATAATAACAGCAATCTGAAACTGTTCATCCAAAGTCATACCTTCGGAGATGATCTCATGAGCAATTTTCTGTAGCTCATGAGATTGCATCTCTACTGACCTGTCATCTGTCATCTGGTATTTGAGGTAGCGGCTGACTGCATACTTCTTTGCTCCAGCCTCCTCAGTGTCATACTTCTTTTGTAGCGCTTCCCAGATCTCCTTGGCTGACTTGTCAGAGTTGTAGTAGTCGTACAGGTCATCACTGAGGCCGTTGAGTATGTAGTTTCGGCACATGTAATCTTGTTCTGTCCAGGTGTGCAACTCCTTTGATTTTTCTGTCCAGGCTCGCATCTGATCAGTGTCTGCTTCGTCTGGTCTATCGGGTAAGTGCGGTTTGTCGGTTGTTAGCACAGCCACCACTTTTCTGGTTGTTAGGAAGAACTCCATCTTCTGTCTCCAGCGTTTGAAGTGGAGGCCCTCGAATCTGAATGGGGCAGCAGAGATCATGGGGACCTGGAAGAACGAAGCGGGAGCAGTAGGATCTAGATCTGCAGCAGAAGCCATTGATGTCGGCACGTCTTCAAATTGTTGGAAACAATGGCTATCTTCGGCTGAGTCGTGGACAGGTCACTCTCTTGAAGACGTTTCGGTGATCTGCTCAATGGTGCAAGCAGTTCGTCTCAATCACCGCCGCCTCTAGGATAAAACAGCCTCTCGAAATTTTTTGTGGTATCGGTTCGTTTGCACGGACGAAGCGATTCTGGTTGCACTCAAAAAAACTTGTTGCTCGATTTTATTTTTTTTGTGTAAAAAATGTTGTTCTTTTTATTTTCGTCTTCGTATCAATTAAGAAGACGGAAGAGCAAAAGAGCGTTACTGAATGGGGGGATACGTGGTCTTGAAAAACGGATCTGAGAAATACCGGGTCAAAAAAAATAAATAAACGTTGCGTAACGTTCTTCAATACGGGTTTCTTACCGTTCCAGCCCGGTCAGAAAACGGTAAATAAATTTGTACCAAAAATATAAGTATTACACCACTACAAGCCCGAACCCGAACCCGAGCCCGGCCCGGCCCGGGTCGAGTCGGTCGCGCGCGCGTGTGGTGGTCAAGCATGGTCTCCCTCCTCACAAAAGAGCATCATTGGGTGCCCAAAGGGCCCAACTTAGCTTCAAAGAATCAAGTATAAATACTTGATTCTTTTGTATAATCCCACAATGTGGGACTATTCATATTCCCATAGGAGCCATTTCATACTTAGTCAAATTTTTAAGAATTCATTCATTTTAAAACCATTTCCAACACTTATGTATATTTTACTTCTGACTGCATGTGAAATATTTTCTAGTGTACAAATAGAGTTAGGAGGAATGGATAACTTACATAAATCCATGATATGGTTCCTGCAGATCGCACAATTATCAACCACGATATCTGCGCACAAAGAAAAGCAGATTAATCCTAAGTCGGACACGAATTCTATACCTAGGGTTTCAAGAAATATGCTCACCCCAAGCCCAAAGCGCGACGGCGTTCCACTTTTTTATCTCGAATCGTTTTGCCTTCTTCGCAATTGATGAGGCATCACGAGCACCGGTGGACGACGAGGGCGGTATCTCGCTGACGGGTTCCATATTAATGTCTGTGTCTAAATTCGTCATTAAAAAGCAGAAAGTTTACAAATAGGGGAACCAACGGTGTGTTTGTTTTTGTTAGCAGCAACTCTACTTTGATGGAAAATGGTGGATTCCCACTTTCTTTTCCCATTTGTCGTATAGCTGAGCCCAAAAAAAGGGGAAATGGCTGAACTCTTTGAACAGTGCTAGAAGGCCCGAAACATGCAATTGCGGGTGTACGGTTTTGGAATCGAAAGGTGAATATCAGGAGGGACTGCAATGTTGCATGGCCAAGATTATTCGGGTGTATTTCCTGACCAGAATTCCCGGGCCTTGTAGAATTGTTGGAACTCTTTAGAGCATACCCAATAGAGTTGGATGACCCAAAAAACGTACTCATCGCCGACCGCAAAACCGCAAAAGTCGTCAAAACAATTTTAACAATCAACGGTTCATCTAATGCGGACTAAATAACCGGCACTAATAACGCCGGATAAACCAAGGCAATGGTAAAAATAATATTACCGTTGCCATTTTATCCGGCATTACTGATACCGGATAAGGCAGCGGTAATATTTTTTCAACTGTTGCCGTCTCATTATAAATATGGTCAAGTTTTGTTCTTTCAGTTACAATTTTTTATCTTTCTCTGTTGAACCACGCAAACCGCACTCACGATTAACCAAAAAAAATATCAAACAATCAAAGGGGAAAAAACCTAATTTCCTCCTCATTTCAATGATTTCAAGAATGTAATCAAAATTCCAGTGTTTACGACAATTCGTCGCCAAAACGATAAAGCAATCAGAATTATCAGCAAAACTCTCAATATGCATCTCAATACCATTCGTAACAACATTCGCAGCATATGAGCCAAGCCTACAACGATCAATTTAACAACCACTACTCGAACAGCAGTCCACAATATCGATCATTAAATTTTAGAGGCAGCTTGCGAGGTAATTTCACACAAAACAACAACTGTAGCAGAAATTTAGGGTCCGTTTGGTTTCATTTTGTATTTTGAGTTTTGTATTTTCAACTTGCACTAAGAAATAGCAAGAAATAAGAGAAAAAATTTATAATTCTTAGTCATTGCGACCACCAACGGAAAACGAAGGAGTTGGGATTGTTTCCATGCTTTTGTTTTCTCTCGAAACACGAAAAACAAAATAAACTTGTTTTTTATTTTACATGTTAATTTCATTTTTCAAAATTATTTGTTTTTCAACAATACATACAACGGACACGCTTTTGCATAGACGAAATCGCAAAACTAAAAACGACAAGTCAAACGGGGCCTTAACTTCTCATTTTGAAGCAGTTTACGTCGGTTTCAATCAAAATCGAAACGAGTATGGAGAATTTGTCGAAGATGAAATCTTATGGGAAGGCAACAATGATTTAAGTAATAATCTTAGTGGACTCAAAGAAGGGAAAATCCAAGAGGAATCAATATAAACGAGTCCCCAATTCCAGAAGTAAATGAAATTCCATCTAAAAATGCTACTTCTACTCGACGGAAATGGTCAAAGATGAACTTGCTATTTGTTGGCTACAGTGTTATGATGGAAAAAAGGTACTCGTAAACCAAGTTTGCTTTTTAGGCTTCTATTTCAAACATTCTACATGCTCATCTACCCAATAGTGTTCCTATATCAGTTGAATCTCTAAAAACTCAATGGAGATGTATGAACGGAGCTTGCCAAAAATGGAATGAGATCGTGGCAATTATAAAGACGAGGAAACAAAGTGGGGCTACAGATGTTAACTTGGTGAGTTTTGTCTATCAACCATCTTTGAAGTAAATTATTTATTATTACAATTCACTAATGTTTTCTTTTAATTTTCGGCTCGAAAGGGCTCATGAGGCCTATGTGCAACAAAACAAGGGAGTTGCTTTCAATCTTTTATACGTTTGCAATCTCCTTAAAAATGAAGACAAATGGAGCACTATAAAAAAGAAACACACTGGATTTTAGTTTGCATCGATGTCCCAAAGACGGCTTAAGAACAAGAACCCATGCCATTTCATAGTAATAATGTAGGGAGGACACTATGAAAACAGAGATTGAAGAATAAAACTGATTATAGTGTCTATTACGATAAAACAGTTGAGGGTATGTCTTTAGTACATAACGACACAAAACTGTTGGAGAAAGAAAATGAACAGAGAAGAATGCAGAAATGGAATGAGCGCAAGGCTGAGAAAGAAGAACAAAGAAGAGTAGATCGTCGTTTGCAAGAAGAGTATTTGGAAATCAAAAATGAGAAAATGAGGATGAAGAAAGAAGTGTACATTTGGCTATGATGAGTTGCGACCTCTCTAAGCCCGAAACTGAACAACATGAGTTAATGCAGAGAAAAATTAGAGAATGTAATGCTAGTCTACGAGGTTCATCCAATTGTTAGTCATATGTTATATGTCTATGGTTAAGTGTAATGTTGTTTATGTTGTACTAGTTTATTTTGAATTTAATTTCAGTTGAAACTTATGTATATTGTAATGAAGATTAATTTGGATTATAATTAATAGTTAAGTTGTTACTATTATGTTCATTTAATTGTCTTCTACTTAACTGGCAAATTTGGAATTTAATATATTTTTGATATAAGTCTTGTCTGTCTTTTCTACAGTCTGTATTAAATATTTTTTGTTATTTACTCGTATCATCACACAAGTGTAATAGTTAAAATGGTCATGTTGCGGGATAGCACTGTCCTTTTCTGATCGACCTTAGTTGGTTATTTGGACCTTAGTGGTTATTTGTCTACTTGTAATAGGGCATTTAATGGCCATAGATCATTTACTTTACCTATAAAGGTTGTTGTGAACTAAACATTTTGTACAAAGTTAGTAGATAAACTTAAGTATTACTATAACGTCCATCGTTGCTTGATCATCTTTAGAGTTGGCAGTGCTTGTGAAATTCTACATTGAGGCTAACCGTAGGCATGACTGAGTTTGTGTTGAGGTGTGTATGTAAGTCATGAAGGGTATTGAAACTTAGTGAATGAGGTTTATTGTAACGACCTGCCTCTTTGGACGTTTTAGCAGAAACACACGTCAAACTCAAATCATTCAAAAGGGCAGATTGTTATGGGGTAAATAAGAAAAAGCAGAGAAAGAAAGAAAATAAAAACAAATACAGAACCTCGCAGCGGAATGACAAAATATAATAATCAAATAAACAGTTCATGAAGCTGTTTACAAATAACATTTGATTACACTTTTACAATACAGATCAGAGTTACATACAACAAGAATAAATAAATAATGTAGCGGAACAATATGATGCAGTGGAATAAATATAATAAATAATAATAGCATTAAATCTTCGTCTTCGTCCTCCAGAAAGCAGTCTTCGATAAAACTGAAAAGCTCAGATTGACCCGAGCGAATTGAAAAGATAAAACACTCGAGTCAGAACTAAAAGATCTTATGTAAGTTAAATCAACAGTAAATAAATATGAGTGTAACTACGTCGGAGATGTTTACGGGGTTTGACATCTCCTATCCAGTGTCTAACGTGAGTGCACTAACTTAAAAGATGTTCGGGATCTCCATCTCCTAAAGATCCGTTAAACTATCTACTATGTAGTACAGTACGCTATTATAATATGTCTACATAGGCATGTCAATGGATACCCAAAAAATCCGAAATCCGTCCGAGTCCGTATCCGAAAATATGGATATTATCCGATATCCGAAAAGCGGATGCGGATATCCGATATCCGAAAGAGATTTTGGATGCGGATGCGGATATGAGTATATCCGTATCCGAAAAACATCCGTCCGATCCGAAATTAATTATAATAAAAATTGTTATTATTATTGATTTATTATTTAAAAATACGCATAAGTTATGGTTAAAATTTATTTGAAAATTAATGGCCAACGGCCCAAGCCCAACAAACAAACCCTAACTAGGCAGGCGGTATTCACTTCAAACATCAATTCATTTTCATTTATTCTTATTTCATCTCAAGTCTTACAGCCGCTAATAAAAGAAATATCAAACCCTAAATCGAAATAGCCATAAATCGACGAAACAACCCATCACTCTGACGTCGCTTCGCCTCACAGCTTCGGCTCCGGCCTTGGTTCGAAACCACTCACCTCGCAGCTCCGCCTCGCAGCTTTGGCTCCGGCCTTGGTTCGCAGCTCCACCTCACAGCTTCGGCTTCGGTTCGAAACTCCTCACCTCGTCGCTCCGCCTCGCAATAATTAGGTGAATATTCAATCCACCACTTCACCAGCTTCGGCTTCTGTTAATTTAGTGCTCACGAACCTATGATAACAAAATCAAAGTACATAGTTGATTACATAATTAAGTTGAATGTCCTTTGTCATAAATTTATGTTATCTTATTTAGGTTTAAAATCCAGACTTTAAAGTTCATTGGGCTAACTTTCTGACTCACAACTGATATGCAAAATCTATTTAGTGAGTTGTATTCAATTATGATTCTTATCCTTTCCTTGCGAATAATTTGCCCATAATTGATATCTTGTCATGTGAATCAAAGAAAAGATTTACCCACAATTGATATTTATGAAAGTATTACTAGTTGGGAGCTAAGTGAGCATGATTATATTTGTTCCATGGCACAAATGATGAGAGTTAAATTTGAGAAATATTGGAAGACTTGCAATTTAATGATGAGTATTGGAATGGTTTTCGATCCTCGTTATAGAATGGCTTACATTGAATTTTTCTATGATTTGATTTATGGGGAAGATGCACAAGTTCATGTTAGGAAAATCAATGATTGTTTGAAATCTCTTTTCTATTTATATGAAGAAGAAAGTGCATCCTATAAAAATGTATCTTCTTCTTGTGCATTGGATGATAATGTTAATCATGGTTTAAAAAAGAGAACAAAAATGGATCTTAAGTGGAAGAATTATAGAGAACAAAAAATTGAAAGTTTGCAAATTTCAAAGACCGAGCTTGACAAGTATTTGAAAGATGAATTATTGCCGATGGATGAGGATGACGACAACTTTGATATCTTAATGTGGTGGAAAACAAATTGTCCTACATTTCCTACTCTCGCAAAGATTGCTCGTGATATTTTAGCCGTTCCCGTTTCTACCGTAGCATCCGAATCATCGTTTAGTAGCGGTGGTAGATTGATTACCCAAAATAGATCCTCATTATCTCCTGACATAGTGGAAGCATTGAGTTGTATTAAGGATTGGTTACCATCAGACATAGGTTAGTTATTATTATATACTAAAATTATTTTAGAATTTTAACCATTTAATATAATCAGTCTTTTTATTTAACAGGTAAAGATATAGAGCTTGTAGATGAAGGATTAACCCTTCCATAAACTATCCATCGCATAAGGTAAAAAAAAATTGTTTCATTTTCGTATAATCTTCTTACGAATTCAAGGTTAGTTATCATTCGTTTGATTTTGTTTAGTAATCTTATCATATATATAAATCATACATTTCAATGCCTTACCTGTATGTTGTATAAAAAACAAATTTTGGGAAAAGAATTGTAGATAAAATGGTTTCCCCTCTAAATCCATGCAAAACTTTTGAGTTGGCAAGATTAAATATACTAAAAATGTAATTAATAATGTTCTAATCCCTCGTTTTCTTGTCTTAGCAAAACACTAATATTCCATTAGATAAATTAAATGAAAGATGGAACGTAAATCATAACTTCATAGAAAGGACAGTAAAATAAGGTGGCTAAATTTCCCCCGTTTATTTTGTTTGCTTAATAGCATCCTTGGTAACAATATTTTTTATAAATGTAAATTCCGATGATTTATAGATTTTGACTTTTGAAAATTATTACAAATCTGCTATGATACTTTTCATTCGTTTACAAACTGCTATGATACTTTTCCATATACTATTTTACACATCGACACTTTTCCCCAAAACCGCAGTCTAACTGTTTATTATATGATTGTGTGCTTTTAAATCTTTAGGTGTTGGAAGTGCTTTTTAGTTCAGTATTATTTATGACATCAGTCTTATGCTAGAAAAAAATAAGCATAGGTGTAAGATGAAATCAAATCAAATAAATAAAATATCAATTAAGGAAAAGAAGATTGCCTGCCTCTGGACCTGCCAGTTGGATGAGGTCACAGTAGCTTACACCATGTACAAGTGCACTTGATTTTAACCATTTCAAGACTGCTCTTGAACCTCTTCCTTTGCATTATGTTAATATATAAACAAATGATGCAAGCTAGCAAACTGCTATTTATTATATCATAACAAAGGAATCAACATAAGTATGCAATTTTCCTGTATTATACCATTACAACTCATTTATCAGTAGTGCTTTAATGTCAGTCTTCTACTCATGAATTCCTTTTGTGTTATGTGTTGTGCAGGTGTGAAGTCCCATGCTTTAATTTCAGTTGAATTAGTTTCACATTCCCAGGCACCAGTCGACTTAAAACATCAATTCACCATGGCTTTAGAGAGAAGTTGCAGAATACAATGAGACAGATTAAGGTGTAGACATTAGTGCTTCATATTTCAGTTGGAGGAGAAGTGGTGATAGACTGATTTATCTGTAAATACAATGATTTCTCTCCTAGCATCTAATACATGAGTAGATTAAAATTTTCTTCTTTATGCTTCAACTATGAGATTGAGAGATTGAAACCGAGATATTATATGTTCTAAAGAACATGATTCGAGTAGCGGGATTATATATTGAAATACTATTATTTGTTTTATTGTTTAAGCTTGTTCAAATCTTATATGTGTGGATTGTTTGTTGTTAATTTAGAAACTGAAGTAAATTAGTTTCTCGATTGATTGTTATTTGAATGCTATGAATTGTAATTTTTTTGATTAAAATTTTCATTATATTATAATTCTCAATCTAGTTTTCGGATGCGGATTTTCGGATATTTTCGGATATTCGAAAATATCCGCATCCTCTTTTCAGATGCGGATATTTTCGAATATCCAAAAATATCCGCGGATGCGGATACGGATGTTAAATTTTGAATATCCGAGGATATCGGATGCGGATGTGGATGTAGATTTTAATTTTCGGATACGGATGCGGATATAGCCATATCCGCATTCGTTTGCATCCGTTGACAGGCCTATCTACAATAAAGTAAAGTATTAAAATAGCGTTAAGGCGTTACCCATATCCCCTTTAACACATTTTATATAATGACGTAGTCTATACATATACTGTAAACTCCACCTGTAGGTGGGCTATTAGGGAGCACTCCATAGGTATGACACAAAACAAACTCGTAGAAGGCGCGATAGGGCATGTGAACACGGCACTCGAGGCAATGCCAGGGTGGATATACCAATTGCGGATCTGAATCGATGGTAACGCATAGCAGCTACTACCTCCCACCTCGGAACACACTCCCATAATCAAAATCAAGGGGTGGCCATCAAATCAATCACAAAGTAATAAATATGGTATCGAAGAAATGTGTCCGATAGGAGGAATGACCTCACTTGGCCCGACATGGCTCCTGTTTTAGTCACATCTAAGCTGACTCACGGGAGTCGGGGTCGCGTAAATATCTCATACAAAATCGTTCGCCAAGCCATCCTACTTCATTTCTGGAATCTCCACCATGTACACAGTTGTTAAAGTGGTTTTCGGTATTGGTAGAGAGTATGACAATATCCGATCCCGGTCTCTTTAACAACCAAACGCTTATTTCACATCGGATGGTTCTTTTACATTTCAAAAAGTCAATTCACAATTGATATCAAAATATCATATTCTCAAACCATATCATTTTCAAATCATATCCACTTTCAAAATTACATTCACTTCCAAAATCATATTCACCTTTAAAAATTATATTTACTCAAATATGTCATTTCACAAAAGGTATCAATTCCAAATTCCAACTGAGGTTGTATCATCATCAAGGATTTAAATATAAATACTTCAACTTTACACAGTTTGGAATTTTAGAAAATAGTTTAGGTAGTCATAAATAGTTTAATAGAAGAAAAAAAATAGTTTAAAATAGACTGAAATAGTTTAAGTAGTAAAAATAGTTTAATAGATTAAATTTGATTAAATTAGATTTAAAATGATTTATATAGATTTAAAATAGATTTAATGGATTTAAGTCATCTTAAATAGATTTTAAATAGATTAAATAAATTTAAAATAGATTTAATGGATTTAAGTTATCTTAAATAGATTTTAAATAGATTAAATAAATTTAAAGTAGGTTAAATAGATTTAAATTATTTTAAATAGGTTTAAACTATATTTAATTAGTTTAAATATAGGTAAAATAGATTAAATTGGATTAAATAGGTTATAATAGATTAAATAAATTTAATTAGTTTAAAAATAGGTAAAATGGAATAAATTGGATTAAATGGGTTTTAATAGATTAAAATAAATTAAACTAGTTTTAAATTGATTAAAGTAGTTAATTTAATTAAAATAGTTTAAATTATTTTAAAATAGATTTCAAAGTTATATCCAAACATTTTCAATAACTCAATTCCGATAAACTCATTTATATTTGACACTTCAACTATGAAATTCCAATTTAAATCCTTTGAACAATTCATTAAATCAATTCCAATTTCAGTATTAACGCTTGGATTATCGAAAATAATTCAGTTTAATTTACAATTTACTGAACACAAAATTTACAGAATTAAAAATTCATTTAATTTAACCAATCCGGTATCCGTATATAATTTCTACTCTATGGTCAAGTGATATGGATATTTATAATTTCAATCTGCAATTTAAAATTTTACGGTTATATATCATTTCAAACCGCAATCCTGAATTAAATAAAAATTCATAAAATCGCTCGAGTCTATCATTTCAACGCATAACAATTTTTCCCTAATCTATAGATCGTTCGGGTATGTATCATTTCAACCCATAGGAAACTTGTAGTGTTATAACAATATAAAATACAATATTCAGTCATCCAATATCAACAATCAAACATCCATCACAATCACCATCCAAATCAACCAATAAACATCAATAGATAACTGATTATTATTAACAGGTATTAAATTGATAATTAAATTCAATATTAAATTAAACGATGATTAAATGCAATAGAAGTCAAATTTAACTAGAATGACAATTTAAACCTACCAAACATCAATCAATAAATTTCTAATCACATCATAAATTTAATTTAACTAACATAAGATAATCTAGTAATTGTGAGTGGGTTAAAATCATCCTCGATTTCTGGAAAAACGGTGATTTGATGGCAAAAACGAATGACACCAGTGAATTACGCTCGTCGAGAGCTTCAAATTGATATATAATATGATATAGTTTGAGGATTTTTAATTTTTCGATTTGATTTTGATTTGCAATTGAATCTAGAAATTTGGGTTTCTGCCATTTGAGAAGGAGGAACAAACAGGTGGAGTTGTACGCACAAAATAAGAAACGTGACTGCTAGGGTTTGGGGAAACAAGACTATTTATATGGATAAGGCCCGATAAGAAAGATTAACATATCCAATCGGTTCGAATTGACAATAACGACCCGGAAAGCCCGTTTTGCTTCCGAAATGAAAGTGGCCCATCCCATATATCGAAATAGATGTTTATGGTATTTTTAAACTCAATGGAACAGGTTTCAAGTTCTAATTCCATTGTATGAAGAAGTTATCTTAAAATCAGCTTATTTCAAATTGATTTCAATTGAATTTAATTAAATTGATTTCTACGCGTTTCGAGCTCGTACGATCAAACGACAAGTCCGATCGCTATGAAACTTGAAACCTTACAATAATTCATCGTTACGGATCCGATGAAATTAGTTTCGTCGAAATTCGAGACAGTTGCCAAAATGGCTATTTTCACATTAGTTAAATAAATTATTATTAAATTGGATAAATCACTTTTTAATTTCAAATCTTATAATTAACAGATTTTACCATTTTTGATTTCTTAGACATTTATAATAATTTAAAACAAATTTACACAGCAATTCGGTGTTAAATATTCCGCTAATTACAGTGTTCAATTTCAACTGTAAACAATCCAATTAAGTATATATTTAATTGCAATAAATTAGTTTAATTCAATTTAAATCTTTTTATTCAATCAATTATTACTCTATAGACATAGTTAACATTTATTATATCTTATTACACTAATATTCTACAATTATCATCTTTTACTATATTAGGTGTAGTATTACAATTACATTGAATCTTTGACAATTTTATTATAATTTAAAATCTCAATAAATTAATTTATCTTTGTTACACTCTTTTTATTTAATCAATTATGGCCCTATCAATACAATTGACATTTCTGTATATTTTATTACATTCACATTTTACAGTTATCATCTTAACTCATATTAACGTAACATTTAATTGCAATTGATTTTAAATTTAATTCAACAGATTAAATAAATTGGTAACATATAATAATTGTCACCATTAACTTTTAATCATATTTATAAGTTTATTATTTACAAACAAATGCTACACCAACCTACCCAATACTAATTTTTATGCAATTACAATTAATTACATACTATTTCATTAATTTATACATATTTAAATTATCAATTACACCTTTTATCCAATTTATCAATTAATACACACATCACTAGAATTTATTTACAATCCCTAACCAATTGTAACTTTTAAATCATTTCAATTAATTGGAATTGCATTTAAAGCAGTTATCAATTACTTTAAATTAATACTATTACATTTCATTCCAATTATATTCTTATTGTTTAATCGCAAATTTTTTTTTCTTCCAATATTAACTCACAAAATCTTATTAAATTAACTATTTTTAATTATCGAAAATTACGGGTCGTTACACTCTCCCCTACTCAAAAAATTTCGTCCTCGAAAAGGGAAAAGAAGGAATTAATATATCTTATTCAAAATATTAAATTTATAAATAATTAATTTACATAATTAAATAATTTAAATAAAAGATATCAATTTATAAACAATTCAAAAAAAATTCTAAGTCCAAAATTCACGAAAAATTTCGGCAAAGTCTCCTTTGTACGGAGAGGTCTGCGACAAATAATAATATCAATAATAACAATATATATCACATATTTTCAAAATAATATATCCCAAACCACGGGAAAACAATATAATATTGCTAGAAAACCGTAATTCGAGAACATACCTATTTGTCGGGCAAACAACGCTTAATTTATAAAACCAAAAGCGGTAGCCATTGCTTCCATAACCTGTATTTCACTCATATAAACCAAAAGAGTTAATAATTATGTAAAAGATAAATATTTTAAGTTGTTCAACTAATAACAAAACAAATTAGTACAACATAGCAACAATCATTTGCAAACAAACAGTACAAACATTATTTCAACAAAGAAAACAATCATCCATCCATTTCAACCAAAACAAATGGTTTGTTCGGGTTCAGAAACTTTTAATCGTATAAAATGATAAATAAACCACTAAGTATATCATACACTCAATGGTCTTAGATAAAACTCAATAGATCATTCATACATTCTACACAATAGAAGTATCCTTTCCCAACCAATCCATAAGCCAGACAAACAATAATTTCAATGTTATTTAAGTTTGTTTCACATAAATTAATGTTCCTTTCTCATTCATTTTATGCTTATATTCATTAATTTACATTCATTCTTACTTACGAAGGTTCATTTCTCATTTATTCATACAATGCCATTTTCTTTCATGTTATTACTTTACATTCATTGCTTAAATAAGTTATTTCCATTTCAATTATTAGATTATTTATTATGTAAATCTCTTTACAATTTAATTCACCATTAATGGATTATTTCTTTTTCACATTCATTCTTCCATATATAGTATTATTGAATATTAAATCCATTTCTAAATCATTTCAATGTTTTCTAGAGTTATAATCATTCCATTAATATAGTATTCACCTTTCTATTCGTTTTAATTATAAATAGCGACAACATTTACTTAAGTTTATAATTATTTACTTACAATATTCACCTTTCTATTAAATTTATTACTAGCAATCTCTAATTATTAACATAAGTTTATAACAATTTTATAACATCAGAGTTCTTATTTATAAACATAATTTCATTGAACACTTCATTACTTAAGATTTACTTGTATAATATTTTATTACATATTCTTATTAACATTTCAACTTTTAATAATTTGGTAAGTTTTATATATATATGTCTTTTAGCATGCAATTGAATATTACCTAAGTTTCTCTTATATATTTAGTTAATAAAATGTTCAATAGTTACCATTTCTTATTTTCATTTCCTTTTTATTTACAGTTTACAAATTTTCAATTTCTTATTTTCATTTTAGAAGTTTCGAATTATTAATATAGTCAAAATCCCATTCATTACAATAATTTCAATTTCTAATTTACAGAAACTTAAGAACTAAACAACAAGGTTCCATTTCAATCCTTTTAAAATAATATATATATACCCATAACTTATATTTATATATATATATATATATATCAAATCAAACTTCAGAAATTAAAATTAAGATTCGTTTATCAAAACGGATGTGCAGTAAAACTACTACACCAGTCTTTCCACTTTGAAACTCGAAAATGAACGTCGATGATGCGTGCACTCATCACCGAAATTATATTCCAGCGATTGAGAGGGGAGTACATAACTTATTTCCTTTAAAAGTCCCCTTTAAAACTTTCTTTCAAATCATCTTGAAATATTTATATCAGAAAATACTTCTAAATGCTACTAATATTATATTCCAAAACCTTTTGAAAGAAATTTCAAAAATCCCGGAACTTCAGTTCTAAACTTCCAGTTTATATTTACTTTATTTGTAAATCCTATTTTACAATCAATATTTATAAAATTTCTCTACCTAACAAACAACATATTACGTCCAACAATATCATTTATAAAATCTATTATCTATATACAAAAATATATAATAAGCAAAATTATTTCATTTACCTATATTTCAAAACAAATATTGTGTCGGTCTACCCTATTAAGTGATTAGAAATCCCTATCGATGTCATATCATCCTATGTACCGACCAGAATTTATAAATACAAAACAGAACAAAGTAACACAATACAAAAACCTTTTATAACACTAACAAATACGCTCTCTCATATATAAACACTCAGCGACTCATTCTAGGGTATTACTACCTTATTTCTAAAGAGTCAGACCCCACAAAGCTAAGATTATCGCTAAACCAAAGCTCTGATACCAACTGTAACGACCTACCTTTTTGGACATTTTAAGCAGACACACACATCAAACTCAAACCATTTAAAAGGGCAGATTGTTATGGGGTAAATAAGAAAAAACAGATAAAGAAAGAAAATAAAAACAAATACAGAATCTAGCAACGGAATGACAAAATATAATAATCAAATAAACAGTTCATGAAGCTGTTTACAAATAACATTTGATTACACTTTTACAATACAGATTAGAGTTACATACAACAGGAATAAATAAATAATGCAACGGAACAATATGATGCGTAGAATAAATATAATAAATAATAATAGCATTAAATCTTCGTCTTCGTCTTCGTCCTCCAAAAACCAGTCTTCGATAAAACTGAAAAGCCCAGACTGACCTGAGCGAATTGAAAAGACAAAACACTCGAGTCAGAACTAAAAGATCATATGTAAGTTAAATCAACAGTAAATAAATATGAGTGTAACGGCATCAGAGATGTTTACGGGGTTTGACATCTCCTATCCAGTGTCAAACGTGACTGCAATAACTTAAGAGATGTTCGGGATCTCCATCTCCTAAGGATCCGTTAAACTACATACTATGTAGTACAATACACTATTATAATATGTCTACAATAAAGTAAAGTATTAAAATAACGTTAAGGCGTTACCCATATCCCCCTTAACACATTTTATATAATATTGTAGTCTATACAGATACTGTAAACTCCACCCGTAGGTGGGCTATCAGGGAGCACTCCATAGGTATGATACAAAACAAACTCGTAGAAGGCGCGATAGGGCATGTGAACACGACACTCGAGGCAATGGCAGGGTAGATATACCAATTGCGGATCCAGACCGGTGGCAACGCATAGCAGCTACTACCGCCCACCTCGGAACACACTCACATAATCAAAATCAAGGGGTGGCCACCAATCAATCACAAAGTAATAAATATGGTATCGAAGAAATGTGTCCGATAAGAGGAATGACCTCACTTGGCCCGGCATGGCTCCTGTTTTAGTCACATCTAAGCTGACTCACGGGAGTCAGGGTCGCGTATATACCTCATACAAAATCGTTTTCCAAGCCATCCTACTTCATTTTTGGAATCTCCACCACGTACACAGTTGTTAAAGTGGTTTTAGGTATTGCCAGAGAGTATGACAATATCCGATCCCGGTCTCTTTAACAACCAAACGCTTATTTCACATCGGATGGCTCTTTTACATTTCAAAAAGTCAATTCATAATTGATATCAAAATATCATATTCTCAAACCATTTCATTTTCCAATCATATCCACTTTCAAATTACATTCACTTCCAAAATCATATTCACCTTTAAAAATCATATTTACTCAAATATGTCATTTCACAAAAGGTATCAATTCCAAATTCCAACTGAGGTTGTATCATCATCAAGGATTTAAATTTAAATACTTTAACTTTACACAGTCTGAAATTTTAGAAAATAGTTTAGGTAGTCATAAATAGTCTAATAGAAGAAGAAAAATAGTTTAAAATAGACTGAAATAGTTTAAGTAGCAAAAATAGTTTAGTAGATTAAATTGGATTAAATTAGATTTAAAATGATTTATATAGATTTAAAATAGATTTAATGGATTTAAGTTATCTTAAATAAATTTAAAATAGATTAAATAAATTTAAAATAGATTTAATAGATTTAAATTATTTTAAATAGATTTTAAATAAATTAAATAAATTTAAAATAGATTAAATAGATTTAAATTATTTTAATGTTTAAAATAGATTTAATAAATTTAATTAGTTTAAAAATAGGTCAAATAGATTAAATTGGATTAAATAGGTTATAATAGATTAAATAAATTTAATTAGTTTAAAAATAGGTAAAATAGATTAAATTGGATTAAATGGGTTATAATAGATTAAAATAGTTTTAAATTGATTAAAGTAGTTAATTTAATTAAAATAGTTTAAATTATTTTAAAATAGATTTCAAAGTTATATCCAAACATTTTCAATAACTCAATTCCGATAAACTCATTTATATTTGACACTTCAACTTTGAAATTCCAATTTAAATCCTTTGAACAATTCATTAAATCAATTCCAATTTTCAGCATTAATGCTTGGATTATCTGAAATAATTCAGTTTATATAAATAAATTTCTATTTCAAAATGCTAGTTAACTGAATTCAAAATTTAAAGAATTAAAAAATCTTTTAATTTAACCAATCCGGTGTTCGTATATAATTTTCTACCCTATGGTCAAGTGATACAGATATTTATCATTTCATTTCAATCCGCAATTTAAAATTTTACGGTTATATATCATTTCAAACCGCAATCCCAAATTAAATAAAAATCCATAAAATCGCTCGAGTCTATCATTTCAACCCATAATGATTTTTCCCTAATCTATATATCGTTCGGGTATGTATCATTTCAACCCATAGGGAACTTGTAGTGTTATAACAATATAAAATACAACATTCAGTCATCCAATATCAACAATCAAACATCCATCACAATCATCATCCAAATCAACCAATAAATATCAATAGATAACTGATTATCATTAATAGGTATTAAATTGATAATTAAATTCAATATTAAATTAAACGATGATTAAATGCAATAAAAGTCAAATTTAACTAGAATGACAATTTAAACCTACCAAACATCAATCAATAAATTTCTAATCATATCATAAATTTAATTTAACTAACATAAGATAATCTAGTAATTGTGAGTGGGTTAAAACACTCACATTTGATTTCAAATCGATTTGAAATCCAAATTAGGGCCCAAATTTGAATAGTCTCAAAATTCAGCCAAACCAGCGTCCAAATGTCCGAAAATTTGATACAATCACAGCGGAGAAAACCGCACGTAAATCCGACCTCGTATGCAAAAGTTATGACGATTAGAACAATTGAAATTTAAATTTAAATAAAATAGAAAGAAATGAAAAAAACGTACACGTCAGCATTAGGTCACGCACGCGACGCTTCGCTCGAAACCCCTCGCCTTCGCACAGAACTACGCCGCCACCCTTCACGCGAATTATCGCGACACCATGGCCACAACCACCATGATCCATCACCTCCATTCGACTGTCCAGGCTAAGCCGAGCCTAGCCAAGGTGGCGCGACCGCCTGAAGTGGGCCCTAGGTCGCCGCCGCTGGTACATGAACAAAGACGATTTCTGGCGAATTCCGATCACTTAACGATGAATGACCACTACCCCATGACCTGCTCTCCACCCTCTTCCCAACGCCGCTTCCTGATCGTCGATCGGACGACGATCCACCGTTGGATCGTGAAAAACCCAATATGAACAGCCGAGGATCATACTCGATTTCTGGAAAAACGATGATTTGATGGCAAAAACGAATCACACCAGTGAATTATTGTGACGACCCAGAATTTTGGACTTTTGAAATTGAAAATATTTGATTGATTTTAAATATTTGGAAGTTAGTTTAACTTGAAAATTCAAATATCAGGAATTATTTGGCAATTAAATTATTAAATTTAATTATTGAAATTGGGTAAAATGTTGAATCTAGAACTCTAAGCTTGTTAAAAAATATTTTAAGGGATTAGAATATTCATATTGATAATACTGGAGATAATAGAACTTTTGAAATTGAATTTGAAAGTGATTTGTTTAGTTTTGAAATTTTATCGTTTAAATAGATATTTAAAAATAGCATTCCGAGGCACAGTCTCGGAATTCGACGAAACCAGTTCCATTGAATCCGTAATAGTGTATTATTATCGGATTTCAATTTCCGTAGCATTCGGAGTTGTTGTGTGATCGTACGGTTAGCAAACACACTGAATTTATATCGAAAGTTTAATATTATAACTGGTCCAAAAGTTATCTTCTCCATACGATCGAATTTGGCCTCGAAACCTTTTCCATTATGTTCGGGATAAGGGTCTAACATTATAAACGCCTAGCGGCACGTCTCGATAAGATGTTGAGATTTTGAATTGCGATAATCGAGACGATTTGAATTTGAATTTAAATTAAAATATATATATTCACATATATTGGGCAAATAGACACGTATAGAAAATTTTTGCATGTGTCGTTCATAATAACACGCGTCCTCTAAGAAATTGAATATCTCGTTCAAAAAAGAAAATGTATCGAGCAAAATAAATAAAATAAAATCGATTTCCTCTTCAAAATATTCCCAGATCGCAATCAGAATTAAAAAAAACCAAATTTCCTCATTCGAAAAAAAATGGCCGCGAGAATCAACTTAGTTTTTATCAAACGAAATTGAAATTATTTCGAAAACCTACAGTCTAACCAAATCGAATCCTCCTCTCTTCCTCTCAATTCATTCTCGAATAGGAATTTCTTCCGAGGCCGATCTCGTCGTCTCCAGTACGAGTCGAAGTCGAGTTCGAATCATCTCAATCTACTAGGTCGAGATAGGGTTTAGCTGCGAATTTGTGCACTCTCGTGTGCGATGGTCGCGAAGGGGTGCGGCGTCGCCTGAAGCCGTGATTTGATGCCGAAGTCGTGGCATATCGAGATGGGTGGATGTGGAAACGAGTGATGCTCAGCGACGTTCGTTTGGGCGAAGTATTGAATCGCGAGATGGAGTCTCGTTCGGCAGTAAGGTATAACCTTCTTTAGTTTAATTTCGTGCATATATATATATATGTATGTATACATGAATTAGATATATATATATATATATACAGAGATGAATAGAAAATGTATGTATATTTTGGTCATAAAATATAAAGCAGTATTGATTTTACTACAAGTTTTAAAAATTTCTATTTTGATTTAAATAGATATATAAACAGAATATATATATATATATAAGGTTTAAAGAAAAATATATAGGGTTAAAAAGGAATTTTAAAATACACACTAGTTTAAATTAAAATTGTTAAATGGGAATTTAATTGTTCGATTTATTTCAAATATTAATAAACTGTAATATTTATACAAGGTCTAAAAATCGAGAAACAAGCCGGAAATGGAAATGAGTTGGAATGGACTGCAAAATAAAAGGCAAAGGTGAGATCTTCTTACTCAAATTAAAATTGGAATTTCAGTTATTGATTGACCGTTTGAATGTGATAGTATATATAGTAGAGTGTGTATATATATATATATATATATATATATTTGGAGTGATTGATTTCCCGCATTATATAACGGATGAGACCCTATGCGCTGCATAATAGCGGATGATATTATATAATCCCATATACCACGATATTCCACCTCGAAGTGGAATTGGTATTTAATTGTTGTGCTAACATCTGTGGATGCAAGGAAACAGGTTGGAGGGATCCAACTGGATTCCTCACATTGTTGAATTTATTTGTATATGTTGTGATGTGATAATCTATGAATGATTATATTGGTAAATGGAATTTATTTGAAGGCTATAGTTTAGCCGAATATATTTTTGGTATCGTAGGATACCAGAAATAAATAAAATTGGATTTTTGGAAATTAAAGTAGAAAATTTGGAGTAAATTAATTTTAGAAAATTGGATAAATTTAAAGGAAGGAATTTAAAAGCATAAAAGTTGATTTTTGTAATCTTATCAAATTAATTCCAAAATATGGGAAAAAGATTTCACTAAATGGATTTTGAGTAATATTGTTTAAAAGTTGAAGAATTTATTTAAAATTGGATTTTAAATAATTTGGGAGAAATAAAGGGATTTATTTTAAAAGGAAATAAATCTTTGGGAAATCGATATGAAAATTTATTTGGTGTTTGAATGAAAATTGATTTGGTGTTTGAAATAAATTTGGAATTTGATTTGGTGTTTGAAAGTGAATATTTGGAAATCGATTTGAAAATTGTATATCAATGGATATTTGGAAATGTAAATTCACAATGAGAATTTATAAAGGAATGGGTTATTTGTTTTAAAAATAAAAATAAATAAATATTGGTTTATTTTTGAAAGTTGTTGAAGGAAATTACAGATTTGGAATGTAAATTGAAATAAGTCAAGAAGGATTTATTAATTGATTTAAATGGATCATTTTGAAATGGAAAGTGTATTTTCACTAGAAAGCCGAGTATGTTTTCAAAGTAGTTGATAAATATAAACTGAATGTTTTAAGGATGGTTTTAAAAAGGATACTTTGGAGAAGTTATTTTCTTAAGTTGTTTTTAAATCTTTAAAGTAAAGATTTATTTGGTTAATTATAGAAATGATTATTTTAAAGATCAAATTGAGATTTGATTTAGAAAATGGATATTTAAATAACTATACTCTATCTAATAATTTCATTTTCTAAAAATTATTTGGACTTGAGTTTTTATATGAGATATTCATATTAAATTTCATAACTAATGTTTTAAATAAAGTGTTTAAAAATAGTTTTTATTTCTAATGTATCCAAGTACATATATTTTTGGATAAGTGATTTAAATCATTTTGAAGTATTCGGACTCGACAAATTTTCAGTGAAAATAAATAAACATTTGGAAATTTATTCCGCAAAAGAAAAGTGATTTGAAATTGGTTTTCAAAGTGTTGGAGTGTTAAAAATATATCTTGCGAAGATATTTTGAAAATAAATAATTGGGTAAAAATTATTTAAAATCTGGTGATTGTTGTGAATAGTGATTGATAGTTAAATAATCGACTATCAATATTGGCCTTTAAACGGCATTTGAATTTCGATGCGACAGGGGGTCGGATTCCAGATGGTTATCCGAAACCCACATCAAATCTTAATAGTGAATCTTTGTGACTTGTGTATCCATATGTTTTTAAAAATAAATGCTCATTATTCGGATTAGCCGGGAGAGGACTTTATGTCATAAAAACCCATTCCGAATAATGATATGACAAAATGGGATTGCATCTGAAGATGGTGTTGAAGACTGATTATTTTCGAAAATGAAAGGATTACCTGTCGAATGTCTCTGCACCGATTTGCTCCCGTATAGAGATTTTATCACCCTTTGTGATGGGGAGTCCGGACGTGATTAGGGATTATCCGGATTGCAAGGGCTTCTGTAACGACCCAGAATTTTGAACCAATTAAATTGAAAATATTTAATTAATTTTAAATATTTGAACGATGATTTAATTGGAATCCCCAATATAACTTTGAAATTGGCGATTAAATTATAAAATTTAATCTGCTGAATGTTGAATAAAAATTTAAATCTTCAATTTAAAGTTGAAGAAAAATATTTCGAAAAGCTTTTAATATTTATATTGATGATACTAAAGATAATTGGAGCTTCAGAATCGAATTTTAAATTGAATTGTTCAGTTTGAAATTATATCGTTCGAATTGATATTTAAAAATAGCGTTCCGGGAGACAGTCTCGGATTTTGACGAAACCAGTTCCATTGGGTCCGTAACGTTGAATTATTGTCGGATTCCAAATTTCGTATTTTTCAGTATTGATACGTAAGCACACGACACATTAACGCGTTAAAAATTTAATTTGAATTCAATTTTAAATTTAAATTTTTAACTAAGTCAAATATCAGCACGTTCTTCTCCTCCCTTTCATCCAGAGATCACGCCTAGTATCACGCAGAAAATCACGATAAAAATCGTGTGAAACATCCCTCTCATGTTCAAAACGAAATCCCCCTTCAATTTCGTTCACAAGTTTAAAGCAAATTCATTCGTTCAAATAATGGCCGCTCTTTGTTCCAAAACAAAATCAAATGCCGAAGCCCCTCTCTGATTCAAAACGAACGAGATTCATTTCAAATTTAACCCCCCTCCAATACATTCAAGAGCAAATCGACTCACGTTTTTTTTTCTTCTTTCGTTCGAATCTGGCAAGCACGCAAGCAGGTCGAGCCTCTCCTTTGTTTCAAAATCAAGCCGAGCATCTCCAAGTTATCGAAATTGAAAGTCGCAGGCCTAGGGTTGCGAGCATGAGGCGAAGGTGGAGCAGCAAGCGCGCGTGCGAGGGGTGGTACGCAAGGATTCGCGAGTGTCAATTGGGTTTGGGGTTTTGGGAAGCTCGAGTTGGCATTCGTTTGGGGGGTTTCGCGATCCTGGTAGGCTCGCGTTCGAGCATAGGTGGCGGCGATTCGCGAAGAGGGAGGTGGTTTCGAGGTTCGCCAGCGAAGCGCGACATCGATGGAGGAGCTCGAACTCGAGCTCACTGGGATTGGCGGCAGACGAGTCGAGCGTGACGAGCAGATGAGGTACAACAATTTAAAGTTTAGATAATTTTAAAATTCTATTTTCATCTGGAAGCATATATATACAGTAAAGGATTTATACAAATTTTTAATTTATATATATATACCGAAAGAAAAAGAAAATGAATATAAAGGAAAAAGGAATTTTTGTTTGAGATTTAAAAATATTTGTTTAAAGTGAAATTTTATTACAATGAATATATTCATATATAGATAAACAGAAAATACAATTATTACCATAAGGTAGTTCTAGTTTATCTACAAAATTATATATATATATATATACAGATTTGATTTGATTTTAAATATATATAGTAAATGAAAGTAATAAAGATAGATTTAAATTAAATTGGATTGATTTAAAAAGAGAAATTTAATAATTAGTTAGATAAATTTATTTAAGAAAAAAAAATGATTGTTCGATTTTTTTTCGAATTATTAATCGATTGTATAAAATTATTTATGCAAGGTCAAAATTAGGAGAAAACAAACTGGGACAAAAAAAATGGATGGCAGAATTAAAAAGCGAAGGTGAGATTTTTCTCACTCAAAATTAATTGCAGTTTTGATTGATATGTTTGCTATTGGATGTGATATTAGATATAGTAGGATATATATCTATATATAGCAATATATACATATTGGCATATGTATATATTGGATTGATTGATTTCCCGCCTCGTATAGCGGATGAGACCCTATTGCGCCGTTAGTAAGCGGATTATTTTTATAAAACCCATATACCGTGATAATTCCGTACTGGAACGGAATTGGTATTGTGCTAACGTCTGTGGATGCAGGGAAACAGGTTGGAGGGATCCAACTGGATTCCTCAACTGTATTTATTTATTTACAGATATTGATATATATTATGTTCTCATATGATGATATATGATGTTTGATGTGTGATGGACTAATTGATGCGTTGCATCATCGGATTTAGTTTTGAAGTTTTAAAATAACATCTTTTACTTTAAAAGGGTTTTTAAAGTGATTTTTGAAAGTAGATGGTTTATTGAATTTTTGAATTGATTTATTTCAAATAAATAAGCGTCTAAAAATTTAAAGTTATAAAAGTTAATATTTTTGGTGAAATTTAACCAAAGTGTGATGTTTGAAATAAATAGTTGATTTATTTATAAAATGGTTTAAGTTGGGATTTTTGAATAACTATAAACGATTTGTATAAAAAGATTTAAAAAGTTGATATTTATAAATTTAAAATATTGGACTTATAAAACGAATTTTTATAAGTGTTAAAAAGAAGTATAAATGGATTTCATAAGTGAATGAAATTAATAGATTTATATTGTGAAGTTAAAAATGAATGAAGTTGTAGAATAAAGGATTTATAAGTAATTTACTTATAAATTGGATTTTTGCTTTTAAATGGAATATTGATCGAATTTGTTCATAAATGATTCTTTTTAAAGTTGAAATCGTTATAAAGTACAAATGCGATTTATAAACATTGTTTATAAATCCGAAATCACTTATTTTTATAAGTGAATTATAGAAGTTAATAAAATGAGATTTATAAACCGGAGTTGTTATAGAAAATGGAATTTATAAACGTTGTTTTTATAAATTCGAAAATCAATCAAATTGGATGAATTTAATATAGAAGTTATTAAGGGAATTTTTATCCACGATTTTGGATAGTGGATAAATTCTTGAAATAAATGTGTAGAAAGATTGAAATGTGGTTAGTGAAGTATATTCACGATTTTGGACAGTGAATATATTCTTAAGGAAAATGGATATGGTTTTGGGAAAGTGATATTTGAAATGAAGTTAATTATTTTAAAAGATGTTTTAAAATTTGTTAAATATCGAAACCATAGATTTCAACATTCATTGTTGAAATAGACGTTTTCGAGAAATATAAGGAAATGATGGACTATAACACTGTTGTTATAGTAAATGATTTTCGAAAAGAAAATGTTTTATGTAGTATTGGGATTTTCATATATCTACCTTAAAATTTCGAATCCCTATACTAGTGATTTCGAGTCGTCGTAACGATGTTTTACGTAACATTCGTTTTGACTCAAATAGATGTTAGAATAAATGATTTCCTTAAAGAATGAATGTATACTTAATTTGATTTAAGTATATCGAATATTTTCCAAGTGTTGAAAATAAATGATTGTGAAATACTTATTATTTAATAAGTATGGAAATGCTTTTCTAATATGAAATGAACTGTTTTGAGATTTTATCTTTTAAAGATAAATTGAAATGTGGAAGTTGATTTGAAATTGTTTTCAAATGATTGAAGTGTGGAAATAATATATCTAGTAAAGATATTTTTGGGAATTAAATAATTTGGAAAATTATTTGGAATCTGATGATGTTGCGCATCTTTATTGATAGTTAAATAACCGACTATCAATGATTACCTTTAGATAGGTATTTGTTGTGAATTAGATGAATTTGAATGCCACACTTATTTTTGAATAAGCGCTCACTATTCGGGTTAGCCGGGAAAGGACCATGGGGTCGTATAACCCATTCCGAATATGTGATACGTCGTTATGAATCGCATTCGAAGACCGGTGTTGAAGACCGGATATTTTTGAAAACGGAAGGATTACCGTCGAGTTACTCTACATCGGTTGATCTCCGATTTAGAGGTTTTTATCACCCTTAGTGACGGGAAGTCCCGACGTGATTGAAAATCATCCGGATAGGCAAGGGCTTCGTGAGAAGTGCCTTCGGTTCTGTTCGATCCCGGAACAGACTTGTATGGATTGTGTGTTTGACGTTACAATTTGAGATATAAAGCTGATTTCTTTCAAATACATTTCTGTTGGTGGCGGAGAATTTATTCTCTTAGCTTAACACCCTTCTCTGAGACGTACGAGCTCAGAGGTTATGTAGTTGAAATTTATCAGCGATATATCCCAATTTGGTAACGTGGCATACTGAGTGTTGCTGTGAAATGATCAGTGTTTGATCATTTGCGATATGATCAATTGTTTGATCTTATATCTTTGTGATCATAGGTTGATCATTTTGTTTGACCCGAAGCATGGCTTTGTAGAAAGCGTAGCTTTGTGGACGAGACTTCGTCGAGCCTCACACCCCGGAAATGGTCGAAACAGGAAGGATGCGGCAAGGTTCTAGGGAGTAGCGACCCTTAGTGTATGTCATTCCTTCTGGATAGAGGTGGTATCATGGTATGGAGCCCAGATAATTAACCTATGTGGTTGCTGCATTATTATCTATGTGGTTTGTTGGAAATCGGGGATCCTCGGGAAGATCGGTTACGATCGGGGGATGGCATACGCGTGTCAGTAGTTACCTATTTTTGCAGAGGTAACCCGGCCTTGTGTTGGCAGAGATCTAACCGTAATGTTAGGTTATTTCTCGGGTCGTCTATTCCAGGGACGTACCCATCGTGGAAAAGGAAGTTCCTTAGCCTGACCATTTGTTGGAAATCCAAAGAAACAATACGAGCCTTGTACGGTTTTAGTTGTAGAACCTATCATTCACTTATGGTGGCGCCCCACTGTTTGGATGGTAGCTATAGTAGGCATAGTTCGAAATGTCTATGCTGGCTAAGATTAATATTATACTTTCGAAATGTTTTCTACACTATGCACTAATAATAATATCAAAAATGATTTGATTTTGCGTAGTAAGCATCTTTGACTATCATAAGAAGAAATCTCCTCCAATTCTGCGTTTGCATTGTGTGTGTGGTGGGAGGTCTTATGGTAGTTTCATTTTCCCAAAAGCATTTCGAATTGACTTTAAAATTTATTGTTGTTGTTTTAAAGAATAACTGTTTTACGATCTCACACCAGTCACCATGTCTGACTCGGAGTTTATTGTTCCCTTCTAAACTCTGGGTGCCCACCAATTTCCACACGGGCAGCCTAGAGTTATGTTATCAGGATATTCTGGAGCTTTGGAGATAAGCTGGATGACGAGACGTAGTATTTGTATCTGATAGTATTTATTCCGCTGTGTATCCTGTATGAGGACAAGTTATATAACTGTCCATTGTTGTATATTGACTCTGATGATTGATGTATGTATAAAATGATATAGTTCTTTGTTTTAAAGATTATTCATTTATCTATTATATATTGTTCCGCTGCGATGTGTAAGATGCTGATATTGTTTTCTGTTTCTGATATTGTTCTGTTATTCTTCTCTATTTTCTTCTTTCTTCTTCCTTCTTCTTCTGTTTTCTCCTTCTTCTGCCTTTTTCTTCTTTCTTAAACCCTCACTATTGGAGTTTCCGGCACTCGATTGCTCGACAGTCGATAACGTGAGTATCGATGTCGAATTTTCGAAAGTCGAAAAATCCCGTACGTGACAGCGTGGTATCAGAGCATATGGTTAAGCGACAACCCTGCTCTGTTGGGTGTTACTCATTAGAGATAGAGTCAGTAGTACTCTAGAATGAGTTTGAGTGTAATAATAGATATGAGCGCGTATTTGTTAGTGAATATGAAATTGTTTTGTATTGTGTTGACTTATCGGTTGATTGTTTATGGATTCTGGTCGGTGCAGTCTAGCTAACTGTAATCGATAGGGGTTTCTAAACTCTAAACAAGATAAACCGACACAGTATTGATTTTAAAATAGGGTACATGAGATAATTTTGCCCAAAACTATTTTTGTATAGAAAAGAAATGATTTTTCTATGAATTATCATAGTATATGGATGCATGGATGTTAGGAAAGTGATAATATTGAAATGTTATCATTACTATTGAAACTGAATAAGAAGCTGAAATCATAACTCCAAAGTTAAGAAATAAATTCACATACAAATGAAATTTAAGAATGTAAATTATAAATGTGACTTGTAGTTTAAAACGGAATTCCAGAGAAGTATTTGGAAATGTTTTGAAAGGAATTTGAGAATTTTGGAAATTTGGAAAGTTTAAATCCTTTTTGGAGTTGGAAATGAATTTCAAAGGTTTGAAAAATATTTTGGAGAGAATGAAAAGCTCTAAACTCTTTTCGGTCGCTGGAAAATAACTTCGATGATGACCGCGGCATCATTGGTGTTCATTTTCGGGTTTCCAAAAGAGGAATTGCTGTCAAATTATTTTAAATGGAGGTCGTTTGAAAAATTTGGGTTTGGTTTTTGAAATTCAAAAGATAAATTTGAATTGTTTTCAAAATGGTTTTGAAAAGTTGAAAAGACTCTGGAATCCTATTTAAAATATTTATGAAATAAGAAATAAGTTGATAACTTATACAATTTGAATTTTGATAAAATAAATTTAACTTAAGGAATGAAGTTAAATCAAAGTAAGTATAAGTGAATCAATTAAATAAAGTGAAAAGATTACTTAAAGAAAATTTATTATGTTGAAAATAAATTTGGAGTAGTAACAAATAACTGGAATTAAAACTGAATATTGAAAACAAATTTGAATTTGTAAGTAAATTGGAATTTGTAATGAATTGGTAATTGAAACTAATCTAAAAAGAGCAGTTATGAATGAAAGTTGTTTGGTTAATAAAATAAACCGAATGAAAATATGAAATGCGAATTAGATTAAATGGAATCAATTGTAAATGAAGTGAACTAAAGATAATTGATAAATTCAATATTCAGAAGATAAACTGAATCCAAATTAAATTAAATGTTGGAATTGAATTCAAATGAATTTGGAAATGTAAAAATTGAATGAATAGGATATAACTTCAATAACGAACTTAAAAATGATATAAGCAGTTATATTGAAAATTTTGTAATTGAATGTGCAAAATAATTGAATGTTGTAACTAGATATCATGGCTAGTAGGATATACAGGTGTAAATGAATTGGGATTTTGATTTCAAAGATAAAGTGAATTGCTCGAAAAAGGTATGTATTTAAATTATAATATGAGATTTGATGACTTTCTTGTCTAGCCGCTTGGCTTTTTCTTTTTCTTTTTGAAATCTGAGAGTCCGTAGGGACGTTTTGTAGTCGTACCGTATTAGCCGCGCAAAGGAGACGCTGGCGAAATTTTTCGGAAATTTAGGGCGTTAGAAAATTTTTGAGAAATTTTGAAAGTAAATTTGAAATTTGAATTTAAAATTTGAGTTTTGAAGTAAAACAATGTTGTTTGAAACTTAGAATTGAAGTTGGAAATTTAGTTGAATTAATAACAAATCTTTAGTAGAAAGATTTGTTTTGATGATTAGATAAAACTATTGGATTATGAAAATAGTAGATGAGTTAAGGACATTTTTTTCCTAACTTGTAATTTCGGGACGAAATTCTTTTAAGGAGGGAAGTTTGTAACGACCCAGAATTTTGAACCAATTAAATTGAAAATATTTAATTAATTTTAAATATTTGAACGATGATTTAATTGGAATCCCCAATATAACTTTGAAATTGGCGATTAAATTATAAAATTTAATCTGCTGAATGTTGAATAAAAATTTAAATCTTCAATTTAAAGTTGAAGAAAAATATTTCGAAAAGCTTTTAATATTTATATTGATGATACTAAAGATAATTGGAGCTTCAGAATCGAATTTTAAATTGAATTGTTCAGTTTGAAATTATATCGTTCGAATTGATATTTAAAAATAGCGTTCCGGGAGACAGTCTCGGATTTTGACGAAACCAGTTCCATTGGGTCCGTAACGTTGAATTATTGTCGGATTCCAAATTTCGTATTTTTCAGTATTGATACGTGAGCACACGACACATTAACGCGTTAAAAATTTAATTTGAATTCAATTTTAAATTTAAATTTTTAACTAAGTCAAATATCAGCACGTTCTTCTCCTCCCTTTCATCCAGAGATCACGCCTAGTATCACGTAGAAAATCACGATAAAAATCATGTGAAACATCCCTCTCATGTTCAAAACGAAATCCCCCTTCAATTTCGTTCACAAGTTTAAAGCAAATTCATTCGTTCAAATAATGGCCGCTCTTTGTTCCAAAACAAAATCAAATGCCGAAGCCCCTCTCTGATTCAAAACGAACGAGATTCATTTCAAATTTAACCCCCCTCCAATACATTCAAGAGCAAATCGACTCACGTTTTTTTTTCTTCTTTCGTTCGAATCTGGCAAGCACGCAAGCAGGTCGAGCCTCTCCTTTGTTTCAAAATCAAGCCGAGCATCTCCAAGTTATCAAAATTGAAAGTCGCAGGCCTAGGGTTGCGAGCATGAGGCGAAGGTGGAGCGGCAAGCGCGCGTGCGAGGGGTGGTACGCGAGGATTCGCGAGTGTCAATTGGGTTTGGGGTTTTGGGAAGCTCGAGTTGGCATTCGTTTGGGGGGTTTCGCGATCCTGGTAGGCTCGCGTTCGAGCATAGGTGGCGGCGATTCGCGAAGAGGGAGGTGGTTTCGAGGTTCGCCAGCGAAGCGCGACATCGATGGAGGAGCTCGAACTCGAGCTCACTGGGATTGGCGGCAGACGAGTCGAGCGTGACGAGCAGATGAGGTACAACAATTTAAAGTTTATATAATTTTAAAATTCTATTTTCATCTGGAAGCATATATATACAGTAAAGGATTTATACAAAATTTTAATTTATATATATATACCGAAAGAAAAAGAAAATGAATATAAAGGAAAAAGGAATTTTTGTTTGAGATTTAAAAATATTTGTTTAAAGTGAAATTTTATTACAATGAATATATTCATATATAGATAAACAGAAAATACAATTATTACCATAAGGTAGTTCTAGTTTATCTACAAAATTATATATATATATATATATACAGATTTGATTTGATTTTAAATATATATAGTAAATGAAAGTAATAAAGATAGATTTAAATTAAATTGGATTGATTTAAAAAGAGAAATTTAATAATTAGTTAGATAAATTTATTTAAGAAAAAAAAATGATTGTTCGATTTTTTTTCGAATTATTAATCGATTGTATAAAATTATTTATGCAAGGTCAAAATTAGGAGAAAACAAACTGGGACAAAAAAAAATGGATGGCAGAATTAAAAAGCGAAGGTGAGATTTTTCTCACTCAAAATTAATTGCAGTTTTGATTGATATGTTTGCTATTGGATGTGATATTAGATATAGTAGGATATATATCTATATATAGCAATATATACATATTGGCATATGTATATATTGGATTGATTGATTTCCCGCCTCGTATAGCGGATGAGACCCTATTGCGCCGTTAGTAAGCGGATTATTTTTATAAAACCCATATACCGCGATAATTCCGTACTGGAACGGAATTGGTATTGTGCTAACGTCTGTGGATGCAGGGAAACAGGTTGGAGGGATCCAACTGGATTCCTCAACTGTATTTATTTATTTACAGATATTGATATATATTCTGTTCTCATATGATGATATATGATGTTTGATGTGTGATGGACTAATTGATGTGTTGCATCATCGGATTTAGTTTTGAAGTTTTAAAATAACATCTTTTACTTTAAAAGGGTTTTTAAAGTGATTTTTGAAAGTAGATGGTTTATTGAATTTTTGAATTTATTTATTTCAAATAAATAAGCGTCTAAAAATTTAAAGTTATAAAAGTTAATATTTTTGGTGAAATTTAACCAAAGTGTGATGTTTGAAATAAATAGTTGATTTATTTATAAAATGGTTTAAGTTGGGATTTTTGAATAACTATAAACGATTTGTATAAAAAGATTTAAAAAGTTGATATTTATAAATTTAAAATATTGGACTTATAAAACGAATTTTTATAAGTGTTAAAAAGAAGTATAAATGGATTTCATAAGTGAATGAAATTAATAGATTTATATTGTGAAGTTAAAAATGAATGAAGTTGTAGAATAAAGGATTTATAAGTAATTTACTTATAAATTGGATTTTTGCTTTTAAATGGAATATTGATCGAATTTGTTCATAAATGATTCTTTTTAAAGTTGAAATCGTTATAAAGTACAAATGCGATTTATAAACATTGTTTATAAATCCGAAATCACTTATTTTTATAAGTGAATTATAGAAGTTAATAAAATGAGATTTATAAACCGGAGTTGTTATAGAAAATGGAATTTATAAACGTTGTTTTTATAAATTCGAAAATCAATCAAATTGGATGAATTTAATATAGAAGTTATTAAGGGAATTTTTATCCACGATTTTGGATAGTGGATAAATTCTTGAAATAAATGTGTAGAAAGATTGAAATGTGGTTAGTGAAGTATATTCACGATTTTGGACAGTGAATATATTCTTAAGGAAAATGGATATGGTTTTGGGAAAGTGATATTTGAAATGAAGTTAATTATTTTAAAAGATGTTTTAAAATTTGTTAAATATCGAAACCATAGATTTCAACATTCATTGTTGAAATAGACGTTTTCGAGAAATATAAGGAAATGATGGACTATAACACTGTTGTTATAGTAAATGATTTTCGAAAAGAAAATGTTTTATGTAGTATTGGGATTTTCATATATCTACCTTAAAATTTCGAATCCCTATACTAGTGATTTCGAGTCGTCGTAACGATGTTTTACGTAACATTCGTTTTGACTCAAATAGATGTTAGAATAAATGATTTCCTTAAAGAATGAATGTATACTTAATTTGATTTAAGTATATCGAATATTTTCCAAGTGTTGAAAATAAATGATTGTGAAATACTTATTATTTAATAAGTATGGAAATGCTTTTCTAATATGAAATGAACTGTTTTGAGATTTTATCTTTTAAAGATAAATTGAAATGTGGAAGTTGATTTGAAATTGTTTTCAAATGATTGAAGTGTGGAAATAATATATCTAGTAAAGATATTTTTGGGAATTAAATAATTTGGAAAATTATTTGGAATCTGATGATGTTGCGCATCTTTATTGATAGTTAAATAACCGACTATCAATGATTACCTTTAGATAGGTATTTGTTGTGAATTAGATGAATTTGAATGCCACACTTATTTTTGAATAAGCGCTCACTATTCGGGTTAGCCGGGAAAGGACCATGGGGTCGTATAACCCATTCCGAATATGTGATACGTCGTTATGAATCGCATTCGAAGACCGGTGTTGAAGACCGGATATTTTTGAAAACGGAAGGATTACCGTCGAGTTACTCTACATCGGTTGATCTCCGATTTAGAGGTTTTTATCACCCTTAGTGATGGGAAGTCCCGACGTGATTGAAAATTATCCGGATAGGAAAGGGCTTCGTGAGAAGTGCCTTCGGTTCTGTTCGATCCCGGAACAGACTTGTATGGATTGTGTGTTTGACGTTACAATTTGAGATATAAAGCTGATTTCTTTCAAATACATTTCTGTTGGTGGCGGAGAATTTATTCTCTTAGCTTAACACCCTTCTCTGAGACGTACGAGCTCAGAGGTTATGTAGTTGAAATTTATCAGCGATATATCCCAATTTGGTAACGTGGCATACTGAGTGTTGCTGTGAAATGATCAGTGTTTGATCATTTGCGATATGATCAATTGTTTGATCTTATATCTTTGTGATCATAGGTTGATCATTTTGTTTGACCCGAAGCATGGCTTTGTAGAAAGCGTAGCTTTGTGGACGAGACTTCGTCGAGCCTCACACCCCGGAAATGGTCGAAACAGGAAGGATGCGGCAAGGTTCTAGGGAGTAGCGCCCCTTAGTGTATGTCATTCCTTCTGGATAGAGGTGGTATCATGGTATGGAGCCCAGATACTTAACCTATGTGGTTGCTGCATTATTATCTATGTGGTTTGTTGGAAATCGGGGATCCTCGGGAAGATCGGTTACGATCGGGGGATGGCATACGCGTGTCAGTAGTTACCTATTTTTGCAGAGGTAACCCGGCCTTGTGTTGGCAGAGATCTAACCGTAATGTTAGGTTATTTCTCGGGTCGTCTATTCCAGGGACGTACCCATCGTGGAAAAGGAAGTTCCTTAGCCTGACCATTTGTTGGAAATCCAAAGAAACAATACGAGCCTTGTACGGTTTTAGTTGTAGAACCTATCATTCACTTATGGTGGCGCCCCACTGTTTGGATGGTAGCTATAGTAGGCATAGTTCGAAATGTCTATGCTGGCTAAGATTAATATTATACTTTCGAAATGTTTTCTACACTATGCACTAATAATAATATCAAAAATGATTTGATTTTGCGTAGTAAGCATCTTTGACTATCATAAGAAGAAATCTCCTCCAATTCTGCGTTTGCATTGTGTGTGTGGTGGGAGGTCTTATGGTAGTTTCATTTTCCCAAAAGCATTTCGAATTGACTTTAAAATTTACTATTGTTGTTTTAAAGAATAACTGTTTTACGATCTCACACCAGTCACCATGACTGACTCGGAGTTTATTGTTCCCTTCTAAACTCTGGGTGCCCACCAATTTCCACACGGGCAGCCTAGAGTTATGTTATCAGGATATTCTGGAGCTTTGGAGATAAGCTGGATGACGAGACGTAGTATTTGTATCTGATAGTATTTATTCCACTGTGTATCCTGTATGAGGACAAATTATATAACTGTCCATTGTTGTATATTGACTCTGATGATTGATGTATGTATAAAATGATATAGTTCTTTGTTTTAAAGATTATTCATTTATCTATTATATATTGTTCCGCTGCGATGTGTAAGATGCTGATATTGTTTTCTGTTTCTGATATTGTTATGTTATTCTTCTCTATTTTCTTCTTTCTTCTTCCTTCTTCTTCTATTTTCTCCTTCTTCTGCCTTTTTCTTCTTTCTTAAACCCTCACTATTGGAGTTTCCGGCACTCGATTGCTCGACAGTCGATAAAGTGAGTATCGATGTCGAATTTTCGAAAGTCGAAAAATCCCGTACGTGACAGCTTCTTTGGAAGTGCCTTCGGTTCCGTTCGAACCCAAAATAGACTTGTATGGATGTATGTTTGACGTTACACTTTGAGATGTAAAGCTGGTTTCTATCAAATACATTTCTGTTGGTGGCGGAGAATTTATTCTCTTAGCTTAACACCCTTCTCTGAGACGTACGAGCTCAGAGGTTATGTAGTTGATTATTCCTAGCGATATATTCCCAATTTGGTAATGTGGCATGTTAAGTGTTGCTGATCATTTGTTGATCGAAGCATGGCTTTTGTGAAAAGCGTAGCTTTGTGGATGAGACTTCGTCGAACCTCACAACCCGAAATGGTCGAAACAGGAAGGATGCGGCAAGGTTGTTTGGGGTAGTGCCCTCAGGGTATGTCTATTTCCTTTTGGAAAAAGGTGGTATCATGGTATGGAGCCCAGATACTTAACTTATGTGGTTGCTGCAAATTTATTACTTTGTGGTTGTTGGTGTTGAGGATCCTTGGATAAAGGTCGGTAACGACCGGGATGGCATACTCGTGTGTGGAGTTATCTAGTTACAGCTTCATTGCACCAGAAGCGTGAGATAACTCGGCCTTGTGTTGGTAAAGATCTGGTTAGGTTCTCGGGGCGTCCCTTCAGAGGCGTACCCAAGTGGTGTAGGAAGTTCCTTAGCCTGATCATTTGTTGGAAATCCAAAGAAACAATACGCGCCCTGTACGATTTAGTTGTATAACTTGCCATTTACTTATGGTAGTTTCATTTCCCAAAAGCATAGCGGATTTCTTTTTATTCCTTTGTGGAAATAACTATTTTAAGATCTCACACCAGTCCCACGACCGACTCGGAGTTTATTGTTCCCTTTCTAAACTCTGGGTGCCCATAATTTTCCACACGGGCAGCCTAGAGTCAGGTTATTAGTTGTTTTGGTGCGAAGTCAGAAATGTATGCTGAAGAGATCAGGAGGCGAGCTGGATGGCGAGACGTACTTCTGTATACTATTATCATTCCGCTGTGTATTCAATCATATGGGCATGTTATTATAACTGCCAGTGTTGTGTGTTGTTGTTGTAAACTCTGATGATGTATTGTATGAATTGATATAGTTCTTTGTTTTAAATATTATTCATTTATCGATTATATGTTGTTCCGCTGCGAATGTGAGATTTTGTTATTGTTTCTATTTCTTCTTCTACCTCTTTCTTCTTTAACCCTAATGATTTGGTTTTCCGGCATTCGATTGTGCGACATTTGATATAATGGACGTATTAATGTCGACTTTCGGGCATCGAAAAATTGGGTCGTTACAATTACGCTCGTCGAGAGCTTCGAATTGATATATAATATGATATAGTTTGAGGAGTTTTAATTTTCGATTTGACTTTGATTTGCAATTGAATCTAGAAATTTGGGTTTCTGTCATTTGAGAAGGAGGAACAAACAGATGAAGTTGTATGCATAGAATAAGAAAAATGACTGCTAGGGTTTAGGAAAACAAGACTATTTATATGGACAAGGCCTGATAAGAAAGATTAACATATCCAATCGGTTCGAATTGACAATAATGACCTAGAAAGCCCGTTTCGCTTCCGAAACGAAAGTGGGTCATCCCATATATTGAAATAGATGTTTTTGATATTTTTAAACTCAATGGAATAGGTTTCAAGTCCTAATTCCATCGTATGAAGAAGTTAGTTTAAAATCAGCTTATTTTAAATTGATTTCAATTGAATTTAATTAAATTGATTTCTACGCGTTTCGAGCTCGTATGATCAAGCGGCAAGTCCGATCGCTACGAAACTTGAAACCTTATAATAATTCACCATTACAGATCCGATAAAACTAGTTTCGTCGAAATTCGAGACAGTTGCCAAAATAGCTATTTTCACATTAGTTAAATAAATTATTATTAAATTGGATAAATCATTTTTAAAATTTTATCATTTTTGATTTCTTAGACATTTTAATAATTTAAAACAAATTTACACACCAATTCGGTGTTAAATATTCCGCTAATTACAGTGTTCAATTTCAACTGTAAACAATCCCATTAAGTATATATTTAATTGCAACAAATTAGTTTAATTCGATTTAAATCTTTTTATTCAATTAATTATTACTCTATAGACATAGTTAACATTTGTTTATATCTCATTACACTAATATTCCACTAATATTCTACAATTATCATCTTTTACTATATTAGGTGTAGTATTACAATTACATTGAATTTTTGACAATTTTATTATAATTTAAAATCTCAATAAATTAATTTATCTTTGTTACACTCTTTTTATTTAATCAATTATGGCCCTATGAATACAATTGACATTTCTATACATTTTATTACATTCACATTTTATAGTTATCTTCTTAACTCATATTAACGTAACATTTAATTACATTTAATTGAATTGATTTTAAATTTAATTCAACAGATTAAATAAATTGATAACATATAATAATTGTCACCATTAAATTTTAATCACATTTATAAGTTTATTACCTACCCAATACTAATTTTTATCCAATTACAATTAATTACATATTATTTCATTAATTTATACATATTTAAATTATCAATTACACCTTTTATCCAATTTATCAATTTATATACACATCACTAGAATTTATTTACAATCCCTAACCAATTGTAACTTTTAAATCATTTCAATTAATTGGAATTACATTTAAAGCAGTTATCAATTACCTTAAATTAATACTATTACATTTCATTCCAATTATATTCTTATTGTTTAATCGCAAATTTTTATTTCTTCCAATATTAACTCACAAAATTTTATTAAATTAACTATTTTTAATTATCGAAAATTATGGGTCGTTACATTTACAACAATCATCCAGATTGTACAAGGAGGAGTACAACTTGGGAAACCAAAATAGCTTATGGTGAATTTATAGCATCTTGCAAAAGATATTGCAAAATAATTCAAGAGGTGGAAGACATAAACGTATTTCAAGCAAATTGATCTACTTTTGATTCGCGTTATATATTGGAGTACTAATCAGAATTCGTTGGTCATGAGGCATTTGAACTGCAATGTAGCTGGATTACGCATTTAGGTTAACTATGTATCATTCTACTTCCGTGTGGTATTTCTGTATCTGTGTGTCATTTGATTTTTCAATGTATTTCCCTATTTAAGTATTATATGTATTTCTCTTTGATTCAAAAGTTACCTTTGACCTTCGACATATTACTTGAACTTAAGATGTTAAGATAATGAGATGATACCGATTTCAAATATCGAAATTCAATAAATGACTTCTACTCTACGGTCAAATGAAAAATGAAAGATACATGAATTAAACTAGTTAGTCCTGGAGTGGACAAACATCTAGGTTGAACGACTATACGAACAAAATAGTTTTGGTTCATAATGCCAGTGAGTTGGTTTTGAAGCCTCCTGATCTCTTCTTCCAATTCCAAAGCATATGTTATAGCCCGAAATCAGAATTGGTTGTCTATCCACTGTCCAAATTCACATCCATTGAGGTAAAGTGGACAACGAAAGTACCGACGACCAACATTATCCTATTTCATATGACTACAATCGGTGATTCAAAACCACATAAGCACATAACATTTGCAGACCGTAACTCATCGCCCCAATCACATTTTGTACTTGTGGTATTACTTGATGTAACTCTTGTGTAAGGTGGATAGGTAGTTGTTGTTGTTAATGGTATATTCATGATTGTTGCATCCCTGTTTCAAGCTCTCTTTATCTCATATCCCCGCAATGTCGTTCTTCCATTTCAATGTACCATGTAGTCAGCTTCTAGGTGGAGATAAACTAGTATTTGATGGTTCGATAAATGATCAATATAATTTTATGATTTTGGGTAAGAAACATGCATCTTAAGAGTTGGTGGATTCTAAGTTACAGACTGAACTATAAACATTTTATTTAAGAGGTATTTATACTAAAAATAAACTTTTACACTATCCAAGTCTAATTTCATATCCCATGTGCCTATATTGTAATTTAAAAATTTTGTCAATGACAAATCAAATCAGTATGACAGTCCAGCCATGCGCTACAGTGTAAAGTTTGATTCTTTTCAATGAACGATCATATCACTCTCTGAATCAAGCTGCTCCTTATCATGTGCTACAGTGTAAAGTTGGAATGTTTTCAGTGATCGATCACATCACTCTCTGAACCCTGGCGGTCCATGCCACGCGCTACAATGTGAAGTTGGAATATTTTCAATGATCGATCACATCACTCTCCGAACCATGATTCTTTATGCCATGCGCTAAAGAACCTAATTGGAATTTTTAGAGTGAACGATCAAATCGACGATAAATAATTCAAATAAAAGTTCGATTGTAATTGTTTATAGATGCGATTTTGAACAACGTCGGCATTCAATTTAGTTTCAATCAAGAATATCAATATTACAATGTCGTATACAAACTCAGATAACGTTCCAATTCTCGGTAGTTTTTATAATCCAGGAAATGAACAAGTTCAAAGTAGAAGGAATGCAGAGTTGAAGCGATCATACTCATTTCTGAATCACATAAAAATGCAGGTTGAAGATACTTCGCATGCAAGGATAACTGGAATGGATGTGACTACTTCAAGTGGATTTATCCACAACTCTATCGATAAGGAAGAGAGTATGCATTTGAAACACAATCGAGAGTGAGAAGATTAAAACTTCTACTTAATAATCGTAACTAAGAAACAAAAATACCTAGACAACGTCCAAGTATGTGTGTTTACTAGTATGCTTCGTAGGTAATTATCGTCTATATCTATGTTTGTACTATCATGTATTTGAGGTAATCATTATCATGCTTTGGTTGATTTCCATAATGTATTTTTTTTTGAAAAAGTTGGTAGTTATTATATGTTTTAATTTATCCCTTCGTTACATTTTTACCAAATTCACATAATGACGTGAAACTAGAAATATAACAACTGCAACTAGTACCACGTCTAACACTAGAAATAAGTACATAATAATAATTTCCTTATTACTCAACTATTACCTCAAAATGATGATGCTGGTCCATTAGTTCTCTATGCAAATCTATATGAGCCTCAAGATCTCTGATTTCCATAACACTTCATGTATTATGCAAAAGTGTTTGGTTCTTTAAAAGAAGGAGTCTCAAAAACACGTGTTAGTTTTGGATAATTATGGAACTATAGTTTATGATCACCCCTCTCTTCTTCGACAATCATGTTGTGAAGTATTGTCATGGTAGTCCACCTCCTTTCTCAGAATTTGGATTCTACCTTGTAAAACCCTGAAAGCACGCTCAATGTCTTTTCTTAAATTCACCTGCTGTGTAGTAAGTTTGAATTCCTTCTCATTACGAGGTTTTTGAAACTTTGAACAAAGTTTTCTAAGTTGGAAATATTCCATCAATAAGGTAGTATCCCATGTTGTGTTGTATATCCCATATCATGTAATTACAGGCTGGTGCAGTATTGTTAGATAAGGAGCTAAATAAGTAAGACTGATGTAGAACATTAGTGTCGTTTAAAAACCCAGGTATAATGAAAAAAGCATGCCACATATATAAATCAAATGAATCTACAACTTCTAAAATCATTGCTGCCTTATGGTAATGTCAGGTGTATTGTACTTGCATTGCAATTGGATAATTTTTCCAATGTCAATGCATATAATCTAAGCTATCTAATATACTTGGAAATCCATGTTGTTCACCCATAGCCAATAGTCGATTCATATCATTATCGTTCGATGTTCTAAGATACTCTGCACCAAATGCTAGGACCACAGTTTTACAAAATTAATCTAAGCATTTGTTAGCAGTAGAATCTTCAATTTAGATGTACTCGTGTTGCCTATGAGTGTTTTCCCTATACGTTAACATTCGTAAGGCATTTGTTATTTTTTGATGAGTGAAAGACCCAATTGACCATACATATTGCTTCATTGTGTAAAATATAAGTTTCTCTTCCCCCAACCTTTTCATAACTCACTCCAATATATTTCTTGACATTTTATGCCTTAATTTGAACTCCACCATGTCAAAATACAGACCGTCGTTAAAGTAATACACCATTAATTGATTATGCCCGATTGATAATTTGATTTTTTTTCACATATCTTTAACACTACCACCTTGTTTGGAAGATTTCCCAATCTCCTGTAACTGAATAAGCTCTAGTACTTTGGACGTTGTTGCTTGTTGTTGAGAATAATTGCGTATATGTTTATCACAATAAACTAACGAAGATGAAGAGGAAGAAGAGAAGCAAAATAACATTTTCATTAGATTCATGTTTATATCTGATGTGTGTTTTGAGCTTCAAAATTAACATCTATATATAGGCTATTGGAATTGTAAAGATATCTCGAAACCTAATCGAATATTATCGAAGTTTGTGCTATATATGTAGATATTTATTATATATTGTCCCATCCACTCAGATTTTATTGAAGTTTGTACTATATATGTAGATATTTATTATACCTTGTCCCACCTACTTGGATATTTATTAAAGTTTGTACTATATGTGTAGATATTTATTATACCTTGTCCCACCCGCTTAAATATTTATTGAAGCTTGTACTATATATTTAGATATTTATTATAGCTTGTCCCGTCCGCTCATTTATTTATTAATGAGGTATGGTTGAATATTTATATGGCAATACTATAATATCAATCATAGATAAATAACAGAATATAATCCAAAACAGATATACATGTATAATGTATTCATAAACAAGCAGAGTACAACATGAATAATATAGGATATACTCTAAAAAAGTGCAATAGAGTACAATACGATACAGAATAGTCCAATAAAAATACATAAAAAATAGTCCTATACATGAAACAAAGGAAACAATCCTCAAATATAAGTGCGTAAATGAAAAAACTATCAAACAAAACAAATCACCTAATCTTCATCGTCGTAATCTTCCTCGTCATCATCGTCGTTATTGTCATAAATGAAATCTTGCTATCAGGGTCAACGCCACTAACTCCAACATGCATGAAATCTAAAGCACCACCTGAATCAACTGCCATATCTGGGAGAGGAATAATTCTAGGTCGACGTCGGTATCTACCCTCGTCCTTAACAGTCAAATCCTAAACACATCTCATAAAATATATATAACACTCTGTTCATATTCCTCTATGTTGTATGTGCTCTTTGTATGTAACATCCCTAAGACCAACCTGCATCTGAAATAAATCCTCGTATGGAAATAATGCTGACTCTGGAAAATCAATGATCATTAAACGTGGTATGTCAACAAATCGATCCTGGTCGGATGAAGTAGGCATAGCAACATACCATCCATATACTCCACCTGGAATCTCAAGTCGTGGAGCAACAAACCTCTGAGTGAGCTAAGATAAGTCATGCAAAACTAAGGGTGCAACACCAGGATGAATGGTTAATGGGCCGACTAAATAGACAGCTCCTCCATATGTAAAATCTATAGACAATGGTGCAATGTAGAATCTACGCCATAATTCACATGGGGAATAATGATGTGACTTGCTTGCTACCAGCCATTCACCGCTGCAAGCTGTAAAGAGGCCATGGAATACACTATGGGAGAAGGTTTATGAGGATGAAGATCATCAGGAACCATGTCTCCTCCATATATCTGGCACCAACATCACTTACCATGTTACCACATACAACTAGCCATCAAAGGAGATGATCCCAATAGAAACCATCTAGGCGACAAAAATAATGTGTGTGAAGTACTAGGACACGTCATATATGGAGATCCATCATACAGTTGGAAAATTATGTCAGAATGTGTACGCCGTAACTCTATCTGGTTCTATGCAACCATGAAAACATGACTAGCCTCAGCGCCACGTACTCTCTACCTATTCTGCGGTGACCATTACAAATCCTCGGAAAGAATAATGATAACTTGTGGTCTTTAGTCGAATGAGCCAGATTGTGGCTATACTTGTACCACTAATATTGTAAAGCCTCCAAAAGCCACATGATGATGTACCATGACTAGTCACCACATATTGTATGTCCAGTGATGTATACAAGTAAGCCATGATAGTTATTCCTCAATCGTAAAGTATAAGGGAAGAAAGATCAAATTCCACAACCACTACAACATTCCCTAATGGAAGTGTACTAGACGGGTTAGAAAAGAAAAGGTTTCTCATCATGTACAAGACAAATAGCCTAGCTATCTCCAACTCATTGGCAAAGTCATATTAACAAAGCAGTTTCCTAATAATGTCCCAGAGGAAACTAACTCTAATTCGTATACACCTGATAAGCATGACGGAATAGGAATACTAGGTAAAACATGTAGGCTATTGTGTCTTTGGTACTGCTCATTGTAAGGTAAAGGAAGGTGTAACCAAAAGAAATAGCGGTAAACATAACAAAATCGAAATGACTAACGCCCATCTCCCAAAAAACGAAGTGAAATGTATAAGTGGTCTTCCACGAAAAAGAAGCTAATGCACCACACAATTGTGCGTTGGAATTTAAAGTCAACTGAATGCCTATAATAAGGAATATGTAGGGATAAAAAAATTCAGTGCATTTTTACATGTAAATAATTATGATAAAAAACATATCAAAAAATCCTAGTCCTATGTCACCTAAAAATTAGATAATACGTTGATCGACATCGACTACTATGTTCTCTCGACATAGACGAAAAACGGATGCAATAGACCCACCAGTTTTCTCTCATCTATTGAGAAAATTATTTTAGGTATTAACTTCATGAAATAAATATATAACTATATAATTTATAAACTAAAATGCCAACATTTTACCAAGCCTAAATATAGAACCATACAATTAGTATAGAACCATACACTATATACCATGTTTTTTGAATATTTAAACAATTTATAATAATTGATGCTAATCATTATCATTGTGTTTGAATTTAAAATTTTACTTATAGTGATGTCGACATGGGTAGAAACATGTACTTGTTCATTGGGAAAAACATGAAAGTTGATCAACTCCTTCCCCAGTCCTAAGTTTTGATCGATAGTTGGAGCCAAAGTAGAGTCTTCGGAAACAACCCCCATGTGCCGCCTTTGAGATACCATTGTTCCATCAATCTTTTACCTTCTCAAAGAACTAGAACTATGACCTTCACTACCATCATCTCAGTTGTCCGCAACATTTTGAGAAGATCTGCTGCTATCGTGAACTTAATGCAATATTCTTCTTATTTTTGGGAATTTTTTTTGGAAAATATGGTATAAAATGGGTTAAAATGAGTGGGTTTGGGGGGATTTCGATTTTGATAATGGGTTCGGCAAAAAATAAAAGGAGAGGATGAATAGTCGGTTACTCTATACTAGTTTATTCTGCATTTACAATGCTGGATAAACTAGCGGCTACAATTAATTTTATAACCCTATCCGAATTGCTACGTGGGGTTTGCTTATTTGCTCTTTAGTTATCCGACATTATAAATGCTGGATAACTCTAATTTTTTGTCTTGTGGGGGTTACACTAGGGGTCAATCAGTAAAATTGGCCAATGTGGCACAACTGACCGACCCACGTGTTGGGAATGCCCTTATTTATCTAGAGCTTGGATACCTAAGGTACCATTTTCCACCACTTGGTGTCAAGTTACCGTGTTCCCCACACATCAGATATGTCCATTTGTCCTAAATGGACTATTGTGCCAAAGGGGGGAATTGGCACGTTGGATTCGGATGCGTCCGACTCATCCAATGCATCATGCTATTCCCCTGCCCCCTCCAAATGGCACTCTCTTCTTCCTCATCTCTTCATTTATTTATTCCTCCATCCTCTTTTCCAACCCCGCATAACCAAATATGAAAATTCAATAATTTCTACACGTCAATTCGATTATCTTTTCAGGTATATTTTTACAATTTTGTATATATTTTGTTTGTTTCTATAACACATATTTTTTTGAGAACTTTATACTATATTTTATGATTATCAATATTAGAATATCGCAGGGATCTTCCGCTTCTGCTTACTCTCAACCTATAGCTTTATGAATGCCCGAAAGACTTTCAAGTTTCATACACTTATGCATGGAATTTTTACCAGAGAGAATCTCTTAGCTCGTTTTGTGCATCGATGACACATGCATTTAATGACAGATTGGATCTTAAATAGTTTGAGATTGAAATAAAGAACAAATTGGACAACCCGAAGCATAAATGGATGGATTGGGATAGATTACTATAGCTGGAATGATGGGTTTGGGATCTAGAGAAAGATGACATCGACGGTACGGAAAAGTGGCGGAATACTGTTGCAGAAAGATACAAAAGATTCAGAAAAGGATCTGTATTCAGATTCAGGAAGTTGGACAAAATTTTTGGAGGTTGCATAGGTATGGGGACTTGTAGATATCCAATAGCTCTTAACTCACCCACTCAGCTTTTTACTACAGCGGATACAGAATATTACTCCAATTGGGTAGCCAATGACATCGACCCTCCAATTTGTCAATCGGCTAGACGCGTAGGCATGCCGAGCAGGGCAGTTCAAGTACGCATGACGCAAGAAGGTCCATCGTAAATACAGATCGTTTCAATATTGCCATGCAATATTGTTATGCTTTCTGGCTCCAATTACACCTGTCCAGTGGTGGGAGCTTATGCTGATTTTTCCTAACGAAACTACAAACTCGGATGTCATGGAAAAACTAAGTGATAAAGAAGCTTTAGGATTTATATTATATGAGTTGGATTTGTTGCGTAGTCATCATCAGTATTTTTAGTTTGTTTTTTGGCATGTATTTGAGTTTGAAAATGTGTTAGTTTATATTAGTGAAATTGCGCAATTTATACCTTATTATTTGCAATTATTAAACGCAGATTATATAACAAAGACAAATAATTAATTAACTGTAAATCGATTAAATTAAAAATCACATTTCAAATACTCCACTCAAATACCCCTTTCGTATCACCAAACACATTCCCCTTTCAACCAACTTCCCCACTCAAATACGAAGCTCAAATGCCCCGCTTAAATTCTCTGCTTGCTTCATAAAGAACAAACCCTAAACCGTTTATGGTAAAATGCTGTTTTGTTTGTTTAACCATTTTTTATATTTCCTTGTTAAATTCATATATCTTAGGGAATTTTCACATATTTTCAACAACAAAAAATAATAAAAAATACATTAGATTATTTAAAAAAACACAAAGCAAACCCTTCAAACACAAAACAAACTAATACAAATCGAAATAAGAAAATATGTAATTACTAAAACAAACACATTCTAACATAGCAATTCGTCTACGTTTTAGACCTTCTCTCTTCATCTTGGTACCTTTATCATGAGCCCTTAAAATGCTATGTTTTTTGGTTAAAACGTACTCTAATATGTCCCCAGATGGATGAGAAACTTATTTTCCTAAACATTCTTCTTCTTCTTTACCCTATAAATGTCTGTCACGAGCCTTCTTCAGTTCAGTTCTTTTTTTTCAGAGCCCTAGTTCTGTCTACATTTTGTTGAACTTATGCTTCCAAGTTCTTTAATTTTTTCTCTTTTAACCTCAAAAGTTACTTTTAAGTAAGATGCGTTTAAAATATTACTAAGGAATGCAGTTAGCTTGTCATTAGCCGTTGCCCAGTCACTTGTTTCTTCGTTTCTCAAAAATGATCTCTTATTTGATTTTATTCCTTTATGATGACTTGCAACCTTACTATATAGCATTCCTAAAGCAATAGTTACTGGATTACTATCATTCCCCTTAGTGTATACTGACATCAGAGAATCATTTGACTAGCCAGGAGATGAATTTATTGAGGTTCTTGAAGATATATTTCTGTAATTAACTTCTTTAGTAACTCCTTAACCAATAACATTGTCGTTGATTATTGATAAATGAAGCCTCAAACGAAGTATTTCAACTACCTCATGAGTTTTGAAATCAATGTTGTAAGTATCACAATATGTTTTATCACAATCGTCTTTCAAATCTCTAAACAATTGTCTACTCTTAGTCCATCCCCACTTTGAACTATTATACCACTGTATTTCATGCATATAGTATTCAAGTTATACCATTTTGTCTTTGTGCTTTAAAATGAACATTTTGATTGTTCTGGGTCTTGGTTGTGGTTCACGTTCACTCTCGATGGAAGAACTTCCTTCTAAAACGTCATGTAGGAACTTCGGATGCATCAATCCATACATTAGCTAACACCTTATAGTCATGTGGTCTCCATATCTTCCCACCATCACTGCTTACATCAATAGAATCCTTGGTTTGAGGATCATTAGGTTTTCTCTTGTTGTAATCTCTTGGTTTCTTACCATTCCTCATGTCGCTAGCCTTTGAAGGCTAGTCTTAGGTTGTTATTGGAGGAGGAATGATTGGTTGTGAACAAGCATGTCCGGGTTAAAATGGATTTGGTTAGGAAGTTGACCAAATTATTGTGCAAACTTCATTTGTTAATTAATTCAGTTTGTTGTGGAGTAAACAACTGTGATGGTGAACCTGTGAAGCTTCATTCGGCAATAGTAATTTGTCGAAATTTACTAAATTATCTTCATACAAGTTCATTTCTAGGATATTGCTATTGTTTGTGGTTGACATTATTTTGATAGCTTGTTTAGTAGAGATGTATATGTTTTTGGATGAAGAATATATATGATATGTTATACATCACATATATAGATCATTTGAAGAAATTAAAGAATTCTACTTAATTCAAGCACCAAAGTTATTTGTCTCTTTGTTCTTTAACATCATTTCAACTGTTCTGTGTAGTGTCTTATCTTATCAACTATAATCAATTTTTCCCGCTTGCCTTGTTGGATCAATATTACCGTTTTATGCAGGGATAAGTCAATTAAACTCATTTTCACATGTTATTTTTGCAGGAATTGTTATGTATTCTCAATTCACTTAATTCAAGCATTAATTGTCATTTGTCTCTTTGCTCTTTAGCGTCATTTCAACTGTTATCTGTAGTTTCTAATCTTAACAACTTTAAGCAATTTTGTTTCCTTGCTTTCTCGGGTCAACATTACTATTTTCGCAGTGTTATGTCAATTCAACTATTTATCACCTAAAGTGTGCAGAAATTGATATGTATTTTCATTTCACTTTATTTAAGTAGAAATAGTCATTTGTCTCTCTGCTTTATAAGGTCATTTCAATAATTTTGTGTAGTGCCTAGTCTTATCAACAGTTTTGTGTAGTGCCTTAGTCTTATCAACTTAGTGTTGTTTACAGTATACATAGAAGTAGATCATCTTCACATGGAAGAAGAGATTGATCAAGGTTTTTGGGCTACCTTCAACAAAGCTTACAACAAGCATCTGAAATGTAAAATTTCAGGAGGATTTTGAAAACAAGTAGTGCATTTGTCACATTTAGTAGGTCATATAGGAGATTACTCATCCAAATACCGAACTAGTTTTATGGGAATGGCGCATATAAGTTTTGGAATAGCTATATTTGCAATTTGAATAACGATCTCAACCGTATCGCTTAAGTGTACTATCTATTTAACTATTTTTTTATTCTGCAATGTTTGTATTTTAAGTATTCATGCGTAGCTATTTACCATAATATAAATATATGTTCGTACAAACAAGAATAGTATTGACATAACAATATATTATCAAATATCATCATCCTAAATTTTACATAAGCAAATATGAGCTTACATAATCAAACAAAAGCATAGATTAGCCCTTCTAGGTTAGTTTTATCTACGAATATTAAACTCATGAAGTTGATTGTGAAGTCTACTAATTTTATTTTCTTACCCAATAGATTGATTTTGCAACATTGTTATTTGATACTCTAATTCATTAGCTTACTCGGCAGCTCGTTATGGAAAAAGATCCTCAATCCACTTTCAAATTTCATATCATTTGGATACATGTGTCATCTTAAATGACGACGAACAACATCGTTTCCCCTTTGAATGAAATCTTCTATAGTGGTGTATCCACATTTACAGATTATAGATAATGAGTCAACTTCTTACACGATTCCTGGTGTTTTGATTTGTTGTAGTTACTATCTTAAATTTTATCTAAATTGATGCCTTAGTCTTTTTTCATGTCGTTTATGTTCTCTTATTTGTTTTTGGAGTTCTTTTTGTTCTCTTTCATGCTCTCATAAATCTTCATAATGTCTATCTTGTATTTAAATGTAGAAATCAGTGTCTGTTTCTGGTGATGATGGATTAAAAGACATCGGGTGCTCTAGGGGACATTCATAGTCATACGTTGAAGGGAGAGAAATATGATTGTGATCCACCATGGTTAAATAGATTTGTATTATTATAATTCAGCATAGAGAGATGTTATTTGCAATAAACACACACACACACACACTGTCCATAATGTTCCATAGCTTAAAGATAAGTTTATAGGACATATCACTGTCCAAAAAGGAGAATAGACATCACAATGTTAGAAAAGCTGATAGTTTAACTGACTAAACAATTGTTTATGATAATGGTGTATAACATAAATAATAGCTGATCAGACATAGTTAGCGTAACGAATCCAATATAATGCATTTTATCAAATTTAATACATTACACCATAATGGATTATACCATATAACACAATACACTTTATCAAATCTAATAATATAATACAGTTTATCAAATTCAATAATATGATAACCATATCTAATACATTACTGTTGGAACTGAGCCAGACCACAATGGAAGAAATGGATGAATTTAAAAAAAGTACCATTTCGGATCTTTATTGGGTCTATGAAGTCTAATTTATTTAGAATATTTTTAAATTTCTTTTAAATAAAATCATTATTTTATTTAAATTTATAATGTAGTTTTATATAAGGTAATTAATATTACATTGTATAATGTGTATCATATACACATATAAGTGTGTGCATGTGTAACATAGCAATTCGTGCAAGGTATAACATATCCGTGTATAAATGTTGGGATTTACACTGCAATGGACATGTTAGCTCATCTAGTATACAAATATATCATCCAAATGTATGATTATATACTTTAGTTTATGTATTGAAAATATTGCATATATATTAATCTATATTTTATTTTGAAATTATTTATAAACATATACATATAGTATCTATAATATATACATATATGTATATATTCATATTGAAATTATTTAAAATTTATTTATTTATTTTACTAGAGATTCCAAATCAAAATTAGTTTTTTTTAAATTAAACGTGTGTGTGTGTGTATATATATCTTATGATTAATTCAATAATAAAATTATATTTAAATAAACTATATAATAAATATATAATAATTAGATTGCATACAACAAAAGTTGGTTTTCTTTTTAATTTTTAAATATTTCTATATATCAATTTCCATATGGAAATTAATATGAATTAACAAAAAGATTTCGAAAGAAAATTTCAAATTTAATTTTTTCAATAAAATCTAAGTAATATTTAATATTTACATATTATATATATATTATAATTTAAAACCAAATTAAAATTCAATTCTTAATTTCAGCTAATATTACGTATTTAAATTATGTATAACTTTTTTCGTTATGCCAAAAGCATACCATGTACTAAATTAATTTTATAAAATATATAACATATTTTATATAATATATATGTTAATATAGTTAACTTATATAATTAGTTGATTTATATAATATTTAAATAATATTAAGTAAATATATGAATATTATTTTACTTGTGTTGAAAATATTTTTAGTAAGAAACTGAATGTATAAAATTATAAAACCATATATTGCATTATATAAGATGTTGTATTTAGATTATAATGTTTGTACAAAATAATGAATATTAAATTGAACAAATAATAAAAAAAATCATTTTTTTATTTTGTGCCGTGTGCAATAATGGCTGGTGTGTATCATAAAATAATTTATTTTTACATATATATAAATATAAAATCATACAACCATTCTAAATTTGAAGATATATTGATATATTAGAATCGTCACCTAACTAACAAAGTAATATATGATATATGAACTATCTAGACATTAAATTATAATTGTAGGTCATAAATTACCTTATCTCCAAAGGTTATTGGTACACCTTGAAATAGTGAAATCAACTCCTTGAACTAGTTTCCAATCCAGCAAGGTGCTAGCTCCTGAACTAATAACCATCAACCATCGAATAGTGTTTGTTTTTATTTGATTTGTATTTGTAAATTGAGGGATGGATATGGATTATTTTCAGCCAGAGGGAATATAGATGGAGGCTCCAAAAAATAGTGAATGGGTGAGGGTAATGAAGCTTTATAGAGGGTTGAATGGAGAGATAAGTTAGGAACTAGTTCCACTTTTCTCTCTTACCCATTTGCTTCCTTTATCTGATCAAATCAAGCCCCATATTTATCGATATATCATCTATATCCAACTCTATAATCCAAACACAAAGTCCTTGGTTCAATAATAACTATTATTATTAATCGAACTGCTCTGGCCAAAGACTTAAACTTTGAGTTGACTTTAGTTGACCGTGATACTAACCTCATATAACTGAGGAGATGAATCCTTACTTGAATAGTGTTTCACTTCAAATGCTTCCACCTAACCTAATTGTAGTCATTCGATGTACACCGTGCCACGATTTAACAATAATCAAACAGGAGCTTCCACATTGAAGATCAACAGTACTCTAAGTCAAGAGAATTGTGTAATTTTGTCACATCGATATAATCTGTTTAACTTTAGTTATATTGACCAACAGAAAATTATCGAGTGATTCATTCCATAGTTATCCAATAACTATCAGCATGTAACCGCTTGGTGCCTCTAACAGCCATGAGTAATACACTGCCCAACATTTGAAGAACGTTACGTACTCTATCTCAACATATGTATCGATATCCAGTCTCGATATATCTTGACTAGGAATGTTTAAAATGGTATATTTATTTTCATTGTGATAAATTACCCATGGTTATAACACTTTGAAACTACTATCACAAAACATACCATTTATGGATTTTCTATTAAATATATTTTTAATTAAAATAATTAATATAACATATTATATCAAGTAATAGAAAGAAAACATTTTTTATTTCGAACAAGATTGGCTATTGAGTTAGACACATGTAATAAATCACATAATTGACCCTAGGGCATACCCCTAACTCTATCAATCTCACACTTGCACTTGAGGTCAATAATGGAATCTTATTCCAAATTCTCCAATCAGTTTCCTCAAAACCAATCAAGCCAGCCCCTCAATGAACGGGTATGCTATTATGCTTCAGTTATCTACTCTATCAATCAACTCTCCCCGACATTGATAAACTGTTTATCATGTGGAACAATTCTAAGCATGTCTCTCGACTTCTGCTGAGCTCTAAGTTCTGTTACGAACTATATTATGGCATTGTTATCATATAATAATGTTATGTGATTCTCAACACTTGGAATCACCCTCGGCTTAGTATAAATTTGTGCATTCATTATACATCGCTTTTACTGTGGCACTATTTAAGTCAATATACTTAGCATTTTCATTGAATCGGCCACAATCTCTTCTATTTGGAACATTTCCAACTTAAAGATTCTTAACTTGAATTTATTGTTGACATATTATGCTCAACATCACTTATGAAGTTTGAGTCTAAATATTCCTTCCTAAGGAGTCGTTGTTTCTGTAAACAATTCTCAAGTATTTCATAAATACATGAGAACACCAAACAACCATCTAGTGATATATATTTGGATTTGATATTTGCTTCATGTATCAAATACATAAACAAATCACGATATCGTAGACAACATGACATGTATGATAATTCCTATTGCCAATGCATAAAGAATCCATCTTGCATGTTCTGTATTAAACATTTAAATAAGGTGTCCTTGCATATCATTTGGAACATCCCCAATATCTTTTATACTTGCTATAAAAGATGTCATTTAAAAATCCAACGTAAAACACCTAAAGCTGATTTTAACACAAGTACATCGTTAACAATCAACGGTGTGTTGTTACTTATGGTTTAGAAATATTTATGTACCTTTTAACGTTCTTCTTATGTACACATGCTTCCTCTACATTTTGATAGATAATCATATTATTTGATATTTCTATCAAAACACCTGTTTAATTTTGATGCTTGTCGAACAACACTTTCGTATCTGCTCTTGGATCATATCCAAAAACTAACAAATTCAATATTTCTCTCACGACTTTAAGATACTTTGGTTATTATGTGTAAATAGTTTGCTCTAAATCATTATTTAGAATTTTCCGCTTCAACACATACATACCAAAACACAAAGTCATTGAATGCAATAATCTTATTAGTAAAATCCAAATCGACTTGGTCACATCGAATAGTGAATTTGTTACGTTAATTTCAACATTTGAAATTTATAGTTTTATTCTTATCAATGTTGCTTATTATATTCCAACTACATTAGTCTTTCTATTGAAGACTTATTTTTGGCCAATAGATCATATCCCTTTAGGTACAATTGTCAAAACCATGTTTTGATAACGTACTTGGAATCTATTTCGGATCTGCACATCATACCATATCATAGAGTCACTACTCTTAATGGTTTAATTAAACAACCAAATATTATTTATCCTTGACATTGACAAGAAAATCACAGTTTATCTTTAATGTACAAGAATACTCAATAGACGTTCTAATATATTTTTATTCACTTAGGCTCGATCAATTCTATTCCATCCCTTGTAACTAGTTTTATCGTTGGATCGAATCCAAATTCATTTCATACCATTAATTTCTTAAAGAAATTCCTTCACCACAAAGTTGGTATTTCTTGAAACAATAAATTGTTTCTCAGTACAATGGAATGGGCATTCATAAACATTTTATGAATTGCCTTACATAAAATTGATTTTACATTAGTTCGCAATATATTTATGTTCACAACATAAATTGGTCATCTATTAACTATCATTCCCAAAGTTCTCCGAGGATAATTCATATGAGGTTCCTTACATATAATTATTATGTGCAATCTTTCAACCCACATAACTCACCAACTCCTTGGCCTAGGATATGGAGGGGTTTCTTATAAACCCTTATCTCGTATGGATTTGTAAACTTTTATTTGAGTGATATTAATTTTAACCTTGTGTATTACTCTTAAGTACACACCTTATAGAAAGAATTTAACTCAAGTTCACTCATAATTAATCATGCTTTGTCCAATAAAGTTCGATTACTCTTTATCAATACATCATTATGTATTATAGGGAGGAGTGACCTTTGAGACCGAATCTTTATTAATATTAGGTATATACAGAACTTTTTTCAACAAATTGAATTATTTCTGTCATATGTTATATTATTTACTTCTGTTTTATATTCTATGAGCATATCATGGACTTATACATGTGTATTAAATATACATGTCTATGTCTGTGATAGTTCATTGGTGAATATGGTGAAGTATGTGAAACCGTTTTGGTATTAATAGACTTACGATTACATACATCTATATGTATCAATTCGAAGAATTAACCAACTCTTATGATGCTCCCACTAAATGGGTGCATAGCCCTTAATTATTTGAGATATAATTAAATAGTATCTTATGATTTATAATCATATAATAAAAATTATTTCTCAAAACCATGGCTTATTCTATAATTCCAAAATAATTGTAAATAATTTTAGATATGTTAGTATATTCTAATGCATCACTTTTGTTGAAAAAAAATAACACATCATAGTTTTATTTTATAACAAATATTCATAGTATTCATATTGAAATATAACTTTGTCTATTTTTTAGTCGACACCAAAAAAATAGTCAGTATTTTATAAATAGTGTTCGATATGTTTTACTGAAACAAATTTTGTAATTTGATGCAATCAATAAGTGCTATATGCTTTGCCCCCACTATTTCCACTATTTCCACCATTACTACAATAGCATACTAAATTAGGAGGTCCACCCTTTACTTAATATAGATTGCTTATTTTACATACTGCAACTAATTTACTGCGGAGAATTCTTTGATCAAATATCTTGAACTCAAAGAAACAAATCTCATAGAAGACAATTTTCAATATGAAAATACATTTTGAAATAGAAATCGTACTTCTCGATTCCGATGTTAAGTATCAATTTTTTGTTATTACAATTCTCATTTTGATGTTTCTTTATAAGTAGAAGTGACTATTCACTCTCTTCATCCCAACTGTACCTTAAATCACATCTACTCTTGTACACTCATTTTTCTTTCTAAATCGTTGAACCATTCAAAAGAATACCCTTACTACAACATCATAATGAACTCTTTGAAAAAGCACACTTGATAATCCTTAACATTAAAGAACATCAAATATGTTGCACTTTGCGTAAAATGATCAAGCTGACATTTCAATGGTTGAGTTCTTAGATCTATCTTGTAGTTTTGGTCTAGTGTTACATTTAACAACACATGATCTTTATTGTAATCAATCAAATTGAATATTCAATCTCACGGTATGGTTTTTTTGTTTGCTTCAAATGAACTAATTTCATCGAAGTATTGTACATTACGAACTTTGACCGTTCACCAAATAACACTTATATGTGATAGCATTTGGATCAAATATCCATAGTCTTGTATTGCTTTTAAAATTAGAACTCATTGAATGCAATACACGGTCTTGACCAAATAAACATGCAAGAGACCAAATTACGAACATATTTAGTAGTTGTAGAATCAAGCACTTGCATGGGTGTTGAAACGTTAACATGTAATAAGCATTTATTTGTAAGTATATGTTATATTTCTATTTGTCAATCTTCAACTTGGTATATTTGTATATCTTAATTGATAAATGTTTTATCAATCATATTAAATGCATAAATTTATCAATGTAGATTATTATAACATTATATAGCATATGCTATTATAATATTACAAAGGTTAAATGTTATCATTTCATTTTTCTAATATGGCTCCCACTAGTCTTTTATGTTTCACCAAACCTTATGTCGAAACATAAAAGTCTTTTGACTTCACTAGTTGTTGGCCAAGTTTTCAAACACTTAATCAACCCACTCCCTGTCTACCACCGGACCAGATCCACCGAGTCTCACCACCGAATGAAGCTCTACCGAATCAAATCCCCTCCACCGATCCAAGCCACCACCGATCCAAACTACCACCGAACCAAATACAACCGGACCAAATCCCCTCCACCGATCCAAGCCACCACCGATCCAAACTACCACCAAACCAAATACAACCGGACAAAATCTCCTCCACCTATCACCGAACCATCTCATGACCGAACCAAGAGGATGCCGAACCAGACTGCCAGGCCAGATCACTTCAGCCCAGGCCCACCAGCAGCTGTATATATCCAAGACCCCTGCCCCCAACCTCACTCTATAAATAGAGAGGCAGGGGTACAACAATGGGGGACAAGTTTGAGAGCTCGAGCACGGAAGGAACTTTCAAACAACTTTCTTTTACTTGTATCAAAGCTTTGTACTTGTAATCAAAAGAAGAGAAGAGAAATAATAGATAAAGTGGACGTAGGCACATTCTGGCTGAACCACTATAAATTTGCGTGTCTTTTTACAGTTTAGCCCCTGCTTTTCATATACTTGCGCAAATCACTCAAACCGCTAAGAACAACATAAGATCTACTAAATCATACAACTTTGAGGTGTTTGTCCATTTTTTGTGCGAACATTTTTGGTGCTTTCATTGAGAGCTAGAAGCTCGAAGCTTCAGCTTCATCTACTTAACAAGTTTTCCTAACAGCATCGTCCGCCACTTGGAAAACATGCCTCCCAAACAGAGAAAAGATGTTAACAAAGGAAAAAACATCGCATCCAGCAGTCTTCCAGATCCAGCTGTCACGAATCAAGTAAATCATCCTCCTCCAGCAACGGTAACAAATGGAGAACAGGCTAACCCAACTACTCCCGACGCAGAACAGCCTGCAGCAATTACTAGAGCAGATCTGGACAGAGTTGTGGTTGAAGTAACTAACCGCTTCACGTCCCAGCAGGAAGCCTTGGTGGACCATCTCATGTCATGCTTGAGGGACGCTGAAGAATCCAACCGCAACACTGAATCATGGGGCGAGTCCCAGTCTGGAGGATCTCAGAGACAGCAAAGATCTTCCTTCTTCGAAGGAGCTAACAGCAGAAGTAGCCGTGGTAGGAGCCGAGACCGAGCACAGCCCGAAGTTAGGCCTGAGGAAACGTTTGGTACCGAACCCAACGGGGAAGGTACCGGGCGAAGGTCAACTGTAGCTGAGCCTGTCATGCTGCCTAACAACAGAAACACCGGTGAACGGGGCCGAGCTAGAGTTCAGCCCGAAGTTGGACCCGAGGAAGTGCTTAGATCAGAACCCAACAGGGGGAGATCAAGGTAAGGGCCAACTGTAGCTGACCCAAGCATGCTCCCAGAAGACCAAAGGCAGCCACGGGAAAATATGAGGAGTGATAGACGACACCATCCCTACAGGTCGTCTGGACGGAATCAATCCCACAGAACAGAACCAAACTCATTTCTATCCGCTCCAAGTTCTGATGAAAGGATGGCACGCTTATTCAGAGAGTGTGTCCAGCGGGAGCAAAGAGATCGAGGGATAGGCGCTAGGGTAACCAGCCCTTTTGCCCGCAATATCGAAATTGCTATCACCCCCCGAGAATGGAAGATGCCAACTATGGAACCCTACAAAGGAACCTCCGATCCCGTTGTACACTTACAGAGGTACACGCAGCATATGCTCATGAGTGGAGCAACAGAGGGAGTACTGTGCAAATGCTTTCCGCTCTTCTTAGCAGATCTTGCTACCTCCTGGTTCTGTCATCTACCCCAAGGATCCATCAGCTCATGGGAAATGTTGAAAGAAAAATTTATCAGTCAGTTCCACATTCATGTGGAGCAACCTAAGGACGCTTATTCCTTGTCCAGCGTCAAACAGAAACCCGGAGAAAAGCTGCAGCAATACCTAACCAGATTCAACGCCGCAGCAGCCGCAGTTCAAGATGCCGATGAGAAGCTTATCCTAATGGCCCTCTGCAGCGGGGTGCATCCGGACACTAAATTTGCTAGAAGGTTGACAAAAGAAAAACCAGCTACTTTACCCGATTTCTTCCATGAAGCCGGGAAATACATGAGGCTTGAGGATGCTGCCATTGAGGGGCAGTCAGGACAGCAAAGTAAGACGACCCATGGCAACGCCCCTGCTGTGGCGAGGGACGTTCGAAGAAATGATTCCAGAGACAATGCTGGGGGCAAGAAGGTAGAAAAGCGCCTATATCGGCCAGGACCAAGATTCGACACTTACACCCCTTTGAACGAGACCGTCGAAAATATCTTCCTTGCCACCCAAGGCGAAGTTAGATACAAACGCCCACCATATAAGAAGGAATCAGATAACGCACAGAAGTCTGGAAAATTCTGCCGCTTCCACGAATCTCACGGACATGATACCAACGAATGCCATCATCTCCGAGATCTGATTGAGGAACACATCAGAAGGAAGAAACTGGAGCGTTATGTAAAAAGTCAAGACAGAACTCCAGCTCCTGCCAATGAAAACCCAAGGCTACCCTCACCAGGGACCGACAGAGGAAACCGCAACGCTAGCAGCTCTAGTCAAGAGAAGATAGTGGTCCATACCATCTCAGGAGGTCCGCACATCGCAGACAGAAGTTGGAGAGAGATGGAAAGATATGGGAAGTCGCTTAGAGACAATAGAGACTGTGTCAATACGGTTATAGAAGAGCGCCACCCAAAGCGGAAAGAAAGTGATGACATCACATTCAGTAAACGCGACCTAGAAGGAAGACAGTACCCTCACATGGATCCCATGGTTATCTCTACCCGACTCGGTCCCGCCGAAGTTTACCGAATCCTGGTAGACACTGGAAGCTCTGTAAATATCCTGTTCAAACACGCATTCGACAAAATGAAGCTATCAATGAAGGATGTATCTTCCTGCGATAAACCACTACACGGTTTCACTGGGGATGCGAAGATGCCCCTCGGGCAGCTGGACCTCTTTGTTGAGATTGGAAGCCATCCCCGCTCCGTTGTAAGGAAACAAACGTTTGTGCTGGTAGAAAACCATTCGGACTACAACGCCTTCTTAGGAAGACCAGCCTTGTCTGACTTCCAGATTGTCCTAGCCCCATGGTGCCTGAAAATGAAGTTTCCAACAGACAATGGGGTAGGGGAAGTGGAAGGAGACCAGGATATTGCACGAGACTGCTATGTAACCGAACTTCGCAACAACCACAGGAAAGATAAAGGGAAAGGTGTAGAGATTGCCCTCTGCACAAAAAGCCTTGAAGCATAGCAACTAAAGAAAGCCCCTCCTCTTCGATACACCAGCGACCCTTTCAATGAATTAGACCCTAGGGACAAAGAGGAGGAGGCCACCGCCGAGCCTGCAGAGGCTATGGAGTTTATATCTGTAGACAAGCACGACTCAAGTAGGCTACTGAAAATTGGGTCGCAGCTGAAAGCTGAATTGAAGGAACAACTCATTGATTTTCTCCGCCACAACTTGGATGTATTCGCTTGGTCACACGCTGACATGACCGGAATCTCCCCCGACATAGCGTGCCACGTATTAAACATTGATCCTACCAAGGCGCCTGTAAAACAAAAAAAGAGAAGTATGGGGGCAGAGCGATCAGCAGCCCTCGATGAAGAAGTAAAGAATCTACTCGCCAATGACTTCATACGAGAAGCTATTTACCCAGAATGGATCGCCAACCCGGTACTAGTAAAGAAGGCTAATGGGAAGTGGCGGACCTGCATTGACTTCTCCAACCTAAACGACGCCTGCCCAAAGGATTGCTTCCCGCTTCCCCGAATCGACCAACTTGTAGACAGCACAGCCGGGCACGAGCTCCTGTCTTTTATGGATGCATACTCAGGATATAACCAAATTCCTATGCATGCTCCCGACCAAGACCACACTAGTTTCATCACCGACCGGGGGTTATACTGCTACAAAGTGATGCCCTTCGGACTTAAAAATGCAGGAGCCACCTACCAGCGCCTCGTCAACAAAATGTTTGCAGGGCTAATAGGACGAACAATGGAAGTATATGTAGACGACATGCTGGTAAAATCACGGAAAGCCAAAGATCACGTAAGCCACCTAGGCGAAATGTTCCAGGTACTTCGACAGTATGGAATGAAGTTGAATCCACTAAAGTGCTCCTTCGGAGTGTCATCGGGAAAATTCTTAGGATTCATCGTCCATGCCCGAGGGATAGAAGCAAACCCTGAACAAGTCCGAGCATTAAGGGACATCAAGATACCTTCCACCCGAAAGGAAATGCAAAGCCTAAATGGAAAAGTGGCTGCCCTAAGCCGATTCATCTCCAAAGCAACGGACAAGTGCGTCCCCTTTTTCGAAGCTCTAAAGAAAGATAAAGGAAAGTTCGAATGGACGGACGAATGCTTAACCGCTTTCCTTAACCTAATCGAACACCTCCAGAAACCACCGGTACTCTCGACCCCAAGCGAAGGCGAAGAATTATACCTATACCTTGCTGTGTCATCTCACGCTCTAAGCGCTGCCTTGGTAAGGGAAGACAACCGCACGCAACGACCAGTTTACTTCGTCAGTAAAAGGTTTACTGGGGCAGAAGTCAGATATCCTAAGCTTGAAAAGTTAGCATACTGTTTACTAATCACTTCACGAAAACTACGTCACTACTTCCAATCCCATTCCATCAAAGTTCTGACCGATCAACCACTGAGGCAGGTACTCCATCGTCCCGACACTTCCGGGCGACTACTTAAATGGTGTATCGAGCTGAGTCAATATGATATCACCTATCACCCTCGCACCGCCATCAAGGGACAAGCCATGGCTGATTTCATTGCAGAATTCACTACCAACAAGGATAAGGAGCAACTGGAAATAACGGAATATATCAAGTGGAATCTCTTTGTGGATGGTGCATCTAACGAACAAGGCTCGGGGGCAGGTGTGGTAATAATCACTCCCAAGGGAAATAAACTGCACTATGCTATAAGGTTGGAGTTCGCTGCCACCAACAACGATGCAGAATATGAAGCAGTGATAGCTGGACTAGAAATTGCCATAGAAATCGGAGCCAATTCTTTGTGTCTTCACAGCGATTCTCAACTTATTGTTAATCAAATACTAGGGGAATTCCAAGCTCGAGAGGAACGACTCATCGCATATCTAAAGAAGACCAAGCTGCTTCTCAGCCGATTGGATCAGTACTTAGTCAAACACATCCCTCGGGAAGAGAACCAAGAGGCCGACGAATTGGCAAAGCAAGCGAGTATGAGAGACATCGCCATCTTCGGGGCAGTAACCATCTCAAAGCAAACGGTCTCGAGTTTTGAACAAGTGAATCTGATAGCCGCAGCCGAAGAAGCAACTTGGATGACTCCCATCCGAGACTACCTACAAGGTGGCACACTACCCAACGGGCGCAATGAAGTCAAGAAAATCTTGAGGAAAGCGTCCCGCTATACGATACAAGAAGACATCCTCTATCGGCGCGGTTTCTCCAACCCATTATTAAGGTGTGTCGCCGGAAGGGAAGCCAAGGAAATCTTATCCAACATCCATCAGGGGAGCTGTGGAGATCACACCGGGGGGCAAACATTAGCAAAAAAGATACTCCGATACGGATATTTCTGGCCCACCTTAAGCAAGGACGCCTTAGATTTCGTCAAGAAGTGTGACAGATGCCAAAAATTTGCTAAGATCCCTCGGCTACCAACAACCGAGATTACTCAGATGACCAGCCCTTGGCCCTTCGCGATATGGGGAATTGACTTAATCGGCGAGCTACCAATGGGCCGAGGCGGGGCCAAATATGCTATAGTGGCAGTTGATTATTTCACCAAATGGGTGGAAGCGGAACCTCTAAATAAAGTATCTTCAGCAAAAGTTATTAACTTCTTGATCAAAAATGTTCTGTGCAGGTACGGAGTCCCACTCAAAATCATATCAGACAATGGACTTCAATTTGACAGCGAGGAATTCGCCAACTGGTGCCACGAACACAGAATTCATAAAAGCTTCTCATCCGTAGCATATCCCCAGGCAAACGGACAAGTCGAAGCGGTCAACAAAATTCTAAAAACTCTAACAAAAAAGAAGCTCGAAAAGTCAAAGGGCGCTTGGGTGGATGAACTTCCTACGGCACTATGGGCCTATCGCACATCTTTCAGAACATCGACAGGGCACACTCCTTTCTCTTTGGCATACGGATCGGAGGCTATGCTCCCAGTTGAAACTATTGTGCCTTCCCATCGTCGGATCCACTATAACCCAGAAGAGAACGAAGAACTCCTTCACATGTCTTTGGATCTAATCGAGGAGAGAAGAAACGATGCAATCCTCAAAACAGCAGCCCACAAGCAAAAAGTGGCAGCACAATACAACTCCAAAGTCAAGCATCGTACCTTACAAGAAGGGGATCTTGTCCTCAAGCGAATCTTCCCTCGCCCCTGAGCACTAGACCCAATCTGGGATGGACCATATGTAATTCATAAAGATCTCCACAACGGAGCCTATATTTTGTCAACAGTGGACGGAGAGGTGTTCCAGAGGGCATGGAACATCCAACACCTCCGTCGATACTTTTCTTAACTTGTATTGCCCATATGAAGTGAATTAACAAAGAGAATCAGTGGACGTAGGCCTTTTCGTGCCGAACCACTTTAAAAAACCTTGTCTCTTTTTTTTGTTATTCCTTTGTATCTTGGCTGCTTGTTAACTTTATCCTTTTCTGTTGAACAAAATCCTGAGTTTACAGCACTTCTATTCAAAGCGCTCCACAACACAACTTCACCTGGACAAGACCTAACAGGTACTATGCGAATCTATGCCCTCGCCAATGAGCCACTTTTGCTCCAGCATCCCTCTGCTGCGGGTTAACTCATTGCTCGCGACGGCCCTTAAAGCCAACTGTAATGAGCCGATTATAAGCCACCGAGAAGGCCGACTATAGCCGAGGCAGCTCATTACGGCGTTAGGCTCGCCGGCAACTGTGAACCGACTATAAGCCCCAACATAAGGTGTGGCCAGCCAGGGGCAGTTCACAGTTGACGATCGGCACCCACGCTAGCCGGCCACAGTAAATCGAATAATACCCACGATTACGGGCCATAATGGCCCGGGTAGTTACTGTGCGCGATCTCGGCTCCGATGTGTCTTAAGTGCGGCTGTGGTAAAAAAGAATTAACTCCCCGCGGAGGCGTAAGATGGGTGACAAATGTCTCCAAGACCCACAGCTAGGGAAAGTGACTACAAAACCCGTTTGCCACGAACTTAAGCACATCGAAGGCCTTCCGTGATTGGAAGTTTTACTATTTCACGTATTTCAATTTTACTTAAAAAGCTTTTTTTTTTCCTATCCCCTATAACAATCCCTAAAGTACATGATACAGAGTAGGAGATACTCGCCAATGGGTGTAGGGACTCATAGTGGCAGGACATTCGACTACATTCTATGCTCGGTCCTACGAGATATTCAAGACTGCCATCTACGATTAAAACATGAAAGGCGGTATTTTCTTCTTTTATGTACAAATACATGACTATAATTTGTTCACACCACACGCTAATATTGCAAGTCATAAAATTATGGTGTAGAACCAGAGTCTCACATCAAACACAATCTAATTACTAGAATATACATAGCTACAATTCTCATACGATATGTCGAAATAACAACAAATATTCAAGAAACGACAAAATCAGCTTAAGTTAAAAAATTACACGTCGAGAATAATGTTGATTATTACAAGTAGCAAGAATTACAACTTAGAAGTTACTCTACTGTCTTAAGACTAACAGATACAACAATGCCAAGCCTACAAAAAGAATTTTCCAGGTCTAATCAGGGAGCCGGTTGCGTCGAAGTCTTGTCCTTGCTCTTTTTCCCGCCTGTCCGGTCATAAAAAGGATTCGTTAGTGATAAGTAACCAAATTAACGGAAAGACTAAAAAGGAAGACTTACCAGCACCTGCTTCTTGACCGTCCTGGTCGTCATCCTCTACCTGCACACCTGCCTCTTCAGCAGCAAGCAGCCGTATACCCTCCTCAGTAATATCATGAATAGGCTGAGTCGGAGGCTGAGGACCGGGCGAAGTTTCGGATAAAGGATGACTCTTCTTCCTCTGCTGAATACCCTCTTCGATGACCCCAAGAAGAGGACGGTATCCGACTACATCCCCGGAGCGTTGGGTTGAGGGCTTCGGCTTAGCAGAAATTTTGGAAAGTTTATATTGCTCAAGCCTGTGTCGAAGATCTGAAGCTTTGGGCGTCTTGCCTGCTCCTGATATAAAGAACAAGCGTCACAATCTTACATTACTATACGATTCAAGAAACGCGGTAAATTACAAGTTAAAAAAGGAAAAGAAACACAGCTGTGGTTGTACAAACCCTGGGGAGGAGTGGGATACAGCAATAAGTCCTGGATTTCATTCCAGGACGGGAGCGGGTCATAAAATATTCCTAAGTCCCTATCATTAATGAAGCATGCAGGAGTCAAGAGTTCACCTTGAGTCGTCAGAGCCACCTTGGCTGGAATGGTCGGAGAAGACTCACTTGCACCAGTCCCGGCTTTGTCCGACTTCCCGGTCTTCTCTGCCAAAGCCGGATCCTCATCCAACCCCTCAAAAGCCTGGTGGAACGCATCATCCGTCCACTCCTGAATCTCGCCCGCTTGCCCAGGAAGTAGGGCCCCGACGCCATCGCCACCTTTGTCACCATCCCGACCATCTCCACCCTCGCCTCGTTCCTCCTCTATGTCTTCCTCCTCCCGGGTAAGTGGACAATTGCTGGGGGAAGGACCGTCCGATTTCTTGAGTTTCTTACCTCCGACAGCTGGAGGTTTTGTGAAAGGTTTCCTCTTGCTACCCTCTGCCGTAACACCCTCCTTGGTCTGAGCAGCCGCCCTCTCCTCCGCCGTTTCCCTCAACTTAACTACAGACTGCTGCGGAAGGATTAGGTTATATTCCAGAAGAATCGCATTTCTAATCAAGAAGGCAGATGATCTATATTTCCCAAGAATGGCTTCTATCTCAGCCGCCGTCTGAACCAGGCGGTCAGTCTCCACAACCGGAAAGCCACCTGTCGCTAGCAAAAATGAGAAAGTATGAGAAGAAGCATCGCAATCGGAATAGAAATTATAAGTAAAAGCATCAACTTACATCCAGAGGTAAAGCGCCGGATTGAAACGGATTCGTCCCTAACAAAGAACCACTCTTTCTTGAACATGCTGAATTTAGAGTACAGATCCAAGACCGGTTTGAAGGTCACGGCTGACTCCAAGCTAATGTACGGGGATCCTTTCTTGTAGCCTCTCAAATTATATAAGTACCGGATCTCCCGGTTTGAAGGAGGGCGCCCGTACTTCCTCTGAAAGATAACGAAGAGGCTCGCCAGTATGGCATAGGAGTTGGGCTGAAGCTGGAATGGGGCCACCTTCAGATACGTGAGGAAGCTGACTACCCAAGCATTGAGAGGCGGGATAGCACCACACATACAATGGTACCTACTATAAGCAAAGTACCCTTCGGGAGGATTGTATGGCATGACTCCTGGGCCCGGCAACAACATGAGGGCTCTATCGATCCCAAAGGAACGAGATATAACATCGAGCTGCTCCTCTTTGAGAGAGCTAGGAAAGCAGTCAGGCGGGGAGTCCAGCAGCTCCTGGGGACCATGTCCGTCCACTAATGACCTTGGGGCGGGCCCATGACGCTCCGATCCTGATTGAGCTGGGGGCACGGCCGAGGACTCTCCTTCGCCATGGGACTTCTTCTTATCCGAACGAGTTTCCACTTTGCGAGACATTTATCTGCAAACACGGGAAAGTATATCGTTAGAATATACGAACAATGTAATTTGGAATTTCACTTAAAAGTCCGAGGTATGAAACACATGTTCACTCAGTACAACAATTCATTCGGAAAACAGATGCAGCACTTCAATAATCTCATTCGGTATTAAACGTTCATGTGTCATTCGGTATCAGAGGATTAAGTTCATTCGGCATGCAAACGTACAAATGCAAGTTCATTCGGCAAAAAGGATTAGACTTGGTCCGGCTAAAGATCTCACCAGATTCGGTTAAGGGTTTGGTTCGGCTAACGCTGACTGATTCGGTTATGGGTTTGGTTCGACTAACGCTGAGGTTCGTGGGAATGGTTCGGCAGGTAGGAAGATAGAAGCCCTAGTCCCCTATTTTATAGGCAAAGGCAGTGTACCGGACCACTGGGATCGGCAACATGAAACACACGCAGACGTCAAGAATGGATGGACAAAAAACAAAGCACGATATATGGTAAACATATACCCTACTTTGGGGGGCAAATGTTGGCCAAGTTTTCAAACACTTAATCAACCCACTCCCTGTCTACCACCGGACCAGATCCACCGAGTCTCACCACCGAATGAAGCTCTACTGAATCAAATCCCCTCCACCGATCCAAGCCACCACCGATCCAAACTACCACCGAACCAAATACAACCGGACCAAATCCCCTCCACCGATCCAAGCCACCACCGATCCAAACTACCACCGAACCAAATACAACCGGACCAAATCTCCTCCACCTATCACCGAACCATCTCATGACCGAACCAAGAGGATGCCGAACCAGACTGCCAGGCCAGATCACTTCAGCCCAGGCCCACCAGCAGCTGTATATATCCAAGACCCCTGCCCCCAACCTCACTCTATAAATAGAGAGGCAGGGGTACAACAATGGGGGACAAGTTTGAGAGCTCGAGCACGGAAGGAACTTTCAAACAACTTTCTTTTACTTGTATCAAAGCTTTGTACTTGTAATCAAAAGAAGAGAAGAGAAATAATAGATAAAGTGGACGTAGGCACATTCTGGCTGAACCACTATAAATTTGCGTGTCTTTTTACAGTTTAGCCCCTGCTTTTCATATACTTGCGCAAATCACTCAAACCGCTAAGAACAACATAAGATCTACTAAATCATACAACTTTGAGGTGTTTGTCCATTTTTTGTGCGAACACTAGTAGGTGTTAGGACTCATTTATCTTGGAATTCTGACCTTGAGTTTTCTCAACAGTCATAGCCCCACAGACGATGGATAACTCCTTATCGATTATATTATATACAAATCCTAACCCATGGTTTCTTGTCCTAATCTCACTTTGACCTTGACTTTGCTCAACAATGAAATTAAATTATTCACTCGTACTTACCATATCACGATGGCTTAAGTACAGTATATGTACCTTGAGTTTGCTCAACAAACACATATAGTTATCTTACCTCATCTATTCAATTTATTAATAATACTAAACATAACGTCCCTAGCTTGAGTTTGCTCAACAACTAAGTAGTATATAAGTAATATATTAATACACACACACACATATATATACATATATATGATAGAGGACAACATTATATCGAAGATTCGTAGTGATATCGACTTATGAAATAAAGTATCACTAATGAAATACTCTCACAATTTAAGCATCGGACACATCAGAAATCATGATATACATCCATTTACCTGTGTATTTATTCATTAAGCCTATTTAGGGTTTCTTTAGTATTCCACCTTTAGTTTATACATTCATAATGTATAAGTTTTATTATTATATAACTTTTATATTTCATATTACTTATATAATAGTCTTATGTATAATACTATATTAATTAAACCTTATGTAATTAATTTTAATCGATTAAAATTTTAATTAGTTTTATTTTAATTTAGTATAACATTTATATTTATTATTTATTATATACTTAACCATTATAGTGTAATATATATATGTATGTATGTATGTATATTATTTAATTGATTAGTCTTTCAATTAATTTATTTAGTTAAACAATTTTAATTAAATTATATTAATTTCGAAAAATCATTTTATATATATACATGTATAGTTATGATATCTTAAATATTTAAAATATCGTAACATAAGATCTATAATAAATATATATATTTTTCATTAATTAACTTATTTAATTAATTTAATTTTTTTATTAATCATATTAATAAATCTAAAATTTGAAATTAATTTATGTTATATTTCAAACATTTTAAATTTTTTAATTATATTATAACTATTATAATATATGTATAACTTATTTTAAATTTAACTTTTAAATTTAAAATCTTATATTTTATTAATTCTTAAATAATTTGAAAATTAGTCCAAGTCCCAATTCAAACTGGACCTTTTCTATTAGAGACGACCTTTGGGCTTTCATATATATTCGGGCCAGCCCGATAGGTGGGGCGGGATCTTGATTATCCAAACCCAATCTTTCAACACGACCTTTCTAAACACTTTACTATTTAGGTTGTGAGCTTAATTAATTGACTATAATATGACTATTTTAGACTGCATGAGCTATTGGGCTCTGATACCATTGTTGGAACTGGGCCAGTCAGCAGCGGAAGAAATGCGTGAATTTAAAAAAAATACCATTTCGGATCTTTACGGGGCCTATGAAGTCTAATTTATTTAGAACATTTTTAAATTTATTTTAAATAAAGTCATTATTTAATTTAAATTTATAATATAGTTTTATATTATGTAGTCAATATAAGATTATATATATACGTGTATCACACACATAGATATATATAATATGTGTGTGTGTATGCGGGCATGTGTAACATAACAATCCGTGCAAGGTATAACATGTCGGTGTATAAGTGCTAGCACTTATACCGCAACAGACATGTTAGCTCATCTAGTATATAAATATATCGTCCGAATGTATAATTATATACTTTAGTTATGTATTCAAAATATTGCATGTGTGTGTCTGTATCAACATTTTATTTTGAAATTATTTATAAATATATAAATAAACACATATATATATAGTACATATTTGAAATTATTTAAAATTTATTTATTTATTTTATTGGAAATTCAAAATCAAAATCAATTTTTTTCTAAAATTAAACGTGTGTACATACATTTTTTATGATTAATTCAATAATAAAATTATATATAACTATATCTAAATAAAACATATATATATATTATAAAAAATAAATATATGACTATTATATTACATACGTCAAAAGTTAGTTTTTTAATTTTTACATATATATACATATCAATTTCCCTAATATTAAATATTTAAATTTTATATAATTTTTTTATTTTCTTTATGCCGAAAATATGTCATGTACTAAGTTAATTTTATAAAATATGAAACAAATTTTATATAATATATATGTTAATATAATTAATTTATGTAATTAGTTGATAAAAATAATAATAAATAAATATACAAAAATTATTTTACTTATATTGAAAATATTTTAAGTAAGAAACCGAACATATAAAATTATAAAACCATATCCTGCATAGTATATGATGTTGTATTTAAATTATAATATTTATACAATTTAAATAATGAATATTAAATTAATCAAATAATACAAAAATTAATTTTTTTGTGCCATGAGCAATAATGGATGGTATGTATCACAAAATATTTTTTCACATATATAAATATATAATCATACAACTATTCTAAATGTGATGATATATTGATATATTAGAATCGTTACCAAACTAACAAAGTAATATATGATATATGAACTATCTACACATTAAATTATAATTGTAGATCATAAATTACCTTATCTCTAAAGCCTATTAGTACACCTTGAAATGATGAAATCAACTCCTTGAACTACTTTCCAATCCAACAAGGTGCTAGCTCCTGAACTAATGACCATTAGCTATCGAATAGTGTTTTTTATTTGATTTGTGTTTGAAAATGGAGAGATGGATATGGATTATTTTCGACCAGAGAGAATGTAGATGGAGGGTCAAAAAGTAATGGATGGGTGAGGGTAATGATGTTTATATATAGGAGAGAATGGAGAGATAAGTTAGGATCCAGATCCACTCTTTTCTCTTACCCATTCTCTTCCTTTATCTTATCAAATCAAGCCCCTTATTTACCATCATATGGCCGCACCCATCATGCTTCATCATGGTCGAACACACCAGCCCCAAACGGGCTTCAAACCCATTTAAAGCCCGAACAAATTATATTGCATTTAAATCTAATTTAAACACATATCGATATCGTATATAGTTTAAAATATTTATGACTATTATAAACATATTTAATAATACATGTTCATCAAATCAAAATAAAATTTTATAATTAATTTCATAAATATTAATTAATTTATAATATTTATAAATTAATTAAATCGTTTGGTCAAAGGAGTATTCAACGCTTCGGTTGTGTGACCCGTTGGGTGTAAATTTGGTCAACGACTAATATCAAACTATTCGAATATTAACTTTCACAAATACTTAGTAGGTGGTGTGACATTTTGGTCAAATTTATGACTTACTTGGTTTCGATAAAATCTAAATTTACTTTGTTAACCGTTACCCAGTAGTGATTATTATTTTACACCAATTATTTTCATCAAAACCGTATCACTTTGGACTTATGGAAGTTGGTAATGGTCAAAATTCCAATATTGCTCACATTCAACTCTATAGTCTAAACACAAAGTCCTTGGTTCAATAATAACAATTATTATTAATTGAAATACTCTGGCTAGAGACTTTGATTTTGAGTTTACTTCAGTTGACTGTGATACAAACCTCATATAACTAAAGAGATGAATCCTCTTTTAAATAGTGTTTCACTTCCAATGCTTCAACTTGACCCAACTATAGTCATTTGGTAGACACCATGCCATAATTTAACTATAATCAAAGCGAAGCTTCCACATTGAAGATCAACAACATTCTCAAGTTAAGAGAACTGTGTAATTTTGTCACATCGATATATTTTATTTAACCTTAGTTATATTAACTAATAGAAAACTATAGAGTGAGTCATTCCATAGTTATCTAATAGCTATCAGTATGTAACCTCTTAGTGCATCCGGAAACCATGAGTAATACACCAACCAACATTTGGAGTGTGTTACATACTCTTGTCTCAATGGATGTATCGATATCCAGTCTCGATAAATCTTGACTAGGAATATTTAAAATTGTATATTTAATTTCATTATGATAAATTACTCATGGTTACATAATTTGCAGCTACTATCACAAAACATACATTTTTGGATTTTCAATTAAATATACTTTTGATTAAATTAATTAACATAACACATTATATCAAGTATATAATAGAAAGAAACCACCTTTTATTTCGAACAAGATTAGTTATCGAGTTAGATACATGTAACAAATTACATAATTAGCCCTAGAGCATACCCTTAACTCTATCAATTACATCATATAATGCACTGGAGCCGATATTTAACATAATGGATTACACTAGTGATTTCTCTTCAAATGCCACAAATGCTCAACATGATTGTCTTGAAGTTCTTCATGAATTTGCTTGAATCTATTCTACATACACGTCCCAAGAAAACCTCAATAGTAGCTGGATCTTTCTCACCAACAATTGTAGTTGTGTCATTTAGATCATAGCTTAAATAAGATGGAAACTCACCTCGTTCTTCTTTAGTAATCATATTAAGTAGTATCACATATTATCTTATCACATTGCTCAATGCTTGCTATTTCCATGATTTAATAGGATTTTTTACAATGGCAAATTCTGCCTATAAAACCCAAAAGCTTGCTCTACATTTTTTTGCAGCTTTTGTCATTTGGATTGTGCTTCTTTTTCAATATTTATACTTGACATTGTTTGGACTAAGGTACCTTAGGACAAATATATTTCATCCGCATGTCACATGAATTTCCAGTAATACTATAGTTGCATGCAGATGCATTCCTTTATGTGAGATTTTTAAATAGATCTGATTGGTGTAATGCATTAATATCATTTATGGAACTAGGGCATCTAATGTACGTATGCCAAAATCAAAGATCATGTGAAGAAACTGCTTCTAGTATCATTGTTGCTACAGGATAATGACCAACAAATTGACCATGCCAAGCTTTGGGACAATTTTTTCATTTATATGCATATAATCAAGACTACCTAACATTGCATGGAACTATCTTTTAGTCCATAAATTTATTAGTTTGTTAACATCACTTTGCATTAAAGATCGTATATATTATTCACCATATAATTCAATCATAGCTATACAAAACTGTTCTAGACTTAAGAGCATGGTACTCTCACCCATTCAAGCAACCTCATCGAACGCATCAGAAGCTATCCCATAAGCTTTAACATGTAATGCTTTTATTATTTTTGATAATGCGAACATCCTAAGGTCTTAGCATATGGTACCCTCACTCCATTAAAATTACGTATAAACATATTTTTGTTACTCAGAAGCGACGACGAAAATCTTCATGGCCATAGGTACAAGGAGTATTGAAATAGCCATTAAATATTAAGTAGTTCCACCTTTATGGTTACACAGCCTCATTTTATCTACATGGTCAAATACACTTCTGCTACAAGAATGACTACAAGATCCTTTGAATATGAATTGTTGGACCCTTTGTTGGTGAACGATTACTAATAGGATCATTAACTCTAAGTTATTGTTTAAAACAAAAATGGCACAAACACCCAAAAGAGCAAGAGAGTAGAGATTAAATGAAGGAAGTAAATAAAAGATTAGTGATGACAAGCACATACAAATTTATAGTGGTTCGACAACCTTGGCCTACGTCCACTTGAATGATTTTATTACTTTTGCATTAGTTTTTGTGATTATAAGTATATGAGATCGGTAGGGATCCCAGAGTATGATGGAGAAAGAGTGTAATGGCAACATAAAGTTAGCCTTAGAATGAAACATTGCCCATGTATTTATAGGGGTAAATGACCAAATATCTCGTTGATATTCCACCTACAGAACCTCGTCGCAAAGATCGAGTCATCCAAAAAATCTCAACTTCATATCCCTTAGGTTTAGGGATCGGTACCAACCCCTATAGGGAGGATCTGTACCGATCCCTATATATAGGCAGGGACACTTAGCAACTTTTTGTACTAGTTTGTCTTCTCGTTGAATCCGTAATTCCAAGGTTGATTTACATAGTTTCCTAGGTGTTTTTTGAGTCCAAATAGGATCTATGGAAGAATGGAGTTACTGACTCTAGTACTCATGGAGATCGATAGAGAATTGCATAGAATCACCGGAAGGGAACTTGAAACATGTGCTTAGCATCATCAGTAGTGAGTGGAAGCAGTGTGGGTCAATTTGGATGAAGATTTTGGGGATCGGTACCAATCACTTAGGGAGGGGATCAGTACAATTCCCACACTTAGTGGGATTCAACAATTGAGTTGGTCTTGCCCTAGGTGTGCGATTGATGATGATACCTCACATAGTGATTTTCTTCCCTAGGTGCGGGATCCGTGATGATCCCTCACCTAGTAATTTTCTTATTTTGGAATTTCTTGGGACAGTTTGCCTCCAATTTTTGGTCTTGTTTGTATTTGGTATCTGGACCTAGGATCATCTCTCTAAGCTGCTTGCCTCGATAGTCCTCGAGTCTAACTTGTCGAGTTAGCCTAAATATAGTGGGGTCAAAAGGATGGATAACACTTGCCCCCTAAAGTACATCTTGTTTCAAACAAGACATGCTTTAAATCAGGACAAGTTGGGATCATCGGAAAGGATTTCACTCTATGCGTCGAACGGTTGCTACCCTTCTATTGAGTTCCTTTTTGTGAAAAGTCCTAACTCCAACCGTTCATTGAGATGCTTGGTCGATATTAACATTGTAAAATCGAAATGTATTCTCTCGATAATTGTCTGTGCTCGATTCCATTGAGCTAGTTGATTGAACTAGTAGGCCTCAATTATCTGAACTGGTTTCTTTTTTGAAAGTTCTAGGTAAGAATTCTATTTCCATTGACTTAGGAAATTGCACATTGAGAATGCATATGCTTTTATATGTCCATGCACATAATTTTGCCATTAGCTCCCAAGAATATTCATATGCCTACAGGTCATTGCCAAGTTCCATGGAATTGTAATCACAAGTTGTTTTGTTTTTTTCTTTACAAGTAGGACTCAGTACAACCCCTATAGGGGGTTGTGGTATTGACTAAGTCGGGGATGCTCATGAAGAAGTTATGGGTGGCCATATACAGCCAGAAGTAGGTCACGCCAACCTTGTTGTGCCTTTAGTAACTAGTAAGGAGGTTAAGGAAGCTCAAGACAATGTTGAGGAAGATGAAATAGTGGATGGTCGGGATGAGGCTGGCCATGACAGCATGGATTCAAGTCATGAGCCAGTGATTAAGCGATTCTGATTGTTCCATCCTAAGGCATCCTTTTAGTTGAAGCCTTATGTCATACCAAACATTGGGCATAAGCTACAGCGTTAAGCTATCGTATTCAACTTTTAGGTGATTGTACTCTTGCCCCGAGTCTTGGGTTAGCGGAGTTAGTGCATGGTCGGTCGAACCTCATCCTTATGAAGTTTTACTCTTCCTGTAGGGTCTAAGGTCCGAATTAGCGAATGGGTTCTCGGGTCATGCCCATCCTAAGTTTCTACTCCCCCAGATGGATCGATGGTAGGAGTTAGCCGATGGATGGTCATGTCACATCCACCTTGGGTTGGACGATCAAGTCACGTCCTGTGTGGTTTTATACTCCTCCCACCAAATCATGGGATAAAGTTAGTTGATGGATGGTCGAGTCACATCCATCTTATATTGGATGGTCAAGTCATGTCCTTTTGTGATTTATACTCACCCTGTTGGGTCAAGCGTACAAGTTATTGCATGGATGGTCATGTTTGAGCTCCAAGCAAGGCAATTCTTTTTAGAAAACCACGGGCACGAGCTTGTGAGTGGATGGCCGAGTCACACCCACTTTGGATCACATTTTTGCCCCCAAGTCAAGGGCAAGAGTTGGCTGATGAGTGGTCGAATCACGCTCATCTTGGCAGAGCTCCACATATTTGGTCACGACCATGAAAATTTGATTGGCACCTAATTCTGGGTAATTGCACACCTGCATTGTTCACATGCAATTTCATTTAAGTCGGTCATGATTTGTGACTCATATAGCACACAAAGAATCGGTCATGATTTGTGACTCATATAGCACACAAAGAAAAGGTTGCATGACTGGAAAGCAACTTTATTGAAAATGAAATAACAGAGTCCGTCTTATTAGATAGTTCTAAGCAAATAGGCATAAGCTTTATTCTAGGATGAAATGACGTCATTATACTCACCACCCCATCTCACTCCAGCCCTTCTCAGTTGGAAGATGATCGCTAGTTGTCAAGTTATAATCAATCTCCATTCAGGTTGCCTAGGTTCGTCAGCATTAGGAGCGGTCTGTCCTCGTTGGGGGTCGGGTGTCCCCTGCTTGCCATCCTGTGGATCTTTCACAAACTCTTGGATCATTTTCTTTTAGATCATCTCTTTATCATATCGTAGAGGTGTCTACACTCATTTGTATCATGACCATATGTCTAATGAAATCTACAGAACTTTCCAGACTTCCTTTGATTCCGAGTTGACTCTTTCGCGGCTAGTTTCCTATACTGCTCCGAGTCGCGAGTAGCGGAGTAAATATTTTCAACTAAGTTATTTAGTGGGGTGTATGTGTCAAATCTTAGGATTCTCGGTCGTCTCCTAGGATCCACGTTCTCATCTACGGCCCTACTACCGCCCTTGTTTAGACTCTCACTCTTATTTTGCAGATTTATGTCAATGTTCCCGGAACTCGCTACGGACAGTTTCACAGCAAATTTTCTTTGCACCGCTTCGGCCTGATGGCCTGTATCGTTCCTTCTTCTAGTCATATTAGTCTCCTCCTTACGCAAGTATTGGGCCGCCTTGTTGTTAAAATGATCTAGGGTAGCAAAAGGCTTCCTTGATAACCATTCACCAAAGTCTATATCGGGTTGGATCCCCCTGATCATAGCCATCAAGAATATATTCTCTTGAGGGTTGCTCACCTCAGTCACAACGGTATAGAATCTTTGCAATAAGACCTTAAGCTACTCCCCTAGTCCTTGGAATAAGTTAGACAATGGCATGACATCTTTGGGGCAAGTCATGTGCATTCTGAATTGCACGATAAATTTCCTCGTTGGTTGATCAAACGATGAGGTAGACATCAGTGGTAGTTGAGTAAACCACACGGTCGCTACTTCTTCTAGGAAAATAGGAAAGCATCTACATTTGACGACATTCGTGGCCTTGGGAAAATCCATGTGCCACTCATATTTCATAAGGTGTTGTCGAGGGTCAGTCTTCCGTGAATATGATGACATGTTGGTATATTGAATCTTCGTCAATACTCTTCACGTAGAATGGCTTCAGTGAAGGGATTTTAACTCGAGGAGGTACCCTAGTCATTGTTAGTTTGGCCTTGACTTTCTCCCATAAGTTGTCTCAGCATCTCGTCCAAGTTTGGCTCTTGGGAACTTGTTGGGTTGTGATAGTCATAATCTATTCCTTGTGGTTTGCCTGGTAAACAATCCTGGTTCATGCCTTGTCACCTAAGTTCTCCTAACTCCAGAACAATCGTTTGCCCAGCAGCTCCACATTCATTCCTTGGGAGCAATTCAACAGAAAACTCTTGCCCTCCGGTGCCCTGGTTAGTCACGGTGCGCCGATGCTACATGCCACCAGCTTTAAGTCCCGACCCTTGTTGAGTTAGTTCGGTACCGACCCCCTTAGTGGGATCGATATCGACCCCTGTGCCTTGGTGAGGTTGGTCGCATATTCCCTTAGAGGTTCCTGCTTTATATTCCTCCGTCCTTTGCCTCTTGCTCCTTTGGAAATGGTCAGATGATGAGGAACTACCTGATTCTAAGTATGGAGGATTTCACTCTCTCCTAGTCATCCTACAGTGAGTAGTCAACTGGGTTTCTGTTCTCTTGGATTTGCTGGTTCAACTCTGCATAGCTATCCCATAGGTCTTTCATCATATGCTCCAAATCAATCCTGGTGATAACATCTGAAGGATTCCGGATATTAACAGCTTCTTATTGCACATCTTCATCTAGAAAGTGAAGGTAAGCGTTCTCTATTTCATTGGTAGCTCTTGAGGAGGCAATATTTTTGTCTTTCCTAGGGGCTATTGAAGGTAGCTTCCTATAGACTTTATGCAAATCTGAATAGCACGGAAAGTAGTTGAGAAGGAATTAGATCTCTTCATTGGATTATAGGTAATTCAATAGTAGATAAGGATTCAAATAGCCTGAGAATCGAGTTCTTAGTGAAAGCAGTTTGAACCAAAAATGGTACAAACACCATAAAGAGTAAGAGTGTACAGATTAAATAAAGAAAGTAAATGAAAACTGAGCAATAATAAGCACACGCAAATTTATAGTGGTTCTGTAATCTTGGCCTACGTCCACTTGAATGATTTTATTGCCTTTACACTAGTTTTTGTGATTACAAGTAGGAGGGATCGGCAGGGATCCCAGAGTACAATGGAGTAAGAGTGTAATGGCAGCGTAAAGAGAGACTTAGAATGAAGCATTGCCCATGTATTTATAGGGGTAAACAACCAAATACCTCACTGATATTTTGCCAAGACTAAGTCGTCCAAAAAATCTCAACTTCATATCCCCTAGGGTTAGGGATCAGTACCGACCCCTATAGAGGGGATCAATACCGATCCCTATATCTAGGTAGGGAAACTTAGCAACTTTTTGTACTGGTTCATCTTCTTGTTAACTCCGTGATTCCAAGGTTGATTTACATAGCTGCCTAGGTGTTTTTTGAGTCCAAATAGGATTTATGGGAGAATGGAGTTGCTGACTCTAGTACTTATGGAGATCAATAGAGAATTGCATAGAATCACAGGAAAAGAACATGAAACATGCTCCTGGCATCATCAGTAGTGAGCGGAAGGAGTGGGGGTCACTTTGGATGAAGATTTGGAGATCGATACCGATCTCCTAGGGAAGGGATCGGTATCGATCCCGCACTTATTGGGATTCAGCACTTGAGTTGGTCTTGTCTGAAGTGTGGGATCGGTGATGATCCCTCATCTAGTGTTTTTTTGACTTTGGAATTTCTTGGGATGATTTGCCTCCAATTTATTGTCTTGTTTATAATTGGTATCTGGGCCCTAGGATCATCTTTCTAAGCTGCTTGCTTCAATAATCATCGAGTCTAACTTGTCCAGTTAGCCTGCATATAGCCGAATCAAAAGGCTGGATAACACTTGTCCCCAAAGTGCGTCTTGTTTCGAACATGATGTGCTTTGAATCAAGACAGGTTAGGTCGTTGGAAATGATTTCACTTTATGCCTTGATTGGTTGTTACCCATCCCTTGAGTTCCTCATTATGAAAAGATGTATCTCTAACCATTCATTATGATGCGTGATAGATATCTGACATTATAAAATCAAAATTTATTCTACCAATAATTGTCTGTGCTTGATTCCATTGAGCTAGTTGATTGATAGTAGGCCCCAGTTATCTAAACTGGATTCTTTTATGAGAGTCCCAGGTAAGAATTCAGTTTCCATCGATCCAGAAAATTGTACGTTGAGTATGCATGCGTGCTCGTACATCCATGCATATACTTTTGACATTGGCTACCAAGCATGTTCATATACCTATAGGTCATTGCCAATTTCTGTTCAATTGTAATCATAAGTTGTCTGTTTTTTTCCTTTTGAGTAGGACTCGGTACTAACCACTATAGAGGGGTCGTGGTATTGGCCAAGTCAGGGATGCTCACGAAGAAGTTATAGGTCACTGTGTACAGTCAGAAGTAGGTCATGCCAACCCTGTTGTGCCTCCCAGTCCCTAGTCAGGGGGTCGAGGAAGCTCGGGATGATGTTGAGGAAGACAAAATAGTAGATGGTGGTGATGAGGCTGGCCACGACGACGTGCGTGGATTCAAGCCATGAGCCAGTGAACGAGCGATTCCGATTGTTCCATCCTAAAGCATCCTTTTAGTTATAGCCTTATGTTATGCTAAACATTAGGTACGAGCCATGGTGCCAAGCTATTGTATTCAGCTTTTAGGTGATTGTACTCCTTCCCTCAGTCTTGGGTTATCGAAGTTAGTGCATGGACGATCGAACCTCGTCCTTATGAAGTTATACTCTTCCCGTCGGATCTAAGGTCTGAGTTAGCGAATGGGTTATCGAGTCACACCCATATTAAGTTTCTACTCCCCCTGATGGATGGAAGGTAGGAGTTAGCCGATGGATGTTCAGGTCACATCCACCTTGGGTTGGATGGTCAAGTCACGACGTCCTGGTTGGTTTTATACTCCTTCCATCGAATTGTGAGACAGAATTAGTTGATAGATGGTCAGGTCACATCCATCTCATATTGGATGGTTAAGTCACGTCTTTTTGTGATTTATACTCCATCTATTTGGTCAAGGGTACAAGTTATTGCTTGGACGGTCATGTCACGTCTACCTTAAACTGGATTTCAAGCTTGCCAAGCTCCAAGCAAGGCAAAATGTTCCAAAAAACTCCGAGCACGAGCTTAAGAGTGGATGGTCGAGTCACACCCACTTTGGATCACATTCACGCCCCCGAGTCAAGGGCAAAAGTTGGCTGATGAGCAGTTGAATCATGCTCATATTCGTAGTGCTCCACAGATCTAGTCACGGGCTGTGGAAATTTCTTTGGTACCTAAGTCTAGGTACCTGCACACCTGCATTGTTCACATGCAATTTTGTTCAAGACGATCATGTTTTGCGACTCATATAGCAAAGACAAGTTTGCATGACCAGAAAGCAACTTTATTGAAAATGAAAAATAATAAAGTCCGTCTAGATAGTTATAAGCAAATAAGCATAAGCTTTATTCTAGGATGAAATGACGTTGTCATGCTTGCCACTCCATCTCATTCCAGCCCTTCTCAGTTGGAAGATGACAGTCAGTGGTCTAGTTTATAATCAATCTCTCTTTAGGCCGCCTAGGTTCGTCAGCACTAGGAGCAGGCTATCCTTGTTAGGGGTCAATGTTCCCTACCCACCATCCTGCGGGTATTTCACAAACCATTGGAGCATTTTCTTTTTGATCAGCTTTTCGATCATATCATTATGGTGTCTACACTTTTTTGTATCATGACCATATGTCTCATGAAATCTACAGAACTTTCTAGACTTACTCTGGTTCTGGGTTGACTCTCTTGGGGCTGGTTTTCTATACTGCTCTGAATCACAAGTATCCATTTACTTTTAACCAAGTCATTTAGTGGGGTGTATGTGTCAAATCTCGGGATTCTTGGTCGTCTCCTAGGATCCGGGTTCTCGTCTAGGGCCCCGCTACGACCCTTGTTCAGACTCCTGCTCTTATTTTGCACATTTACATCAGTGTTCCCAGAACTCGCTCTGGACTATTTCACAGCAACATTGCTTTGCACTGCTTCAACCTGGCAGCCTGTATTGTTTCTTCTTCTAGTCAGATTAGTCTCCTCCTTACGCAAGTATTGGGCCGCTTTGTTGTAAAAACGATGCAGAGTAGCAGGAGGCTTTCTTTATAACCATTAACCAAAGTCTATATGGGGTGGATCCCCCTTATCAGATCCATCAAGATTATATTCTTCTGAGGGTTGCTCACCTCAGTCATAGTGGTATTGAATCTTTGCAAAAAGTCCTTGAGTGACTCCCTTAGTCCTTGGAATATGTTAGACAATGACATGACATCCTTAGAGTGAGTCACGTGCATTCTGAATTGCTTGATAAATTTCCTTCCCTGCTTATCAAACGATGAGATGGACATCGGTGGTAGTCGAGTAAACCACATGGTCGCTACTTCTTCTAAGAAAATAAGAAAGCATCTACACTTGACAACATTCGTGGCCCTGGGAGAATCCATGTGCCACTCATACTTCGTAAGATGTTGTCGGGGGTTAGTCTTCCTTGAATATTCTAGCATGGTTGGTATATTGAATCTTCATGGATACTCTTCATGTAGAATGGCTTCAGTGAAGGGATTTCAACTAGAGGAGGTACCTCGGTCATCGTTTGTTTAGTCTTGAATTTGTCTCACAATTTGTCTCACCATCTCGGCCAAGTTTGGCTCTTAGGAACTTGCTGGATTTTGGTAGCTGTAATCTATTCCTTGTGATTGGCCCAACAAATGATCCTGGTTCATGGCTCGTCACCTTGGTTCTCCTAAATCCGGAAGAATCGTTTGGCCAGCAGCTCCATGTTCATTCCTTAGGGGCAATTCAACAGCAAATTCTTGACCTCCGACGTCGTGGTTAGTCATAGTGCGCCTATGCTGCACGTCATCACCAGCTCTATATCTCGACCCTTGGTGAGTGGGTTTGGTACTGACCCCGGTGGGGTCGGTTCTGATCCTGTGCCTTGGTGAGGGTCAGTCGCATATTCCCGCCTAGAGGTTTCTACTTCATATGGCTCCGTCCTTTGCCTTTTGCTCCTCCGGAAATGGTTTGATGATGAGGGACTACCTAATTTTGAGTATGTAGGAGTTAGCTCTCTCCTAATCTTCCTACGGTGAGTGGTTAGTTGGGTTATCAAGTTTCTGTTCTCTTGGATTTGTCGGTTCCACTCTGCATGGCTATCTTATAGCTCTTTCATCATACACTCGAAATCAATCCTGGTGATAACATTTGAAGAATTCTGGACATTAACAACTTCTTGCTGTGCATCTTCGTCAAGGATGTGAAGGCTAGCATTCTCAATTTCATCAGTAGCTCTTGTGGAGGCAACAACTTTGTCTTTCCTAGGGGTCATTGAAGATAGCTTCCTGTAGACTTTATGCAAATCTAGAAAGCACAGAAAGTAGTTGAGAAGTAATTGAATCTCTTCCTTGGATTATAGGCAATACAATAGTAGATAAGAATTCAAATAGCCCAAGAATCGATTTCTCAGTGAAAGCACCAAAATGTTTGAACTAAAAATGGCACAAACACCCAAAAGAGTATGAGAGTAGAGACTAAATGAAGAAAGTAAATGAAAACCGAGTAATAATAAGCACATGCAAATTTATAGTGGTTCGGTAATCTTGACCTACATCCACTTGAATGATTTTTTTGCTTTTGCACTAGTTTTTGTGATTACAAGTATGAGGGATCAGTAGGGATCCCAGAGTACAATGGAGTAAGAATGTAATGGCAGTGTAAAGGGAGCCTTAAAATGAATCATTGGCCATGTATTTATAGGGTTAAATGACCAAATATCTCGTTGATATTTCGCCTACAGAACCTCGTCGCCAAGACCAAGTCGCAAATCTCAACTTCATATCCCCTAGGGTTGGGGATTGGTGCCACCCCTATAGGGGGGATCGATACCGATCTCTATATATAGGCAGGGACTCATAACAATTATTTGTACCGGTTCGTCTTCTCGTTGACTCCGTGATTCCAAGGTTGATTTACATAGTTGCTTAGGTGTTTTTTGATTCCAAATAGGATCTATGGAAGAATGGAGTTGCCGACTCTAGTACTCATGGAGATCGACAGAGAATTGCATAGAATTATAGAAAGGGAACTTGAAATAGGATCTTGGCATCATCAATGGTGAATTGAAGGAGTGGGGGTCACGTTGGATGAAGATTTGGGGATCGGTATCAGTCGCCTAGGGAAGGGATTTGTACCAATCCCACACTTAGTGGGATTCAACAATTGAGTTAGTCTTACCCTAGGTGTAGGATCGGTGATGATCCTTCACCTAGTGATTTATGACTTTGGAATTTCTTGGGATGGTTTGCCTTCAATTTGTGGTCTTATTTGTACTTAGTATCTAGACCCTAGGATCGTCTCTCTCATCTGCTGTCTCGGTAATCATCGGGTCTAACTTCTCAGTCAGCCTGATTATAGCCGAGTCAAAAGGCCGGATAACAGTCATCGCTATTGGTAGTGGTTTTTGATGGTACTTAAAGCAACTCTATTTATTGATATAACTCATCAACTTCATTAGAATCAATATGACTTTCTTCCATGTCGCTGTCGCTAGTGTTGAGCGAGCCTTCATCAAATTTAACATTTTCATTCCCAAAATCTTTGTCGTTGTTGTTGTGTTATGACATTTTATTGACTCGAATAAGTTGATGCTTAATCAGAGTTATAGAATGAATTTATAGAGCAAAATATACCCTTCTATATCCATTGAGGACAAAGATCACTTTATTTTACCCTAATTGGTAAATAGAAAACTGGTTATGGCTTAATTTTTTTTTTGAAAACCATTTAAGACGTAAACGGTTATTTTCTGCTATTTATGGAAATTAAAATAATTTATCATCACATAACCCAAAGCACATAAAAATGTATCTTATACCATTTGACAAATATATCACAATAATCACTACAACATACATCAAAAACACATTATATGCATCACTTAAACTTAAATTATATCCATCATTAACTAAGCTCATAAACAATAGATTACCTCAACAAAAAACTCAAATATCATCGACTAATATAATCTATGCTATAACGAAACAAAAAATAGCTAAAAATCCTCCAATCCCAATGCTTTCTGTGCCTTTCCACTGTTATTTCCTTTGTGAAAAAACTAAGATTGCTAACAACACTCAAAATCTTCCTTTTCCTTTTCTCTACTGCCTTGCCATGATTAAAACCTACAAAATTCAATTACATGTAAAAGCTAAATATAAGGATCTTGTTAGTTCTGAATATAAATTAAAATCACACCCATAGTAGAGGATGAAGTGGTTTAAGGAATGAAGTTAACACCATATCTATTAATGCACACAACTGCTTTGTTGCCTCCATCATCGTTGTCTTCATTGTCTTTATCATTCTCATTACCATTCTCTTCCTCTCCTATGTCATCTTCATCGTTTTTAAGGGATTGCATTTGATGAATTGTTTTTCTTTTTAGACCCATTACTTTAGTGAGACGACCGCACTACACCACCGATGCTCATATAACTGAATAATGCACTAATGGAGCATCGGGTCGATGTAGGGCGATTGTCAATAGAAAGAAAAAGAAGTGAAGGAATGGAATAAAAAGAAAATAAGAGTGTTATCCTGCCTTTTGGCAAGGTTGTGGCACCAAGAAATTGACTAGAAACTAAGGACAGTCCGTCTCGAAGATCGGTTATGCACAGGTTGACTATGGATACTGGTGAATTTTGCCCGAGTCCGGATCGAGCTACAATTGACAAGACACGACAAGCAAAGCTATGAGAGCCAACGTTCCAAATTTCAAGTCAACCAAAGTTCGTATGCTCAAGATATTGATCGATCCAGATCCATGAAGAAAGCCTCATTTCGTATCCATTATGTACCAACCTCCTTCGTATCCATCGAAGTCGAACTGCTTCGCATCCATGAAAGATTTCCATTTCGTATTGATCCACCCACTCACCTATTTTCGTATCGATCGACCATTGATCGATACGAAGTACACATGAAGGATCGATACAAACGTCGTCATTTTGATCGATACAAAGCTAACCTAGAACATCGATACGAAAAGCATTGCCTAGACTGATACGAAGAGTAATTCTAGGTCGATACGAAAAAAGCATGTAAAAGTGGAAGACTCGGTCACTTGGCAAGAAAAGTGGTTCGATCCTAGAATATAGCGCCACGTCACTCTAATCGATATGCAAGTGATGGATACGAACAGATCGATACGAACTCGACAGCCTTTTGCAAATCCAAACTTGGATCGATCATAACTTGAAATCTACAAGTCCAAATGCCGCCAAATTTTCATAGGAGCTTGCGTACCACCTCTACTTGATTTATGATCGATCTCAGCCTAAAAGGAGTCATTTTTGATCGATATGAATTGTGTACGTATTGATCATGGATCGATCCCAAATGTCAAGGGATCGATCTGGTGGGCCCACCCACGTGAGAGAAGGGGTCTTTCGAGATCTGAGCGAGATATTTTCAGCCTACGCCTATAAATAGCAGTCCTGGCCTTCAGAAAAGGGACCTTTGGACTCTCCTACACCGATACTCTGTCGGAATCTTCATTGTACCTTGAGTGTGTGAGAGTGTACTATTGTAATCAGTTGTAACCAGCGAGAATCATCAATAAAACAACAAACTTTCCATAGTGGACGTAGGCTACAACGCCAAACCACTCTAAATATTTGTGTTCTCATACTTCTATTTTTCTGTTTTTGGTGTGTTTGTTAGATTAACCTCATTTTTCATTTATATTCTTCACTTCGATCTCTTCAAACACACCCGAAGAGTGTTGTGCCCAATTTTGGTACAAACACTTTGGTGCTTTCACTGAGAAAACCCTGCTTTTCTCCTGCTCTATGGATCTACTACCGTCATTGGATTGCAAAAATATAAGGAGAAGATCCAGATCTGATGTCCAGTGGTTCCTTCTATTCTTTTCAGATTGCTCCCGATCTAAGAGGAACTACATTCAGCATGATTTTTGTATCCATATTTTCGTATCCAGAAAATATGATGATTTTCGTATCCATATTTTCGTATCCAGAAAATATGATGATTTTTGTATCCATATTTTTGTATCCATGGAAATATCATGATTTTCGTATCCATAACTTCTTATCGATCCAGCTGTGTGCATTTCGTATCGATCCTCAGATACAACTTCGTATCGATCCAGTCGTGTGCATTTCGTATCGATCCTCAGATACCACTTCGTATCGATCAAGCCGTGTGCATTTCGTATCGATCCTCAAATACCACTTCGTATCGATCCAGCTGTGTGCATTTCATATCGATCCTCAGATAACTCTTCGTATCGATCCAGCTGTGCGCCTTTTGTATCAATCCAATTGTCCACTTTTCGGATCGTTCAATTTCACCAACATTTGTATCGTTCAAACATCCAACTTCAAGTACCGAGAACAATACGAAATTTCAATTTTTTTTTGAATACCCGCATAGTGAAGTCAAAACTCAACTTAATGAAGGAACATTCCATCCACTCTCCTGATCATTCCATGACTAAACGGGACATAGGGGATTAAAACAGCAGATGCTGAATTGCAATCAAAGAACTACTACTCAAACGGTGCTCCCAAAGGCTGGAGAACCAAGCTAATACGCCAAAAACTGGAGTTGGTTAATATATCGTGCTTCCAAGGTGGGTTGCAACTTCCCCGAATTGACCAGCTTTCAGAGCATAGCTAGTCACCGCTGAACCATCTTCGAATGCCCGCATCTTCATCATGCCGTCTCCATATGACTAGAAGCATGGCATACAACCTCTAGAGGACTTCTTACTACCCTATATGGGTCTCCTACCTGGATGAGAGTTTGGGACAATCACCAATCTATTAGCCCATCTTGACCAACTCACCGTCCAATCGGCGCTACCAACCACTCAAACGTGGGAAAATCATGCATACATCATTCACCAGTATTACAAGACCCCGTAGCCATAAAATGGACCTAATAATGTTGATTGGAGTATCTTTCCCAGTCGAGACCTATTCATTGAAACCATCCTACATGCAGAATTTCCAGCAAAAATTCAACATGCTGACTATGTTAGTGTACTATGGAAATACAACCCCCGACACTACCTCATGAAGTGAGAATTGCGCATGGATTCCACCAAGAGTGATGACTGCCATCAAATGCAGATGTCTTCCCCCATTCCTTAAAGAAGACTGTCAATCGTGGTTAGACATACCAGTCCTACTTCTCATATTGCTGAAGGGAATAAAGAAGCTGGCAGCCAACGAATTGATCAAAATCCACAGCCCGTTGTTGCCAACTCTCATAAATGAATTTATCACAAGAGCTTATTTCTAGAATTTGATAAAAAGAACTGGTGGATAGCCGCCAACAACTACACCAACATATCCAGGCCAATATTGAGTTATTGAACCAAATGAAGGATCAACATGGCGAGATAAGGAGGGAACCTACTCCATACTCTTGATCAGAAAACTCCTCTTCTTTAGATGGCTACCGTGGGCACCAACGCCATAAGGCTGCTCTGGAAAGGATAACTCTGATAATATGTGCAAGCCACATGAAACGAAGGGCAGGGAACCCCCGACCCCTATCAATCAGGAACTTTGATTAAATTGAGCCACTTTCATTAGACTTCCAATTGAGTAGGGATGAACCGAAGTGCAATAGCGAGCATGCGACGCTGCTTCACTTATCAATGAGATTTAATCTGATCTCTTTTGAATTTTTTCTATTTCAATTTCATTTATGTTGCGAAATATGACCGACTTGAATTAAACTACTTGCAAATGGTGAAGGTAACCGAGTACTCAAGGTTGGGTGCCATACAATCTTTGCAGGCTATAAAGTCCTTGAGGTATCATCATGACGAGCATGATTCAACCACTCATCGACTACTATATGCCCCTGACTTGGGGGCAAGGCATCAAAGCAGAAGAGACCGACAAGGTCAGGATTCCAGTACAAAGTGGATGCAACCGACCATCAACTCATCCGCCTATGCAATTTAATTGGAGATCTGAGAAAGACTTAGAGTGATATATCCCAATAATGCACTCTCCATCTCGTACTTGAAGCTCGCCAAAATACTTATGCTTCTTCTGATGCCCAGTAAAATGGTAATCACACTAAGGGTAGACATGACGTGACCGTCCATGCATCCAATCCTACATTAGACACTTGGGGTTATTTGAGAACGCATGTTTAAAGTGGACATGATTTGACCATTCACTCTCCAGCTTGCGTCTGTGATTCGGCAAAACAATCATGCCTTAAACTGACTTCATTAGGGCCTAAGTCTCAATTTAAAGTCATCAACGACTAACTGACTACTCACTAACCATCATGAGCCAACATTTCAACAACGCTTCCTCAACTCGACCGGAAGAGCACAAAGCATAAAGTGGACATGCTCGACCGTCCGCTCCCCAACTCTTGCCCCTGACTTAAGGGAAAATACACAACACAAAGTGGATGTAGTTCGATCATCCTCTCCTCTTCTCGAGCTCAAAGCTTGCCAGAACACTAATCTTACTCCTTAGGCTTGGTAGAAGTGGAATCTAAATGAACATGGATGTGATTCGACTGTCCATCAACTAAATCTCATCCTTCGTTGAGGGCGGATAAGTGGAAAGTGATCGAGATTCGACCGATCACTCGCTAAGTGAAACCCGAACTCGGGAGCTGACACACTTAAATAAAAAAGGATTGAAACACGACAATCCTCTAACAAACTCCAGTTCCCAGAATGCGAACTGGAGTAAAAATTCCAAATCCAAGCTCGAGGAGGATGGACCCGTCCGTCTACGACTTCGCTTTCCAAATCAAGGTGGGTGTGATCCGACCATGCACAACCTTGATCGACCTCTTGTTCCAAGAGTGCGAACGAGATCCAAATGCCTAAACAGATGTGATTGACCATCTGCCGGCCAACTCTAGATTTCCAGAGTGCGAATTAGGGTATAAACATAATCGGGTGTGACTGACCACCCACCGACTAACTCTGGTCTCGAGAACGCGGACTGGAGCATAAATGCTAAATGGGTGTGAATCACCACCCATCAACCAACTCCAGGTTCTCAGAGCGCAAACTGGAGTATAAACATCAACTAGCTCCAGTCCCGAGAGCGCGGGCCAGAGTATAAACTCCAAATGGGTGTGACTGACCACCCATCATCCAACTCCAGATTCCCGTAGCGTGAACTGGAGTATAAACATTAAAACGGGTGTGACCGACCACCCGTAAAACAACTTAAGTCCCCAGAGTGCAGACATAATCCTAAAATGCTAAATGGGTGTGACTGACCACCCATCCACTAACTTTAGTCCTGGGAGCACGGACTGGAGTATAAACACCAACTGGGTGTGACTGACCACCCATCAACTAACTCCGGTCCCGAGAGCTCGGATTGGAGTATAAACACCAAACGGGTGTGACTAACCACCCATCCACCAACTCCAGATTCCCAGAGTGCGAACTGGAGTATAAACATTAACGGGTGTGACTGACCACCCATCCATTAACTCTGGTCCCGAGAGCACGGACCGGAGTATAAACACCAAATGGGTGTGACTGACTACCCATCAACCAACTCTAGTCCTCAAAGCATGGATTGTAATATAAATACCAGAAGGGATGAGATTCGACTGTCCATCTATCAACTCTGATTCCTCAACAAGTCCTGTAGTATAAAAAGTGGATGTGGTTCAACCGTCCGCTTTCCAACTCTACCCTCACTTGGGGGCACACTTATCACACAAAATCGGATGTGATCCGAACATCCAGAACTAAGCGGGTGCGACACGACCGTCCATGCATCAACTCTTGTCCTCGGAACGTGACCCATAACATAAATTTATAGCGATGCACTCCAACCCTACAAGACAAAATTTCTTCCTTGATTCGATTGGGAGATGCAGATTCGCAAAACGGGCCTAGTTGGACGTCCTATTCTGAATGGATGTGACTACCCATCCTACCGCAAATGAACGTGGCATGACCGTTCATCCGCTAACTCTTGCCTATGATCCGACAGGTTGTGCATGCAACATGGATGGATGTGACCCAACCACCCGCTTATCAATTCCTTCCTACAATTCAGTGGGAGAAGCATCTAATTAAAGTTGTTGTAATGTGACCGACCACACTTCGACTTTTGCCCTTGACTGGGGGCAGAGGAATTAACCGAGAAAAATGCGATCTGACCGTTTCTTACAAAAACTCTTAGTCCCCAGAGTGTGGACATGGGTGCAAACTTTAAATAAATGTGATTAATGGCCCTTCAACTGACTCTGATCCCCAGAGTGTGGCTACAAGCATAGATAAACAGATGAATGTGATTCAACCATTCATCCACCAACTCCGACCTAAGCTCGACAAGAGGAGTATAAACTCACTACAAATGCAATTAGACCATCCACAAACTAACTCTGCTAACCCAAGGCTGGGGGCAGAAGTACAAGTCACTGAAAGAAGAGAAAGGTGACTCGCTACATCTCCAGCTTAGCGTCCTTTACAACTAAGGCAACGACTACAAGGATGCCTTAATGCCAATCAATCAGAATGACGCCCGAAGTTACGGGCGACCTATTATATAGTAACGCTGGATCGATGGGAAATATCGATCTGGACCTTTCATACCATACCTTTGATCGACATGCAATGTGATCCAAGCTTATTATATTGTGCCGCTGAATCGACGGTCAATATCGATCCTCATCGACTACAAATCAATGTGACCCGAACGTCCATCGAATACCTTTAACCACTAGAGCATGGATAGAAGAATAAACCACGAGCGATTGTGACTTGACCATTCAACCACCATCACCTTCCTTTGATCCGTCAGGAAGAGCATGAGACCAGATAAGCATGACCTGACTACATTTGAGCTGACTTTATGCCTCGATCTGGCGGGAGAACATAAATCGAAATGGACATGGTTGATCGCCCAACTCCAAATGAATGCAACGCGACTATTTATTCGTTGACTCTTACCATGATCCGACTAAAAGAGCAATTCAAAACAGGTGCAACCTAAACGTTTGGACATCGATTATTGCACTGGATTTGACAAAGGAAGCATCAATCCTACATTGGATCATACTGGACGATTCATTCTTCAGTTTCTACCCAGAGTATGACGACATAAGCAGCGAAGTGAATGTGATTGAACTTTCAGAACTTAGTTCATGTTCGAATGTCGGCGAAGCAACGAAGTACTCTGCCTAGAGGAAAGAACTGGAACATAATGTAGGATAAGCATGACTTAGCCTTCCATCGGTTAACTCGATCCCATGGTTCAATGGGATAGAATATGAAATTGAAGCGAACATTATCTACCTTGCCACTTATTTAGATATTCCCCAGACTTAGGGGAACGCATGAGAAATAAGATGAATGTGGTTTGATCATTCATCAAACAACTTTGGCTCTTACTGCTTGGACTACAACATAAAAACAACAAGGGCTAGACTCGACCATTCACACAATACATCGATCAACCCAAGACAGGGGGCACGAGTGTGATCATCCAAGAGCTGGATACGACTACTCGATCCTATGACTCATGCCTGATATTTATAACAACTAGAGGTTATGGTCGAAATAATGCTTGGAGATAGAATCATCGGATCGATGCCTGGACTTATGGGCAACTGACCGTCATTTCGACCCTTACAACGAGCAATGGATCGCGAGTACACTGAACGGAAAGCGCATCACTCAGAAACACAAGTAGATTCAAACTCATAGCTGGAGCCAACTATGTAGCAGCATGCGATACAAGACTAAACTCTACTAAGCCTTTAACTCTACATGCCTGTAAGGCTGGTCATTAACCATTACAAATAAGCACATGAAGTGCATACAACCCATCATAAGTACTAAAGATTAGATCACAACTTAGTGCAATGATGATGAAAGAGTTAACTGCTTTGCTCCAGGTAAGATTGATGTGTTCGCTTGGACTCATTCTCATGTATATATGTGGACTCTCGCCAGCCATTAAGAACCCTGCATTAAATGTCGACCCGAGGCTTGTCTTAAAGAATAAAAACGATACGATGTGGATCCAGAGAGATCTGCTGCATTTAAAGAGGAAGTAAATCTACTCAAAACCGAAATGGGTTTATCCACGATGCCCTCTACCCAAAATGAGTATCTAATCCTTTACTTATGAGAGAAATAAACGAAGAGTAACGGACATACGTCGACTGCTCAGATTTGCACGAGGCATGACAAAGCACAACCTTCCACTTCCAAGGATCAACCAACTGGTAGACTCGACCATCGGACATGAATTACTCACTTCCAGGATGTAAACTCCACATACAATCAAATACGGAAGCATGTCCCAGACCAGGAATACAATAGTTTCGTTACTTACCTGGGCCTATAGTGCTATGTTGCAGTCTCCGAATTCAAACTTAAGACACTAGTGCTGCCTACCAAAGGTTGGTTAACAGATCATTCAAAAATCAGATCGGTCGATCGATGAAAGTATATATGGGTAATATGCCCATGAGATCACGACTATTAAACGACCACATCGATGACTTGGCAGAGATATTCAGTGCTCTCCAAAAAATGCAGAATGAAACTTGATCCTTTGCGATGCTCTTTCAGCGTTGCATCAGAAAAATTATTGAGTTTCATCATCAGTTCTCATGGAATTGAGGCTAATTTCAAGAAAATATTGACAATTAGAGACATCCATCTACCAAGGACAACCAAGCAGGTACAAAGCTTAAGTCGGAAGATTACTGTCCTTAGCTGATTCAACTCTAGGGCCATCTACAAGTGTATTATTTTATTCAACCTGACTAAGAGAGGGAAGAGAACTTTGAATGAACTAACAACTGCGTTGTTGCAATTCCAGCTCTAATAGATTGCTTAGAGAGACCTCCCATTTTACCAAATCCGTTGGATCACGAAGGTTTATACATCGATTGGGCCGTTCAATGCGCGCCGTAAGCATCTCAATGTTATGTGAAGAGAAACGAATCCGAAGATCAGTATACAATGAAAGCTAGCAATTGACAAGCTCACCCCGTTAGGTCTATACCGACTAGTTGTCTCGATAGGTCCTATAGCAACCTTAAACTTCCGAAAGGTTACTCAGTTGGAATATCAAACTAAGCCAATTTGATATCACTTATTTCTCTTAGGGAGCTATCTATGGTCAATCATTAGCATACTTCGTATCTGAATTCACTGCATTAGACGACTATCTGAAGAGCAGTGGAGAACCGTCCAACTAATGGAAAATGTACACAGATGGAACTTCCAATAATCAGTTTTCTAACGTCGAAGTTGTGTTAATGACTCCTGAGGAACGATCGATCTGCTACACCCAAAAACTCAACTTCCCTGTAACAAATGACGAAGCTAAGTATGAAGCCTTGGTCGCCATGCTCAAACTTGCAAGAAAACTAGGAGTGGAAACTTTACGTATCTTTTGTGATTTCTGGTTAGTGGTATGCCAAGTCAGGGAAGATTATCTGACTGTGGGGTAACGTCTTTCTCCTTATCTCAGCTGGGTCCAAGAGCTACTAGCCGACTTTGAATATTACACCACTACACAAATCCTCAGAGAACAAAACAAAAAGGCCGAATCATTGGCCAAGCTAGCCAGTTCTGGGGATGCGCGACAAATAGACTTTGTCCCAGTTATAATACTTATTATTCCAGGCATTGACAGATGAAGATCGACTGGATCTTAGAGATGGAGCCAGGAAAGGGGTCATGGATTACTTCTATCAAATAATATCTACAGTGGGGAATTCTTCTTGAATAGAGGAACGATAAATGGCATATCCTCCGTGAAGCATCACTGCATGATTATGTATGGATCGTTCGACTCCATCGATACAAAGCATTACTTTTGTATCCATCGATCTAAGACCCAATATTACGTATCCATCGATGCGAAGCACGTCTTATGTAAGTCCATTTTGTATCGGTCATCATCGATACGAAGCCTACCTTCATACATCCCAGATTGATCCAGGAGAGGATCGATACGAAGAAAGGGATTAAAACAACCGTCGATCATTATTGCAACTCGGATTTCAAATTGATCTAGGAGAGGATCAATGCAAAACTCGATCCAAATAAAAAAAAGAACTTGACGCGACCCATGAACGTGCAAACATGAACGAGAGTCAGGTTAACATAAGTGCACGTATGCCAAACTAACATTTGATTTTCAAAGTTAACAGGAATTGAATGCTTACCTGGTGACGATCAGAATGATGAACAACAAATCGCTAGCGCTCAACACTCAGTTACAACAAAACACTACATGATCATTGACGATCAACAATTCGACATCTACCTCACTGAAGATCAATCAAAGGTTACATCTTTTGACGAAAAGACAACAACTACTCAGCGAATTAGATAGAACTTTTTCAGAATGAAGATTGCTGCTTTTCAAAGAACGTCACGTTCACACAAGACATACTTTGGGAGGCAAATATTATCCCGCCTTTTGGTAAGGCCGTGACACCAAGAACTTGACTAGAAACCAAGGATAGTTCATCCCGAAGATCGGTTATACACAGGTTCACTATGGATACTGGCGAATTTTGTCCGAGTCCGGATCGAGCTACAATTGACAAGACATGACAAGCAAAGCTATGAGAGCCAACGTTCCAAATTTCAAGTCAATCGGAGTTCGTATGCTCAAGATATTGATCGATCCAGATCCATGAAGAAAGCCTCATTTCGTATCCATTATGTACCAACCTCCTTCGTATCCATCGAAGTCGAACTACTTCGTATCCATGGAAGATTGCCATTTCATATTGATCCACCCACTCACCTATTTTCGTATCGATTGGCCATTGATCGATACGAAGTACACATGAAGGATCGATACGAACGTCCTCAATTTGATCGATACGAAGCTAACCCAGAACATCGATATGAAAAGCATTGCCTAGACCAATACGAAGAGTAATTCTAGGTCGATACGAAAAAAGCATGTAAAAGTGGAAGAGTCGGTCACTCGGCATGAAAAGTGGATCGATCTTAGAATATAGCGCCATGTCACTCCGATCGATATGCAAGTGATGGATACGAACAGATCGATACGAATGGGATCGATACGAACTCGGCAGCCTTTTGCAAATCCAAACTTGGATCGATCATAACTCGAAATCTACAAGTCCAAATGCCACCAAATTTTCACAGGAGCTTGCGTACCACCTCTACTTGGTCTATGATCGATCTCAACCCAAAAGGAGTCATTTTTGATCGATACGAATTGTGTACGTATCGATCATGGATCGATCCCAAATGTCAAGGGATCGATCTGGTGGGCCCACCCACGTGAGAGAAGGGTATTCCGAGATCTGAGCGAGATATTTTCAGCCTACGCCCATAAATAGCAGTCCTAGGCCTTCAGAAAAGGGACTTTTGGACTCTCCTATGCCGATACTCTACCGGAATCTTCATTGTATCTTGAGTGTGTGAGATTGTATTGTTGTAATCAGTTGTAACCAACGAGAATCACCAATAAAACAACAAACTTTCCATAGTGGACGTAGGCTACAACGCTGAACCACTCTAAATCTCTGTGTTCTCATACTTCTGTTTGTCTGTTTTTGGTGTGTTTGTTAGATTAACCTCATTTTTCATTTATATTCTTCACTTTGATCTCTATAAACACGCCCGAAGAGTGTTGTGCCTAATTTTGGTACAAACAAAGAGAATAAAAGAAAAGAGAGGGAAATAAAACATCATCCAATCACATAGCCTGTCGTATATCTCACAACACATCAGATAAAATATAATAGTAAACATCTCAGATATAACATAGGTGAGACGGTAATAACTATACAAACCATAAATCAGATTACATATGCTCATACAATTATACAAAACAATAATAGAGTTTATACAACAGATAAATAAACTCAACTGATAAACTTCTCTAATAATAGTAAGTCAACACTATCACAGCTCCATAGTGTCACACAATGGAATAAACAATAATTACTCACAATATAAATGTGAGAAAGGGTCACCATATGCTAGTCCATTTGCATAGCTAAGTACTATTTACACCTGCTATCTGGTCTACTCATTTAAGAGCACCTGAGATAATAAGAAGTAAAGCATAAAACTTAAGTCAGACAACAGTCTGGTGTGAGAGATAAATAACCTCAAAACACTATTAAAGTTGGTATAGTATATGGAGCAGAGAGTATGGAGAGTCATACCTGACCTGGCCCTGCATCCATAGAGTTAGCATATAACATAAGATATATGCTACTCTATGATAGTCATCATGGGGATACTATACATCAAAGTACCAAGGGTGTCTATATATCGACATCAGTAATATCTACATCATGTGACATCCCTAAGGTGATAAACAACCAAAGCAAGCATGACATCCATCATCCATCTTCACATTCGCTCACTCAGTGCGTTGGATATATAATACTCGTATGACCACCCCCGTAGAGCCAAGGATTACTTAACGTCCCCGTTGCTCGGTACTCGAATCCTTACAACTCAGTAGGCCAGGACCTAGACTACACCCCGTAGATAACCTAATGTACTCAGATCGAAACATCGTGTGATCTGGTGCATCCTCGTAGCCCAAGTGAGCATCCTCACATACCCCTGCTCTGTGCAGTTAAAGCGCTCGGTGGATTCAATGCGGTAGAGGTGTAAAAAGTCATAGCGGGGATGTAGCGAAGATATAGCGGGATATATCGGATTACTCTAAAATAGCATATAAATCCCATACTTGTTGTTTTTACAAATATATAGATAGTAATTATGTGAAAAATTAACATTCAATTGAATTATAATTAATACAAAAATAATTTTAAATAAAAAATGTGCAAATGTATTGTAAATGAACGTAAAACTGTTATATAACTTAATTTAATTTAGTAGAATATTAGAGTATTATCATTTCTAAACATATATAAAAAATTCAATGAAATTAATTAATTTCATAATTTTTATAGCGTATAAATATCATTTTTCAATCCAATTTTTTATAGAAGATATAGCGGAAATAGCGGAATATAGCGGAAATAACAGGATATAGCGGAAATAGCGGGGATTAAAGCAGAAAGGCTATATGTTGGGGATATATGGAAAAATCGTAGCGGTAGGAATCCGCTATAAGATATATCAGAGTTATAGCAGGGATATAGCGGGGCATTAACTGCACAGCCCCTGCTTCACGAGTACACATCAAAACCTACAAATATCAATGATCCTTTTACACACATCATCCATTGTAGAGCTCATCTTGGAACTTTCCTTACAACTTCCGTCTGAAGTCATCGCGGTTGGGAACTATTCTAGACAACCATCGTCAGTCATAGAATGACATCGTGCGTCCCCCGACTAAGGAACTATTCTAGATAGCCAATATCAGTCATAGAATGTCATCGTGCATCCCATAACCTTCCTCTGATAGTTCAACCAATCTGACATGTTGTCGCCTACTCTACATCCCCAAGTACAGCTATCCATCATCGAAGCCGTCGCTTTCCATTATGGAATCATCATCATCAAACCATGGAGTCATCGCGTCGAACCGTGACATTTTCGCTTCACCACTAAAACCACTCGTCGAAGAGCCATAACACCAAAATTAAACGTCGAATGAATGAACGAACCATCACATTCTGCTCCTCGAAGTTGCTCTATCGTCCTAGTCAAAATTGGCCAAATCGACCATCATCAATAGCGATGGATATCGACCACTCCAGAGTAGTCGATAACGACCACTTTGGTCGTGTACTTAACCAAAAAGGTTAAATACAAACCAAAGGAAAACGTCCAGCATCTATCTCGAAATCTGAAGCACATCTCCATATCTGTCTTCTGTCTTCATATCCATCGGCGTGCATGATACTCTATGCATTATATCCTATTCTGTAGAATATATTCTATTCCTATATCGCCTTCGAACGACATTTTCAACCAACTATCAAGAAAACAAACATGCAATCAACAAGTATAAAATGTCTATAATAGCCTACTTATATCTATAATAATTCAATATAATACAATCCATCCAAGCAACCAACGTGGGATAATATGAGATTAATATCAAAATAGCCTAAATCTATCAATATCGTCAAAATAGTCCATAAATGGGAAAAATGTGATATTTAATTTAAAACCATTTAAAACTTTTTTAATCCTTTTTATAAAGTAAGGCATATGTTTAAATATTTTAGAAATCACCTTTTAAAGTTAGAAAACATTTCAAAACGTCGTTTTAATACTATGCTGACAATCATAGTATGGTGAGAAACTACATTACCCACAAAAGATATAGGAGACATAAGATATCGCTTAATATATTAATAATAACCTAATTAATCAAACAAATTGATTAACAAAAATTAATTACTATTACCTTAATTAATCTTTTCATAACTCCCTCCTCTTCCTGGACACATCAGTAGCTCACACAAAACATGCATTCACCTGCCACGTCACCGCCTAATTAATCTTTCTTTCTTTCCTATTTCATTTTGTTCGTGTATACATTCGTCTCCTTTCATGCACTCACGCAACTGAACCACCAACTCGACCACCGCCTGCACCACCGGGGACCACTCGCCTCATCGTTTGTCACCTTGCTACTGCATGCTCTACCTCTGGCCTATACCCCAGCTACTTGAGCGGATGCTCATGTTTTTTCTTTTTCTTTCATCCACTGCCTACACACGTTCCACCACCGGACTGCCATCGGACTGCCACCTGCCTTCCCTATCAATGCACCACCGCAACCTTTAGCCACAGTGCTCCCTACACCCACGAACATTGCCCAAGCCATGAAAAATGTGAATTCTAATTGCAGTAAACCCATATTCATTCCAAACTTCTTACCTTGCCGTCACCACCACGTTCATCTCCAACCTCCACCGTTTATATTTCCAAACTCTCCTCGTCATTACAAACAAACCCAAATCATCAAAACCCATATCGAATCTCCTCCAAAAATTACCCTCTTGCCAGATCCGCTGTTTCCATCCACCACAGTCAGATCCGGATTGATCCAAGGTCATGGTTGCGTAGCTCTTGAAAAAATATAGAGACCTAGGTTTTATTTCATTGAAAACAGTGATGATTTGATGGAGAAAGAGGTGGAGGAAGATAAGTGGGTTTGGGTTGCTTTTTAAATGATGAAGCAACGTGAGGGAGAAAGAAAATGTGCGGCCCGATAATTAGTGAGTCATTATAGGGCATTAGATGGGTTAGGGTTTGTGTGTACCCCTTTTCTCCGGTTTTCAAAATCCCAACGCATGTTTTGTGTCCGTACGACTCATAGGAATGTTTAATTATGACGATTCTTTGAGCGTGTGAATCATTGTATTTTTCCCGTTCCAACGGCACAAGTTTCGTCAAAATCTGACAATGCCCTAGGATGCTGTTTTTGGATGTTTTTAAGTCGCACGGGCTAGCAGAACGTTCAATCTTGAAATTTCTTGACTGCACAGCTCATAAAATTCCTCCTTCACCTAGGGATGTTTCCCGTTTGTCAAAATTCTTCGGTGTGTCGATACACATATATTGGTGTAATACGAGAAACTACCAAAAATGCCAAAAATAAATTTGGGTAGAAACCGTCCGATAAAATTACTATAGATCAAAAATGTCAATATTCAATAGCGTCTAAAGTTATATAGTCATAGAGCCCAATATGAATTTAAAAATAATATTTTACGATCATTCGATACGTAAAATACGGGTCGTTACATTTAGTAGTAAGACACAACTCAGGTTCCCTCCGAATCTCCATATTCTACAAAAGCAAGAAGAAACAAATAAATATATACTAGTAAATGGAGAATTGATAAAAATTTAAAATTGCAGATTGTTAACTTTTGAAACATTTGACACTTCATTTATTCTTTACAACCATCCTCATAATACTTCGATTCCTAAAGGATTAGATGAGGCATACCCATGTTCATCTCTCATAAACCATCGACCAAGTAGTGGGATGGAATTGGGTTAATTCATGCAAACGAGGGAAGGTATAGGATTATTTCCAGTCCATTGCATATACCAAATAGGATCCTCTGCCCAATCTACTCGAGAGGAGGATAAAAGACATAATGATGAGAGCCCGAATACCTGACTTATAAGTAGAAGTACCAAAAAAATCCATTTTCCCAGTTCGAACTACAACTTCTAGCAATGGACTGATATCTTTAGCAATTAACTTCCAATATGTACCGTAGTCTATATCATGTTCCTATTAGATGTACTGTTGGCAGTCATCTTCATATAAATCATTTTCCATTTCTACATTACTACTGTATGTCATTTTATAGGACATGTGTAGAGGAGGATCTATAGAGATAGCTATAAGATTGGTTAACTGCTGCATGCACCTCTCTCCTAAATATGATCATAAAAATCTCCTAGAAGAACAAACATAGGCAGTCGTTACATAGATAGGTTTTGAGCAACTACCACCTCATTCAAATCATATGCAACTGATGTGCTCTATGTATTCCAATTTATATGACTAGTCCAACTATGATCAATATGGTAACATGTGGAAGAAAAAAATGAGCTGAAGTATCATTTATTTTAGCTATGTTCCTTTTACCCATGCTTTAAGTCTAGAGTAAGATGATCGCTTAATATTTTCTTTTACAATATAGCCACATACAGCCATATGCTCGAAGAGTCGATATTGGAAACAAAAATAAAAATATGTCCAAAAAATGAATAATTATTTGCTTAAGATATAAAAATTTAGTTATATGATATGTTAATGTACCTATAATAATTTGATAAAACTAGTAAAATGACCTACCTTAGTCGTAGCTACATCTAATATTTAGTACAAACATCCAAGAATAGCTAAACCCCAATCTGTTTGCTAAGCTATTTCCAAATCAACAATTGATTCCAAATACCTAAGGCTAATTGTGTTATTTGTTGTTAAGAAAAAAACAGTCCCCATTATATCACCACAAATATCCTAGCAATATGGTCCAAATTCAAAATTTTATGTTAGATAGTTCTCATCAAAATACATTCCAAGATGAGATAAAGCAACATTTCCAACTTTAATATTGGACTCAATAAGAAATGGTAGAAATTAACTAGCATTACCATACCGGCTCTATCTCTCATCGTATCGAATACTAAGTGTGCTTAGCCCAATAGATATAGATGCCAACATGGTGAAATTTAATGGTGTAAAACCAATATCAGCATTAGGAAATGAAAGTATATGTATTGTTGGCCACCATATCTCTACTATAACATGAATACACCTACTATTTGGATTATGAGTTTTATATCCATGAATCCACCAAATACCTTAATGACCAAGTCTCTAGTCTAGGGACATACATTTAATTTTGTCCACTTTTACAACATTGTTGTGAATACTCCATGACATCTTATTCTATCGTGATTCTACTTATTACACAGTTTTAACATAAACGAGTAACATATAAAAAGAAATTAATGCATTAATAAATTGTAATGATAATAAGAGATATATCATGATCTCTTTCCTTTTTATGGAAATGTGATGAAATCCTTCTTGAAGCATTGTGAATGATCGAAATAGAAATGTTGGTGAAATCACATTTGAAACACTGACTCTGTATCCACCATCAACGATGTTGAAAGATTTTATCTCAATGTGTTCCTCCTTTGTACAAGAGCGGTGAAGTTAGATCCTTCTTATTGTGCATTATCCATCATCAAAACCAATAAATTTAGTTTTTTCTTTCACAAACCCTAAAAATTAGATATAAAGGATTAGAGGCTTAAATTAAATAAAGAGAAGATATGGTTGTGTAGATTGATCAAAATATGTTCAAAGTTTTATTTTAATTGATTGTTGTGGAAATTCGAAAATTTTTTGAAGAGAGCTCAAAGGGAAAGAGTAATCGACATGACTAAGTTGAAATTGAGAAGAAGTAGGAAATGGCTTGATAAAAAGTTCTACAAGATGTGAAAACTCTATGTTTCTATAAACAGTTTGCTGAAAACCATTTATAGATTATTTTTTTATAATAAAAGTAAGCCAGTTCCTCCTTCTCGGCTATTGGAAGAGTAGAAGGAATTGGCACTACAAGAAAAATAGGTATTAGTTGCACTTTATGGCAACGTTTGTTGTAGAAATGCAACTATTGACATTTCTCCTCCTAGAGAAACGCATCCACTAATATTAGCAAACTCATAACCCTAGTTCTCATTTGCAGACACGTCCACCACTACCTCTTTCTCCAAACTCCCTCTTCTACCTCGTGTCCGCTTCCACCTTGTCGCTAATTTCGCCTGTATCTGCTCGTTTCCTATCTACGCTTCCTCCACTATCAACACTTATCTAAAACCCTTCAGTTATCTCTTAGATTTCCTCTTTAGATAATTGCTCTCTTCCCATAGCAATTATCAGCTTCCTGTAGTTTATTTGTTGTTGCATGTTGTATTGGTCCATATCATCAAATTATAAAGGTTCGTACAATACTCGATAACTTCCTGCTCTATATGCTTTGGCTTTCAACCAAGCTTGAATATTATTTTTATATCTTCTCATAATCATTGTAAAAAATAATTTTGAATTCAGGTCTCCTTTTTGTAGCCATTAAACTTTTGATTTTTGATAGTTTGCTTATTGTGAATCTTGATGTATACAGGATTGTGATCACTTAAAACAAATGTCAGAGCCATTGTTGTAGAGTTCTAGAAAGTTGCAAGTAAAACATCTTTGACCAATGCTTTGTCAGTACAGTTGGCTAACCCTTCCCTTCAAGTAAATTTTTATTCTTATATTTGAGCTTCTACAAGTCCACAATGCATAATATAATTTGTACGTCCCCTTAAATATTTTAAAGGGATAATAAATCCTGTCTTTTTAACATCAAGTATGAATAATGATTGACTATCATGTATCACACTTTTGGAAATCTTTCAGTCAAATCTCCCTCTTTTTTTATGAAGAGAAAACATCTGTTTTGATAGGTGATTTATTTACTTTTCAGTATGATATTATTGTTCAATGATGACTGAAATTGATTATTTGAAGGTTTTATCAAATTTATAGGTTTTAATTAGAAATTTTTGGTTTTGGTTTTTAAGTTCTTTTTTTTGCTTTCATTTCTTATAATGGTTATTTGAAAAAGCATGCATTGATTTCTCTGTACATTGACTTTTTATGCATTCTTTATTTATCTATAATGATATTCAATTTTATATTTCAGAATTATGCCAAGTAATTATTGAATTCCTATTAATATTTAATTTTTTAACAGCCAACTAAGTTAAGGAGGCTAGCACCGTGATGGCATATCACATTCCTCTTATAATTATTGCCCTTCAAAATATTTATTTAATCAACTTATGTTCTTTAGATTTGTGGCTGAATTTCTCTGGAAATGCACCAACAATTTTAACCACATTTGAGTTTTTTTTCTATATTGATGAAATCATCTGTATAATATGTTTCTCTTCCAAATTTTTTGGTATTTGAGGATATACTAATAACTATATTGGAAAGAAATGTAGGTCATTTTCTAATGTTCTAAAGTGATACTAATTGTTTTGGGAATTCCTACATATACATATAGTTAATAAGCAAAATCACCATTGAACTAGATTAATCCTTGCTGTTTGTTAAAAATAGTGTCCAAAAAAGCATCACTTTCCTTGCTTATTTTGAACACTTAATATATGGTTAAATTTAGTTTTTACATTGAAATTTTATTTGGATTTTTTTGTTATGGAAATTTCCCCCACTCTATTAGAAACCAGATTATAGCTGTAACGACCCTGAATTTCGAACAAATTAAATTGAGAATATTTAATTTATTTTAAATATTTGAACGATGATTTAATTTGAATTCCCGATTGAACTTTGATATTTGCGATTAAACTTTAAAATATAATCTATTGAAAGTTGAATAAAAATTTATATCTTCAATTTTAAGTTGAAGAAAGATATTTCGAAAAGCTTTTAAAATTCGTATTGATAATACTGAAGATAATTGAAGCTTCAGAATCGAATTTGGAACTGCTCTGATCAGTTTTGAAATTATATTGTTCGAATCGATATTTAAAAATAGCCGTCCGAGGCGCAGTCTCGGAATTCGACGAAACGAGTTCCATTGGATCCGTAATATATTATTATTACCGAATTTCAAATTTCGTATTTTTCAGAGTTTTTATGTGAACATACGACACATAAACGCGTTGAATCTTCATCGAATTCAAATTTGAATTTAAATAAATATTGGTCAACACCACCATGTTTTCTTGTCCCCCACTCGTACACGCGACATACCCCTTCATCTCAGAGCAGGGTCGCGTATCCTTTATCTCTGCAAATATCACACCTTGTCTCCTTCGTTTCTTTCATCACGCACAGTTTTAAAAAAAAATGGAAGAAACAAATAATGGCCGCGTACATTTTCTGTCATTCGAAATCAACGTAAAGGAATCTCGTTCCCTTCCTTTTATAAACAAACTCCCCTTCCTCTCTCATTTTCAAAGAAAATCGAAATCCCTCATTTAAAATAAAAATCAGTTGGCCGAAGCCTCTTTAAAAATCAAAATCGATTTCGAGCATCACGAAGAGGAGGCGCAGCGACTCGTTCGATCGCGAGGAGGCAGGCATGGCAGGCGGTGAGGTCGTCGCTGTTGGGGCTTCGACGTGTTATCGTGGCAACTGGAATCTGGGCATCGCGAGCTCGAATTCGTGGTTGTGGCAGCAGTCGGGAAGAGGCTGGGGGTTTTGCGAGATCGAGTAAGCTAGGCAGTGGGTTTCGACGACTCGGCGACGTGGGGAGTCGTGGCAGGAGAGGAAATCGTGTATCGACTGTTCGGGTTCGTGTGGCCCGTGGAAGCATCATCGACGAAGCCGAAGTGGAGGTGTCGATCGAAGGGTAGGTGGTTGTTGGGTAAACTGCGACGATGGCTCGAGCTCGAAAACTTGGGGCAAACTGTTGTCTACGATTTTGGTAAAGGTATAAATCAAGGAAATCGAGTCAAGTTTGGAAATGGATTGCAAAATAAAAGCTAAGGTGAGATCTTCTCACTCAAAATTTAAAGTGGAATTTTTGCAGTTATTGATTGATTTGTTTTGATTGCTATTGAATGTGCTATTAGATATAATAGGATATATCTATATATATAGCAATATATACATATTGGCATATGTATATATTGGATTGATGATTTTCCCGCCTCGTATAGCGGATGAGACCCTATTGCGCCGTTAGTAAGCGGATTTTTATAAAACCCATATACCGCGATAATTCCGTACTGGAGCGGAATTGGTATTGTGCTAACGTCTTTGGATGCAGGGAAACAGGTTGGAGGGATCCAACTGGACCCCTCACATTGATTGAATTTATTTCTACTGTGATGCGATAACCTGTGAATGATTATTGATGTTATTGAATTGATGTCTGGAAATCGTTTGAAAGCTAAAATTTAGCTGAATGGATGTTTGATATCATTGGATTCCAAAAATAAATGAAATTGAATTTTTGAAATCAAAATAGAAATTTTTAAGTAAATAAATTTTTAGAAATTGAATAAATTCGAAGAAAGGAATTTTAAAGTATAAAAAGTTAATTTTTATAATCTTATTGAATTAATTCCAGAATCAAGTGAAAATGTCAAATAAATGAATTTCGTATAATAGTGATTTTAAATTGAAGAATTTAATTAAAATTTGGATTTCTAAATAGTTTGAAAAAGATAAAGAGATTTATTTTCTTTAAGAGAAATTTATTTAAAAAGGAAATAAGTTGGAAGTCCAACGATAAATTTAATTGGCAAATTGAAACGAATTTGGAAAGTCAATATAAAATGAGATGGGATGGAAAATAAATTTAGAAATCAATATTGAAATTGATTTGGTATTGAAGTTTTTATAAATGGGATTGGAATTTATAAAAGTTGGTTATAAATCCGAAATCACTTATTTTGATAAGTAAAGTATAGAAGTTAATAAAGGAAGATTTTAAATCAAAGTTGTTATAAAATAAAATTTGAATTTATAAACGTTGTTTTTTATAAATTCGAAATCAATTGAATTTGATAAATTAAATATAGAAGATTGTTAAAGGAGATATATTCGCGATTTTGGATAGCGAATTATTATTGAAATAAAATGTGTAGAAAATAGTGGAAAGTAATTAGTGAATTATATTCACGATTTTGGACAGTGAATATATTATTGAATGAAATGGATTTATTTTTGAAGAAATGATATTAAAAATGAAGTTAAACATTTTAAAGATGTTTTAAAATGTGTTAAATATCGAAATCATAGATTTCAACATTTATTGTTGAAATAGACGTTTTCAAGAAATAAGGAAATGGTGGACTATAACACTGTTGTTATAGTAAATGATTTCCGAAAGGAAATGTTTTACATAATATTGGATTTATATATCTCTCTAAATTTCGAATCCCTATACTAGTGATTTTGAGTCGTCGTAATGATGTTTTACGCAACATTCGCTTTGACTCGAATAAATGTTGTTATAGTAAATGATTTCCTTAAAGAATGAATATATACTTAATATTGATTTAAGTATATCGAATATTTTCAAATGTTGAAAATAAATGATTGTGAAATACTTATTATTTAAATAAGTATGGAAATGCTTTTCCAATATGAAATGAACTGTTTTGAGATTTTATCTTCAAAGATAAAATGAAATGTGGAAATTGATTTGAAAATTGTTTTCAAATGGTTAAGTGTGGAAATTTTATATCTAGTAAAAGATATTTTTGAAGATGAAATAATTTGGAAAATAATTTGGAATCTGATGATGTTGCGCATCTTTATTGATAGTTAAATAACCGACTATCAATAATTACCTTTAGATAGGTATTTGTTGTGAATTGGATGAATTTGAATGCCACACTTGTTTTTGAATAATCGCTCACTATTCGGGTTAGCCGGGAAAGGACCATGGGGTCGTATAACCCATTCCGAATATGTGATACGTCGTTATGAATTGCATTTGAAGACCGGTGTTGAAGACCGGATATTTTTGAAAACGGAAGGATTACCGTCGAGTTACTCTACATCGGCTGATCTCCGATTTAGAGGTTTTATCACCCTTAGTGACGGGAAGTCCGGACGTGATTAGAAATTTATCCGGAAATGCAAGGGCTTCGTGAGAAGTGCCTTCGGTTCTGTTCGATCCTGGAACAGACTTGTATGGATTGTGTGTCTGACGTTACAATTTGAGATATAAAGCTGATTTCTTTCAAATACATTTCTGTTGGTGGCGGAGAATTTATTCTCTTAGCTTAACACCCTTCTCTGAGACGTACGAGCTCAGAGGTTATGTAGTTGAAATTTATCAGCGATATATCCCAATTTGGTAACGTGGCATACTGAGTGTTGCTGTGAAATGATCAGTGTTTGATCATTTGCGATATGATCATTTGTTTGATCTTATATCTTTGTGATCATAGGTTGATCATTTTGTTTGACCCGAAGCAGGGCTTTTTGAGAAAGCGTAGCTTTGTGGACGAGACTTCATCGAGCCTCACACCCCGGAAATGGTCGAAACAGGAAGGATGCAGCAAGGTTCTAGGGAGTAGCGCCCCTTAGTGTATGTCATTCCTTCTGGATAGAGGTGGTATCATGGTATGGAGCCCAGATATTTAACCTATGTGGTTGCTGCATTTTTACTATGTGGTTTGTTGGAAATCGGGGATCCTCGGGAAGATCGGTTACGATCGGGGGATGGCATACGCGTGTCAGTAGTTACCTATTTTTGCAGAGGTCACCCGGCCTTGTGTTGGCAGAGATCCGGTTAGGTTCTCGGGTCGTCTATTCCAGGGACGTACCCATCGTGGATAGGAAGTTCCTTAGCCTGACCATTTGTTGGAAATCCAAACTCCAATACGCACCTTGTACGGTATTAGTTGTAGAACCTGCCATTTACGTACGGTGGTCACCACTGTTTAGATGGTAGCTATAGTAGGCATACGATACTGGTCGTATGTTGGCTAAGATTAATATTATACTTTCGAAATGTTTTCTACACTATGCACTAATAATAATATCAAAAAGAATTTGATTTTTGCGTAGTAAGCATCTTTGACTATCATAAGAAGAAATCTCCTCCAATTCTGCGTTTGCATTGTGTGTGTGGTGGGAGGTCTTATGGTAGTTTCATTTTCCAAAAGCATTGCGAATTGACTTTAAAATTTTTCTGTTGTTTATTTTAAAGAAAAATAACTGTTTTACGATCTCACACCAGTCACCATGACTGACTCGGAGTTTATTGTTCCCTTCTAAACTCTGGGTGCCCACAAATTTCCACACGGGCAGCCTAGAGTTATGTTATCAGGATATTCTGGAGCTTTGGAAGCAAGCTGGATGGCGAGACGTAGTATTTGTATCTGATAGTATTTATTCCGCTGTGTATTCTGTATGAGGACAAGTTATATAACTGTCCATTGTTGTATATGACTCTGATTGATGTATGTATAAACTGATATAGTTCTTTGTTTTAAAAGACTAGTGTTATCTATTATATATTGTTCCGCTGCGATATGTGAGATTCTGATATTGTTTTCTGTTTCTGTTCTGATGTTGTTCTGTTCTTTCTTCTTCTCTTCTTCTTCTACCTTTTCTTTCTTTCTAAAATCCTCACTATTGGAGTTTCCGGCACTCGATTGCTCGGCAGTCGATAAAGTGAGTATCGATGTCGAATTTTCGAAAGTCGAAAACTCCCGTACGTGACAGCGTGGTATCAGAGCATATGGTTAAGCGACAACCCTGCTCTGTTGGGTGTTACTCATTAGAGATAGAGTCAGCAGTACTCTAGAATGAGTTTGAGTGTAATAATATATACGAGCGCGTATTTGTTAGTGAATATAAAATTGTTTTGTATTGTGTTGACTTATCGGTTGATTGTTTATGGATTCTGGTCGGTGCAGTCTAGCTAACTGTAATCGATAGGGGTTTCTAAACTCTTAAACAAGATAAACTGACACAGTATTGTTTTAAATAGGGTAAATGAGATAATTTTGCCCAAAACTATTTTTGTATAGAAAAGAAATGGTTTTCTATGAATTATTATGATATATGGATGTTTGGATGTTAGGAAGTAATAATAGTGAGTTATCATCACTGGAATTGAATAAGAAATTGAAATCATAACTCCAAAGTTAAGAAATAAATCCATTTAACGAATGAAATTTATAAATGTGAATTGAAGCATAAGGAATGAATCCATATACAAATGAAATTTGAGAATATAAATTATAAATGTGAATTGTAATTTAAAACGGAATTCCAGAGAAGTTTTTGGAAATGTTTTGAAAAGAATTTGTAAATTTTGGAGATTTAGAAGTTTAAATCTTTTTGATTTGAAAATGAATTTCAAAGGTTTGAAAAGTATTTTAGAGAGATAAAAGCTCTAAACTCTTTTCGGTCGCTGGAAAATAACCTCGATGATGGCCGCGGCATCATTGGTGTTCATTTTCGGGTTTCCAAAAGAGAAATTGCTGCCAAATTGTTTTAAATGGAAAGTGTTTGGAAAATTTGGGTTTTGTTTTGGAAATTCAAGGGATAATTTGAATTGTTTTCAAAAATGGTTTTGAAATGTTGAAAAGACTCTGGAATACTATTGAATTGATAACTTATACCATTTGAATTGTGATAGAATAAACTTAACTTAAAGGATGAAGTTAAATTAATGTAAGTACAAGTGAATCAATTTAATGGAAATAAAATTGTGAATGAATGAATCAATTTGCAATTGCAAGTACATGAATGTAAATTGAATTCGAATAAAAATCCAGTTTAATATAAGTGGTTATAAACCAAAATAGTGAATTGTAAATAAATTTTGGGAGCGAACAAAAGTGAATAAAACTGGAATTTTGAGCTAAATGAAAAGAGATGGTTCGAATTTAAAGATAAATTCAAGTAAGTAGAAATAAATTTCAAATGAATAGAATTCACAATTGTAAGTGAATAAAATTGAAACTGAATGTTGAAAGCAAATTTGAATAAAGTGATAATGGATTAGTAAATGAAACTAATCTAAAATAGTGCAGTTGAATAAAAGATAGCTGATGATAAAATTTAATATTCAGAAGTAAATTGAATCCAAATTAGATTGGAATTGTGAATTGAATTCAAATGAATTTGAAATGAAAAATTGAACGAAATTGAATATATGTAACTAGATATTATGGCTAGTAGGATATACAGGTATTATGAAAGGAATTGGAATTTTGATTTCGAAGATAATTTGAATTGCTCGAAAAAGGTATGTATTTAAATTTGAATATGAGATTTGATGACTTATTTCTCTAGCCGCTTGGCTTTTTCTTTTTCTTTTTGAAATCTGAGAGTCCGTAGGGACGTTTTGTAGTTGTGCCGTATTAGCCACGCAAAGGAGACGCTGGCGAAATTTTTCGGAAATTTAGGGCGTTAGAAAAATTTTGAGAAATTTTGAAAGTTTAAATTTGAATTTAAATTTAAATTTGAACTTTGAAGTAAAACAATGATATTTGAAAACTATGAAAGATTCTAGGAAGTTAGTTGAGTTAATAACGAATCCTTAGTAGAAAGATTGTTCTGAAAATTAGATAAAATTATTAGATGTTAGACGAGTTAAGGGCATTTTTTCTTAACTTGTAATTTCGAGGACGAAATTCTTTTAAGGGGGGAAGTCTGTAACGACCTTGAATTTCGAACAAATTAAATTGAGAATATTTAATTTATTTTAAATATTTGAACGATGATTTAATTTGAATTCCCGATTGAACTTTGATATTTGCGATTAAACTTTAAAATTTAATCTATTGAAAGTTGAATAAAAATTTATATCTTCAATTTTAAGTTGAAGAAAGATATTTCGAAAAGCTTTTAAAATTCGTATTGATAATACTGAAGATAATTGAAGCTTCAGAATCGAATTTGGAACTGCTCTGATCAGTTTTGAAATTATATTGTTCGAATCGATATTTAAAAATAGCCGTCCGAGGCGCAGTCTCGGAATTCGACGAAACGAGTTCCATTGGATCCGTAATATTTTATTATTACCGAATTTCAAATTTCGTATTTTTCAGAGTTGTTATGTGAACATACGACACATAAACGCGTTGAATCTTCATCGAATTCAAATTTGAATTTAAATAAATATTGGTCAACACCACCATGTTTTCTTGTCCCCCACTCGTACACGCGACATACCCCTTCATCTCAGAGCAGGGTCGTGTATCCTTTATCTCTGCAAATATCACACCTTGTCTCCTTCGTTTCTTTCATCACGCACAGTTTTAAAAAAAAAATGGAAGAAACAAATAATGGCCGCGTACATTTTCTGTCATTTGAAATCAACGTAAAGGAATCTCGTTCCCTTCCTTTTATAAACAAACTCCCCTTCCTCTCTCATTTTCAAAGAAAATCGAAATCCCTCATTTAAAATAAAAATCAGTTGGCCGAAGCCTCTTTAAAAATCAAAATCGATTTCGAGCATCACGAAGAGGAGGCGCAGCGACTCGTTCGATCGCGAGGAGGCAGGCATGGCAGGCGGTGAGGTCGTCGCTGTTGGGGCTTCGACGTGTTATCGTGGCAACTGGAATCTGGGCATCGCGAGCTCGAATTCGTGGTTGTGGCAGCAGTCGGGAAGAGGCTGGGGGTTTTGCGAGATCGAGTAAGCTAGGCAGTGGGTTTCGACGACTCGGCGACGTGGGGAGTCGTGGCAGGAGAGGAAATCGCGTATCGACTGTTCGGGTTCGTGTGGCCCGTGGAAGCATCATCGACGAAGCCGAAAGTGGAGGTGTCGATCGAAGGGTAGGTGGTTGTTGGGTAAACTGCGACGATGGCTCGAGCTCGAAAACTTGGGGCAAACTGTTGTCTACGATTTTGGTAAAGGTATAAATCAAGGAAATCGAGTCAAGTTTGGAAATGGATTGCAAAATAAAAGCTAAGGTGAGATCTTCTCACTCAAAATTTAAAGTGGAATTTTTGCAGTTATTGATTGATTTGTTTTGATTGCTATTGAATGTGCTATTAGATATAATAGGATATATATATATATATAGCAATATATACATATTGGCATATGTATATATTGGATTGATGATTTTCCCGCCTCGTATAGCGGATGAGACCCTATTGCGCCGTTAGTAAGCGGATTTTTATAAAACCCATATACCGCGATAATTCCGTACTGGAGCGGAATTGGTATTGTGCTAACGTCTTTGGATGCAGGGAAACAGGTTGGAGGGATCCAACTGGACCCCTCACATTGATTGAATTTATTTCTACTGTGATGCGATAACCTGTGAATGATTATTGATGTTATTGAATTGATGTCTGGAAATCGTTTGAAAGCTAAAATTTAGCTGAATGGATGTTTGATATCATTGGATTCCAAAAATAAATGAAATTGAATTTTTGAAATCAAAATAGAAATTTTTAAGTAAATAAATTTTTAGAAATTGAATAAATTCGAAGAAAGGAATTTTAAAGTATAAAAAGTTAATTTTTATAATCTTATTGAATTAATTCCAGAATCAAGTGAAAATGTCAAATAAATGAATTTCGTATAATAGTGATTTTAAATTGAAGAATTTAATTAAAATTTGGATTTCTAAATAGTTTGAAAAAGATAAAGAGATTTATTTTCTTTAAGAGAAATTTATTTAAAAAGGAAATAAGTTGGAAGTCCAACTATAAATTTAATTGGCAAATTGAAACGAATTTGGAAAGTCAATATAAAATGAGATGGGATGGAAAATAAATTTAGAAATCAATATTGAAATTGATTTGGTATTGAAGTTTTTATAAATGAGATTGGAATTTATAAAAGTTGGTTATAAATCCGAAATCACTTATTTTGATAAGTAAAGTATAGAAGTTAACAAAGGAAGATTTTAAATCAAAGTTGTTATAAAATAAAATTTGAATTTATAAACGTTGTTTTTTATAAATTCGAAATCAATTGAATTTGATAAATTAAATATAGAAGATTGTTAAAGGAGATATATTCGCGATTTTGGATAGCGAATTATTATTGAAATAAAATGTGTAGAAAATAGTGGAAAGTAATTAGTGAATTATATTCACGATTTTGGACAGTGAATATATTATTGAATGAAATGGATTTATTTTTGAAGAAATGATATTAAAAATGAAGTTAAACATTTTAAAGATGTTTTAAAATGTGTTAAATATCGAAATCATAGATTTCAACATTTATTGTTGAAATAAACGTTTTCAAGAAATAAGGAAATGGTGGACTATAACACTGTTGTTATAGTAAATGATTTCCGAAAGGAAATGTTTTACATAGTATTGGATTTATATATCTCTCTAAATTTCGAATCCCTATACTGGTGATTTTGAGTCGTCGTAACGATGTTTTACGCAACATTCGCTTTGACTCGAATAAATGTTGTTATAGTAAATGATTTCCTTAAAGAATGAATATATACTTAATATTGATTTAAGTATATCGAATATTTTCAAATGTTGAAAATAAATGATTGTGAAATACTTATTATTTAAATAAGTATGGAAATGCTTTTCCAATATGAAATGAACTGTTTTGAGATTTTATCTTCAAAGATAAAATGAAATGTGGAAATTGATTTGAAAATTGTTTTCAAATGGTTAAGTGTGGAAATTTTATATCTAGTAAAAGATATTTTTGAAGATGAAATAATTTGGAAAATTATTTGGAATCTGATGATGTTGCGCATCTTTATTGATAGTTAAATAACCGACTATCAATAATTACCTTTAGATAGGTATTTGTTGTGAATTGGATGAATTTGAATGCCACACTTGTTTTTGAATAATCGCTCACTATTCGGGTTAGCTGGGAAAGGACCATGGGGTCGTATAACCCATTCCGAATATGTGATACGTCGTTATGAATTGCATTTGAAGACCGGTGTTGAAGACCGAATATTTTTGAAAACGGAAGGATTACCGTCGAGTTACTCTACATCGGCTGATCTCCGATTTAGAGGTTTTATCACCCTTAGTGACGGGAAGTCCGGACGTGATTAGAAATTTATCCGGAAATGCAAGGGCTTCGTGAGAAGTGCCTTCGGTTCTGTTCGATCCCGGAACAGACTTGTATGGATTGTGTGTCTGACGTTACAATTTGAGATATAAAGCTGATTTCTTTCAAATACATTTCTGTTGGTGGCGGAGAATTTATTCTCTTAGCTTAACACCCTTCTCTGAGACGTACGAGCTCAGAGGTTATGTAGTTGAAATTTATCAGCGATATATCCCAATTTGGTAACGTGGCATACTGAGTGTTGCTGTGAAATGATCAGTGTTTGATCATTTGCGATATGATCATTTGTTTGATCTTATATCTTTGTGATCATAGGTTGATCATTTTGTTTGACCCGAAGCAGGGCTTTTTGAGAAAGCGTAGCTTTGTGGACGAGACTTCATCGAGCCTCACACCCCGGAAATGGTCGAAACAGGAAGGATGCAGCAAGGTTCTAGGGAGTAGCGCCCCTTAGTGTATGTCATTCCTTCTGGATAGAGGTGGTATCATGGTATGGAGCCCAGATATTTAACCTATGTGGTTGCTGCATTTTTACTATGTGGTTTGTTGGAAATCGGGGATCCTTGGGAAGATCGGTTACGATCGGGGGATGGCATACGCGTGTCAGTAGTTACCTATTTTTGCAGAGGTAACCCGGCCTTGTGTTGGCAGAGATCCGGTTAGGTTCTCGGGTCGTCTATTCCAGGGACGTACCCATCGTGGATAGGAAGTTCCTTAGCCTGACCATTTGTTGGAAATCCAAACTCCAATACGCACCTTGTACGGTATTAGTTGTAGAACCTGCCATTTACGTACGGTGGTCACCACTGTTTAGATGGTAGCTATAGTAGGCATACGATACTGGTCGTATGTTGGCTAAGATTAATATTATACTTTCGAAATGTTTTCTACACTATGCACTAATAATAATATCAAAAAGAATTTGATTTTTGCGTAGTAAGCATCTTTGACTATCATAAGAAGAAATCTCCTCCAATTCTGCGTTTGCATTGTGTGTGTGGTGGGAGGTCTTATGGTAGTTTCATTTTCCAAAAGCATTGCGAATTGACTTTAAAATTTTTCTGTTGTTTATTTTAAAGAAAAATAACTGTTTTACGATCTCACACCAGTCACCATGACTGACTCGGAGTTTATTGTTCCCTTCTAAACTCTGGGTGCCCACAAATTTCCACGCGGGCAGCCTAGAGTTATGTTATCAGGATATTCTGGAGCTTTGGAAGCAAGCTGGATGGCGAGACGTAGTATTTGTATCTGATAGTATTTATTCCGCTGTGTATTCTGTATGAGGACAAGTTATATAACTGTCCATTGTTGTATATGACTCTGATTGATGTATGTATAAACTGATATAGTTCTTTGTTTTAAAAGACTAGTGTTATCTATTATATATTGTTCCGCTGCGATATGTGAGATTCTGATATTGTTTTCTGTTTCTGTTCTGATGTTGTTCTGTTCTTTCTTCTTCTCTTCTTCTTCTACCTTTTCTTTCTTTCTAAAATCCTCACTATTGGAGTTTTTGGCACTCGATTGCTCGGCAGTCGATAAAGTGAGTATCGATGTCGAATTTTCGAAAGTCGAAAACTCCCGTACGTGACAATAGCAATTTATGACTTTTTATCCAAATTATCATTCACTGATTTGAAAGTCAGTTTTGAAAATTTAATATTTAATCCACTAATTTAGTAGGGTTGTGAATTTTGGTAACATAGCATTAAAGACATGTTTCCATTAACTGTTTGCAAATTTCAAAATATTAATACATACGAAAACCCTGCTCAATAATTATTACAAACATCAACTCTGTATAGATGGATGTTCAACATTTTATTTGTCAATCTGAATTAAAGTCCAATTACCATATCTCATGACTTCAAAAGAAATATCCATACCACCGAACCGTGTACCTATAGATTCATTTCGACAATGAACCTTAATCAAATTTCTTTATTTACTTATTTTTATTCCCTAATATATATGGGCCATGTTAAACCTCCATAAATTATTACTCTTCATTTTGCTATTTCATTCCTTGATGCTTCTATGTTTGGCTTATAAAAGAGTAGTCAGAACTACAAGTTAGTACATCTTTAAAGTTACTTCACAAAATATGAGTATAGCGCTAAAAAAATTATAATTTTGCTTGAAAGTTTGCTTAATTTTTTTTGGAAAAGAAATTTAAGTATTGAGGGTCTATGAGGAAGAGAGTATCATGGGAAACGTGTTCACTATGGGGAACAAGAACAATTCTTGAGATATTGATATAGTAGTTGATTATTATTTTCTTCGAGAAAGATGATGCAAGGCTTCTAGATTATGATTATAGGAAGAGCTAATTTTTACGTTTGTTGCATTTCTCTAGATACTGATATAGTCTCACTCACATTTCAACAAACAATTGATTTGTTCCTTCATATATGTAAAAGCATATAACATTGCATATACTTAAAGCTCATGTTGTAAGATCCAAAGATCTTACGAAGGGTATTTGTTGATACCTATTTTCCATATGCACATGCATCACACATGCCAACGTACTCGCGCGCGCGTGTTATTATTATTGAAGTGGCGCTGATTCTATGTATACAAATTGTTGTATATTATTTCACTGATTGTTATTGAAGTGGTGCCGATTATATTTTGTTTTATTTCTCACTTGCTGTATATTATTCCATATTGTGTAATGTTAAGTATATAAATTGGATTTTACTTCAACTCATCGTAGATCTGGCACAGGTGAACACATTGTTGACATTATATGTGAACTCATGAATTTGAATTGTAGTGGCCCTAATTATATGTATGAAATTTTGATTTTATGTTGCTCCCATTTTTTTTATATATGATGAAAATTTTCTATTAGTGCGCATAATTTATTCGTTTATAGTCATGAATAAAATGCCATGCATTGCCTTTTGTAGTGTCCGGGCGTTCTAGAAGTAAAGAAACTGCTCAAAGTCAGGTCTTGATTGGAATTGGTTTACTTGCTGGTTCCACCGTCATGCTTTTGACAATATTATGGGGTTCATGTATTGTTGTTGCCAAAACCGACCTTTCTGAAAATTCAACTTCTATGGATTTGCAAGACACCAAGAGATTCAGCCTTTTAGGTATGTTTTAGTGTCATTTTGCTTTTATTTTTGACATCCAATAACTGTTTGCCAATTTAATAATGTACTTTAGTTGACTATTACAATATTCTGAAGGTTATATTATAAAGTCATGCTTCCTTTTGTTTACTTGTATGCTTTCCAATATACTGCCAATTTGATAACTGCTTTCCAACATACTTCATATGAATTAGAAGAAATATGTTACTCAATATTGACTTTCCAATCTGAATCAAATAAATTTTAGTTAATATACTCTGTTAGCGCACTTCTCTAGTTTGTTATTTGTGTCAAATATATATATGAGAATGAAACCTTTTAATTTGAATACCATCATGATGCTAGGCCCTTTGTTAAGTTGATCTCAGCGAGGAGATTAACAATTTCTGAATAACAAGGACCACATTTTTATTATTTCTCTCATTTTGTAGCTATGCAATATAAGGTTGCAATATCTTGATACTATGCTATTTTTATATCTATCTATTTTTATTAATTTTTTCAGTTTTGTACTGTTTGACATCAACTCTTTCTCTTTCTTGTTGCTTCATTTGTTCTTCTTTTGACAAATGATGGCATCACTCACTTATATGCAGGATCTGGTGTCACAACCGACATCCAAACTAGTTATGCTGCAAGGATCATGGCTTTATTTGTTCTTGTCTTCGTGATTGTGCAGCTGCCACGAGTTTTCAAATTTCCTTCAGGACAACGCCTAATGGTGTTGATTGCTTTTATTGCTTCAATTTTACTAGTCATATCCTACCGTTTGTACTAGGTAACTACTCTTAGAGATCACATACTCAGCATTTTGTCTTTGCTTATCATGAATGTGATTTTCAAAATAAAAAAAGATTGTTTATCACTTTTGAATAATTCCCAATAAAATATATGGTGGTTTAGGAAAAGCTGACATATTGTCCCTTTGAGTTTCGTAAGTCAATATGCCTTGAATTGTCAGTCATAATATATTTTGCTTGCACAAAGATATTTTAAGATTAAAATTAATTATTATGGTCAAGGACCACTAGCTCGAACGATGAGTGGTAGAGCGCTCTAGACTATGTTATAGAGGTCGTTGGTTCGACCCCTAGAGATGTCAAAATGAATGCTGTAACACTCTTATTCTAAGGGAAAAACCCTCTGTTTTTCTAAGTTCTGCTATGCAATTATATAGTGGTGGCCTGATTATATTTAGTTTACTGTAATTATGTTCACTTACTGAATTTGTAAAGAGATTCAGTTTTATTGCTATTACAATCAAGAAATTTAGTATACAATTAAGCCTTTCAACAATGATTTCAAAAATGCTACTAGCATATGTAAAACACAGACATGTGGTGTCAGGAATACGAAGACATGCACAAATGCCTTGAAATACCTCTTATAGTCATGATGTTGACTTGCTGAACTTTGAAGGGGTTGGCTTTATTGCTATTACATTTTGACACGGTATATAAATTGGTTTTGTAACCTTGGATTCAAAAAATAGTACTAGCATATGCAAAACATAGGCATGTACATTGAAGCCAAGTTTTATCTTTTCACTTTCATTTATAATGTCAGCCCATAATTATTTTGTATTAGAATAATGGTTAAGTGCACATACAAAAGTACTATACATTTCAAATCTACCATGATACTACGATAAACAAGTTATATGTGTTGCATGCTCTTATATATCATAGTTACATGCCAAGGTTTTGAGTCTAATGCAACAGCTATCCTACCTTTGAAGTGTTATACATATTGCAAGTGTACTTTCAGTCAATTTGAAATTTATCAGTAAAGAAACTTATTCTATTAGTTAATGGTTTATTTTCAAACAAACCAAACATAGATGGTTTTATGCTTGTAAATGAGTTTTACCACTTAATCCATTGTTATATTAGGTGTAAATGTTTGAATCAAACCATGTTCTATTATTTTTTGAATTCTATCTTTCATGCCAGATGGCATTTTATTATCTCCTTGTAAACAATTGATGGTTCTAGATGAAATATTGATGCAAATCATTAAATCATATATTTGTTTCATGCACCTTCTGCATTTCTTTAATCATTTAATCATATATTTGTTTCATGCACCTTTTGCATTTCTTTAATCATTTAATCATTGATGCTTCCAAGCCTAAGATGATATTTTACTTTCATCCTAATGCATTGCTTAAAGATTTAAGTAAACTCTTTGAATAAACAACCATAATACTCCTATGCTTATTTGTTTTAATGAATACCATAACTTTGATGTTAACATTGAATTTCATATGCTTCTTAAAATAAGGTGGAAGTGAAAAGAAGTATCAAAGATGATAAGAAGAGCTTCAACAAACTTTCAATTGAGGAAAGTGGAAAATTTAATGAGGAGACACTTGTTAATGTGAACAATATTAAGTGGCAAAGAACATCAAGCCAAAGATTCAGAAGTTTCAACTATAAGTACATTGTGGTAAGTCCATCTTTATCATGTTATTGTATATTTGTATTTATGTTTTCTTTGAGAAATTGTGAGCTATGGCTGGTTTATTTGTGTTGGATGAATGATTACATGTTAGCACTATTAAACAACAATCAAATCATGAAGTATTTATATTCATAGTTCATATCTAAATGTATTAATATCTGTGCAAAAAATATGCTATATACTTTAGGTGCAAATTTTGTTATTTCTAGTTACTCCCATTCATATTCTATACTCATTATTACTGCAATTAAATTCAAGCTAACAACCTGTATATTCCTACTAAACATCTCACTACAAGGATTCAAATTTGAGAGATGTCAGAGTAGGGGCTAATAAATCTTAAATCTGAATGTGGTCTATAGTTCTAGTACTTCTATGGCTATATCCAATTTCTGGACAGTTAAGGGCTAAGATTTTATTAAGTATCTTTATATGTTTTTGTCTTGAGTGGTTGTATTTGTCTTGGATGACATTAAAAAGAGAGGGTTGATGAATGATCAAAATTTGAATAGGTTTAGCTGACTACATTAACTTTGAATACTATATAGTTATGAAGTTACGATAATTTGCAGAGAAGACATGGTTGACCTTTAGGCTAGCGTCACTCGGAGGAAACGTCAGTTCAACCGAAGAAACAGGCTGCATGTCATTTTGTAAAACATCAAAGTGTTAGAGACTAAAATTCTGATGGTGCCAGGGGAGGAATGTATTGTCGGGGCCGGGGTGAGGCTATAGGGAAATAGTTTCAATTTTAAATAAGTTATCATTTTCTGATGGCTATGGTTGTCCACATATATGCATAGTTTCATTGAAATATGAACTTCAACTTGCCTGTGCAGAGATGGAAATTTTGAAGAGCTATCAGTACCCAAGAGGTTTGGCTTTCATGTAGTTAAAAGTTCACATGATATTTTGCCTTAAATTACAAGCTGAATTTAGCAAATTCATTTAAAATTTATTAAGCTCCCATAAGAATCCATATTCTGATCACTACAAGAAAAGTCACCTTTCATGGCATAATATGACAGCGTGTTAACATGCATTGCAATCATTAGTTATTCGACAAAAGTAAAAAAGGTTTAAAACGCCTTAAAAATGGCTTAAAACGCTGTAAATAATAAGGCGGTGAAAATTTTATTCCTTCCTGCTAACAATTTCTTTCCCCCCCACCGCTTACCACTTAAGCAAAAAAAATTGTTCCCCCACAATGCTGCTTTATCAAAACTTAGGCAAAGAAGTTCATTCCCTCTCAAATCTAAACAAAACTCATTGAAACCTAAAATTATCCTAATTCCTTTCCTATTCGAAGACGCCTATAAAAGAATTATCATATTTGTTGCCGACCTAATTGTATCTTATAGGAAACCTAATCGTCCCTCGCATGATCTTTGTTAATTGCACCGAGAAGAAGAATATATGACTTCACACATTCAATGTTAGGTAAGTATATAATATAATTTATTGTCTTCTGATTTGTTTGATTTTGTTTAGAATATTTAGGTCTGCAAGCCCTAACTCTAATCTTCTTGTGATGTGATTTTATAACGTAATCACTTGAGTTTGGCTTTTATTATCATTGATCTGGGAAGATATCTATTTTAATCCGAGTTTATAGTATGAATAGTTTTGTGCACTTAATTTTTATTGAACTAAGTCATTTAAGATTGGGTTAAGAAGAGTTTTTAGAAATTTAATTTTAATCACTTAGATGTTCATAGTGCATGATTGCCTGCACATATTTGAGTGTATAAGTTGTAAGTATCTGGGGGCACTGAAGGTACATATATGTATGTTAAGTATCACTGAGCCTGGAGCTCAATTTCATTCACCAACGATGTAATATACTGCTCTTTGTTTTAATGCCCTTGTATTGATTTATTTCTGTTGCTACTACCTGGTTCAGTCATAATAACTTTTAATTTAGTCTGTATATTTGGTTATTGTATACAGGTAGATTTTGAGTATTATATGTGGAGAATAAATGCATTTCCTTGATAAGTATAGAGTCAAATGGGCATCACCAAACATAAAAGTTATATAGGGATCTTCTACAAATCTAGACTAGGCAAACAAAACTAGTGGCTAAATTCACTTCGTAGAAAACACACAGACTACGAGCAAGCTTCAGCTAGTTCTATCATGTTCAATATATGTCTTATAGTCTCATTCATTTTTTGTAGCACAAACAAATAATAAACAGAGAAACAGACAGTCCTTTCTACTCACGCCTTTGCACATACACCTTGTATTTAGGTAAGGTTTTGTGCATATTATAATAAGAAGAAGAAAAAGGAAACATGAGTGAATTTGTGATTGTACACTGACTTTTCAACCTAGACAATTCAATATTCCTTTATCCAGGTTTCTAACTTTTATATACTTTCAAGCAAAAAGTCTTTTTTTATATAAATTATGTTCATCTGAGTTTTTAGACTCAATGTCTACACCTTGTATCATCTAATGCATGACTAGTTTAGTTATATACATGTTTAGCCTCTGTATAATTGCTATTTTAATTCATCTTTGAATCAGGCCACATATACATGGTGAAATGTGATGCATAATATGATGAGCAGTAAGGAGTCATAGTTCACTGCAAAGTTTGAATTATGTATGTATTATATTAGTATTTCTATAGTATATATAGTCTGGCCATGTCAGCATTGTAATATTATCCTTTTGATAAAAGAATTGAGTTCATACATGAGTAAATGCAGTGACATTATTAGCTGAGTAGGGTAGTGTAGGTGACTAGATAAATTTGCCAAGCTATAGTTAGAAGTAGTCATAATGGTGGCATAATCAGATATTAAGTGATGTAGACAAATAAACTACACAATTAAGAAACACATTTTTGAGTAACCCTCCTTACTTGAGTAGAATTCTCTGTCCTGCACATTTTAGTCAGTCTTTGAGTTCAATGGATGTAGTAAAAAACCTGTATCCAGGCTATAACTCATGGTTTCTATTTTCTATGGTATTAAATAGGGAATGCTAATGAAGCACAGGTAGAAACCTAAATTTAGTTAAACGATTAGAGAACTATTCTATCAACAAATTCATGTCAAATAAGATCAAAGAAGACCATCTATTTAATCATGGAATTTAAGATTGCAAATTGCTTAGGTGCAGCTGAAGGCCTGTCTCATTTTCATGCAGGATTAGTAGTTCGGGTCATTTTTTTACTAGTAAATGTTGTCTTTGTTAAATGGTTACAGTTCTTTATTTCGTACAGAAGGTTTATAGGTTCCTTTACCGGACACCAATCACATAATTGGTAATGAGTCGACTGGTTTTGTTGTTGCTTGTGTCCATAGGCCAGAAAGATTTTCTGCAAACCGAACCTGTAATTCAGAATCCATAATAGGTATAACACAGATAATTTTCTGTCTTCTACCACAGATTCATTGTTTAATTATCCTTTGTTAAATCGAAGTTCTATGATGTAACGTACATAACCTTTAATATCTACCATCAAATGATGAACAGTTACTGCTGGTAAGACTGCTTTCAATGGACTTTTATCATTATATCTTTATTTTTGTACTCTATTACCATTTTCTTTTTTTTGTTTTCTTGAGATGTGACCACAATGTTGCAAATTTGGCTAACAAATATCTAGCTGGACATCTGATAGAAGATGGAAATGAGTGAAGTTGTAAGGTGGTTCAAAAAAATAGTGCAGGTTAGTGAAATTCAGTTAGGAGCTAGAAGCATATAGGAAGTGATGATTTGATTCTTCTTAAGTCATGATTTGTCATTGCTATCCCAAGTTCTATTTCAGTGCATGTCTTATCTCTAATAGAATGTTGTTCTGTAGCTAGAATTGTTTAATATTGCTCAATAATTGATTTTTACAGGAAAACAGTGTGGTGAACTAAGCACTAATTTGTGGATAAAGTTCTACACAAGTTGCACAACTGAATGTTTTATATTCAAACCCCTATGAGAAAATATGCTTTCGGTTTACAAGTGTTCCAATTTACAAAAACTCTGGCCAAGTGACATGTTTAGCAGTGGCACATAACCACATAAGTATCAATACTTTATCTTCTAATTGGTAGTCTATAACTTCGTAATCGAAATCTTTTTACTGACAAGTTGGATATGAAGTAGACCTAATAGTTGTTGTGCTGTGATTGAAACATCCAAGAAACCACAACACAGTAAAGATGTCAGCTAGCTTTTTTTTACCTTGTGGCTTTAGGTAAGTTGACAATTAGGATCCAAGTTTTTGTCAATTGATCAAACAGCTTTCATAGGCACACTGCTTTTTTAAGAGGCCATATATAACTGCATTTAAATTGTTTTAACCAAGCAGGTACATGAGTTCATAAGCTATTTGACCCTATGATGTTAGAGTAGAGCAAACGAAGTTGCTGATATCATATATTCAACAAACAAGTAAGTCAACCATCTTTGATGTTTATCATTAACATTTAAATAATGCAAGGATTCTAACATGTACTAGACTATGTGCTTTAATATACCAAGTTATGGTAAGTTTTTTGCTTTTCTTTGTGGGACAACACCTATCGATTTTCAAAGGTTATTCAAGGAATTTAATTGAATTTTTACTTTGTTAATAGTGAGTATTATCAATTTAAACATCTCCCCAAATAATAAGTTTGCCCTATCTTAAAGAACTGGTAACTACAAACATCATGTTAAAGTTTGCACAATTTTCTATAAGCCGGCATTGTAAGTTTGTCTCCTGAAACAAACTCTAACTTTGTGTTAAAGACAAATTTATGTAATAAATTAATCATTATTGTTTTAGTATGTGAATATACCTTTTCAGATGTACTCACTATGTATTTACACTTCTTTACAATACATGAAAAGCGGTTGGTGGCTGAGATAAAAAGGACGGCTAAAACTGGAAATCAAGTAAAGTTTTGTCGCAGTATATTGAAAGTATTCATAAATTGTTTAACTCTAACCTTTTCATCCTTCCATGCAAACGTTGTGTTCACAACTGCAGTCTGCAACTACAGTTCTAGCACGCTAGTTAGTGAGACTACGACAACAAATAGCTAAATTACAAAGCAATCGAGCTCAAATACGTGGTGTAACTACTCATACTCAGGTTCACTTATATATATATTTAATTTTTTATTTCATGTCCACTTGATATGTCTGTGTGTGCACGTGTGTGTGTATACTATGAGATATACCATTTTCGTGTGCGTGTGTGTACATAGTACATACCCCATTTTTTATGCTATACTCACTATCTGATCTCTAACAAATTTAGGCAATGCATGCCAACACTTCTGTTGCTGTTGGTATTAAAGGTGCAAGTAAGGCAATGGGAGCAAAGAATAAGGTATTGAGATGTTCTATCCATGGAGCTTTTTCTTCTATTCCTTTCGTTTTAATTGTTTCAGTTTTCAAATCACATTGCAACTTTATTTCTTTCGCTTTAGCAAATGGACCCTGCAAAACAGTTAAAGGTGATGCAAGATTTTCAGAGGCAGTCTGCACAAATGAATATGACAGTAAGTGTTTAGATAAAAATTTATTGCATCCATACACCATGTGAATCAAAATTTACGGCTTGCATACATGCCATTATTTTCCTCAGTGGTTCTAGTATTGATGACAGATGATCGATTTCAATGGTATTACAACTAATGTTTCAGCATTATATTCAACACCTTCTTGTACTTCCCCTCTTCTACATATATTAATATATTTATAGCTCTACTATGTCATTGTCATCATCGGTTTCTCCCTATTTCTAGTTCTTGACAAATTTCTACACACAATTATTATTATATTTTTACAGAGACTGTAAGCATAAAACAAACAATTTGCTGTATACAGATTGAGATGATGTCAGAATCTATAGACGACGCTCTAGACAATGACGAGGCTAAAGATGAAAGCGAAGAGTTGACAAATCAGGTTAATGTCCTCCCGAGCATTCTTGATTTTTTTCTTCTTTCATTTATTTTACCTTGAATTCTCATATATATCTGGTTGCATGTTCTAGATGAAATTGGCATTGATATTGCGTCACAGGTTCACCTACATTCAGCTTGCTTAAAATTGTTAAATTTTTTCTCTCATTGCATTGGCAAATTTAAAATAATAATCATATTGCTTTCTTTTGTTCTTCAACTCCTAAAGTTTACCAATATTTGTATTTACTAAACAGCTTTCTACTGCACCTAGAGGAAAAATTAGGGGAAAGAATCGAGAAAGCACAGAAAGGTATTGGAATTCAAAATCAGTCCAAACATTTTTGTTGCTCTGCTTTTCTGCTTTTTAGTCAACTTTTGGTGTGATTGCCGTTTTAATTGAAAAATGAAACCGTGTACTTATTTGTAATCTTAAACCTTTTCGTACTCAATTTTCTATCAAAATATATAGAAAATACAGGTCTATATGATAGTTTATTATATCTCCAAATATATTCATAGCATTTTCTGATAAATTCAACATATTGATAACAAAACTGCATGTATCTTGTTACCCTCTTACATGTGATTCCTTAATTCCTCCTTTGGTTAAAGTTAGTTGATAACACTGTAAAAGAGACTTCTCAACTTTCAATATTTCCTGCAACTCTGTCATAATTTATTGATTCATTATCATGATACTCTATACATACATATATGTATACATATATGTACATACATATATTTATATATATCTAGCACCAAGACTTTTGTTAACAACCTGAGTGCCTTTACACTGTTATTGTTAATTCATCACTATAATTGTGTATTCATATTTTACTTTCACTACAAGAAAATGTTATATTAATAGCAATTGAGGATTGCATGGGAGCTTGACTTTCTATGGTTAAGTAGTTAGTGGTTATATAGGATAGAGGATGACTTGTCTCAACGCCATCGTTATTAACGTTAATGCCATTATTATTCACGTGAAAGAAATTTTGTGCGGTCCAATTGCATTTCCCTCCATCTTTTTTCTATGCCACCCAAATCCAATTTTCCTTTTTCTCGTTCACTTCCATCTTCACTCATGATTCTCCTCTTCGCTCTCTTCAATGACACGAATCCCTATTTAATCTGAAAGCTCCGCAACCCTCTCTTCCTCAAGGCTCGATTCCAATTGATTCCCACCGATTGAATAATAATGGCGTTAAGAGATAGCTGGCGAATAATGGCTTGAAGTTGAAGCGCGTCTTCACGATTCGTCAAGACTCGATTCTGAATGATTTCAACTTCACGATTCGTCAACCAAGCTCGATTTTAACGTCGTGATTCGTTAACCAAGGTGAAGCGCGATTCTTCAAGGCAGCTGAAGTAGATTTCAACTTCGCGAACTTGGGTGTCGGTATATTTTTTAAACTTAAGCATGATTATACAAAATTTTAAATCGGCTTTCTCCTGCTTTACATGAATTTGTTGTATTAAGCGGCACTGGTATCTCTTTAGTTTATATAAGTTTGTATCACATGAGTATGTGAACTATTTTGAGTTTGTATTAAACTGAATTGATGACTTATAGAAAATTAAATAACATTTTAGAATTAAACTAAATATACAATTTAATTAATCTGAATTAAAGTGAGAGAACATGTTCTGCATATTACATTTTAGGATATAGATTTGATTATGCAGTAACATTTTAGTTGGAGGAAGAATCACTAGAAGAAAGATCCATCCTATACATGTTGATGTAAATCAACTCTCATTAATATCACAGTGCAACTTTTTAATACTTGCTATTCCAACAAGTATTATAGCAGCAAGTATATAAGCTATATTCCGAAAGGAGGTATCCTAAGGTATTTTGAAAGAAAAAAAATAAGAGTGTGCATTATTGGAAGGAACTTGTATATAAAATATAAAATTAAAAAGTGAATATAACATCCTCTTTTGATTCAGTGTATATAACATCCTCTTTTGATTTAGTGTGTGTGTGTATAAACAACTTTACTTGGAATTTTTTTTTCGTAAGTGAGCATAACTAAATCATATGAATTTCTAAAAATTATCCGATTGATTTGAATTGTTGTTACGCATACTAAAGTGAGTATAACCTCTCTTTAAAATTATAGTGAAACTAATATATACATTATAAATTATAGGGAGTGTAATTCATCTTGTCTTCATTTTTAATATACCTTCTTTCAATAATCTTAGTGCTCCATATACTATACTTGTTTGCAAGGATTTAATCTCTGGTAGTAAATTTAGTTTCACCTTTCTCAGTCGATATATAGCTTTAGTAATTTGATCATTACTGAGTATATCAATCTATTTTTGATTATACAACTTATATATACACATACATGACTTGAATTTTACTCAAGTTTAATTGTTTATTTAAATTTAATCCCTAAAAATAGAGAAAAAAATATAGGATTTAAATTGAATTTAAATCTAAAATCCAATGTGATGGATATTGACGATAAGTATATATGATATTTTGGAATTTGACTGCTGTTTTGTTCTTGCATAGCCGAACTTGAACATTAACGAACCTAAGGCAAAGCTCTTGCTGTGTCATTTTGCAACTTCTTGTGTTATATTATTAGTAACAATGAAGGACATTTATGCATAAATTAGTTGAGTTGGTTTATTTCAAAATTCGACTGTTTACTTTGTAATCTGAATATTGAGGACCTTGAAATACGACCTTCATTGTGTTTACTTTGCATTTTTTTAGAGTGTATTGGCAGCAACATTGATGAACTTGAAACTGACCCCTACTATGTGTTTATTTTGAATTCAAGAATCTTGTTACATATCTTTAATTGATTCAGGTCCTTGACCCTGTATTACTGTATACATATGATGCCTTATATGTTCATGTCAATTGCCTATGCACCTGTGTCTCTGCACCATGGTTACATGTTGTTTCAGTTGCTGTGTGATTTGTTTTGGGAATTCATTTGTTAGCTTGTTCACTTGTTTTGAACGATCTGTTGAGTTGCTTGGTCATAATGCAATGTACGAAAACAAGACATGCTGCTAATCAAAATAGAACTAGATAAATATGGTTAGTTCATTTCAGTAGCTAGTAGAAGAAATAGAAAGCCTGAACTTAGTTATAACATGTTTCCGGTTTGTCTACTGTGGCATGTATTTATGTTTAAAAAGTAAATAGCAGCAAGTATTATAGTTTCATCCTCTATATCATGTGGTAAATCATCAATTAGAATGTTTAAGTTGTTGTCTTCATAAGTGGTATCTATGTTTTGATTCCGCACGTCGTCTGATTTTTGTTGTGATGTTGTTTTTCCGGTTTCAGAATTTAAACGACGGTATCAACCATCAGTTCTTAGCACTGCTGAAGCAGTTTCAAATTCAACTGCTAGTCCACTAACTTCAGTTTTAGGAATAGCTGAAGCAGCTGAGTAAGATCCCTTATTCTGAGCACTTTGTTTATGTTTTTCATTGTCTTGATTGAATTTTCTCCTTGCCAAGTTGCCTTGTTTGCAAGATTCTCACCTGAATTAATAGTTGCTTTTGGCATCTAGAATCTAGAGTTTAGTTGGGTCTGTATGATTGAGAAAAGAGGGCAAAGATGGATCAGGTGAACTCCATTAAAGTTGCTTATAACACTACAGTTCAGAGTTTACACTGCAGCATATTTTGTGAACATGTCTTATATTGTAATCACACTCGCCAAATCCAAATTTTACAGTAAAATATTACTTCATAAAAGAAGGATGTCCACATTTCTTTAGGACAATGCAACATAGAAGCTTTTGAACATTTTTCATTGAAAATATCATAGTTTTATGTCCACAAACAAAGAATTATTATTTGCTTCAAAGTTTACCTATATGTGGATTTGCAAACTTTGAACATCATCAGATAGTGTGAAATTTATCATATATAGATACATATGCATTATCAAATATTTTTTTTTGAACATATGGATGTCTGTCATTGTTTTAAATCCATGAAAAAATAAAATGTTATTTAAGTTTTAAACCAAACTTACACAAATTGTAATTCATCATGAAAGGTAAAATAAAAATCTCGACCATAGTATATGTCAAGTTGATATAAAAACCTGATGTACTTCTACCGCTTCTTTCTAAAAGTCAACAGCAAGGAAATTTCCAAGAAGTGCTATGTGAAGTATCAAACTTGGTTTTTGAATTTTTAAAATAAAATTAGTTTAAACTTTCTTTTATAAATACTTATATAATATTTGTTTCTTTAACTTTGTTTAAAAGGTTTTGAAAACTTTGTTTAATTTATATTTTGTTAAATAAAGTTAAAGTTATTTTAAAATTTAAGTAAAATGAAATTTTAAAGTTTTTATAAAAGCAAGATTATTAATTTAAATTGAAACTAGATTTTAAAGTACCACTTGATAATATTTTTAAAGCATTTAAAAGTAAGTTGTGTTTGAAACTTTTAATTTATCAAGTTGAATAAGTATTTTAAACTAAATTAATGAATTAATTAAGTAAGTTATTTTTAAATAAAAGGTTTTAATGATTTGAGATTAATTAAGTTAATTAAGAAAATTCAAGTATAATTAATTAATTTAATTAATTCATGATAAAGGATGTAATTAATTAAAGGGAATTACTTAATTGGAAGTAATTGAAGTATAATTACTTTGTAAAAGTAATTAAGGATTTAATTATTTGGTGTAATTAATATAATTAATTAAGAAGTTAATTAAATAAGGTAAGTAATTACAGGATGATAATTACTGTTTATGATTAATTAAGGTGGATTAATAAAAGTGATTAATTAAAGTTTAATTAATTAATGTAATTAATTAAGGGTCAATGTAATTAATTATAGTTAATTAATTAATGGAAGTAATTAATTAAGGATCATTAATTAGTGTAATTAATAAGAGTAATTAAAGGTTAATTACTGTTAATGGTTAAGAATAATTAATTTGTGAAATTAATTAAAGGATAATTACTTTATGTAATTAATGAATAATTAATCAAGGATGATTAATATTTAATGAGTAATTAATTAATTAAAGGTTTGAAATTAATTAATGATTGATTAAGCAAGGTTAGATAATTAATTCTTAAGTAATTAATTTAATTTATACAAATAACTCAAAATTAAAAGTGTGTAATTGATAGTAGAAGACATTATAATGAAGCTAAGAAGATGTGGTTAACTTTTCACCTACTTTAAAATGAGAGCATCAGGTGCACTGATTGTACGGGTTTGACAATTGGTTCTCCACCTTGTTCGATTACATCTTGCATCAATTGACTCTTAGAAGCAAACCAATCACATTTCTGTATTCGATTGAAGGGAAAGGAGTTAATTAATCAACATAAATATATAATTAAGTCTAAAATGCGTTATATACCATTTATTGGTCTAATCACCTGAAAGGTATTTCTTGAAGCGTGTATGTCGTATGATGATCTCAAAGTCAGTCAAAGAGAACTTGAATTTAGGTATTTTAACTTCCAGGCTTTGTAGGATTTTTTCTCTGTAGGTGTGATGTCAAAATCTTCAATCATATAAATTGTCCTCTCTTAGATTTTATCGAAGGGGGAACTAAATTTTAGATTCAATACTGGCTTGCATTTCAGCTCACTGGGAGTATAACAAAGTCGAACCCCAAGAATTAGAATTATTACCATCCTTTTTCATAAAAGAACAAGTGTTACATGTGAAAAAAACATGTAATAAAAGTTTTACAAAAATATCTCGAAGTCAAGTAGTTGGATGATCGGGCCGAATATCTCATCCCTATTAACGTTAATGGAATCTTAAGCTTTAGTTGCTCTTACGGTTATAAATTGAGATTTCCATGCTAAAGGAATTCCAGAAATTGAAATTTCAGTTGAGTTTGTCTCGCTAAAACTGCAGTACATAATGTTGATTTTATTATAACACATCTTGTTCGTTATCTAATAGAAACTTTGTTCAGTATGTGGAAATTTTGATATGTGCAATAGACCTTTAACCTTTATTTATTTTGAGAAAGATGGAAGTAGAGCTATCATGGTTGAATACTATCTACCCACTGATAAATTGTGTACTATAATTACAGTAATTATTTATTACACATTGCATTTTAACTCTAGCTCATATACTTTACATGCATTACACATTGCATTGTATCCTTGACTTTGAGCAATCAGTCCATTTTTTATTAATGTGTTTTGTTACTTCAGTAATTTCATACTGAAATTTTGAAGCATTTTTTATATTCAGTCGTTTCATAGTCCAGGTAAACTGTAGGATAGCCTTCAAAATGCTTCAAAATTCAGTTGAATCATAGTCCAGATAACATTCATTTTTTATAAAAAATGCTTCAAAATGCTTTAAATTTTTTTTAAAAAATTCATCTGTTTGGCAGTGTAGTGTGTGTGTGATTTTATGTGTGTTGGAGTGTAGTGTGCCCAGGTGGTACAGTTCAATGTGTTGGAGTGTAGTGTGTAGGTAACTAATTCGGTAGAGGAGCAGAAGGTGGAGAGTGGTAGTGCAGTAGTGGTGATAGTTTCAGTTAGGTCTTGGCAGTTTGTGGTAACAGAGGAAGATGGTGGCGGCAGTTGGAGGCTATTCTGGGTGGACTTGGATCTGGGTTGGTGGAGAGAGGGGTAGGATGGTTGCGTGAGAGGTGATGTGGGTAGAGATGGAGGGTAGTGGAAGCTACATGCGAATTGAAGGCTTGGTTTTTTTAAAAAATGAACAACAAGCCAGTGCCACTGTCCTTAGTGTGCTTCTTTAAAGCATGATTGATCACAATAACAGGTTCATTAGGGGTTATGCTAGTTTCAGTAACTTAGTCTTTGGCGATGCATCTTTTGTACTTATACATACTTGTATATATTGAATAACATATGTATGTTTGTGTTTCTTCTTCACAGGTGTTGTATGATGCTTTTGAGGTTGATACATGATGTCGCACTCTTTCTCCTTTAAATCAATCATGCTTATCAACGATCATTAAAATATTTTTAGTATGTATCGTTTTGGTATGCTACACTCAATTTGTGTACTTATGTTTAATTTTTATCACAAATATTTATGTTTAATTCTTCATGTATGAAATATTATGGATATATATATATATATATATTTTGTGATTTGGCTTATGACTCAATTTGTGTACTTATGTTAATGTGATGAATGTGGTTTTTTGAGTTATAATATATAAGTGGAATTGAAAATTGTAAGCTTTGAATGTTATGGCAGCAAAAAATGTGCAATAGAATTTTTTTATAGCGTTCTAACTATGCAATAAAAAGAAAAATTGTTCAGCTTTGTTATACTATAGCATCATGTTAGTGCTATACAAAATATTTTGCAAAGAGTAAATAGTTTTCATAGCAATAAGACGATGCTATAATAGATAGTAATGAATTTTCTATAGCATTTCAATGTGTCATAAAAGGTTGACACGATGATTCCATAGCGCGTTCAAATGCTATAATAATATAGCATGTCGACATATTTATAGCAACTAAAATGCGTCATAAAAAGTTCTATAGCACGTTTCATGATGCTTAGAAAAGTAGTTGCACCAATATGGCCTATTTTAGATGGCAAGAAAAATACGTTTTCCATTGCAAGTATGACACGGTATAGTATCTACCAGACTTTTTACAACATGTTGATCTATGACGATTATAGAATCGCTATAGAAAGTTTTTATAGCGGTTTTTACACGCTATAAAAAGTCCTTTTTGTTGTAGTGGATTGTCGCTACTTGAACTGAAGAAGTTTATGTTTTATTTTGTTCTGTCGGACGATTTGAGGAAGTGGGTATGCTTCCTGGTCAAAAGTCATTGGGTGGTCCACAAGCTTCAAACCCATTTATTAATACAAGTGAGACTAAATCAAAATATCCAACTCAAGCTATGTGATATTAAAATATATAGGATATACATTTCCATCTCAGTATTTCAGGTATCTCATCTCTTATCAATGTGTCTTGGAAAACCTTTTATGACACCAAAGTATTCCATAAACATCAAACAAATCTTCATTCCTCTCATAATTGTGTAACGCTGGAAAAATACACAAAATTATTGATTATTTGTGTCGTTTTTCGGATGAAATATCGGTGTCCACAATTATGAAATTCTAATGCCAGTAAACGCTAGTGCAAATACTACTACAATATTGCATACTATTTTCAGGAAGTTCAAGTGCAAGAGATTTTCATCCCCAGAATGTAGATGAAAATTATATCAGATTTCAATGACTATTGGCGTAAATCTGCCTGATTATGCCTTCACATATCATGCACAACAAACTTGCAGCTCATAGAATCGGGAAGGTAATAATTTATAATTCTTCACTCGATTACTTTTGAGTGTTTAAAATTTAATTCCGAACTTGTAAGGGATTCTGTTAGTTTACAATGATCATCGACTATATCTAGAGAACTAGATATTGAAGCACTAGGAGACGAGCGACTTATGTACATTGGTCTCCAGTTTCGACGGCGATTACCATGTAGTTAGTAAACTGATGCGAACACGGGTAATCATAACAATGCATATAGGAGGAGAGGCCTATGATAGTAAATAGGTTAGTGTCAGGCTAGATAAATTAAAATTATAGAAGGAGAGGACTACTAACTATCTCCTTAAGTGTTAATGTAGCCATGGAAAGGGACTTGGAGAAGAGGCAGTCATCATGATTAAATAACTATGTTTATAAAAATTAACTAAGTTATAAAAAAATTAAATAAGTTTATAAAAATTAACTAAGTTTATAATAATAATAATAATAATACTAATACTAATAATAATAAATTAACTAAGTTAATGAAAAATTATAAGTTTGAGATAATCTATAAAAATTAACTAAGATAATAGAGTTTAAGTTTGAGATAATTTATAAGTTTAAGTTAATTAAAATATAAGTTATGACATTTTAAGTTTTAGCAATTGAGATAATTTATAAATTTAATAATAATAATAATAAACAATAGTTTGAATAAATAACTAAGTTTATAAAAATTAAATACATTTATAAAAATTAACTAAGTATTATAAAAATTAACAAGTTTATAATATTAATAAGAATAAGCTAAGTTTGATAAAAAATTAACTAAGTTTATAATAATAACAAACAACTATAGTTTGATAAAAATTAACTAAGTTTATAATAATAATAATAAAAACAACAATAATAACTAAAATTAAGTTTATACAAATTAACTAAGTTAACTAAGTTTTATAAAAATAAATAAGTTTATAAAAATTGATTAAGTTTATAATGATAATAATAATAATAGTAATAAATTAACTAAGTTTACAATAATAATAATAAATTAACTAAGTTTATGAAAACTTTATAAGTTTGAGATAATTTATAAAAATTAACCAAGTTAATAAAATTTAAGTTTGAGATAATTTATAAGTTTAAGTTAATTAAAATATAAGTCATGACATTAAAGTTTTACTAATTGAGATAATTTATTAGGTTGAGTTAATATAAATAAATTTATAAATAAGTTAACCGAGCTTTATAAAAATTTAACCAATTTTTATAAAAAAATTCCAAAATTTTCAAAATCAACTGAGAGTTATATAATTTAACTACGTTTTATAAAAATTAAATAAATTTATATAAATTAATTAAGTTTTATTAGAATTTAACTACGTAAATAAATTTATTAGAAAAATTAACCAAGTTTTATAAAAATTTAACTAAGTTTTATTAAAATTATTTAAAATTAAGAAAAGTTCAACTAAGGATGTTTGATATACATTAAATATGAAACAGTTTCATACTCATTTGTTGATTGTTAAACTTGTCTACATGTAAATAGCTTTTTAGGAGTAAAGACCAGCTGCAGCAAAGAATTGTGGTAATCAAGTAATGAACATGTCTTTAATTGTTATATATACACTATAACATTTTGTTAGTACTTGTGTAAACTTGTTTATGAATGATTATGGATTTTAGGTGAATTTGCTCGGTTTGTCGAAAAACTATTATCGAAATGGTTATGGATATTATATTTGATTATGTGATTAAAGTATTTTTTAATTGTTTGAATACGATAATTATGTGAATGATTGATTGATTGTTTGAATACGATGATTATGTGATTGATTCTAGTTGTAATAAGACTATTATGTGAGCGATGACTGGAATAGGTACAAGCCATTAAGATGAAATAGAAGCGTGTACAGTATGCTACAAAACAATTAATAACTTTTTAGTAGCATTTTAAAAATGCTACTAAAATAAATGTAAATAGATGTGAAACGACTTTTGAAGCGTTAAAAAAACGCACCAAAAATTTTAGTAGCGTTTTAGTAAACCCTACGATACGACATGCTACTAAAAGTTTGAAAATTTTTGTAGTAAAACCCTACAATAGGTCAAGTTTAGGTAGTGTTTTCTACAATGCTACAAAAAGTTTCGGACTTTTAGTTGCATGTCGTATCGCAGCATTTATCGAAACCTTACTAAAAGTTTTGGCAGCGTTTTTTCAACGCTACAAAAGGCATTTTCTGGTGTAGTGTGGCCCTTTTTAATTTCCTTCCTACCCTAAATACCCACCCCTACTATAGATGCTCTTACAAAGTTCTTGATGCAACTTTAGAAATACTAATTATACATTTTTATTATTTCTAATGGTCCTTTTTTTAAATGCAAGGGTATAAACCACTTATTTAAAAATGAGTATTCGACACTTTATTTCTGCCTATTGCTAGAGTTTTTTTCATAAGTACGAGTGATCCTTTATTAAAGCATAGAACTCAATTTTGATGCCTTGGAGGATCAAATCCAAGATCTCCAAAACCTAAGTCTAAAGAGCCTTGCCACTTGCCATTGAACTTGTAACACCCCATAATTTTAACACTAATTAATTAAAAAGAATTTAATAAATAAGTAACAATGTTGAAAATAGAATTTTTGCAAACTTCAGAATTTTGCTACGAAACTTACACCAATTAGTTCGTGGTGATTTTCTGATCAATATTCATACATAAAGGTTTCTGATCGGAGTTCAAATGAAAAGTTATTAACCTTTGAAGTTTTTGAATTGGAAATAATTATGTATGTAGTTATGGTAATAAAAGTTAGTTAACGTTAAAATGTTAATGGAATAGATGTTAATAAATATCAACGTTAAATCAAATCATAGTAGAATATATAGGTGGAAATTAATTATTGCAATCAGAGTTAAAAGAGAGGAAACAAAAATAATTGTTAAAACAAGTAAAAAAAAATTTCAAAATCAAAGACACAGATAAATGCACCAGTGAACAAATGGTGGGTCGACCAATATGTCACCCAGGTCGACCGGTAGTGGTTGACGTAAGGATATAAGCAGTCAACCGTTGCCTATGTTTAATTGTGAATTCTAAACAACAGATGGACGAATGTGATTGATAGGAATATTTTACTTATTTGCAAAGTAATTGAGGTAGGTCTCTGATTAAAATAAAGATTGCGTAGGATAAATCTAAAACTCCAAGTTAACTTTAAACCCCTATAAATGCAAGTCTAGTTCTCACTTCTCTTCTCATATTTTCTAGGTCATAGAGTGGAGCTCTACCATTCTCTTTTCTCCACATTTTCTAGATTTCTAAAAGTAAAATATTATATTATATATATATATATATATATGTGGAGAAAAGTGAGAAATAAGAGAAGAGAAGAGTAAATGTAATTGAAAATGGAAACAAAGGTAAATCATAATCTAAAACTCTAATCTAAATTCAATTCAATCCTTTCCCCAGATCTGTAATTCTAATAGGTGTACACCTTTTTTATATTTTGGATTTAAAGTTAAAAGAGTCAAATAAAAAGGAAATGGATCTAGTTCTAGGAATTGGAAAGCTAAAGCAAGGTGAGTGGGAAAATTACATGTTTTGTAATAAGTTTAGATTTATATCATTGTGATCTATTTCATTTATGCCTATTTATAATAGATTAGATATAAATCTTGTTTTGGATAATTTGTTGTATATGTGTATTAATTAGAATGATAAGTTATGAACTGGATAATAAATTGTATACGCGTTATAATTATGGAATATATTTAACGAAATTGATTATGGAATAGATTTAAAAGAAATTGATTATGGAATAGATTTAATGAAATTAGTTATGTTTAGAATTCTAGATTTGATTATTATTGGGATTGATTGTAATTAAATTGGGATTTGACATATTTTAATTTATTAGAATGAAAAGGGGTAATAATATAAGTCTCTATGAATAATCCAAGTTACAAATAAAAGCGTATTATTTGAAATAATAAAGAATGTAAATGTAAAGAAAGAGATGTAAAAAATAAGGAAAATTCCGTATATTGTACTATCTATTTCAATAAAGAAATAAAATATAATTCCTTGTAATTTCACATAAAACACAAATCCTCTTTTAAGCAATCCATAGAGAATTATAACGTTAACAATTCCTTTTAAAAAGGAAAAGTTATTCCACTATATTAAAGCATAAGATCCCTAAGTATTATAAAAAGTAAAGTAAATAGGAACAAGAAAAATAGTTAAAAAGGGAATTCGAAATACACAATTTGGAAAAAAGTAATTGGAAAGTAAAACTACGAAAGATTCATTGAACATTAATGACATTTAAGTCAATAAGTAAGAAATGGGTAACAAATGATAGTAATTAAGAAAAGGTATTTAAAAAAGTGGTAAATGACCTTAGATTAAATTAGATGTAAACACATAGAAAATTAAAGAAATATTATTAACAGTGAATGGTAGAGGTACAATACTTGAACAAGAATGAATAAAGATATATATAAATAAGAGATATATATGTATACTACACACACACGTAAGCTCAAGTATGTGTTTATGATATATGTGAATTACATATATATGTAAATAACTAAAATAGATAAGAATGACATTAGTCATTAGTATGGGTTGGAATGCGAGGTTAGTAGTGTTACACAATAGAAGTTTGCCCATCGTATTAGGCTACCAGTAGTTATGTATACATTATACAGATGTGAGGCATATCTAACCATATGACCCATTGAGAGTATACACTTTTGTATAGATGAAGGAATACCCCAGTAGTAGGAGGAGTCTGCTTCAAAAATAGAAAGAGGAGGTATTGCCTTGGTTGCGTTAGCAATCTAAATAGGATTATGAACAGCTCGGTGCTATGTTAGCCGGTCCAAGCACTATATCAGGAGTAGGAGCTACATAGGTTGGATGCGTCATCAGTCCAGAGCGGTCAAAACAGAAAGGTCGAGGTTACACCTAATGGGTTACGCCTTCTACTAGAGTTAGTCATGTTGGGTAATACACATAGTTGTTTGCTAGTTTGTCATTATGGCATTACTAGTTAACCCATGATAGAATTCTTTCCAAAATGAATGGGGTAGTCCGTGGAGCTGAGTTCACAATAGGAAGCGGACAAGTTAGTAAATCCGAAAATCACAGCGAGATAGAATACAGCTAAATTATAGCGATGTCGTTATTAGGTATTAACGGGAAGTTCTACTTTGTACGCGGGTAGTTTGGCCTAGACATTGATGATGATTCCTAGCAGTGCAGATTACAGATACTAGCGGGCATAGTATCTTGGTCTAAATGGGGACCCTGGTACTTACATTATATATATATATATCTGTGTGTGTGTGTACGTAGCTATCACCTACGAAGGATAGATGGGACATATTGTATGCGGATGAGGAGTCAAGATGACTAATTAAATAACAAAAGACATAACATTTAATAAAAGACAATCGGCATAAGTCGGTGTTCTGTATAAAGTGTATAATTTACCAACCGCCAGAACGTTGTTGTCATCCCTCTTCATTACAACCCACATGATATCTTGGAGGATAGGTACTGGTACTAGGCATATACTGCACAAGGATCAGAGATATCCTTCTGAAGCATCGTACATCTCTAGTGAATGCGCCATAAGAAAACCATAGCTGGTATTGCTAAGACCTGGTGCATCGCTTCCGCATGCATATCCCAATAAGTATCTCTAGAAATGGAGTCGCATGAACCCTATGGGTTTGCCAACCATACTGGCTATGTATCATATCTTTGGTTTTCACCATACCGATGATGAGACTATGTCCGATATTCCAGCACATGAGTCACCGCTCGTACAAATCTTCAACACGAGCTCCAACTCAAGCAGATCTCGGAACCACACATGGATTTCCATATCTTAACAGATCTTGGAATAATACATGGATTCCTCAATGGATCTTGGAATCACACATGGATTCCCATATCTCAATAGATCTCGGAATCGTAAATGGATTCCCATACCTCAACTGGTCTTGGAATCACACATGGATTCACACATCCTGAGTAGATCACGAACAACTACATGCGTTCAAACATCTCAAACAGATCTCGAATCTACACATAGATTCCAACATCATAAAGCAATCGTGAAACCAATCACAAACCTCTTCCAAAGCATAGAAAACATTATGGTTTTGGAGTGGTTACAGTTTCAAGGCATCTCATATAAGTACACTCCCTCATTATCGGGTGATCCAAAAACCAATCGATCGATTATCCGGTAATTTCTACCTCGGTTCCATGGGAAATAAACAAACAATATATAAGAACGGAGATCACCTGTGTTGACGCTAAAAATGGGCATCAACACCCATAGAATCTAACAGAGATTAAATGAAGAATGAAATTAAAACAGAGCAGAAATTATAAATGAACACACATAATTTTTATAGTGGTTCGGCAATTTTGGCCTACATCCACTTCATATTTTTATTGATATTCCACTTATTATCACTACAAGAGTGTTTGGATCAACTGGAATCCATTAGTACAAAATTGAAGAATAAAAATAGCAGAGCCTTGGCAAAGAAAGCAGCCTCCTTTTCTGACGCCATGCCTGCTGTATTTATAAGGGAAGACGTGCACGGATCAGACTGAAATTTTGGCAGAAGGTTCAGGAGACCAAGATGAGGCAAGCCAAAAATTTGCAAGCCCATCAGGGCCCACAATAGGAGTCAGTACCGACTCCTATAATGCATTCAAATGAGCCGTGATCCCTATGAGGGATGCCCCATGATGTTAGCTACTTGCTCCGAAATTTCATGCAATTTCGACGTATGGTTTGTGAGATATCGCATTTTCCGTAAAGTAGTGTTGCTTGAATTCTAATTTCTATCAATCCCTCTAGAGGGATAGGTACCAATCCCTCCAGCTTGCTCCAAATGCCATGCGATCCCTATGGGGTGTTCCACATGTTCTAGTTAGCTTATACTCCAAGTTTCATGTTGATAACATCTGTAGATTTTGAGTTATTAACCGATCATTGTTGCAATATGTACTGAAAGCTGAATATGGACGATCCCTTTTATACCAATCCCTTTTTATACCAATCCCTTTTATACCTATCCCTTTTATATCGATCCCTTTTTATACCGACCCCTTTTTATACCAATCCCTTTTGATAGGTGAAGTAATTTTTTCCCATAACTTGAGCATACGAACTCCAAATGTCTTGAAACTTGGAATGTAGCCTCATGGGGCCTTCCTTGTCACTCTGTATCAACCTTACCAAGTTTGGGAGATTAATTGAGGATATATATCGATCCCTTAGGGAAAGGGATAGGCGCTGAACCCCTGCCCAGTGGAGGCATTATTCCATACTTAGAATATTCTGGACAGTCTATCTATTGGCCTCGGTTGATCGTCGCTTCATATCATTTCCTGCGCTTGATCTCTGAGCCTAATAATCATCTCTCCAGGTTGTCTCCCTCGATGATCGCCCAGTCTAACTTGTCCAGTCAGTCTGAGTATAGCCGGATCAAAAAGCCGGATAACACTTGCCCCCCAAGGTACGGTTTGTTGCATACATGACGTACTTTGAATCGAAGCAAGTTCGAGTCGCCAGAAAGAAATCCTTCCAATTTTCGAAATAGTCGTTATCCTTCCATATTATCCTCCCAAAGTGTTGTATCCCTCTTTGATTGTCATGACGCTTGTTTGATTCCCAATAGTATAAATTCAGGATTAATTCCATCAATGGCTATCTGTGTCTGCTTCTACAAGACTAATAAGCTTTGGCTATCTGATCCAGTCTTTTCTTTAATAACTCCAAATGAAAATTCAATTTCTGTTAATTTCAAGAAGTTGAATTTTTTGAATATACACATGCATGTTCAGGTACACGTTCTTGTCATTGGCTCCCGGATGCATTTTATATGCTTACGAGTTGTCACCAGTTCCTTCTAGTTTTATTGCAATTCAATTGCAATTCCTTGTGCATATATTATTTTATAATGAAATAGGGGTTGTAAAAGGTCACTCGATGAGAGGGGACTTCAAGTTCTACAGGGATGACGGCCTCGGAGCCGTAGGCAAGGGTGAATGGAGTATAGCCAGCCATGGACTTGTGGGTGGTTCGGTATGCCAAAAATGCCGATGAGAGTTCGTCGATCCACTTGCCTCTAGCCTTATCCAAATGTTTCTTCAGAATGGACTTTATGATTTTGTTCACAGCTTTAACCCGTCCATTTGCTTGAGGGCGAGCAACTACCGCAAATCTCTTTTTAATATGATGCAGACGGTAGAAGTTTTCAAATTTAGCTCTGTCGAATTGGGCTTCACTACCAGTTATAATGGTTCATGGAAGGTCATAATGAAAGATGACGTTCCAGACAATGAAGTTGATTATTTTCTTCGTCTTGGTCGTGGTTAAAAGTTCTTCTTTTGCCCATTTGGTGAAGTAATCAACTGCTATGATGGCGCATTTTGCACCATCTTTTGATGATGATGTCAATGCCCCCGAGTGGAAAACGGCTATGGACTTTCCATTTGAGTAATTTCCATCGGCGGGGCTCTCGGAATTTTTGCAAACATCTTGCACTCGTCGCATTGTCTAGCATGATCGGTTGCATCTCGATTGACAGTTGGCTAGTAATACCCATAGCAGAGTATTTTCTTTTTTAGGTTTTGCCCCCGGTGTAATCGCTGCATTCTTCTTCATGGACTTCTCTCAAAACTCATTTGATATCATCATGGGTGATACACCAAAGCAGGGGAATGGATAAAGTCCTTTTTATACATGACTTCTTCTTGGATGATTCAGCGTGAAGCTTTGAGGAGGATTTGTCATTTTCCATACCTTCATTCAGGAAGAATTCCCCATTGTAGATAGTTTTTGATAGGAGTCATCCATGACCCCTTTTCTGGCTCGGTCTCCAAGACCTAGTCGATCTCCATCTGTTAATGCTTGGAATATTAAGTACTTCAACCGAAACAAAGTATATTCGTTGCGCATCCCCAGAACTGGCCATCTTGGCCAACGACTTGACTTTTTCATTTTGTTCGCTGAGGATGTGTGTAATGATGTAATACTCGAAGTCGGCTAGTAGCTCTTGGAACCGACCAAGGTAAGGAGCAAGACGATGCCCCCTAGCAAGACTAACTTCCTTGACTTTTCATACTACTAATCAGGAATCACAAAAGACATGTAAAGTTTCCACTCCAAGTTCTCTAGCAAGTTTGAGGCTGGCGATCAAGGCTTCATACTTAGCTTCGTTGTTTGTTACAGAGAAGTCGAGTTTCAGGGCATAGCAGATTGATCGTTCCTCGGGAGTCATTAACACAACTCCTACGCCAGAACATTGATCATTGGATGCTCCATCCATGTACATTTTCCATCTATTGGTTGGTTCACCACTGCTCTTCGAATAGTCGTCTGATGCGGTGAATTCAGATATGAGGTCTGCTAATTTCCATCCTTGGATATCTCTTTGAGGGAAATAAGTGATATCGAATTGGCATAGTTTGATATTCCGTTTGAGTAGTCTTCCAGACGTCTCAGGTTGTTGTATGACCTGTCGTAACGGCTATAGGCATAGACGTTAGTGGGGTGAGCCTGAAAGTAAGAGCGGAGCTTTCGTGATGATATCAATAGGCATTGCGCTAGCTTTGTAGCTTCAGGTAGTCTTCTCTTAGTACTTATCAATCGCTTGGTTACATAATATACCGGTCTTTGGATCTGGTTCTCTTCGCATAACATTGCGATGCTTATGGCATGTACCGACATAGCTAAATAGATGTATAAGTCTTCATGAGTCAGTGGCTTGGATATGACAGAAGGTCTCTATAAGTGATCTACTATAGCTTGAAACACATCTTTGCAATCTTGCATCCATTCAAAGTTTCTTTTCTATCTCCTGATTAAGTCGAAGAAGAGAGTACACTTACTGGTGGCCCTGAAGATGAATCGACATTGGACGGTGACCTTCCCATTTAGGCTCTATACCTGCTTGATGGTCTTTGGTACTTGGACGTTTCGAATTGCTTGAATCTTCTCAGGGTTGGCTTCAATTTTCAAGGGTTGAACATTAAACCCAGGTAGTTCCCTGACACAACACTGAAAGAGCATTTCAAGGGAATGAGTTTCATTCCATATCTTCGGATAAAATCTGAACATCTTCGCTAAGTCATAGATGTGGTCATTTGATCGTCGTGACTTCACAAGCATATCATCCACATATACTTCCATCGATCACCCTATCTGATCTTTGAACATCCGGTTGTCTAGTCTCTGGTAAATAGCTTCAATATTATTTAGTTCAAATGGCATTACTACATAACGATATAGCCTTGGATTGGTAATGAAGTTGGTGTGCTCCTGGTCGAGGACGTGCACTAGGATTTGGTTGTACCCGGAGTACACATCCATAAATGAAAGTAGTTCATATCCAGCGGTTGATTCTACTAGTTGGTCGATCCTCGAAAGTGGAAAGTTGTCTTTTGGGCATGCCTTGTTCAGGTCTGAGTAGTCGACGCATGACCGCTACTTTCCATTAGCTTTTCTCACAAGAACTGGATTTGATACCCATTTTGGGCAGAGGGTGTCTTGGGTAAACTTGTTGTTTTTAAGTTTATCCACCTCCATTTTAAGTCCAGTAGACCTCCGGATCCATAACGCATTGCTTTTGTCTCACCGAGACATGCCTTGGTTCGATATTTAATGAATGGCTCACAATAGTCAGTGAAATAACACGCATGTTAGAATGGGTCCAAGCGAACACATCAAGATTCATTCAAAGAAAGCCAGCTAATTCCTTCATCATCGTTGAACTAAGCTGTGACCCGATCTTCATTACCCATGATGGGTCGCCATGGCTGACTGTAATGTCGACTGTCAGCTCAACGGGTGCAGTCTTGGATTCTTTGAGTTCAAATGTAACTATTTCGCGTAACAATCAACGTGAAACCTGGTTGGGACGGTCAATAATGATGGTTACTCTGGTCGAATCCTAGAGTCTTGTCATGAGTTATTAAGTCTGATAGTGAAGGGCTCTAAATGCTTTGAGAGATTATCTGCAAATGGCCAAAGATCGAGCTTAGAAGCACGTTGAAGAAAATGTCGAGTAAGGGTCAGCCTCGAGTTGCGTGCAGCTGCATAGCTGGCTCTTGCTTTGAGTTTGAATCTATTTGTGTATTCGAATAACGTGCTTTCTATTCACTGTACGGGCGAACTATTGCTCATCATTCAGGTTGGAATGATAGTTAGTTACCCATGAGCTTGGACATCGATTCGATGATTCTATCTCTAGGCATCCTTTTGGTCGTAGCCTCGAGTGGTTGTAAACACTATATATAAGTTACAATATTGAGCTATCGCAGCTAGTCTTTGGATGATCACACTTCTGCTCCCTGTCTCGGGTTGATAAATGTACTGCATGGATGGTCGAGTCTCGTGCTAGCTATGTTTATACACCCACCTAAGCTCCAAAGACATAGAGTTGACCATTGAATGGTCGGTTCACATTCATCTTGTTTCTCGTTCATGCCCCTAGGTCTGGGGCGTAAGTAGGAAGGCAAGCCATGTCCACTTTAGCTTTATACTCCTTCCCGTTGAATCGCATGATTGGGCTAGTTGATGGAAGGCTGAGTCTCGCCTATCCTGGATTGTATTCTAGTTTTTCCTTCCAGGAGGAATACTTCGATGCTTCGTCGGATTTAGTGCATAAGTTGGGTACTGGACGGTCAACCACATCCATTTTGATTCATATTCTATAATCAGATCTAGAGGTAAAGTTAGCTCAAGTGCAATCAGGTCATGCTCATCCAGTTTCATACTCCCCCTGACGGATCGAAGGAGGGTGTTCGAGAATTAATGATCAAGTCTTCGTGGTTTATTCTCCTTTCCACAATCTGGTGATCATAGTTTTTCGAGGGACATCCGGGTCACATTTTCTTGTGTTTGGTGCGGATCGGTATTGACCCTCAGTCTGATGATATAGTCGGTCACCCATTACTTCGGATGTCATTTCGATTGGTTTTGTATTAAGGCCTCCTTGCAGTCGTTGCCTTAATTTGTAAAGAACACCAAGACAGAGTTATAATGAGCTATCGTATTTAGCTTTTAGTGATTTGTACTCCTGCCCGTAGCATTGATTTGGCGAGGCTATAAGTCGGACAGTCGAATTCCATCCTTAGCGAGTTAATTCTCCTCCTATCGATTTCAAGCCAGATTTTGTGGAATAGAGAACGGTCGGAATCCACTCATCTATTCATCCATGTTTATACACCAGTCCGCATTCTGGGGAGTTAGAGTTATTTAGCAAGCGGCCGGTTCATTCTCGATTTATGTTTAGCCTTAGTCCGCTCTCCGGGGACTTAGATTTGCTTCTCGTGGGCAGTCGTGTTTTCGCCGAATTGTTTCTACTCCTGTCCGTAGTCGGGGACTTAGAGATTTTGCCGAATGGTTTATACTCTTGTCCGTAGTCAGGGACGTAGAGTACTCTAGTCCGTAGTCGGGGACTTAGAGATTTCGTCAAATGGTTTATACTCTACTTCGCACTCTAGGGACTTAGAGTACCATAGTCCGCACTCCGGGGACTTAAGGATTTTTATTGGATCGTTTATGCTCTAGTCCGCGCTCTGGGGACTTAGAGTACTCTAGTCCATGCTTCGGGGACTTAGAGTTTTGTTGAATCGTTTATACTCTAGTTCGCGCTTCGGGGATTTAGAGTACTCTAGTTCGCGCTCTAGAGATTTAGAGTACTCTAGTTCGCGCTCCGAGGTCTTAGAGATTTTTGTTGAATCCTTTATACTCTAGCCCGCGCTTTGGGGACTTAGAGTACTCTAGTCCACGCTCCAGGGACTTAGAGATATTTGTTGAATCGTTTATACTCTAGCCCGCGCTCCGGGGACTTAGAGTAATCTACTCCATGCTCCGGGGACTTAGAGATTTTTGTTGAGTCATTTATACTCTAGCCCGTGCTCCGCGGACTTAGAGTACTCTAGTCCGCGCTCTGGGGACTTAGAGATTTTATTTGAGTCATTTATACTCTAACCCTCGCTCCTGGGGCTTAGAGTACTCTAGTCCGCGCTCCGGGGCCTAGAGATTTTTATTGAGTCGTTTATACTCTAGCCCGCGCTCCGCGGACTTAGAGTATCTAGTCCACACTCCGGGGACTTAGAGATTTTTGTTGAGTCATTTATACTCTAGCCCGTGCTCTTGAGGCTTAGAGTACTCTAGTCCGTGCTCCAAGGACTTAGAGTTTTTTGTTGAGTCGTTTATACTCTAGTCCACGCTCCGGGGACTTAGAGATTTTTGTTGAGTCGTTTATACTCTAGCCCACGCTCCGAGGACTTAGAGTACTCTACGCCGTGCTCCGGGGACTTTGAGATTTTTTCTGAATTGTTTATACTCTAGTCCACGCTCCGGAGGCTTAGAGTACTCTAGTCCGCGCTCCGGAGACTTAGAGATTTTTGTTGAGAGCAGTCGTATTTCCACCCGTTTGATTTGTACTTCTTTTGGCATGTCGATGCAAAAGTTGTCAAATGAACGGTCGAACCACGTTCGTTAATAAAATGGGATTCTGCCCCCAGTAGGACAAAACTTGGCAATCAAACAGTCGATTCTCATCCACTTGATAATCGTGGCTCTTCCGACTTAAGTTGAGGAAGGTGGTAGGTGATGGATGATTGGGTAATATCCACACTGGGGTTGGATGATCAAGTCTTTCCCAACTTGCTCCGTATTCTTTCTAGCCAATGAAGATAATGAGTTATTGAGCAGACAAATTAAGTTGCATCCGGTTCAGGCTGCAATCGTGCCTATTTGTTAAAATTTATGGCTAACAAGTAGGCGGTCCATTATGGCTACTTCAAATCGGGCTTTCGATCTGCCTCTTGTGTTCAGGGAAGGAGTTGATGATCAAATCACGTCCACTCTAGTTAGATCCCGGCATCACTGATTAACCACTCTAGTTAGATCCCGGCATCACTGGGTCGTCTCCTGAAATCTGGATCCTTAGCCAATGGGCCCATATTGTTCTTTCTCCTAGTTTGCTCTACCTCCTCCTTGCTTAGCTTCTGATTCACTTTGTAACAGAGACAATTCAAGGTCGTAGGTGGCTCTCAAGATAACTAGCTGCCAAAATCTGTCTAGGGGTTGATTCCCCTCATCAACGCCATCAGTATGATATCCTCGCTGGAATTGCTCGCTTTAGTGACGACGAAAACATTGAATCTCTACAGGAAGTCTTTGAGTGGCTTACCTAGCATCTGGAATAAATTAGATAATGACATTACATCATTGGTATGAGTCGCAAGCATTCTAAACTGCTTGACAAACTTCTGATCTGGTTGATTGAATGAGGAGTTGGATTTGGGCGATAATCGCATAAATCGCATCATCGATACACCTTCGACGAATATAGGAATTCATGTGATGCAGTCTAGGGTCGATTTTCCCTGAGTAAACCAATATGATTGGTACATTGAATCTCCTTGGGTATATTACACATTGAATGGCTCCAAGAATAGGCTTCGATTGGGGGAGATGCTTCAGTCATTGTCAATCCGGTTCGGTTTTAAGTTACAACTACTTAACATGCTTGTGAATGATGTATGCTTGCCCGAGATATCAACAAAGAAAGATGGACCGGTATTGACGGATCAATGGTAAGTTACTTGGAGTTGGACCAGAAAAAATCTGCTATTTGCTTGGAGTCAGCAATTGGTTTGCTTGGAGTTACTGAATTCGAAGTGCTGGGTCAGTGAAGAATGGTGCTTAGAGCCATCTTGGCATTTGCTTAGAGAAAATCTTGGTTTTACCCAAGTTTGGCGTTGGGCCAAAGTTTCTTGGGTTTTTTAGAGTCACATCACCTATGTTCTCCAACCTTTGGGAGTATCGTTTGAGTAGCGGTTGCTTGTCCGTTCCTTGGTTGCAATTCAGAAGCTATCGCTCGGCATATGGGGCGCTGCGCTTGGCATTTGGGTTGTACCCAAAAAAGATTTTTGTTTTAAAAAAGGGGTCGTACCCGATCCATATTTTTTTGGAATAGGGACCGGTTCAAGAAGGGTTCGATTCTGGACGAATATGAGGGATCAGTAGTATAGGGATTGCCTTGGTGAGGGGTCGATTGTTTTCCATATGAGAGGGATCGGCATACGAAGATCAGAGGGATCGGTATTGACATCTTTGGAGAGGGATTGGTATTTAAGTCTTTCAAAGGGATCGGCCATAAGCCTTGAGTGAGGGATCGTATACAAGCTTTTTGGAGGGATCCGTATACAAGCTTTTTGGAGGGATCGGTATTCAAGATTTTTGGAGGGATGGCTATTCAAGCTTTTTAGAGGGATCGGTATACAAGCTTTTTAGAGGGATCGGTATACAAGCTTTTTGGAGGGATCGGTATTCAAGCTTTTGGGAGCGATCGGTATTGAGCAAGCATGGTGGGCTCGGTCTTGAGCAAGTCTGGAGGGGTCGGTATTGAGCAAATCTGGAGGGATCGGTCATCTAGGCATTCAGAGAGAGATCGGCCATCTAGGCCTTTAGAGAGGGATCGACCCTTCGCTAACTTGAGTGCAAAATTCAACATCTAATCCCAAGAACTTGCATACATGAGTGAATCTAATCCCTTCCAAATGGACATGGACACATGAACGACTCCAAACAAGAACACTAGCATAATTGGATCCTCCAAAAACATGGGAAGTAGACTTTGTCCCTTTAACCATGGCTATTAGCTTCCTTTAGATCTTCTTCAAATCTAAATAGAATAGGAAGCTTATCATTTGAAAGCTAGATCTATCTCGCGAATATGGAAATCCACCAGTAGACGATGAGATCCAATCAAGCTGAGAATTCATTTCTCAATGAAAGCACCAAAAATGTTGACGCCAAAAATGGACATCCACACTCATAGAATCTAATAGCGATTAAATGAAGAATGAAATTAAAACAAAGCAGAAATTATAAATGAATACACAGAATTTTTATAGTGGTTCGACAATCTTGGCCTACATCCACTTCATATTTTTATTGATATTCCACTTGATTATCATTACAAGAGTGTTTGGATCAACGGGAATCCATTAGTACAAAAGTGAAGATTAAAATTGGTAGATCCTTGGCAGAGAAAGAAGCCTTTTTTTCTGAGCTGCGCGTGCTGTATTTATAAGGGAAGACATGCACGGATCGAACCGAAATTTTGCTAGAAGGTTCAGGAGACCAAGACGAGACGAGCCAAAAAATTTCAGGCCCATCGAGGCCCACAATAGGGGTCGGTACCGACCCCTATAAATGCATCCAAATGAGCTGCGATCCATATGAGGGATGCCCTATGATGTTAGCTACTTGCTTCTTAAATTTTGTGCAATTCCGATGTACGGTTTGTGAGATATCGCATTTTCCGTGAAGTAGTGCTGCTTGAATTCTGATTTCTGCCGATCCCTCTAAAGGGATAGGTACCGATCCCTCCAACTTGCTCCAAATGCCATGCAATCCCTATGAGGTGTTCCACATGTCCTAATTAGCTTATACTCCAAGTTTCATGTTGATAGTATTATTAGATTTTGAGTTATTGACCGATCATTGTTGCAATATGTAGTGAAAGCTGAATATGGACGATCCCCATTATACCGATCCCTTTTATACCGATCCCTTTTGATAGGTGAAGTAATTTGGCCATAACTTGAGCATACAAACTCCAAATGACTTGAAACTTGGAATGTACCCTCATGGGGCCTTCCTTGTCACTCTGTATCGATCTTACCAAGTTTGGGACATTAGTTGAGGATATATACCGATCCCTTAAGGAAAGGGATATACACTGAACCCCCGCCTAGGGAAGGCATTATTTCATACTTAGAATATTCTGGAGAGTCTATCCGTTGCCTCGGTTGATCGTTGCTTCATATCATTTCCTACGCTTGATCTTTGAGCCTAACAATCATCTCTCCAGGTAGTCTTCCTCAATAATCGCCCAATCTAACTTGTCTAGTCAGTCTGAATATAGCAGGACCAAAACGCCGGATAACATATAACACTATAAGTTTTATAGTTAATATTCATCTTAAATTGTTTAGGATGAATAAAATAAAATTTTAAGATTTTATAATAATTTAATTAATTAAATATTAAAATAATAAACTAAAATTAATTAAATATCATTTAATAAATGATATATACAAGAATATAAGCTAATTAAATTATAAATAGTTATAAATAAATTATACTTATATAATATTAATGTATAAAACTTAAGTGGAATTGTAATAGACCCGATTAATACATTATTCCCTAAATCAATATTCCTTAACTATTTATTACTGTTGCACTTAAGTTTTATACATTCAACATTAATACATTATTCCATAAATCAATATTACTTAATAAATGTATTAATGTTATGAATCTTTAAAATAAATGTTCTCCACTACCATGTATCTTTAATAATTACATGCATACTCCCTAGCTATTGAGTAAACTTAAGTTAGATATGTTATGTGTAGTATTATTAATATATTGACTAGACAAGGTAAGATAACTTGAATTATTTGTTGAGTAAACTCATAGTACATACATTATACTTAGGCCATTGCGAAATGGTAAGTACGAGTGAATAGTCTCTTTCGATTTGTTGAGCAAACTCACGGTCGAGATGAGATTAGGAAAAAGACCATAGTTTATGAGTTGTATATGGTACAACTGATAATGTGTTATCCCTCGCTTGTAGGCCCATGATTTGTCAAGCAAACTCAAGGTCAGAATTCTAAGGCGAGCGAGTCCTAATACTCACTAGAGAAATTAAAAGACTTTTATTTTTCTCTTAGGATTTTGAGAAAATTTAAATCTGGTCGGAGCCTTGTTAGAAAACTGAAATTAATACACTTAACCTTTCTAATATTGTAACAATATATGCTATATAAAATTAAAATAATCCACTTCTATAAATATGTGCAACTAATATAATTGATAAAATATTTACGTGATGAAATATACAAATGAACTTAATTAAGATTGACATGGAAATATAAAATATACTAACCAACAAATCTTTTAACTTGTTGTCAATTCAAGATCCATGCAAGAGCCAAATTGTACAACTATACACATTCGAACCTTGATCACTTAGGTTTTTATTGCATGAGACTATATATGGGTATTTTTATCCACATTCAATCGCATATAACTAATATATAGTGAATCGTCGCGAATCATAATGTAGGAAACTCTGATGAAATCAGTTCAATCGAAACGAGCAAGTAAACCAAGAAACGAAATCATGCATTTGATTGTGTAAGGATTGCATTATGTTAGATACAACACTAGACCAAGAACACAAGATGGACATAGGAACTCGATCATTGAAAATATCAATTTGATCAGTTTATGTAAAGTGCAACTTATTTGATATCCCTAAATGTTAAGGGTGACCAAATGCATTTTTGTAAAGTGTTCGTTATGGGCTTGTAGTAATGGATTCCTTTTGAGTGGTTCTACCATTTTGAAAGAAAAGCGAACGTACAAGAGTGGAACATAGACACAGTTAGGATAAAGAGAGTGTAACAAACCTGGTTTTAGTTATTACCTGTAAGTATTAAATTATAACAGTAGTTATAATTTAATATTGAGAATTAATAATAATTTTGAGAATTTAAATTTTATATTTGGAATAAACAATGAATTTTGGAAATAAAAAAAGAAAATAACGTTTTGGAACTTTATTATAGTGGTTTGAGTTAATAATAAGTGGAAGATGATTTTTATTTGGTGATAGTGCAATAATTTCATTAATTATTGCCAATTGCTTCTTTTAATAATTTTTAAAAGGAGTAATTGATTTTTAAAGCATGTTATGTAAATAAAAAGGTGAAATTGGTCTAAAATATGTTTTGGCTATAAATTAAGTTTTGAAATGGTTTAAAATATTTTTCTAAGTGAGAAAAGTATTTTTGTGGAATTTTAGAAGTTAAAAATAGAGTTTTATTCATTTATTTGAGTAAATAGTGTATTTTTGAAAAATAAAGGATTTTAATAATAATAATGTTTTAAAAATATAAATAAATCTTTTCATATAGTGTAAAATAATTTATATCATGTGTATGTAAATTTACATATTTTGTTTGGTTGAAAATTGGAAAGAAAATGACTTTGATTTATTATATAGTGTAATATATGTGCATTTGATTTAAGTTTTGAATTTATAACTTAGGCCATTTAATTTTTCTTCTTATTGGATCCTAAAAGCCCATTAGCCTAATCTAAGAGATAAGGAAATGGGAAAAACATCTTCTGTACATACAGGAAATCATTTTCATCTTCTTCCTCTAGTCAGTGAACAGAAAAATGAACCCAACTTCATTTTCTTCAATCTATGGCTTTTAAAACTCAAATTTCTTCAATTCAAGCTGAGATTTTTATCAATTTAAAGTAAAATTCACAGCTAATCATACTCCAAAACCTAAATACTTTCATCCAATCTTGTTTTAGAGAAGATTGTCTGTTAATTGTCTCTTTTTGTTTGCATGTCTGTGCTTGTAGTTTCTACAGGTTCTAGAGGCCTAAACCATTTCAAAGCTTCAACCTTTTAGCTGCAAATCCGTTGTTTGATCTTCTTGAGAAAGGTGAGTTGATAAGCTCACAAATCAAGCAAAAAAGTGCAAATGGCTTGAAACTGTACGAAAGTTTCTGTCTGTAGTTGATTTTATGTAGTTTTGTTCCTCTGTGAAAATCTGTTCCATGTTGCTTCTTTGCATGCTTATAGCTTTTGATTCCGGCAACGAAATGATGCCGTTTTTCTTCCAGATAGCAGTTTATATGTTGGAATTTGTCTCTGCAAAATTTGGTTGAAAAATATTGTAATTTGAGTGTTCAAAACTTTGCTGCAAAATCGACAAAAACCCAGATTTTTGCCGGGGCGTATTTTGTTTCTGAGTTGCTGCAAACATGGACTGAGTGCATGTTTGTGACAGCATAAGTCTTTCAATTCTTACTGGAATTCATCGATTCTTTTTTTGTTTGAAAGATAAAGTTTTCTACTATATGCATACCAATTTTCAGCTCAATCTAAGGTAGTTTGCTCTTCTGTTTCATGCCTGAAATTTGAACCCGAAATGGTTTTCAGGCCTGTACATTTGTTTTTTTGAACTGTTGCAAACATGGCCCGATTCCATGTTTGAGATAGTGTAACTTTCTCATTTCCAGTCGGAATTCATTGATTCATTTTTTTTTGAAAGATGAAGTTTTCTAGTATGTTCGTACAAATTTTCAGTTCAATATGAGGTCATTTGGTCTTCTGTTTCGGGCGTATAAGTTGAACCCAAGATGGTTTTCAGGCCTGGGCACAATTTTGTTTTTGAACTGTTGCAAACATGGCCTAAGTCCATGTTTGAGACAATGTAACTTTTTCATTTCTAGTCGGAATTCATCGATTCTTTTTTTGTTTGAAAGCTGAAGTTTTCTATTATGTGCACACCAATATTTAGTTCAATCAGAGGTCATTTGTCCACCTGTTTCATGTCCGAAAGATAAACCCAGAGAAGATTTCAGACCTGGGTATTATTTTGCCCATGCATATTTATGTTCTTTTTCCGTCCGACCTTTGACTTTTACTTATGTTTTTGTGATATTTATGAATTGTTTTGAGTGCTATGATGCCTATCAATAGGCTAGCCCAGTTTTGATGAATTTGAAATTCAAATTTGAATGACGGTTTTGAGTGATTTCTTTGATTTCGAGCACGGATTTTTTCAAACGATTTTGAAATAATTTTTAAATAAATTATTATATATTTTTAAATTATTTTAAGCTATAAAATCTATTTATTCTCTATAATAAGGGAATAGTTTTAAAAGCTCGTTTTCTCAAGAAAATTATTTTATATATAAAATACACGTTGTGGCACTATTCGAGCGAATGAGGAGAATTAAACACGTGGTATGGGACATGTGCATTTATCTTATCGGTTAATTTCTGACTTGTCCGTTTGATCGTTTTGACCTTTAGGTCGAGTTTACCGATGAGATGAGGTAAACTTTTTGCTGCTTTGAGTGTGAAATTTATTAGCAGTTAGTAAACCATTTAGTGCGAACATGTGGTATGGGACACATGTTAACACTGTTCGGGTTCCTCTCCGAGAGTCTGTGACACATTTGTCTAAGAGACGTATTTGCCAGTACTGGACCTTTGGGTCATTTGTCCTTCAGGATGATTTGTCTAACAGACGTTTTTCATTGCGACATATTTGTCCTTCGAGATGTTGTCCTTCAGGATGTTCGTATAAGAGACGTATTTATTTGTCCTTGGGACGTTTGTCTAGGAGACGTATTTTCCAGTACTGGACCTTCGAGTCATTTGTCCTTCGGGATGATTTGTCTAAGAGACGTTTTCATTGCGACGTATTTGTCCTTCGGGATGTTTGTCTAAGAGACGCATTTAGTTTTTCTTCGGGACGTTTGTCTAAGAGACGTGGCGCCTTATTTTGGGAGAACAGTACTTGGCGGCCTTCGGCCATAAGCACGTGCTATATCTTTTGAGATGATTTTTTTGACCATTTTCCCTAGTGTATCGCCCCTTTCCAGAATTGGTCCTTTGAACCATTCGATATATATTTGTGGCGATTACCTTTCGGGAATTTGAACTCTTGGGAGTTCTATTTACTTGAGATTTGAGTTGCCTACACTTGCGTTATTTGAAATTTGCTTTTTGGCGTTATTATTGAGATTTGCCTATTGGCGTTATTACATGAGATTTTCCTTTTGGCGTTTATTTGGGATTATATTCTCCTATGTTGAAGAGTTATATTTGATTGCCTTGTGGCGTATTTTTGAGATGGTGATTTCTTTGAGATTTCTTTGAGTTTGCCGATATGGCGGGTTTGGGATTTCTCCTTTTTAGGAGTTATATTTTCCCTAAACCACTATTGATGATTTGTGATATGCCGATGGTTTGAGGCTTGCTATATTTAGCATTTTATGGATTGTCTTATCTCTTTTGAGATTATATGTTTGTGTAAGTGATATCATCTCATCACTTAAAGTAACCATACCATACTTATACTCATGCTTAAACTCAGTATTGTTATTTCTTGTTTAAGAAGAACATCACCTTTATCTTATGCTTATGTTATCATATATTCCGTTTAACTGATTTGTTTAGCTAGACTGACCCGTGTATTTTATACTCTGGTCAGATCGATGTGTTTCAGGTTAGGTACCCTTATGGACTTAGCCTATTCTGCTTCCGCATGGACTTATCTGCTAGCCCTTTTCATTGTAGTCTTTTTGTCGTTACTTTGATATGTATATTGTTTTGACTCGTGTGTATATTGTGGTCGTCATACCACTTATGATGTATTATTTGTATTATATTGGGATGTATCGGTATACATGTATATATATTTGTTTGCTGTTCTATGATGTGTTATGCATTTGAGTTGTTTTATTTTGTTCTGATAGATCCTATAGCCACCTGTCGTTTTGTATTAAGCATTTATTGGATATGTCAATCCACTTGAGAAAGGAAAAAAATATAGAGCACTAATCGACTTATTCAATAGATATTTAAGACAAGACTATAGATGGTCGCTCCTAACCAGTCCTATTCTCCGCATTAGCAGACGGTATTACCCAGTAATACTCTTTGTTAATGTGGGTCTCGGGGTGGGGCGTCATAACTTGGTATCAGAGCCGAGTTCAGAACAAAATATGATAAACACAGAACAGAAACATATATCATGGTACATCCAAGTATAATACGAGTGTTACAAATTCCTTAATCATCGTGCCCTTTATCTTATCGTGTCCTTTGAGAATGAAGTTTGGGATATGTTTAGGAATATTTTTATTCCGTAGTATTCCAAAAATAGAATTGATGACATCTTATCTTAGGAGTAATCCTAATCGTGATTGTTTTATTTGAGTCCTCTTCAATACGGGTGCTTGACACTCATCCGTATCAAAGGAATTCGTTGCTGCGTTTTGAAGTTCTTATCTTGTGATTTCCTTGAAGATTGCGAATCCTATTAAGGGGATACGCAATATTTGGCATGATGTATGAGGATTTGGAATTGTTGCTTATAACTTATCTTTTCGTGTGAATTAGCATGCCATTTTTTATCCAGAGTTTGGAGTGTTTGAGATGAAGTGGCTTGCCTATTATCAAGCCACATTTTGTGGGACCCTATATTAAGTATCCTAGTTCGGCTGATTCATTGTTTCTTGTTCTTCGGAATGTTAATGATGATTCTGAAGTCTCTGTATTCATCCTTGAGTTTCGAGATGTTGATGATATATCTTGAATTCCAATCATTGTGACTTTGTCGATCTCTGTGAGTCCGTTTCGGGTATGACACCCGATCGGGCAATCGAATATTGTATTGAATTCATTCCCGGTTCTTAGCCTTTCGGTCATCCTCCCACGGGGATGTCTACTAGGGAATGAGGTGATTCATTGAATTTATTTGATATTTCCATTCTTACCCCTTTTGAGATATCCTCTTTGGATACTCAATTGTTGATTTACTTTGCGAAATTACTTCACTCGAAGTAATGATTTAGTGTTAGTGTCCCTTCTTCTCATTTGAGAAGGTATCTTTCCATTACTTTTATATCTCATAGATTTCTTTTAATCTCTTGAGTGGTGCTAGGGTCATTCCTTAGCTTGACCCTACATCGATTTTCCATGAGCTACGAGTCGCTAAGGCTAGCGTTACCCTTACCGCATTCTGCACTCATTATGAGTCTTCTGAGTGGTTCGTTATACCATTCGGAATAATGAACACTCCAGTCTATTCCATCAATCTTGAGGATCGAGTATTCGGGGAATATCTCGATGAGATCTATTTGTGTTCCTTGATTTTGAGAATAAGTAATAAATTGTGTTTTCAAATTTTTCAAAAATTGAAGATATGCTTCTAAGAGAAATTGGATTCGTTTTTGGGAAAAACAAAGAATATTTTGAGTATTATATATGAGGTATTTCTTTTTAAAGAAAATGAATTTTTTTGTGTTGGGTTGTCCGTCTAGTGCTTTAAGAATTCTGGTCGATGAGTTTGGCCAACGTTATCGATAGGAATTTCCTAAATGCTGTGATGAGACAGTCAGACATGGTAAATTGAGTTATAATAAGTAAAGTTTGGAAACAATTAATATGGTGGAGTATTAGTTTTTATTTTAAATGTTTAATGAAGCCATTAAACCATAGTGAGTGTTGGATGAGTGGCGAGGCAGTTTTGATCATTTGATCAACTATGCAGCCAATCGATAGGGTCATTCACCATAAATCAATGGCGAGGAAATACCCTTATATTATTTGAAATTTGAGAAATTGAATATGGTAATTTGGGTAGGTAAAAGTGAATAATTCTAATTAAGGGGATGTCTTAATTAGAGGAAAATACCATTTGATACTTTGATTAATAAAATGATGTATTTAAGGTAAAATAATACTTTGGTTTGAAAATTAAAATATTAATTGAATATTTTAGTACAAGTTATTAATGATGAATATAAAAATTTTGACACTTAGTTATTTGAGTAATAGTAGAGGATAGATATAAAACTCTATCTTAAGAGAAAATAAAGAAGTGTTAGTTTAAATTTGTGAGCTAGTTTTTGTTTTAAACTAAAATAGTATTAAACTCGTGGGTTTGAAATTGAAAATTTCTTTTGGAAACAAGGTTGAATTAATTATCAACTTTAATTAGTTTCACATTGATAATTAGATGGAAAATTAATTTTTGTGACATGTGGAAATGTGAATTTGGATTGTTTTGATAAATGAACAATTCATGTAGTATAATCATTTTAAATTGTGAGAATAATTTTAAACTTTATATACATATCCCAAAAAAATTATTTTGGTGGATAATCAATAATCATCTCTTGATAATGAAAGAGATTATTTATCTCTTCCAAAATGAGTTTTCAAGTTAATTGTTTTAAAGTAGATTTTTAATAAAATGTTTTATGATGATTACATAAAGTTGATCATAATTTTGTATGTCTTAGCTTTTCGGGAAAAAATAAAATCATTTAATAAATGATTTAGCATAAAGCTAGTTTGAAAATGTAGTTTGAGATTAAAATGGTTTGGGTAAATTTCAAATTTTAAATTGATTTAAAAGTTGAAATTTTGTTTGGAAAAGTGCTGTACTAAAACAGCGATAACTTGAGACTTATAACTCCAAATGAGTTCAATCTTTTTGTAAATGAAAGATATTTCAGTAAGATATAAATTTTCTTTTTACCACTTTGGAAGATTTTTCTTTTTGTTGAGTCTAAAATGGGTTTGAAAGTGGATAGGCAGTTCTGCCCTATTACAAAATTCTCTAAGATTTAAGCTGAAAGTAAATTTAACATAACTTTCAAACCGTAAATCCGATTTTGTTGATCTTTATATTGATGGAAAGATTAGACTGAGTAGAACAACTTTCATTGTATAAAATTTTCAGATTTGGTTGTTTGTTGGGTCAAAACCTATCTTCTTTATAGTAGGTCTGAAATGAAATTGATCTATTTCCCTTAATAGTTAAGTGTAGTACTTCTTATTTATGAACATGACTATTATCATCTGTTTGAGTTAAGTACAAGTGAAAGAGGATAGTTGGAATATATTTTGAGCAAAAAGAATATATATAAGTTTGTGCAAACTCGCTTTAAAATGTTAAAAAGGAAGGTATGTTTTTGGATTAAAATTTTAAAGTGTTAAATGATGATATATATTGTGTTTCCGACCTAATGGTCGATGTATATTATATAAATCATTTTTGTAATATTGTATACGGCTCTCCGTTCGAAGGAGACTCTGTCGATTTTTCTGGATATTTCTTGCACTTTGAAAATTTGAGAAACATATGTGAAAATATATGTTACCAATTAAAATTTATGGAAGAATTAGAGGATAGACAACTACAAAATTTTATTTACTCTAAATAAAGAGTCATAAGTTTAAATTAAGAATCTAAGTAAGAAGCTTTAGAAATTTTCAAATGTTGAAAATTAAGAAATCAATTATTTTGAAGACAATGGGTTTGTGAACTTTAAGAATATTTGTTTAGTAAAAGAAGTATAAAAATCTATTCCTTGAGCTTATTTTGCCTCTGTGCAATTATTTTACGACTTGCATTTATGCAGTTGTATGAGTTTGGTGGTATTGGGGGAAAACCACCTACCTCTTATTGAGTTTTCTTTCCGTGATAGTTGTCAATCTAATATTGGTATGACTCCCTTCGTAGTGTTATATGGAAAGTCGTATCGATTATCATCTTGTGGGTTGGAGTTCGGGATAAAGTTGTGACTAAATCCCTACTCTGTTCGTGAAGCTTCTTAGGAATCGAGCTCACCCGATTTATCTATTGCGTAACATCCTATCCGTTTTTTGCTTCGAAGGTGAAACGCCTTCAAAATAGGGATGTATTGCTTGTAGAAATTCAATGGTCCGCAAATCCCAATAATTCCACTTGGAAAACCATAGAATTAATCGAAAAATCTTATCTTGGTTTTCTATCATCTTGTGTTGAAGGTGAGAAATTTTAAACTCAAGCTTATCTATCTTCCTTTGCTTGATGAAATAATTATGTTGAATACAGCTCTTTTCTAGAAAATTGCAGGGACGTAATTTTTATAAGGGGGAGTCTGTAACAACCCTGGTTTTAGTGATCACCTGTAAGTATTAAATTACAACAGTAGTTATAATTTAATATAGAGAATTAATAATAATTTTGAGAATTTAAATTGTTTATTTGGAATAAACAATGAATTTGGAAACAAAAAGAGAAAATAACGTTGTGGAACGTTATTATAGTGGTTTGAGTTAATAATAAGTGGAAGATAATTTTTATTTGGTGATAGTGCAATAATTTCATTAATTATTGCCAATTGCTTCTTTTAATAATTTTTAAAAGGAGTAATTGATTTTTAAAGCGTGTTATGTAAATAAAAAGGTGGAATTGGTCTAAAATATGTTTTGGCTATAAATTAAGTTTTGAAATGGTTTAAAATATTTTTCTAAGCGAGAGAAAAGTATTTTTGTGGAATTTTAGAAGTTAAAAATAGAGTTTTATTCATTTATTTGAGTAAATAGTGTATTTTTGAAAAATAAAGGATTTTAATAATAATAATGCGTTAAAAATAAAAATTAATCTTTTCATATAGTGTAAAATAATTTATTTCATGTGTATGTAAATTTACGTATTTTGTTTGGTTGAAAATTGGAAAGAAAATGACTTTGTTTTATTATATAGTGTAGTACATGTGCATTTGATTTAAGTTTTGATTTTATAACTTAGGTCATTTAATTTTTCTTCTTATTTGGGTCCTAAAAGCCCATTAGCCTAATCTAAGAGATAAGGAAATGGGAAAAACATCTCCTGTACGTATAGGAAATCATTCTCATCTCCTTCCTCTAGTCAGTGAACAGAAAAAAGAACCCAACTTCATTTTCTTCAATTTATGGCTTTTAAAACTCAAATTTCTTCAATGCAAGCTGAGATTTTTATCAATTTAAAGTAAAATTCACAGGTAATCATACTCCAAAACCTAAATACTTTCATCCAATCTTGTTTTAGAGAAGATTGTATGTTAATTGTCTCTTTTTGTTTGCATGTCTCTGTTTGTAATTTCTACAGGTTCTAGAGGCCTAAAACATTTCAAAGCTTAAACCTTTTAGATGCAAATCTGGTGTTTGATCTTCTTGAGCAAGGTGAGCTGATAAGCTCACAAATCTAGCAAAACAAAAGGTGCAAATGGCGTGAATCTGTACGAAAGTTTCTGTCTGTAGTTGATTTTCTGTAGTTTTGTTCCTCTATGAAAATCTGTTCCATGTTGCTTCTTTGCATGCTTATAGCTTTTGATTCCGACAACGAAATGGTGCCGAATTTCTTCCAGATAGCAGTTTATATGTTGGAATTTGTCTCTGCAAAATTTGGTTGAAAAATATTGTAATTTGAGTGTTCAAAACTTTGCTGCAAAATCAACAAAAACCCAGACTTTTGCCTGGGCATATTTTGTTTCTGAGTTGCTGCAAACATGGCCTAAGTGCATGTTTGAGATAGCATAACTCATTGATTTCTTTATGGAATTCACCGATTCTTTTTTGTTTGAAAGATAAAGTTTTCTACTATATGCATACCAATTTTCAGCTAAATCTGAGGCCGTTTGCTCCTCTGTTTCATGCCTGAAAGTTGAATCCGAGATGGTTTTCAGGCCTGTACATTTGTTTTTTTGACCTGTTGCAAACATGGCCTGAGTTCTTGTTTGAGAAAGTGTAACCTTTTCATTTACAGTCGGAATTCATTGATTCTTTTTTGTTTGAAAGATGAAGTTTTCTAGTATGTGCTTACAAATTTTCAGCTCAATATGAGGTCGTTTGCTCCTCTGTTTCAGGCCTGTAAGTTAAACCAAAGATGGTTTTCAGGTCTGGGCACAATTTTTTTTTGAACTGTTGCAAACATGGCCTGAGTCCATGTTTGAGACAGTTTAACTTTTTCATTTCCAGTCGGAATTCATCGAATCTTTTTTTGTTTGAAAGCTGAAGTTTTATATTATGTGACCACCAGTTTTTAGTTAAATCAGGTGTCGTTTGGCCACCTATTTCATGTCCGAAAGTTAAACCCAGAGGATTTCATACCTGGGTATTATTTTGCCTATGGATTTTTATGTTCTTTTTCCGTCCGACTTTTGACTTTTACTTCATGTTTTTGTGATATTTCTGAATTGTTTTGAGGGCTATGATGCCTATTAATAGGCTAGCCCAATTTTGATGAATTTGAAATTCAAATTTGAATTGAATTTGAATAACGGTTTTGATGGATTTTTTTGATTTCGAGCACGGATTTTTCCAAACGATTTTGAAATAGTTTTTAAATAAATTATTATATATCTTTAAATTATTTTAAGCTATAAAATCTATTTATTCTCTATAATAAGGGAATTTTTCAAATATTGTTTTCAAAATTGATTTCGAAAAATGGTTTTAAAAGCTTGTTTCTCAAAAAAATTATTTTATATATAAAATACACGTTGTGGCACTATTCGAGCAAATGAGAAGGAGAATTAAATGGTTTGTTAAAACACGTGGTATGAGACACGTGTATTTATCTTATCGGTTAATTCCTGACTTGTCCGTTTGATCGTTTTGACCTTCGGGTTGAGTTTACCGATGAGATGAGGTAAACTTTTTACTACTTTGAGTGTGAAATTTACTAGCGGTTAGTAAACAGTTTAGTGCGAAAGTGTGGTATGGGACACATGTTAACACTGTTCGGGTTCCTACCCGAGAGTCTGTGACACATTTGTCTAAGAGACGTATTTGCTAGTACTGGACCTTCGGGTCATTTGTCCATCGGGATGATTTGTCTAAGAGATGTTTGTCATTGCGAAGTATTTGTCCTTTGGGATGTTGTCCTTTGGGATGTTTGTCTAAGAGACGTATTTATTTGTCCTTCGAGACGTTTGTCTAAGAGACGTATTTTCCAGTAATGGACCTTCGGGTCATTTGTCCTTCGGGATGATTTGTCTAAGAGACGTTTGTCATTGCGACGCATTCGTCCTTCAAGATGTTGTCCTTCGGGATGTTTGTCTAAGAGACGTATTTATTTGTCCTTCAGGACATTTTTCTAAGAGACGTGGCACCTTATTTTGGGAGAACAGTACTTGGAGGCCTTCGGCCATAAGCACGTGCTATATCTTTTGAGATGATTTCTTTGACTACTTTCCCTAGTGTATCGCCCCTTTCCGGAATTGGTCCTTTGAACCATTCGATATATATTTGTGGCATTTACCTTTCAGGAATTTGAACTCTTGGGAGTTCTATTTACTTGAGATTTGAGTTGCCTACACTGGCGTTATTTGAGATTTGCCTTTTGGCGTTATTATTGAGATTTGCCTACTGGCGTTATTACATGAGGTTTGCCTTTTGGAATTTATTTGGGATTATATTCTCCTACGTTGGAGAGTTATATTTGATTGCCTTGTGGCATATTTTTGAGATGGTGATTTCTTTGAGGTTTCTTTGAGTTTGCCGATATGGCGGGTTTGGGATTTCTCCTTTTTAGGAGTTAAATTTTCCCTAACCGCTATTGATGATTTTTGATATGCGATGATATGAGGCTTGCTATATTTAGCGTTTTTTGGATTGTCTTACCTCTTTTGAGAATATATGTTTGTGTAAGTGATATCATCTCATCACTTAAAGTAACCATACCATACTTATACTCATGCTTAAACTTGGTATTGTTTCTTCTTGTTTAAGAAGAACATCACCTTTATCCTATGCTTATGTTATCGTATATTCCCTTTTAACTGATTTGTTTAGCTAGACTGACCCGTGTATTTTATACTCGGGTCAGACCAAGGTGTTTCAGGTTAGGTAACCTTATGGACTTAGCCTATTCTGCTTCCGCATGGACTTATCTGCTACTCCTTTTCGTTGTAGTCTTTTTGTCGTTACTCTGATATGTATATTGTGGCCGTCATACCACTTATGATGTATTATTTGTATTGTATTGGGATGTATCGGTATACATGTATATATATCTGTTTGTTGTTCTGTGATGTGTTATGCATTTGAGTTGTTGTATTTTGTTCTGATAGATCCTATAGCCACCAGTAGTTTGGTATTAAGCATTTATTGGATATGTCGATCCACTTGAGAAAGGAAAAAAAATATAGAGCACTAATCGACGTATTCAATAGATATTTAAGGCAAGACTATAAATGGTCGCTCCTAACCAGCCCTATTCTCTGCATTAGCAGACGGTATTACCCAGTAATACTCTTTGTTAATGTGGGTCTCGGGGTGGGGCGTCACAGAGAGTGAATGGTTACTTCTACTTCAAGAAGACACATCAAAAACAGGAATTGTATATAATGATAATATATACTTAACAAGGAATGGAAAATATGATTTCTATTCCAAAATGTATTTTCATAAAGAAAAATGTTTTTATGAGATTTATTTCATCTAGTCTAAGATATTTGGTCTGAAACTATCAATGGTAAACTAGTTACAGTAAACGAAATAAAAATAGGCCATCTTAAGTAGTTGAATGGAACTCATATTTGGTATGATAACATAGTAATGGTGGAAATAGTGGAAGTATGTCATATAATACTTATATATGGATGCATCAGGATATGCAAGATTAATTTTGTATATATACCAAATTTTATTTGCAATATACTAAATATTTTTCATTGTTGACTAAAAATATATATAGTTTTATCTTGTTATGAATATTATGAATGTTCATTGTGTTAATTTTTTTGTAAGTAAGAAGGCGGAAAGATTAAGGTATCTTATCCTAGCCCGGTCCAATCTAGGCCGACTGGGTCCAAGTCCAAGTCAGGTCGTAAGCTAGCCACGGCTGGTGGCAGGTCATGAAATACCCAACCTCTATACCCATACTATCCAAGAGTATTACCAGTAATACCATCAGATAATACAGAGAATGAGGTAATATGGAATACAGATGTGAATATTCCATTGGGCTAACATAGGTACATATCTAAACATTGAATAAATAATTCGCCTATATGTACACGGTACCGGCACAAAGTAATTAACATGTATGCCTCTAGGATAAAATAATGCACAATATACAGTAAATATCAAAAATCAAAGAGTCAATGTCGCAGCATATATATACATAAATATATAATATAATATAATATAATATAAAACATATCTTCAATATACATCACAACGATACACACACGAGAGACTATACAATATAGTATGATAATCTACAACACCAAATATTGAGTCTTCTCTATGCCCAAATAACATAAACCGGTCTCATCATCCTTGAACCCGAAATATCTCGGACCGACCCGAGTATTATATAAATAACACATGAGTTAGACTATATCTAAATCAAGGGTCAATATACGTGTGCAACTCAGTATATACTAAATATAATAATAATATGATAATACCATCAGAAAAATTCAAAAAATAATCATAAAGTCAATATATATGGTAATGTATGCACGGTATATAATGATAATATCTTAAACAAGGCCCAAAATGTCATTTAACGTAAAATACCACAAAACCATGCATAAAGATGTCATTGCTATGTAGAAGCTCACCAAATCATAAATCATGAAACAACATCAAATGGGTGAATCATCCATATATAGAAATCCTCATCAGAATCCAAAAATCATAAATATAAGAGATATCACCAAAATAATTAGGCTAGCTTGTAACATTACCCAAATATATCTCTCCATCTCAAATAATATAATATCAATATCAATGTAAATTATATAAATATAAGGCACCTATCGAGTAAATCATATATAATAAAAGATATGGGAATCCACTATACTCTGGACATTTATCACATCATAGGTATAATCTTATCTCCTCATATAAAAATAAATAGTATAAATTGTTATGGGAGAAAGACTATACGATAGACATAAAGTCCAAAGTAAATTCATATCACAATATGCCTACCCGCCATCTCCAAGAGCACATGGGTTATCCACACGGATCCACTCTTAATACTTAGGTGTGTTTCCTGGAGATTTGACCAGGCAACTAGTGCTCGGCATCAGATGGCACCCGGCAACAAGAAAGTGTCCGGCATCCAGGAGTGTTCGGCGAAGCACTTGGCATCCAGGAGTGGTCGGCGAAGCACTTGGCATCCAGGAGTGTTCGGCGAAGCGCACGGCATCCAGTGGGACTCGGCATCCATAGCGTTCGGCATCCGTAATGCTCGGCGACCAGGAGACTCGGCGTCAAGTAGTGTTCGGCGTCAACTGGCACTCGGCGACAACCAATGCTCAGCAACCCTAGCGTTCGGCATCATTAGAACTCGGTGATAGGAGAACTCGGCAACAGGAGTACTCGGCACTCCAAGGTACTCGGCGTAGTACTCGGCAACGAGAGTACTCGGCACTCCAAGGTACTCGGCGTAGTACTCGGCAACGAGAGTACTTGGCATCCAGAAGACATTCAGTATGCACAACTACTCAAGGTGACAATATCGTTTGGCCAGCGTGCACTTTTCATTCAAGAGCTTCGGATAGAGACACGTTCGGCCTCAACTGACAATCATCCTGCACTTCCCACACATCCAGCGTATCGTTCGGCATAGAAGGACTGTTCGACATCAGAGCGTTCGGCATACCAGGATCGGCGTGCAGCGACCACTGTACTGGGGCTAGAGTGTTCGGCCATCCAGCCCATTTGGGAAGTCCAGCCCATATTTGCCAATAAATAGAGGGGCAAGGTCACAGTGAAAGGGATCCTTTTTTTGGGAAAGAACACTGGGGAGACTCTGCCATTTTCGAGACTCATCTTCTCTACTTAAACAACTTCATGCAAGCATTTGATTCACGAATTGTATTTGTAATCAACTATAAAGAAGATCAATAAAGTTTAACCTCAAAGTGGACGTAGGCGATTACGCTGAACCACTATAAATTTGGTGTTCTTACTTTCTGCAGTTAGATTAGCATTGTCTTCTCTGTTTAATTTACTTTCATCACTTATATCTCTACACAATCTTTCTCTACGAGGTTAGTGACCAATTTTGGTGCTTTCACTGAGAGTTGAATTCTCAGACCTCAAGGATCTGCTTTGAAGCTACTGGATTGAACAAATCCCCCAAAGAAGATCTGACTCACTGATAGGACATCCGTTGATTCTACTCAGAGTTCATACCGATAACTCTACAATGGCAAGACCACGTACCAGGTCAGCTTCTCATAATGCGGATGCCCACGAAACTGCTAGTGTGCAACAAGCAGGACCTAGCAATCAACCAGCGATTCCGAGTGCAGGAATTGCCGCTCAAGAACAGACTCCAGTTGTCACCAGAATAGAGTTCAATGACTTGATGAGAGAACTCAGGGAAAGCAGGAGACAACTAGGAGAGCAGATGCAAGCTAACGCCAACCTGATGGCACAACTCACTCAACAGCAGCAACAGAATGCTGGGGGCAATCCCGCTCCTTACTCTTCATCTGATAGCTCAACTTCCTCTGATGAACCTCCCAGGCGCAGACGCCGCAAGACTGACGCTGCACAAGTAGAAGCTGTTGTTCAAACAACTGGAGACCGTGACCAAGCAAGAGCTGGAAACTTCAGGACCGGGGTACAGATGGAGGATAGAGGCCCGGATCATCAAAATGCTAACGATGTCGAACCTCAAGACGCACGATTGGCAGACCCCAGGAGAGGAGGCATCAGCATGGACAGGCACGTAGAACATGCACTAACCTTCCGCCTTCCATACAGACACCAGATCTGACAGCCATGATCAGGCAGTTGATGAAGGAAAATCAGGGGTTATCAAATGATGATTGGGGAGTGTCAAGAAGTCATACTCCGTTCATGGATGTTGTGTTGCAAGCGGCGTACCCCAGGAAGTTTAGTATGCCTACTATCCCTGCGTATGAAGGGAGGACTGACCCCAGACAGCATGTCATGAGGTACGAATGGATGATGGATTCAGCTAGAGCGAATGATGCCACCAAGTGTAGGTGCTTTCCGATTACTCTATCTGGGATCGCTACTATGTGGTTCACCCGACTTCCTCCGCGATCCGTATCAAATTTCGAGGAGTTGGCAAAGAAGTTTGTTGAGCAGTTCAAGATACAGACTACGCGCCCAAAGGACGTGATGTCTCTGTCAAGTGTAATCCAAAATCCCGGGGAGTCGTTGAAGGAATATTTACAAAGATTCCACGTAGCAGCAACTGAAGTCAGTAATCCCAATGACCATGCAATTCTGATGGCTGTAATGAGAGGTGTGGATCCAGACTCTGAGTTTGGAGACTGGCTGGCAGGAAAACCTCCGGCTACGCTAGAGCGTTTCTACTCTAAGGCACACCAGTTCATAAGAAGAGAGGAAGCTAGGTGGGTACGACGAGATAAGGCGCCAGGACCTGTCCAAGAGTCAATAAAGAGCAACATTGCTGTGAAGCAATCTGGAGATAGCTCGGGAAAGGTCCAAGTCAATGTCCAGAACAAGCCTGGGCAACCCAAGGAGTCCGGTGGAAGGAGTCCGGGGAAGAAGAGAGAAGCGGGGAAGTGGAAGTCGAGAATTCCAAGCTACAGCGAGTATACTCCGCTGAACGCGCCACTTGAGAACATCTACCTATCCACCTGCAATACTTTTCAGTACAGAAAGCCACGTCCAAAAGAATCAACTGAGGAACAGAAGCGGACGGGGAAATATTGTCGCTTCCATGAGACTTATGGGCACAATACGGAGGAGTGCAGACACCTACACGACGCTATTGAGAAGTTGATCAGGCAGAAGAAATTGCAAGAATTTGTGAAGGATCCTCAGGAAGGAGGACAGGGAACGTCCAACCCAGGTCGTGCACCAGCTCCGCGTCATCCCGAGGAGCCTGCCCGAACCGTATGTAGACTAGTCATAAATACAATTATCGGCGGACCTCACCCCGCGGATAAGAATTGGCAAGAGATGGAGCACTATGCAAGTTCCCTGAAGCATGCAGATTTTGAGTGCTGTTCGAACATGGAGGACGGAGCCCCTGCCAAGCAGCAGTGCATAATGACAGACGATATTGTGTTCAGAAGTAGAGACGCTGATCAGGTAGAGGCTCCGACCATCGACCCCATGGTCATATCTGCAACGATCGGACTAGCATATGTGAAAAGAATTCTGATTGATTGCGGAATTTCAGTCAACATAATCTTCAAAGAGGCTTACGACCAGATGAAAATGGAAAAAAAAGACTTGAAACCATCCAAAGCTCGTATTCACGGCTTTAACGGCGCTGCGACCGATGCAGTGGGATATGTTGAGTTACCAGTTGAACTGGGACAAGGCGAGCGTCGGAGAGTGCGCATTCTACCCTTTGTAGTTTTGGATGTGGACTCTCCATATAACGTTTTCTTGGGCCGGCCGGCCCTGGCCGAGTTTAGGGCAGCATTAGCCCCGTGGTGTTTAACTTTGAAGTTCCCGACTGACAAAGGAGTAGGTATTGTTCATGGTAACCAAGCAGCTGGTCGTTCCTATTATGTGGCTGAGCTCCGAGAGGCCCATCGGAGGGAGAAGGGAAAGGTTGCGGACAATCCCGTCCGCATCCTTAATGCGGATAATTGACAAGTAGTGCCCGAGCCCTGGCTCGGGCATAGTTCTCGGATCTTCGGAGATATAGATCCGAGAGACGACGATGAGAAACCCAGGGAAGAGAAGGCGGCACCGGCAGAATTAACAATTGACATCTCAGTTAGCCGTGACGACCCTTCGCGAATTCTGAAAATCGGATCACAGCTTGGTCCCGCGATGGCTGAAGACCTTAGCGACTTCCTCCGGGCGAATCTTGATGTTTTCGCCTGGACGCATTCTGATATGTGTGGGATTTCTCCTGCCATCACGAGTCATATGTTGAACATAAACCCAAAATATGTCCCAGTTAAACAAAAAAGGAGAGGAATGGATCCGGAGAGATCCGCCGCTCTTGGAGAGGAGGTGGAAAAACTCAAAGCAAATGGGTTCGTCCGCGACGCCCTTTACCCTGAATGGGTATCCAACCCCGTGCTCGTAAAAAAGGCGAATGGGAAATGGAGAACTTGCGTAGATTATTCCGAATTGAACAAAGCGTGCCCTAAGGACAGTTTCCCGTTGCCTAGGATTGATCAGTTGGTCGACTCCACCGCAGGACACGAGCTGCTGTCATTCATGGACGCGTACTCAGGGTACAACCAAATCCCGATGCATATTCCGGACCAAGAACACACCAGCTTCGTTACAAATGTCGGACTGTATTGCTATGTAGTAATGCCCTTTGGATTGAAGAATGCAGGAGCAACTTACCAACGTTTAGTGAATCGAATGTTCAAGGACCAGCTGGGTAGAACGATGGAAGTCTATGTGGATGACATGCTCGTGAAGTCACGACGGTCAAACAACCACATTCGAGACTTGGTTGAAATGTTCGACATACTCAGGTATTATGGGATGAAGATCAACCCTTTGAAGTGTTCCTTCGGCGTTGCATCAGGGAAGTTTTTGGGATTCATCGTCAATGCTAGGGGAATCGAAGCCAACCCAGAAAAGATCCAAGCTATTCGAGATGTGCGAGCGCCCAGGACTATAAAGCAAGTACAGAGCTTGAACGGAAAAGTAGCTGCGCTAAGTCGATTTATATCCAGGGCAACTGACAAGTGCATCCCATTCTTCGATATAATAAAGAAAGGGAAGAGAAATTTTGAATGGACGTCTAGTTGTGAGGAAGCATTCCGGAATCTGGTGAGGCATCTGGAGAGTCCACCAATGCTATTAAAACCAGTTGACCACGAAACGTTGTACGTATACTTGGCTGTATCCCCGCATGCGATAAGTGCGGCTTTGGTTCGTGAGGAGGATCGAGTCCAGAAGCCGGTGTATTATGTTAGCAAGCGTTTAACAGGGGCAGAGAGGAATTACCCTAAAATCGAGAAATTGGCTTATTGCTTGGTGATTGCATCACGTAAGTTGCGCCCATACTTTCAAGCACATTCAGTCGGCGTTTATACCGATCAACCCCTGAGGCAAGTACTCCAACGGCCGGAAACTTCTGGAAGGTTGCTAAAATGGAACATCGAGTTGAGCCAATTCGATATCGCATACTTACCGCGGAGAGCCATCCGAGGGCAAGCATTAGCAGATTTCATCGCTGAGTTTACCATACCCATCAAACCGGATCACGACGACATCATTCCCCCCGTTCGATGGAAATTATACACTGACAGTGCATCAAACGACCGTTGCTCCAGCGCGGGCGTAGTTCTTATAACTCCGGAAAATCGATCAATCTGTTATGCCCTGAAGCTCGACTTCCCGGCTACAAATAACGAAGCCGAATATGAAGCACTGATCGCTGGCTTGAAGCTCATCAGAGAACTCGGGATCAAATCAATCGAAATCTTTTGCGACTCACAGTTGGTGGTTTACCAAGTACGGGGAGACTACCAAGCAAAGGGACGAAAGCTCGCTCCGTACCTCGTTCAGGTCCAAGAACTACTATCAAATCTTGAGCGTTATGACATTTCACATATCCCGCGCGAACAAAACAAAGAAGCCGACTTATTGGCTAAGTTTGCGAGTACCGGCGACGCACAGCAAATGGGATTGTATCCCGTCGAAGTCTTGCATGCCCCGAGCATAGGCGAGATGAAAGTCGATCGCGTGTTGGAAACGGAGATCGAGAAGGAATCATGGATAACCCCATTCAAACTGTACCTGATGACCGGGGCTTTACCAGAAAAAAGGAGCGAAAGACGGCAGGTCCTTCGAAAGGCCGCGCGATACGTAATGCAGGATGGGTCAATGTATCGAAAAGGATTCTCAGTCCCATTATTGCGATGCATCGCTCATGATGAGACAAAGCGGGTCTTAAGAGAGGTTCACGAAGGGGAATGTGGCGACCATACTGGGGGGAAAACGCTAGCAAACAAGATCCTCCGCTATGGATATTACTGGCCAACCGTAAACCGGGACGCCGCAGACTATGCAAGAAAGTGTGACAAGTGTCAAAGATATGTGAAAATCCCGAGGACTCCAGCAACGGAACTCACACAAATGGTTAGTCCCTGGCCATTTGCAATCTGGGGAATCGACATAATCGGCTCTTTGCCTATATCCAGAGGTGGCGCGAAATACGCGATAGTTGCAGTCGACTATTTCACAAAATGGGCTGAGGCAGAGCCTTTGGCCACAATCACCTCTAATAAAGTCGTTAACTTCGTTGTACGAAACATTATATGCCGCTTTGGCCTTCCTCGCACCATCATCACGGACAACGGGACGCAATTTGAAAGTAGAGAGTTCAAAGAGTTCTGTATAAAGTATGGCATCGAGAAGAAGTTCGCCGCCGTTGCGCACCCGAAGGCTAACGGACAAGTCGAGGCCGTTAACAAAATAATCAAGTCCATACTGAAGAAGCGTCTGGAGAAGGTTGGAGGCAAGTGGGTAGATGAACTCCCGACAACATTATGGGCGTATAGAACTACCCACAAGTCCGCGACCGGCCACACTCCATTCGCCTTGGCATACGGCTCTGAAGCCGTTATACCCGTGGAACTTGAAGTTCCATCGCACCGAGTGACATACTATGATCCCAAGACAAACCAGAACCTCTTGCTGGAATCATTGGACTGCATCGATGAAAAGCATGAAGAAGCTGAATTAAGGGCGGCAGCGCATAGGCATCAAGTCAAGCGTTACTATGACGGCAGGGTCCGCCCAAGGATCTTTGATGTGGGAGATCTCATTCTGAAACGAGTTTTCCCGGTACCATCACGTATGAATCCCAGCTGGGAAGGTCCATACGCCATTGAATGGAAGCTTGGAGAAGGAACATTCAAGCTAGCGACCGTTGATAGCGCGACACTCCCCCGAGCATGGAACAGTGAACATCTACGGCACTATTACATTTAGCATGTTTCCTTTCTTATTTTAGGCACTGTTATTTCCTACATGTTTCCGTTCAGTCATAACATAGTTTCTTTTTAAAGTTGTAATCAAGAAGTTTAGTTGATTTCATTAATAAAGGCTTGAAGCCGTATTTTCCATGAATCACTAACGTTTCTGTATCTCACAGTTGAATGACGAACTACATTATCTTGTACGACGTACGGACTCGTATAAACGGTTTCAAATCTCCGAATCCCCAGAGCACAGATCGGAGTACTCTAAGTCCCCAGAGCGCGGACTAGAGTATAAACGACTTCAAATCTCCGAATCCCCAGAGTGCGGAGCGGAGTACTCTAAGTCCCCGGAGAGCGGACTAGAGTATAAACGATTTCAAATCTCCGAATCCCCAGAGCGCGGATCGGAGTACTCTAAGTCCCCAGAGCGCGGACTAGAGTATAAACGACTTCAAATCTCCGAATCCCCAGAGCACAGATCGGAGTACTCTAAGTCCCCAGAGCGCGGACTAGAGTATAAACGACTTCAAATCTCCGAATCCCCAGAGCGCGGAGCGGAGTACTCTAAGTCCCCAGAGCGCGGACTAGAGTATAAACGATTTCAAATCTCCGAATCCCCAGAGCGCGGAGCGGAGTACTCTAAATCCCCAGAACGCGGACTAGAGTATAAACGATTTCAAATCTCCAAATCCCCAGAGCGCGGATCGGAGTACTCTAAGTCCCCAGAGCGCGGACTAGAGTATAAACGATTCCAAATCTCCGAATCCCCGGAGCGCGGAGCGGAGTACTCTAAGTCCCCAGAGCGCGGACTAGAGTATAAACGATTCCGAATCCCCGAACCCCCAGAGCGTGGAGCGGAGTACTCTAAGTCCCCAGAGCGCGGACTAGAGTATAAACGATTCTGAATCTCCGAACCCCCAGAGCGCGGAGCGGAGTACTCTAAGTCCCCAGAACGCGGACCAGAGTATAAACGATTTCAAATCTCCAAATCCCCAGAATGCGGAGCGGAGTACTCTAAGTCCCCAGAGCGCGGACTAGAGTATAAACGATTCTGAATCTCCGAACCCCCAGAGTGCGGAGCGGAGTACTCTAAGTCCCCGGAGAGCGGACTAGAGTATAAACGATTTCAAATCTCCGAGTTCCCGGAGCATAGAGTCAGCGAAAAGTCCAAGTACTCGAGAGATGTGGTACGAGAAGCACGCCATGTCTAAAAATGTCTGAACAACACGAGAATGGACCGGGAGATAATGCAACTCATAAGAACTCGAGTTATGGCTACAATTAGTCAGCAAATCAAAGAAAGACAAGAGAATCATTCAAACAAAAAAGAAACTAAAAACTTTATTCGATAAGTCCAAAATGGGGTTACATGATCACTCCTACAAAATTCAGACCTGTCTATACAAACTACAAGTTGTGGAAGGTAAAAGCAATTACAAGATTTAAGCAAGAAACTCGTTGAACGAGTGTATCGATTATTTCTTCGACGTCTTCTTCTTGTCTTCCTTCGTTGTTTCCGACGACTCCTCTCCCTCACGCTTTTTCTTGGACTTTTTGCTTGCTAAAGAGACGGAGTCAGGAGTAGGAGACAGAACGTCCAGCGGTTTGAACTTGCCTGGGAGAATGATTTTCAAAGGTCAGTTCCGTGGGTCGGTTACTTCCAGTATTCCAGGTTCAATTTTGACCTCGACCTTTTTCTTCTCCTCTACGGCGAGGCGGTCCTTCATGCTTGTCTGTGAAGTATGCTCAGAGGCGCCGGTGATTTCAATTTCATCATCCCCTTCGGCAGGAGATGAAGTGTCGAGCTTATCATCATCCAGCGCCCCGATCACCTGAGCATCGGGACCAGGGAGTACTCCCGCGTGGACAGCATCGCTTGTTTTCCCTGCCTCCTCCTTGGCGTCATCGCTCCTCGGAGTTTGCTCGCCGTCAGAACAACCTGCACGAAAACATAAAGAATGAGGGTTAGAACGAGTAGCCACTGCTGAAAAAAGACGGGATCTTTCAACTTCTAGAGAAAGAAGAATTTCCTACCGGGTTCTGGTTGGCTATCGGTGGCGCGTGGGGTTTCACCCTCCAGGATAGGTGATAGCACATGAGCACCGAGCCCGGGGTCTTCGGGGTCATAACCAACATGCTGCTCGAATGGATCAAGTGTCGGCCGACCGGCCGATTGGGCAGAGGATTGAGCAGCAGTATGAAGAGCAGTAATATTAACCCCAGACGGGCCAGCTTCACCATCTTTCTCTTTTGGAAGGGGAGAGCCTTTGCTGTAAAGTGCCAATGCTGCGGATAAATCCGATGGCTCATTCCCCCTAAGGAACTCCTTCACCAAGGCCTCCTCATCGACCTCTTCGGAGCCTGACTCGATCTTCCTGATCCTTATCAAAGTTTCCCAGGCCTTAGCTAGGGACTCAAGGTAGCCGTCGCCCAAGAATGTTAAGTCGCGATGCATAAGGACGCGGGCTCCATATTCAGCAATCAACGGGTCAAACATGCTTTTGACCTCTTCCCTGCCGGCTTCCGCGGCCGCCTCGAGGCGAGAATCAATCTCCTCTGCAGCCTCTCTTTTGCCCTCCTCACGGGCCTCATCCTTCATTTTCTCAACCCCAGCGAGTTCGTCATCGAGCTTTGTTTTCAGGAGTCGGGTAGCAACGATCTCATCACAGTATCGTTGTGATTCTTCTTGAGCAGCTACCTTATCCTCCTTCTCCTTGGAGAGTAATTCTTTCAGCTCTTTAACTTGTGTGGCGAGCGCGTCCCTTTCTTTTTGGACAGAGTCTTTTTCTAGGGCGAGGGCACCGCTGCGCTGGACTGCTTCGTCAAGCTCTTTTTTGTGAGCCGTCTCTAAACGAGTAACTGCCTCAGCAGTATCTTTTGCGCTTTGTTCAGTGGCTTCTAGCTTCGACTTATACGAAGCAAGCTCTTCATCTTGGAGTGTGATGATTTTCTTATCGCTGCCAGCCTCCAGATTCAGACGATCAATCTCGTGTTGACGCTCAACGGATACTTCCGAGATCTTCTCCACCAAGTGCACAAACGCGTCATGTTGAACATAGACGTCGTTATTGCAAGCAATGGCACTCTGCTTCACATGCCCGGGAATATGATGAATGGCCGGGAGGAACTTCAGACCATCGAAGAAAATTTTTGGAAACTTGGCCTTAAGATCGACCATCTTTTCCGCAACAGTTGGGTCCACCGCAGGAGTAGGAGGAGGAGGCTTTGAGAATTCCGCTCTTTTCCGTTGTTCTCGAACTTGCCTTGTACTCGATGAACTGGAATGTTGTTCTCGAGGAGCATCAGATTGATAACCCTTCTGTAAAGACTTCTCCCTATCCGGCTTAGTTGGAGGAGGAAGATCACGGGACTGGGAAGATTGAGAATGTGCTTTCTTGCGGTGAGACAACTCGCGGGGACGATTGTCCCTATCTTCATAATCGCCTCTGTCCCTGCGTCTGCCTGAACCAGAATCCCATCCAGAGGGATGAAATACAAAAGATCCCTGAAGACGATCGAGTCCGTGAGAACGCCCCATATCACCTGCAAAGAATGGAGATAACAACGAGTTAAGAAAAGTCCGTGAGATGAGAAAAAACTTGAAGTGTATGATGGAATGCATATGTGCGTGTGTGTCCTAGTGTTCCCCCCGACGGACCAGTTCGTTTATCTTTACTAATCGGGGTGTTGTCTCCTTGGACCGGGAGTTGAACTCCCGCATTGCCTCTAGCGGGCGAAGAAAATTTGAGAGCTTCAGGATCGTCGAACCCGTAATTAAGTAAATCATCGGGAATGGACAGGTTTGATAGACCCCTCAGAGAACTTTCCAGATGCGGTGAGGAAGCCTCTTTCTCAGGCGGGATAGGCGTAACTTTTGAAGTGCCACCAACTTTCTCCTTTTGAACTGTATATTTTAACTTCTTCTTTCCCTTCGAAGGGGAGGATGACGTCTCAATATCCTGAACTTCGATTGCCGGATTCCTAGCGGGACCCACGTTCTCGCCCTGAGTCTCAGGAGCTTCGTCTTCTTTGCGCTCACCTTCTCCGTGCGTATCGGGAGTGCGGCGCGACGACAATCCGGCCTGTTTTTTCCCTTTACCGGACGGAGGTTTGGGAATGGTGACACCTTCTGGAAGGCTGATCCGACGACCAGGGGCTAGCAAGCCAAACCCCGACAGTGATTCATTTGAAATGATAGTCCGGATGTCTCGATCCTCAGCAGGAAGAGCTCTAATGACTTCAACAGCCTTAGAATATCCTCGGCCTTCCGGATGCAGGTTGATACCTGAAAAGATGAAATGAAGAGTTAGGAAAAGCATGACTTCGATCAAATACGAATAGTGACTCAGCAGAGAGACTTACTGCCTTCAACCCATCTCCTAGCGAAACCAGAAGGGCAGCGCACATAGAACCATTCCTGTTTGTACAGGGCGAATTTACTACATGCCCCTGTCAAGATCTGGCATTTGTGGTATGGCTCAAGGAACATAAAGGAAGGACTGTCTTTCCGTCTCTTGAACATATAAATGTATCTGATATCATCGGCGGTTGGAGGTCTGGAGAAGACAGCCATAAAAAGTAAGTAAGTCCCATATAAAAATGCATGGCCATTCGGGAGCAGCTGCGATGGAGCAATGTCTATATACTGCAGTACATCCCAGAGAAATAAATTGAATTGAGGCACGCTGCCCATCCAACACATGAACTTGTTGCAGGTAGTGTACCCGACTGGGGGCAGATGAGGACGATCGTGTCTCGAAGGAACTAACACGTCGGCAAAAGGAATCCCATGAATGGAGCATATCCGTCGCAGAGCAGCTTCGTTGATCTTCGAGGCTTGTGAATCGATCGGATTGTCTAGTAGGATGGTTGCCTCCAGAGCATCAGGTGCCAAGTTATGAGCAGGAGAAGTCGACGGGTTAGAAGTATCAACGGCTCCTTGCCTTGATGACGGCCCAGGCCTGTCGGATATGGTGGCAGAGCTAGATTTTCTCGACATCCCCAATAAATAACGAACCTGGCTAAGTGCTTGAGAAAACTATACTTAAAAAACGTTGAACGTTAGAATTAGCAACATGAGTTTTCCCCCTACGTGGTGTGTGAGCTAGTGCAAGCAATTGTGTACAAGCGATAAGAATCTAAAGATTTCAATATAAAAATGAGCTTCGAATCGTTGCCTTCGAAGACCGTCATCGCTGACCGTCTCAAAGAGCCCGTCTGGTGGTGATTATAGTTCCAGATTCAGAAAACATATGATTTATAAAGTAACCGGCCTAAGTGTAGTTTGACATTTATATTGTTCGGCATTTGAATGTTGTTCGGCAATTGTATTGTTCATCCTAAGTATAGGTCAGCGTGTATGTTTGTTCGACATGCCACAGTGTTCGGCTAAAGGCCTTGTTCGGCTAAGTCTGTGTTCGGCTAAAGGCCTCGTTCGGTTAAGTCATTGTCCAGTTAAAAGTCCTATTCGACATTCAGATTGTTCGGCCTAGGTATAGTGTTCGGCTTTGTTTTGCTCGGTCTAAGTTCTGTTCGGCAATCGTATTGTTCGGCCTCGATACTGTTCGGCATCTAAGAATGTTCGGCTTGGGTTTTGTTCAGCTAAGTTATTGTTCGGCTTGGGTCTTGTTCGGCTAAGTTATTGTTCGACATTTTAGTAAGTGTTCGGCTTTGGTTCGTTCGGCTAAGTTGTTGTTCGGCGTCCTAGCGAGTGTTCGGCCTTAGTTTATTCAGACGAAATACTATTCGGCAGCCTCTATCATTCGGCGCATGACAACATACGCCGAACCATAGCTATGCCATCCAACACCCTTACCACCTCCAACATTTTCCTTTTCCTTCTTTTTTGACTTTGGTTCGGCGCGATGGAGCTAAAGCCACATGTGCAAACACCTCAAATCCTTCCTCCTCGCCTCGCATTATCGCTCGGCAATGAGGGCAACCTACTCGAAAGCTTTTTACATGACAAACTTGACCATCTCATTTGAAACCTATTCGAGTTATACGAGGAGCAGTACCTAGATTGCAGTTAGGAGCTTAGGAAGGAATGTTCAAGTTGTAAATCTGTTCGGCTAGAGAAAATTGCAAATCTTGGAAGAGTGACAGAAATGAAAAGGTAAAGGAGAAGGGACGGGAAGGACCTGGTTATATAGAGGGAGGTAGAAGTTGAAAAGGCTATACCCGGTAGAACCGGTCAATACCAGAGTGTTCGGCATCCAAACCACGCTCGTCACGCACCTCCGTCACAGGCATTCTCGAGAAGGCATCATCAAGGGAGATTGAACCAGATTCAAAGCGCATCACGTTCGGTCACATGATACACTTTGGGGGGCAAGTGTTTCCTGGAGATTTGACCAGGCAACTAGTGCTCGGCATCAGGTGGCACCCGGCAACAAGAAAGTGTCCAGCATCCAGGAGTGTTCGGCGAAGCACTTGGCATCCAGGAGTGGTCGGCGAAGCACTTGGCATCCAGGAGTGTTCGGCGAAGCGCACGGCATCCAGTGGGACTCGGCATCCATAGCGTTCGGCATCCGTAATGCTCGGTGACCAAGAGACTCGGCGTCAAGTAGTGTTCGGCGTCAACTGGCACTCGGTGACAACCAATGCTCAGCATCCCTAGCGTTCGGCATCATTAGAACTCGGTGATAGGAGAACTCGGCAACAGGAGTACTCGGCACTCCAAGGTACTCGGCGTAGTACTCGGCAACGAGAGTACTCGGCACTCCAAGGTACTCGGCGTAGTACTCGGCAACGAGAGTACTTGGCATCCAGAAGACATTCAGTATGCACAACTACTCAAGGTGACAATATCGTTCGGCCAGCGTGCACTTTTCGTTCAAGAGCTTCGGATAGAGACACGTTTGGCCTCAACTGACAATCATCCTGCACTTCCCACACATCCAGCGTATCGTTCGGTATAGAAGGATTGTTCGGCATCAGAGCGTTCGGCATACCAGGATCGGCGTGCAGCGACCATTGTACTGGGGCTAGAGTGTTCGGCCATCCAGCCCATTTGGGAAGTCCAGCCCATATTTGCCTATAAATAGAGGGCCAGGGTCACAGTGAAAGGGATCCTTTTTTTTGGGAAAGAACACTGGGGAGACTCTGCCATTTTCGAGACTCATCTTCTCTACTTAAACAACTTCATGCAAGCATTTGATTCACGAATTGTATTTGTAATCAACTATAAAGAAGATCAATAAAGTTTAACCTCAAAGTGGACGTAGGCGATTACGCTGAACCACTATAAATTTGGTGTTCTTACTTTCTGCAGTTAGATTAGCATTGTCTTCTCTGTTTAATTTACTTTCATCACTTATATCTCGACACAATCTTTCTCTACGAGGTTAGTGACCAATTTTGGTGCTAACAGTGAGGTGTATAAATAATATGTACTTATCTACCACCCCATTTAAACCAGAGGGGAAACTAATAGCTACCCGCCTGCTTTACGAGCCCTAGGCTACCTACCCAGATCTACTCCTACAGTCTTCAGTTACCTCCTCGGTAATCATGATAATATCCACCGAATATGCTCGTCAATGCGAGGACTCCTAGTCACGATCCTGGATCATGCCCCATTGGTAACAAAATGCTAGCCTAGGTGACAAAACTGAGCTAAGGCTACTTGCCCTAAGGTCTAACCGGCCTTCAGTAAATCCCATGATTGGCATCTAATATATAAAATAAAGGTGCAACAGATTTACAGTGCAACCCCACGATCAGGCTGCACTGGCCGTCTATTCCCGCTAACTGCCAATCATATCCTGGAGCACCTCATGATAGATAAATAGATAATATCTATAAATAAATATACATATATAGGTACACCCCCTTATCTCAATCATCCATTAGTTCGCTCTAACCGAGCATCACCTCACATAAATATAATCTCATAATACTATTACCATTACGTGAGTGTCATCTACTTACAATGAATAAGCGAATAAATATTACAACAATGTCCCATACCACTACATTCATTTATTCATTGCTTATAAACTACACTCGAACTCCATAATATTCTATATAACGAGTCCAAAGAATAACCGAAGAAATAGTACCGAATGCCCCATCCCAAATGGTTTCATAACTCCATTTATTTAGATTTCTCGTCATATAGAATGAAATATCACAAAATCAAATAAAAGAATGTCATCGCCAGATAAACCCCAAAGCAATTAATAAAATCAATATCTAACGGTGAATCATTCATAACAAAAAAAATCAACGTGGAAGAAATAGAAAATCATAAAAGTCTAGTAAAATATCATTTAAACAAATAACTAGAATAAACATCTTATACTCTTAATTATTCTTATTGATTATAAAATAACTTTTAAAATTACTTATAATATTAAGTAGAAAATATTTCTTATTTTTATAAATTATATAAACTTCTGAATAACTACTTAAACCAATTATAACTCACTTTTCAATAAATTAATAATGTTCAATAAAAAATTTCCTCGATCAATTTTATATTCTAGAATTAATAAAACTAGTAAAACATTTATATATTAAATATTTTCACTTCATTTATATAATACTAAAATAAAGATTTAACACTGTAATTTACTTTCAATTCCTTGTTATATACTTATAAAACATTCAAAATCATTTAATGAATCAAGTATAATTTATAAAATTTATTATATAATTTTCTACAATTAAAATCCTATTTTAAAATAAATTTATAAATTTTCTGAATAAATTATATTTATTTCATACCAGATTATAATTCATAGCCGTCTCTTTATCTCAGACTAATTTGAAATAGAACATTCTTCCTTTATATTATATCATATTTGAAATTCTCATATTATAAAAGGAGATTTTTATTTTCAAAACATATCTAAAATAATTTAATTATTTCATAAAAAGAATTCTATATTCTTTCAAGGATTTGAATCTCTTTAATGATATTTAAATAATATTCATATTAGAAATCTCTTTAAAATAATATAATCATTTTCATAATATATTTTATAAAATAGCATTATATTTTATTTTTCCTTTAAAGTAATTCTAAACTATATAATAATATTGATTTTAAAATAGGTTTTTATAACCAAAAGAAAACTATACTTATATTTATAATTAAAATTAAATTTGTAAGTATAAAATAGCTAATTGGATAAAATTTAGTAAATTATTTATAAATAGTTTTAATAAAATTTCAAAACACTTAAATAAACTTTTTAAAATATCTTCTTAAAATAAGAAAATAAATAAATATGCAAATGTATAAATTCTGGAGTAAACGTACTCCAAGAATATTTATCATCCAATCAACACTATGAATTTATTGTGTGATCGGAGTCATGTTCCATCGAACTTCGGTCATCTATAAAATATACACATATCAACATACATGCATATATATAATTCAATTCGCAATCAAACAGAGTGATGTTTGCAAATTGAAACATCCAACCAACACAAACAATCACTATCACAACATCATCCAATTCCAAATCAATATACCAACAAATAATTCAACCATGAAATCTAATCGTTATTCGGGGTAAATATATAGATGGCTGTATGTTAAAGATTTAGATGTGACTTTAGAAACTCACCTAACTTACGAGGTTGCACCAATTCACCACTTCAACCACTATTTTGCTACGCTTCATACACCGCTAACATCCGCACACACAGAGCCCCAAATTATTGCCTTCAATCCTTAGTGTCATTAGGCCCGAGCCTACTCCATCCTCTTAGACCAACCATCGCGTCCCATTACTTCATCTGCTGCTCTCACGCTTTGCCATCCTTAGCGTCAAGGCCTCCAAATCAAGTTTCCTTCCTAATCTCAGTTGCACACATTCCTAACATCGCCTCTCCACATCGTATGCGAGAATTAGAGTCGCAGCTCCAAGCCGAGCCTCCTATCCACTGTATCCAAGCGTCTTTGCATTCGCCTCCAAGCCTCGAGCACCGCACGCGATTCATTATTTTATAAATCGTGAATTCTAATTTTTAGAAGGGGATTTGGGCTAAAATATAATGAAGGTGAATTTGGGTTTTGATAAGAGAAGTCTAGAAAGAAGGAGAGTAAAGAAATAGGTGCTTGAATCTACATGGGCTTGGGCTGGAATAGTTTTAGGCCTTGTTTTAATTCAATATAAACTAAATTATTTTCCTTTATATTTAAATTAAATACTAATCCTCGTCATTTAGCTTATAAATATTCTTCGATCCAATTTAAATTAATTTACGCTTTATTCTATAATTTATATTTCGATAACTGTATAATTTCCCTCAATTCAATACTCATTTATTTTTATTTAACTATTCATTGAATTAATGTCAAGTAAATTTACCATTTTTCTACTATTTCAATTGGATAAAAAATTATTTACACTTAAAATATTTATAATATTTATACTATTTATTGAATTAATATTTTATTCGATTTCAATATATTATTCGAAGAGGATTTATTAAATATAATTTAATTAATAAAACTTTATTTACAGAAATAATAATTACTAATAATCAAATTTGAGCATTTATTTTATTTAAATATATTTTTTATTGTGGTGCAGAAAGCAGGGTTGTTAGAGACTCTCTCCTTATGGAAATTACATTCTTGTAATTTCTTATAGGGAGACGTCAAACAACTCAATTCCCTAACTTTCTTCATATCTGCAATCTTCTATCAAACTTAAACTACTCAATCATCTATCTGGCTCTTTCTTCAATTCTCTTATCATATGCGACAATTTATATAGATTCAATTCAAAGACTTTCTATTTTCACATACAATGAAAATTTTCTAAATGTTGGATTTTTTGATTTTTTTTTACACAGTCTCCTTTGTACAAAGAGCGTTTCAATAATCATAACACAATAATATCACCATATATATACATCCCAACACGGAGTATGCTGAAACATGGGAAGATAATATAATATCATATACATTTCGATATAACGTAATAAAGTACTTTTGTTTAGCATTTTAAGCAAGTTAGCTTATTGTTATGCTAGCAAAAGCAAGTTATCATCATCATTTAGTCCAAGTATGCTTCATAAGCCCCTGTACTCATCTCAAGTTTAAATATTAGTGATATATGAAGAAGTATAGTAAGTACACACTCATATAATGAATAAGCAAAGTAAAATCTTTGTTTTAGGCCATTTTTTGACAAAGATCTCAAGGGTTGAAATACAAAATTAAAGATAGGTTCCAAAAATAGAGTTGTAGATTAGTCAAATAGCTTTCCAAGTAACCTTTCAGATCATAAAAATATAGTGTATGGCAAAAGTTATAGCCATTTTTATTAAATGTAATCATCTAAGAAAATATTATTTACATAGCAGGTCCACTGCTTCAAAATAGAATTTTAGCATAGTAAATAACAAATTTTCGAAAAAATCTTGAACAAAAATTATTCCTTACTTCCATATCTTTACAAAGTGGGGACGATCGTCGAAATCGGATTTACCCTTCAAAAGTTATGGTTAAACTAGTTAAATTTCAGCAAATACGCCTTCAGTCCAGAAATGTCAATCCACTTTTAAACATGTTTAAATACTTCTAAACGTTAAAATTTTAAAGAATTTCAAACATGAAAGTCATTCCAAATTAAAATATGTTTAAAATGAAAGAAGATTTATTAAAATTGGGTAAACCAATCATAAGTTATAACTATATTCATAGAACACTTTCAAGTGTAAAATTTAAAAATATTCAAACTCATCTCATTTTTTTCCTCTTCATATTTATTTTTCCAAAATATTACATGAATCAAAATTTATTTTTCCCAAAATCAAATACGTCAAAAGTTTACCTTTCCAAATTATCTAATATTATTTGAGTTATAAATTTTAACTACTCAAAACGTTTGTCAACAAATTAATTCACTTTTAAAATTGAAATATCAATTAATTTTCCTTTTCTTCTTATTTTTTAAACCACATATTATTATTATTATTTATTTTTGAATCTTTTTAAAGCTCATCAAAATTTTATGACATCAATTAATAAAATCAAACATGTGTATAATATGCTATACACTAAAATACAATCAATAAACCAAGTTGTACGTTTTGAAATCTTATTTTCAGAAAAATTAAGAGCTACAAAAATTTGAGTTTTCTTCAATAATTTAAATTTATAAAGTTTAAAATAATTTAATTTTTTCCCTACACTTTCTCTTTGTTTCGAAAACCAATATATATATATATATATATTAATGAGTTTTATTTCTTATAAAAAAAATTCATACATTTTCATATAATGTTGTCCAAAATATGTTTTGAAATGCATAACATTTTCCCATTATTTCTTCACAAATATTTATTAATAAAGTAGGTATAATATTTATTTTATTTTATTTTCATGATAGAATTTTTTTTCTTCAACTCAAACAAATCTAATTTATATGCATAAATATTTTTCACTAGAAATTCTTTTAATTCAATCTTAAGCAGATGTAAATTTTTCATAAATTAGTTTATATTAAACTATACAACATTCTTGCACCATAAATTTTCGTAATTCATTTCGCCAGTTGGCTGCAATATGACTTCCTAGGATAATATATCAACATCGCATCGCTACTGATCTCAACTTCACACTAACACCATGCGTACGTTGTGCAAAAATATTTAAATCAAGAAAATTTAATATCGTCCATTTTCTAATACAATATATTACTTCATAAAACAATACACAATTTCAAGTAAAATATTTCGTTTACCGTTTCCAAAATACTGTGTCAGAGCGCCTCATATAAGTGTTTAGGAATCCCTATTGATAATGTTGATAAGATGTATTGACTAGAATTCTTAAGTCACTCTATAGACAAACTAACACCAAGCAAACTGCTAAAATATTACCGATCATTTTATAAAACAATCTTCTTATTTTATTTAATCATTTACTTGTTTAAATAAAGAAATTTATTTTCAAAATTCTTATATACATTAAATTCTACAATCATTAATAATAGTACAAATCATCACACATCCATAAATATCAATCAAACATTCTATTAATTCAATTTAATTTCTCATTTCACATCTTTAATTATATTTTATTATTATTATTATTTCTTAAAAATATTTAATATCCCCTAGCGGTTCAGATTTGGATAAACCGATAACGTCTATTAATATTTGACTTGTCCAAATTTAAGTGGATTTAGATATTTGAGTGATAACTCCTATGCAATTTCCACATCCCAAAAAAGACTAATTGAGAATAATAAAACAAGCAGACGCCTTCAACAGAAAACTATTTATTAGCATCCACTGCGCACTCTGATCTCTACTGGATCAGGCTATTCTATTCTAAACCACATAGAGGTTTATTCACCTTCACTAATGCCAACATTACTGGTCTAACTAACCACCCCTTATTTCTTTACCACTATCAACAACTTAAACTCCACAAGGAAACAAACATACAAAAGTGATAGGGATAAAAGTTATATATACATATATATATATATATGTATATATAGTAGGAAAAATAACAAGTACATCCCCAGAAAATTACCCCGGTAATAATCGCATATTCCTAGTATTCTTTTAATATAAGGTAACCACCAAACACACCCAAGGGGACAGAGACTCTAAGTCCCTCTAATGTTAAAACTCATGTCTCTTATATGTGATGTACTATTCTGAACCTTGCTTTGATACAAAAATGAATCACCCTACCTATATACTCATACTATCCAAGAGCATTCCTAGATAATACATCAGATAATATGGAGAATGAGGCTATATGGGGTACACACGTGAATATTCTCTTGGGCTAACACTGGTATGTATTTAAACACTGAATAAATAATTCGCATACACATAAACAATATCAGCACAAAGTAATAAACACATGTGCCTCCAGAATAGAATAATACATAATATACAGTAAATATCAGAGATCATAAAGTCAATGTCATAACGAATACTCACACACACAAAACATATGTCCAATATACATCACAATGATATACACATGAGATACTATAAAATATAGTATGATAATCTACAATACCAAATATCTTGTCTCCTCTATAACCAGAAAACACAAGCTGGTCTCATCGTCCCTAAACCTGAAATGTCTCAGATTGACCCGAGTACTATATAAATAACACACTGGTCGAATTATATCTAAATGGGTCAATATATGTATGGAACTCGGTATATACTAGATATAACAATAATATGATAATACCATAAGAATAATTCAAAAAATAATCAAAACATCAATATATACACATATATGAATATATATATATATATATATATATCTGTGTGTGTGTGTGTCGTAATGTATCCATGGTATATAATGATAATATCTTAAACAAGCCCCAAAATGTCATATAACATAAAATACCACAAAACCATGCATAAAGATGTCATCGCCATTTAGAACCCATCAAATCACAAATCATTAAACAATATCAAATGGGTGAATCATCCATATCCAAAAATCATTATCAAAATACAGAAATCATCAATATATGAGATATCACCAAGAATAATTAGGATAGCATATTGCATTACCCAAATCTATCACTCAATCTCAAATAATATAATACCAACATGAATGTAAAATATATAAATATGAGGCGCCTATTAGGTAAATCATATATATAATGAAAGATAAGATAATCCAATATACTCTAGACATCTATCACATCACATGTATAATCTCATCCCCTCATATAGAAATAAATAGAACGAATTATGGTGGGAGAATGACCGTACAATAGACATGAAGTTCCAAGTAAAATCATAGCACAATATGGCTACTCGCCGTCTCCAAAAGCACCTAGGTTGTCCACTTGGATCTGCTCCTAATACGTAGGTGAGCTGTATAAATAATATGTACTTATCTACCATTTAGTGTAGAACCCAAAAGGAGACTGACAACTACCCTCCAACTCCAAGAGCCTTGGGCTACCCTCCCGGATCCACTCCTACAGTCTTTAGTTACCTCCCTGGTAATCATGACAATATCCACCTAGTGTGCTCATTAATGCAAGGACTCCTAGTCACGATCCTGGATCATGCCCTTATCGTAACATATTGTTGGCCTATGTGAAGAAAAGGGCTAGAGCTATCCGCCCTAAGGGCTAACCGCCCTTCATTAAATCTCCTGATGTGAATCTAATATATATACATAATAAAGGTGTCACAAACCTAGGGTGCGACCCTATGACCAGGCCGCCAGGGTGGACACTGGCCATCTAATTCTTGCTAACTTCTAATCATATCCCAAAGCACTTCATGACAGACAAGTAGATAATATCTATAAATAAATATACATGTATGGGTACACCCCTTATCTCAATCATTCATTAGTTCGCTCTACCCAAGCATCACCTCACGTAAGTATAATCTCATAATACTATTCCTGTCATGTGAGTGTCATCTACTTACAATGAATAACCGAATAAATATCACAACAACATTCCATACACTACATGACAATCAATCGTTTATTCACTACTTATAAACTACACTTGAACTTCATAATATTCTATATAACAAGTCCAAAGAATAACTGGAGAAATATTACCAAATACTCCATCCCAAACAGTATTATAACTCTGTTTATTCCGATTTCTCATCACATAGAATGAAATATCACAAAATAAAATAGAAGTGTAATACCCCAAAATTTTGTGAAAAATCATTTTTGTAAAATGATTTAATTTTTGAAATATTTAGATTTAAATATGGTGAAATTTTTGGAATAAATAGTGTGCAAGTATATGTGTGCACGTGCACACTGAAATGGCACAAGGAAGAACTCCAGATTTCTTGGATTTAAAACAAGAATTAAAAAGCAATACAAACATGACTTTGCAACATGGATATTTGATTTCTGGAATTATATGGATCATCTTAGAAAATAAGAAAAGTAAGTTTTACTTTAAAATCAGTAAACAGATTTTATTTAAAACCCAGAAAAGAAAATTATACATATAGGTGCATATGTTTCTGAAATTAAAGAGGAATTAAATAAGCCTAGATAAGATATGTATACAAATATACATTTTTAAGTACTGAAAAATATATATATATATATAAGCAAGTGAAACTATAACATTAAAATGACATGAAATGTGATACAAGTTAATATGCTTGTGTAGGCAAAAATAGCAAAGGGGATTCTCAGGAATAATTAAAATATAAAATAGGATAGTCACACTTTTAACATGACTAGGTGAGTGGCCATTTTCTGAAAAGTAAAAGAAAGAAAATGCAGCCTTTAAATTGGTTAATATGGCCGGGGTATTATGAATGAAAAATGCATGATGCTAGCCAGGACAGAAATGGAATTCTGTCAAAACCCTAGTGGAAAAATGCATATAAATAGGCAGTCTTAGCCAGTAGAATTATCTCTACCCCGAGCTGCACAAAAATAAGAAAGGAAGAAAAATATTGGAAGGAAGGAGAAAACACTCATACAAGGATTTTCTGGATTAATAAGAAGAAATATTTAGGTGAGTAACCTCACTGAGTTCATGGCATTAAGACCTGAGATGAGGCAGCCACTTTTATTGCCATTTATATATATTTCTGGTTTTGATGTATATGATTTCATCAATGCTTTTTGGATGTCTTATTTTAAATCTGATATGATTTAATATGGATGATTTTGGTGATCTTTGATTGGTTGAGACATTTGTCTTTGGATGTGTATCATACTGTTTTATTTATACTCATAAATGTTAAAGTCTAGGATCTTAAAATTATATAGAGAATACTCTCAACTGTTATAGATCTATGGCATGGAAACTTTACAAAAAAATGTTGGGAGCTGCATTATACTTGGTATAAGTGCTGAGGCTTGAGAAGAAAAATGTTAAGGGTGCAATAGAAATTTTTCTAAGTGCTGAGCCCTTAATCAAATCAAAAAAAAAAGAAGAAACTCACAAGCTAAAATTATGATTGAACCAGATCCTGAATCTGAATCAATCATAAAGGCTTGCAGATCAATATAATAAGAACATGCCATGCCTCTTTTTTTTACAGTTGAAAATATTCTTATATTTTACTAAGATCAAGACATATTGACCCCATTTAGGAAATAACTGTCTGCTTATTTCTGAGGAGAATTATGCTAGGAAAGATTATGGATGTTTCCATGTTTGCAGTGACATGTTCACTTAACATATTTGATGATAGGATTTAAGACAATACACTAGTAAATAAACTAGGGAAGGGAAGGCCAAGAAGGCTGCTGGAATGCTTGTCATATTTGAAGTATGCAAGTTGGCACATGGTTTGTTTAAGCCCTGAGATCTTTGTGCAATGATGTGAATTAGTTCATTGCAATGTGTCCCTATGATTCCTTAATAGCAGATGAGGCAGTGATTTAAATTGAATAATACAACCTGTAAATGAAGAAATAGGAATATGGATATTTCTTAGGTTGAATGGTATGGAACCAAGATGGTTCCAGTGCATGATTATGTATGCAAGTGTAAGAATGATAAATGAATATATCATACCTGAATCAACTTAATTATACTATGTTAAAGTAATTGATTGCAGAAATTTGCTTAAATAACAAGTTAGTACCCTTATATTCTCTATTGCTTAATATCATGAATGTATTGATGTTACTCATACCAGATCATAGATCTGACCCTTGTTTGCTCATGGCATATGGGGTGTCTCATTTTAAAATGAGGCAGCCACTCATGCTCTTTCAGGTAACCCAGGCACTAAGTAAAAATGAAGTTATGGCTATTATGGAGGAGTGAATGAACATGCTAGCTAGTTTCAATAAGAGCTTAAATTGATTATATCTGCATGTATTCAGGAAAAATTTTATGTTTCTAAGATTTCCAGTCATGTATTGAATATTTTATGGTTAGTGATCAAGTTGCCCTTATGTTCTGTAAAGTGTCAGATTAAATTTGTTGTTCTGTTGAAATTGTTGTGTGTTAAGGTTTGATTTGTTTTTGAAGTAGTGTCTGAAACATAAACAAGAAAAATATGCTCAAGTATCAGCTATAAAAATCTGGTAAGAAATATACAATTATGTGAGCTACTGTTTTGCATAATTTATATTATGTATTAGCTAATCTTGAGACAAAACAAAGCACAGAGTTTTAGAATAAAATCTGGATTTAGCAAGAAGTAAACTTAAAAGGATTTTATTTTCTTTTTACTGAAATGCTTTGTAAATAAGTTTGAATTCATTTCTGAATTGTATTGAGAAAAGTAAAATGTTTTTAAAAGCTTCAGACAGAATGCAATGAATGGTATCTCCATTGCTTTGAACTAGTGTGTAGCAGATACAGGATTCATGAGTTAACCAGCTTCAAATAAATGAAGTATTGGTTGATCATGATAGATTGTATTTTGAAAATAAAAATGCATTTCAAAAGCTTAGTACATTTAGCACTTGTTTCACCCAGTTTTCTGGAAAATGAGCAAAAATATTGACATGTACTTGTATATCTGTGTACATGTTGATATTTGGGCAAAAATATAAACATAAATTCCTAGAACAATTGTAGGAAAGGGTTTTAAAAATAATAAAGCAAGAAATTTTGTTTTGTATGTTAGATTATAGGATGAAATTAAGTATATATATGTGCAGATATAGGTAGATATCAGATTTCAAACCATACAGGAGAAAAATAAAAAGAAAAACAAAAATTGTGTTTGAACCGACCAGCATAGCACTCGAACTCGTGACCTTTCATGTATAAGTTAGGCGCGTTTCCATTACGCCTAGATGTTGCTTGTGTTCACTTAGGATCCACTTTCTTTTAGCCTGAGTTTGACACTATACAGACTTTAACACAATCATCTATATTAAAAGCTTGTTTACCACTGATTATTACTTGATCATTTCTTATTTAGAATAACAGACTAAAGTACATGTTTCCAATGGATTCTATGGCCAAAAATAAGGATCCAATAATTAATCTTTTAATCAGGGAATTATCACATTTTAATAGATTTAAAAGGATTTCTACTTACATATTATCATACTCTGATTCTAGTAGAATATAACATAGATATCTTCATATATGTATGTTAGGAATGATTTAGATTTAAAACAATATTTTTATATTGTGAAAGATCCTGGATATATTTTGTTTATTGGAGAAAGAAAATGACCCTGGGAAAATATATTTGTAATGGATGATATATCTATATATCATCTCTTAACAAAAAAAATTCCTTATGAAATTAGGGTGGAAATAGGAGGGTCATTTCAGTTGGTATCAGAGCACTTGGTTGCATTGATTGTTAAGTATTATAGAAATGTATTATGTCTGTTTGTTTTGGATGAAATAATTTAGATAAGAAAATAGAAATTATAGAAGTACTCATAATATACTAATACCATTTACCCAGAATTTAGTTAGCAGACCATGGTAGGAAGAGGATCTCATCACAATGCAGGACCCAGTGCACCTCAAATGCTTGATATGCAAGAATTTGTGAGGGTTTTAAGAGATGGAATTGGGCATAGGCCTGAGAACCCACATGAAGAGCTTTCAAAACTACTGAAGACTTATTCCAATTTGGGAGGCAGGAGTTTTGAAGGAACTGAGAGTGTGATGGAAATTCAAGCATGGTTGAGAACACTTGATAGGATTTTCAATGATATGCAGTTGGATGACCAAAGGAAGAGGCAAGTAGCTTCTAGACAACTGAAAGGGGTAGCTTTAAGCTGGTGGGAGGTGATCATAGCTGGAAGAAATGAAAATGAAATCACTTGGAATCAGTTCAAGGAGATGTTGGAGGCAAGATTTGTACCAGCATCAGCCAAGACCACTTTGCTTGAAGAATTTATCAAACTTAGGCAGGGAACTTTGAATGTCACTGAATACACTCAAAAGTTTGAGGGGCTATCCAATTATGGAGCAATGCTAGTGGCAGATGAAGCATCCAAAAATGATAGGTATATAAAAGGACTGAACCCAGGACTTAGCAGAGCTATGCTACCATATGCAGATAGAACATTTGATCAAGTAATTGATCTGGCCTTGAAACTGGAACAACATGACAAAGAAAGAGAGAAATATAGGAATTTTAAGAGCAACAACAAGAAGGATAAGGGAAGATATCACCCTTATGATAAAAAGAAGGAGGAGGCAGACAACAGGAAGAGTAAAGATACAAAAGCCAATGATACTAAGAAGAAATTGATTTGCCATCATTGTGGAAAAGAAGGACACATCAAACCAAGGTGCCCAGAGTTAAAAGGAGGAGCCTTCAAATGCTACCTATGTGGGAAAGAGGGGCATATGAAGAGGAACTGTCCTGAGAATAAACAGCAAGGGAAATTGGCAACTTTGGAAGGAAAAGGAAAATCTGCAGTGAAAATTGATGCTGAAAATCATGGCCAAGTGGAAGGTACATTACTCATTTGTGCCATACCCATACCAGTAGTATATGATACTGGAGCAACCCACTCTTTGATTTCCTATGAATTAGTTAAAGTATTAAAATTAAACTGCATATTGGTTGAAACCCCATTGCTTGTACAAAGTCCCCTAGGGAGTTCTAGTGTTTTGAACATGAATTGTGTGGATGTGGAGTTAAACATAGGAGGAAATATTTTTATTTCCAATTTATATGTTTTAAATTACCCAAATATAGGAGTTATATTGGGGGTAGATTGGTTAAGGCAATTTAAAGCCATAATTAATTTAGACTCATCCACCATATCATTGCAAAATTCTAGAGGCCAGAGGATCACAGTTCTATGTGAAATAGCTAAGGAAGGGAAATTGTATCATTTAGTTGACTTAGAAAAAGATCTGAGTGAACTAACCATTGAAGAAATTCCCATAGTTAATGAATACTTGGATGTGTTTGGGGAAGTTAAGGGTGTTCCACACCACAGACCAGTTGAGTTCCAAATTAATCTCATTCCAGGAGCAAGTCCAATAATCAAGAAACCTTATAGAATGGGGCCAAGTGAACTGAAAGAATTGAAAAATCAGTTGGAAGAATTAGAAGGCAAGGGATTTATAAGGCCAAGCAATTCCTACTGGGGTTCTCCAGTAGTGTTTGTAAGAAAACATGATGGTACCTTGAGAATGTGCATAGATTACAGAGAACTAAATAAAGTAACCATCAAGAATAAATACCCATTGCCTAGAATAGATGATCTCTTTGACCAACTCAGTGAAGCTAAAATATTTTCTAGGCTAGACTTAGCATCAGGATTCCATCAAATGAAGGTTGAAGACTCAAGTGTTAAGTATACTGCATTTAACACAAGATATGGCTTATATGAATTTTTGGTTATGCCATTTGGTTTGACAAATGCTCCTTCATATTTTGTTGATTTAATGAATAGAATATTTAGAGATTATTTAGACAAGTTTGTACTGATTTTTATTGATGACATTTTGATTTATTCTAAGACAGTGGAAGAGCATAAAAATCATTTGCATTTAGTTTTGTCAAGACTAAGGGAAAATGATTTAAAGGCAAAATTTTCAAAATGTGCATTTTGGAAAGAAGAAGTGCATTTCCTTGGGCATGTTATCTCTGCCAAAGGAATATCAGTAAACCCTAATAAGGTAGTGGCAATCCAAGCATGGAAAAGGCCTAGTACCATCAGTGAGATTAGATCATTTATGGAGATGGCAGGATATTATAGGAGATTTATAAAAGATTTCTCAAAAATATCATCACCACTTACCAATTTAACTAGAAAGAACCAAGCCTTTGTATGGACAGAAAAATGTGAGCAAGCTTTTATCAAAATAAAAGAAGCTCTGATTAATGCACCAGTATTGAGAGTGCGAGAAGGAAATGAAAATTTGGTTGTGTACACTGATGCAAGTGGCTCTGGGTTAGGGGCTGTGTTGATGCAGCAAGACCAGGTGGTAGCCTATGCATCTAGGCAATTAAAGCCACATGAAACCAGATATGCAACCCATGATCTTGAACTAGCAGCAGTTGTGTATGCTTTGAAACTTTGGAGACATTATTTGTTAGGTGCCAAATTCATTTTGTACACTGATCATAAGGCACTGAAATATTTATTCTCACAAAAAGATTTGAATATGAGGCAACATAGATGGGTAGAGTTCCTAGCTGCCTATGATCTAGATATACTGTATACACCAGGCAAGGCAAATAAAGTTGCAGATGCCTTGAGTAGACAACATGCCAAGGTAGCCATGTTGATGATGGAAGAGTTTAAGGATTTGTCTATACTTACTGATTTGGAAATTGAGGAAAACAGTGGGGTACAAATGATGTCCATTGAAGAAGGTGAAGGTAAAGGGAAATTAAGTATGATATCTCTGCAATCAGATTTACTTCTTAAGATTGGGAAAATGCAGGAACAAGACCTAAACATGGTGGAGAAGAAAATGCTCATATCAAAAGGGGAGGAAGTAATAAATTATCAAGTTGACAAAAATGGTTATTTAAGGAATAAAAATAGGATGTGTGTTCCAGAAAATATAGAATTGAAGGAGGAAATATTAAATGAGTACCATAGGAGTAAGTACTCCATACACCCAGGTAGCACCAAGATGTATCAAAATTTGAAAAGAAATCTTTGGTGGAAGGGGATGAAGTCAGATGTGGCCAGATATGTTGCAAGGTGCATGACTTGCCAACAAGTCAAGGCAGAGACACAAAGGCCATCAGGACTATTGCAACCCCTTAGTATACCACAGTGGAAGTGGGAGGATATATCTATGGATTTCATAGATGGTTTGCCTAGATCTAAGAAGGGAAACACAAGTATATGGGTAATAGTGGATAGGCTAACTAAGGTAGCACATTTTATCCCAGTTAGAGCAGAAAGAAATGCTCCAAAATTGGCTCAAATATTCATGAAAGAGGTAGTAAGGTTGCATGGCATACCCAAAACCATTGTGAGTGATAGGGATACCATCTTCACCTCAAGGTTTTGGAAAAGTTTTCAAGAGGCCATGGGGAGTGAATTGTGCTTAAGCACTGCCTACCATCCACAATCAGATGGTCAAACTGAGGTGGTGAACAAAGTCTTAGAGGATTTGTTGAGAGCATGTACACTGGATTTTGGAGGCAATTGGGAAGACCACCTCCATCTAGCTGAATTCACATACAATAACAGTTACCAAAGCACCATAGGGATGGCACCATTTGAAGCCTTATATGGCAAGCCATGTTTATCACCTATATGCTGGGTAGAGACTGGAGAAAGGGCTGTTCTAGGACCTGAATATGTTAAAGAAACTACAGAGAAAATTGGGTTAATAAGAAAAAGAATAGCAGCAGCTCAAGATAGGCAAAAGAAATTTGCAGATAGGAAGAGAAAGCAAGTGGAATATGAAGTGGGAGACTTTGTTTTCATCAAGATTTCACCTATGAAGAAAGTCTTGAGATTTGGCAAGCAAGGTAAGCTCACACCAAGGTATGTTGGACCCTATAAAATTCTGGAAAGAATTGGTTCATTGGCTTACAAATTAGAACTACCAGAGGAAATGAAAGCAATGCATAATGTTTTTCATGTGTCCCAACTTAGAAGATGGGTACATGATAAAGAAGACATTTTGGAAGAGCCTACCAAAATTCAAATAAATCCTGACTTGGTTTATGAAAAAGAGCCAGTGGGGATTATAGCCAAGGAAGAAAAGAAATTAAGGAGCAAAACCTTGAAACTAGTTAAGATCCAGTGGAATAGTGATCCTAATGACTGCACATGGGAGTTAGAGGATAAGATTAGAATGGATTATCCTAAGCTTTTTGCAAATTAAAAGGTAATTTTTTTTTTGGAAAATTTTTGTTATGCATGGTTGATATGGTTGAATTTGTTTGCTTATGCATATGTTTGATAAGTTTTCAGAAAAGAAAATGATGCTTGTTATAAATGTTAGAAAAATTGTGAGGACACAATTCCTAAAAGGAGGGGTGAATGTAATACCCCAAAATTTTGTGAAAAATCATTTTTGTAAAATGATTTAATTTTTGAAATATTTAGATTTAAATATGGTGAAATTTTTGGAATAAATAGTGTGCAAGTATATGTGTGCACGTGCACACTGAAATGGCACAAGGAAGAACTCCAGATTTCTTGGATTTAAAACAAGAATTAAAAAGCAATACAAACATGACTTTGCAACATGGATATTTGATTTCTGGAATTATATGGATCATCTTAGAAAATAAGAAAAGTAAGTTTTACTTTAAAATCAGTAAACAGATTTTATTTAAAACCCAGAAAAGAAAATTATACATATAGGTGCATATGTTTCTGAAATTAAAGAGGAATTAAATAAGCCTAGATAAGATATGTATACAAATATACATTTTTAAGTACTGAAATATATATATATATATATAAGCAAGTGAAACTATAACATTAAAATGACATGAAATGTGATACAAGTTAATATGCTTGTGTAGGCAAAAATAGCAAAGGGGATTCTCAGGAATAATTAAAATATAAAATAGGATAGTCACACTTTTAACATGACTAGGTGAGTGGCCATTTTCTGAAAAGTAAAAGAAAGAAAATGCAGCCTTTAAATTGGTTAATATGGCCGGGGTATTATGAATGAAAAATGCATGATGCTAGCTAGGACAGAAATGGAATTCTGTTTTAACAAAACCCTAGTGGAAAAATGCATATAAATAGGCAGTCTTAGCCAGTAGAATTATCTCTACCCCGAGCTGCACAAAAATAAGAAAGGAAGAAAAATATTGGAAGGAAGGAGAAAACACTCATACAAGGATTTTCTGGATTAATAAGAAGAAATATTTAGGTGAGTAACCTCACTGAGTTCATGGCATTAAGACCTGAGATGAGGCAGCCACTTTTATTGCCATTTATATATATTTCTGGTTTTGATGTATATGATTTCATCAATGCTTTTTGGATGTCTTATTTTAAATCTGATATGATTTAATATGGATGATTTTGGTGATCTTTGATTGGTTGAGACATTTGTCTTTGGATGTGTATCATACTGTTTTATTTATACTCATAAATGTTAAAGTCTAGGATCTTAAAATTATATAGAGAATACTCTCAACTGTTATAGATCTATGGCATGGAAACTTTACAAAAAAATGTTGGGAGCTGCATTATACTTGGTATAAGTGCTGAGGCTTGAGAAGAAAAATGTTAAGGGTGCAATAGAAATTTTTCTAAGTGCTGAGCCCTTAATCAAATCAAAAAAAAAGAAGAAACTCACAAGCTAAAATTATGATTGAACCAGATCCTGAATCTGAATCAATCATAAAGGCTTGCAGATCAATATAATAAGAACATGCCATGCCTCTTTTTTTTACAGTTGAAAATATTCTTATATTTTACTAAGATCAAGACATATTGACCCCATTTAGGAAATAACTGTCTGCTTATTTCTGAGGAGAATTATGCTAGGAAAGATTATGGATGTTTCCATGTTTGCAGTGACATGTTCACTTAACATATTTGATGATAGGATTTAAGACAATACACTAGTAAATAAACTAGGGAAGGGAAGGCCAAGAAGGCTGCTGGAATGCTTGTCATATTTGAAGTATGCAAGTTGGCACATGGTTTGTTTAAGCCCTGAGATCTTTGTGCAATGATGTGAATTAGTTCATTGCAATGTGTCCCTGTGATTCCTTAATAGCAGATGAGGCAGGGATTTAAATTGAATAATACAACCTGTAAATGAAGAAATAGGAATATGGATATTTCTTAGGTTGAATGGTATGGAACCAAGATGGTTCCAGTGAATGCAATTGTTGCAAATAGATAATTATGTTTGCATGATTATGTATGCAAGTGTAAGAATGATAAATGAATATATCATACCTGAATCAACTTAATTATACTATGTTAAAGTAATTGATTGCAGAAATTTGCTTAAATAACAAGTTAGTACCCTTATATTCTCTATTGCTTAATATCATGAATGTATTGATGTTACTCATACCAGATCATAGATCTGACCCTTGTTTGCTCATGGCATATGGGGTGTCTCATTTTAAAATGAGGCAGCCACTCATGCTCTTTCAGGTAACCCAGGCACTAAGTAAAAATGAAGTTATGGCTATTATGGAGGAGTGAATGAACATGCTAGCTAGTTTCAATAAGAGCTTAAATTGATTATATCTGCATGTATTCAGGAAAATTTTTATGTTTCTAAGATTTCTAGTCATGTATTGAATATTTTATGGTTAGTGATCAAGTTGCCCTTATGTTCTGTAAAGTGTCAGATTAAATTTGTTGTTCTGTTGAAATTGTTGTGTGTTAAGGTTTGATTTGTTTTTGAAGTAGTGTCTGAAACATAAACAAGAAAAATATGCTCAAGTATCAGCTATAAAAATCTGGTAAGAAATATACAATTATGTGAGCTACTGTTTTGCATAATTTATATTATGTATTAGCTAATCTTGAGACAAAACAGAGCACAGAGTTTTAGAATAAAATCTGGATTTAGCAAGAAGTAAACTTAAAAGGATTTTATTTTCTTTTTACTGAAATGCTTTGTAAATAAGTTTGAATTCATTTCTGAATTGTATTGAGAAAAGTAAAATGTTTTTAAAAGCTTCAGACAGAATGCAATGAATGGTATCTCCATTGCTTTGAACTAGTGTGTAGCAGATACAGGATTCATGAGTTAACCAGCTTCAAATAAATGAAGTATTGGTTGATCATGATAGATTGTATTTTGAAAATAAAAATGCATTTCAAAAGCTTAGTACATTTAGCACTTGTTTCACCCAGTTTTCTGGAAAATGAGCAAAAATATTGACATGTACTTGTATATCTGTGTACATGTTGATATTTGGGCAAAAATATAAACATAAATTCCTAGAACAATTGTAGGAAAGGGTTTTAAAAATAATAAAGCAAGAAATTTTGTTTTGTATGTTAGATTATAGGATGAAATTAAGTATATATATGTGCAGATATAGGTAGATATCAGATTTCAAACCATACAGGAGAAAAATAAAAAGAAAAACCAAAATTGTGTTTGAACCGACCAGCATAGCACTCGAACTCGTGACCTTTCATGTATAAGTTAGGCGCGTTTCCATTACGCCTAGATGTTGCTTGTGTTCACTTAGGATCCACTTTCTTTTAGCCTGAGTTTGACACTATACAGACTTTAACACAATCATCTATATTAAAAGCTTGTTTACCACTGATTATTACTTGATCATTTCTTATTTAGAATAACAGACTAAAGTACATGTTTCCAATGGATTCTATGGCCAAAAATCAGGATACAATAATTAATCTTTTAATCAGGGAATTATCACATTTTAATAGATTTAAAAGGATTTCTACTTACATATTATCATACTCTGATTCTAGTAGAATATAACATAGATATCTTCATATATGTATGTTAGGAATGATTTAGATTTAAAACAATATTTTTATATTGTGAAAGATCCTGGATATATTTTGTTTATTGGAGAAAGAAAATGACCCTGGGAAAATATATTTGTAATGGATGATATATCTATATATCATCTCTTAACAAAAAAAATTCCTTATGAAATTAGGGTGGAAATAGGAGGGTCATTTCAAGAAGTAAGTCGTCACCATATGAAATCACATCAAAAGCAACTAATAATCGATATCTAACGGTGAACTGTTCATAACAGCAAAAACCAATGTGGAAGAAATAAGAAATCGTAAAAGTGTAGTAAAATATCATTTAAACAAATAGGTAAAATAGACATCTTATACTCTTAGTTATTCTTATTGATTATAAAATAACTTTTAGAATTACTTTTAATATTAAATAGAAAATATTTCTTATTTTCAGAAATTATATAGACTTCTAAATAACATTTTGAAACCAATTATGGCTTACTTTCAATAAATTAATAATTTTACATCAAAAAAATTTCTCGACCAATTTTATATTCTAGAACTTAATAAAACTAGTAATATATATATATATATATATTAAATGCTTTCACACTATTTATATATTACCAAAATAAAGATTTAACATTATAATTTACTTTCAATTCCTTGTTTATATACTTATAAAACATTCAAAATGATTTCATGAATCAAATATAATTTATAGAATTCACTATATGATTTTATACAATTAAATTCTATTTTGAAATAAATTTATAAACTTTCGAAATGAATTGTATTTATTTCATACTATAGAATATAATTCAAAGCCTTCTCTTTATCTCAAACTAATTAGAAATAAAACATTCTTCCTGTAACAACCCTGCTTTCTCGGCTCGACAAGGCAAGGCGCAATCTCGGCTCGGCCCATCTCCCATTGGCCGACCGACTCCCTTTGGCTCGCTTGCAACCTGACAACAGGCTAACTTGTTTACTCAAGCATCTCTCCCACGACTTTCTCCCAATCGGCATAGTTTGAGACTGCCTCGAGGGCATCCTGTCATTGATCTAGCTTCATTACTACTACCTATGACTTGCACTTCGTCTCATCTCACCAAACTCGGTCCTCGGTTTTCACTAGGTCCCTATCGCTTTTATGGTCTCTGTAGACCAGCTCGATCTGTCCTGTTACCTAGGCATGCAGGAGCAAAGAGATAAGAGGTATAACTAGATGTACCTACTTCTGACAAGGAGCATGTTCCATTTCCTATAAGCATACCGAAAGTACAAGCGCATTTAATAAAAAGCATAGTAGAGCATGCTCTTGGTACAGTTCTATCAGCCTTCATCTCAGCCACATATTCCTTTCTTCCATTAGCTGTTTACCATAAGATTAATTTAACCAGATCAATGATAAGGCATGCTTCATGCCTATTTCGCAGTATGATCTTAACCGTCCAAGTATTATTTTAACTGCTATAAGAACCCTATGCATTGCCACTTCTAAAAGGTTGGTTGGGCCCCCGGTGGAGAAGACCATAGGTTGGTTAGGCCCTAAGCAGATGGGACCTAGGTTGGTTGGGCCTTCGACGAAGGGGACTCTAGGTTAGTTGGGCCCCTGGTGAAAAGGATCCAGGTTGGTCGGGCCTCAAGTGAAGGGGACCCCAGGTTGGTTTGGCCCCTGAAGGAGATCTCGGGACTGGTTGTGCCCTAATTAGAGAGGACCCAGGTTGGTTGGGGCCTCAGCGAAGGGGAACCCAGGTTGGTTGGGCCCTCGGTGGAGGGGAACCCAGGTTGGTTGGGCCCTCGACGGAGGGGACCCCAGGTTGGTTAGGCCCCCGATGGAGTGGAACATAGGTTGGTTAGGCCCCGCGAAGGGGATCAAAGTTTGGTTGGGCCCTTGATGGAGGGGACCCCAGGTTGGTTGGGCCCTCGGTGTAGGAGACCCTAGGTTGGTTGGACTCTCGGTGGAGGGGACCCTAGGTTGGTTGGAGCCCATGATCCGCTACTCAAGTTCCCTAAGATCAGCAGCTCCCTAAGATTACCAACTTCATTAGTCTTAGATGAATCATCTTTTCTTTTTATTCTACTGTAATTCCTTGTAATTGTAATAGAGCCATATAGTAAGAGAGCTTCATAGTGAACATGGACAGCTTGGCCAGACCACTTCATATCCTCTGTCATTTACCATTGAATGCTCTTTTCCCTTCATTATTCTATTAGTAAGCCTAGTGATTAGCAAGCAACCTTTGCTATTTATAACGCTTTACCATAACTCTTAGTTGACAAAAATACAATTAGCATTTTGGTGCTAGAAGAAGGGAAACCTTCGATCAGTTTCATGTGCATGCTCTTTCCCCGCTTAATACGTCGCATCCATCATCAATAGTGGCAGCGGTGAATGGTGCTCCACCGCCTCGTCCAGTCACTAAGAACAGTCCTCAACTATCTTAATTTGGCTTCGTGTCATGCACAGTTCTTGTGCGCACCCGCTCATCTCCTCACATTGCTACTACTATCAACCAAAATATAGCAACCATGCATGCGCTTAGTGTGAGGGATGTGCCTATCCACTCAAGCACTAGCTCAAGATTTAGACCGTCCTGGTCAACCCGCTTTATGGCAAAACCAGAGGGTAAGGTAACCCCTGGAAATCTTGGCCATTTGTTGAGCATCACTATAGATATCCTAGAGACCTAGCACTCCTATTTAATACTTGGAGAAACCTTTGGCGGCTTGCCAAATAGTTCTCCCATTCTTCTTCGCCTTCAATAACATCTAAAAGTGGCACGTTCGCATGTCTCAAGATGCCCAATCTCCACCGCCAGGGCATTTATCGAGCTTGCTTCCAATCCTGTAATCACTTATAAAGAATGCAACGAAGATCATAGAGCCTGGATGGTTCAACACCTTCACCTAAGCTATCCAACGAGAATGATTTATCATGTGCTCATTACGTAGTTTGGAGACTGCCGACCTTTTCCATCCAGGATTGCACGAGCCATCGCTCCCTTTCTGTCTAGCTGACTATTCGCATGGGTGGGCTATTGAGAATCCATTTCCTTATTGGGGACTGCCAGGCTATCCATTAAGAGTGGATCACCATGCATTCAATTCCTTACTTAAGGAAAGCCCGCTACCCCTTGAGTTTCAGTGATTATTTTTCCCCTTCATGTCGGGTCGCATCGATAATTAGGTATGCAGTTACAATGATCCATGACCCTTGCCTATGATGCTACCCATCCTCCATATAGGATGGGACAATGTTGTCTATACCGACGTTGTTACCTTAGTGATGCCGAAGTTGGCATCCATAGTGTGCCTACATAGAAATAAGCTAAGCATGGCTCCTTATTGTAGCGTGTCACCCTAGAGAACCTTCAAGCTCCCGAGCACTTAGTTTCAAGCCAGCTCGCATAAATCTTCTTATTGCATTGTGTCACCCTTTAGAAATTTCAAGCCCTCAATGCTTAGGTTCATGCTGAGACTGCCCAACATCGGAGTGATGCATAGATGAGTTCACTCTTTACCTTTTCTATCTGTTAAATTCTTGTGAGCGATAGTGCTTGCCGCTTGTCTCACCATTATACCACACCTTTATGCATGAGTTTTTAAGCCATCCATGTGCCCCCAATTCGAGGCAGGACCTACGACCACCTAAGTCAAGCAACATGTCACTTAGCAGAACCCTCGAGGCTCTATATGCTCTAGTTCGAGCCAGGCCCATCCGCCACTCGACACATGACCGCATGTCACCTAGAGAACCCATGAGTCAACATGTGCTCACACTCTATGCCAATGTCACCCATCACTTAGTACCTTGCTGGCACTTGGCTCTTATCAATGCCCAGGTTAGGCCAATTGCATAACAGTATTACTACTTAGCATACCTTAAGCAGGGAAATTTTTCATAATATAACGTAGGAACTCCTCTTGACTTTATGTTGCTCTAGAGAACCTTCCAAGCCCCTTAGCGCTTAGTTCATGCTGGGACTACCCATAAACAAAGCAGCACAATGAAGCTCAGATGTCACTTGGCAAGCTCGGCACCTGACGAGTGAATGGGTTGCTCGATCAATGCTCGCTTCCAAGCACATTAACTGACTCATCCAATTAGTTAAAATAGATTGTTTCACCTAGTGCAATGGACTTTTCTAGCTATCTATGATATGCAACCCTACCAGTCATAGGAAAACAATCGAAGACAACAACTAGTTTCATAGACAATAAGTTTTCAACAAAAGATCTGTTCTTATCCAGTTCAAAAGAATGTTGGGTACAATGCCTGGCCCGCTAGGCTTACAAAGATTTTTAATCACTAATTAATTAAAAAGAAGAAAAATAGAAAGGGAAGAAGAAGCACCTTAATAGTGCTCTTCAGAGGCCAGCCGGCTCATGCTCTTATCACTACCCAGACCACGTTTGGTTGCAACAATGGTCCACCGACATTTCATGCGATTAAGAACTTGTTGAAGAAAACTAAGGATGTCACCACCATCGAAGCCTTCTGCATTAAACCTCACAAGAGACCTTAAAATTCTTCCAAACAAGCTAGCTAAGGAGAAAAAATAAGGCTTCGGCCATGATAGAAGCAGTAGAGGCAAAAACTGCAATTCTTTTTAGCAGGGCGCTGAAGTGTCCAAACCGACCTGAGGATATGAATGTTAGAGCATCAAAGAAAGCAAGCCCCTCGCTTCACCTGGAACATTATTACGAGACCGATAGCAATCACCATCGTGGAGAAGGCCAAAAAGCACAAGCACATGTCCAAGGTCAAGGAAAGATCCATCTCAAGCAGCAAAAATCCAAACTAGCGATAAAACTACAATCAATAAACACAATCCTACCTCATGGAGCTACCTCCTTCCTTTTAACCAAACTAATTTGATAAAAACCCAAGCGCACAAGATCAATGGAAAAGGAAGAGGAAGATTAATTTTTTTTTATCAACAGAAAGTCGTGCAAAGTTTGAGTTTGCTAAAGAAATTACATGCTAATAGCCCCATGGGTCCAAAGGGGAAGAAGATGGGGTATTTGTACTCTTATTTCAATCGTACGCATTATAATCAAAAATGCAAAAGGATCTTAACCGTTCATGAGTGATAAGTGTTATGTCACACCACGTGCATGGATGAAATATCACATCCCTACCACATCCGGAGAAGCACAACTACTACAACCGATGGTGCAATGCTACATGGGTGGTGCATTAATTACGTAGCAAAACCGTAAATCGATGGAGTCTTCGAGATTTCACAAGCCCACACCCACTCATCAAAATGGACTTGGTGAGAAAAATGTTAATTATTTCATAAGTAAGAAGGCGGATTGATCATTGTATCTTAGCCTGGCCTGGTTTGGTTTAGGCCGATGTTGGCGTCAAAATTGGCCACCAACACCCAATTATGCAAAAACTCCAATATCCAATCCAATCATAGAAATATGAAGAGAAATAAATGAAGAATAAAATTAAAACAATCAGAAAGAAAGTAAAGGAGACAAGATTTAGAATGGTTCGGCTAACTCTGGCCAACGTTCATTCCCAAATAATCATTTTTATTATACTGAAGATTGTTTACAGTTACAATCCGAAATCCAAGATTAAAAGTTACAGAGTGTAGCCTAGGTTGAAGATAAATAGAAGTAGAAAGAAGAAGATCCTCTTTCTAATGACATGTCTGATGTATATATAGGGGAAGACGTGCACGGATAAAGCTGAAATTTCGACAGAAGGCTCTGAAGACCAAGACGAGGCCATCCAAAAAAATTCAGGCCCATTGGGACCCACAATAAGGATCGATACCGATCCCTATTTTGACGTCAAAATGGTGTCCAATCCTTTTAGGTGGTTCCCCTTGGTGTTAGCTACTTGCTCCCTATATTTCGAGCAATTCCGACATACGGTTTGTTAGATATCGTATTGTTCATGAAGTAGTATTGATTGAATTATGATTTCTGCCGATCCCTTTTGAGCTCACAATAGGGATCGGTATTGATCCCTATTTTTGTGTCCAAATTGGGTGCGATCCATTTAGGTGGTTTCCCATGGTGTTAGTTACATGCTCCCCAAATTTAGTGCAATTTCAATGTATGGTTTGTAAGATATCGCATTTTCCATGAAGTGGTGTTGCATGTACCCTGACTTCTGACGATCCCTCTAGAGGGATGGGTACCAATCCCTCCAACTTGCTTCAAATTGCATGAAATCCATAAGGGAGCTTCTCCATGTTGTATTATGTTTATCCTCCAAGTTTCATGCCAATTGGATGTGTAGATTTTGAGATGTTGATCGATCTTTGCTAGAAAATTGTGTATAGCCGATCCCTATGAGGGAAGAGAGCTGACCCCTCTAGATGGATAGATGCCGATACCTCCATCTCCTCCGAATACCATGAGATGCCTAAAGTAGATTTCCTAGGGTCCCCTCTTCTTATTTTCAAAGTTTCACTTCAATCACCTTGTGGTTGTTGAGTTATGGAGCGATCATCGTTGAGTTATGCTGCTGAGCTGAATATGAACTGATCCGTCTTTTGTTGCCCATAACTCTAACATACGAACTCTAATCGACTTGAAATTTGAAATGTAGCCACACGAGGCCTTCCTTATCACTTCAATTTAACCTTGATTGAGTCAAAAATTAGGGATTCGATCTGAATCTACTTGACCAACGTCCATAGTCTCGTTTATAACCGATCTCTAAGCCTGGTAACCATTTCTCCGGACATTACGTCTTGATGACCATGAAGTTCATTGGTTTAAATCTGCATGTGTACTGCCTTTCCAAAAGGCAGGTTAACACTTTGCCCCCCGAAACATGCCTTGCGATAACAAGGCATGTTTTGAATTGCCATAAATCCAAAATCCGGAGTCCATAATCCATCGATAGCTATATTATCCAATCCATTGCCAATCCAAATCCATGATCTCTCTGAATCGTTAGTGAAATCCATGACCATTTCGAGTCGATATCCAGTCTTGAATCTGCGATCTCTCCAGATCGTTTTGTCGAAACCCTCGACCTCACTGGGTCGTTGGCCAAACCTAAACTGCTCTAGGCCCATATCCAAATTCATAGCTGTTCGAAGCTGATATCCAAATCCATAACCTCTTCGGGTTATTATCCTAATCCAAATCCTCGATCTCACCGGATCCTTTCCAAGCACAATCTATACCCGATGACCTGAGTAGGCCAATCCATCGCGTTCGAGCGAAGCGACCCACCCCTTGCTTGGCATAGTCCATGCCTGACAATCTTGATATCTCCGTATCCTTACCGAGCATAGTCCGTACTCGTTGACCTGAATAGGTCGATCAATCGTGTTCGAGCGAAGTGACCTACCCCTTACCAGGCATAGTCCATACCTGACAACCTATTTTATCCATTACATTGATCCAAATTTTAGTATTCCTAAGTGCATAAAATAAGAGTCTGTACAAACAAAAACTAGAGTTCAAACAAAACCATAAAAACAAGAGCTCGAAGTAAACAAGAAGAAAGCAAAAAAACAAATTTCATAAACCCAAGCATTACGGTTTATCATTATCTCAGAGCATGCCTAGGGACCGTCCTCGATCCCGTACATGTGTAAGTGACTTAGCCATCTTACTATGGAGTTTTCTATTTATTCCATGCCATCTTGATCAATTGATGACAAGTTGACGATGATGCCTTTGATCTAGTGTCATTTTCATTTAATGTGGACGGTGGCTGCTCCTGTTCCATCGTCGCAGCCTGAGTCCTTACGTATTGTTCTAACTGACCATTCCTCACAAGTTCCTTAATGATATCCTTCAAATGCCAGCAGTCATTTGTATTGTGCTCATCCAGCTCATAGAATAGACAGTGCTTTCCTGATGTCCGTTCGCGTTCGGAGGGTTCCCTCCTTGCCGGCCTTCGATACTGAAGGAGTCCTCGAGTATCCAGATATATCCGTTCTAAGTTTTCATTTAATTTAGAGTAAGAAGTGAATTTGGGTTCTCCCCTTTGTCGCTACGATCCATCAAAGCTATTATTCATGTTCGTTTACTTTTATCCTTTCCTGAGCTATCATCGGGCGGTTCTCCACCTCGTACCGTATTAACTTTCGTTGCCTTTTTATCAGCTTTCGCATCTTTTTTTCGTAGAAACCTCTCTGCTTCGTGGTAGAATTCCCCAAGATCCATCGGTGGATCCTGTATCAGTGATATCTTAAAATCTGAATAATCTGCAACTCTTGACACTACTGCCATCAAAACCATCACTGGATCTGGTCAATTCATGGAAAAAACTGCCGCATTAAACCTAGTTAAGAAACTCTCAAGTGATTCTCCAGCCTACTGCTTTATCGATGTCAATGTCATCACATTTTTGGGTCTTGTAATGTGAACCCGAAACTGCTTCATAAATCCTTTGACCAATTCCGTCCATGTGCTAATAGTACCACTCTCCAACTGTCTGAACCATAGCACAACTGCATCCGTTAAGTATAGGGGGAACATCGTGCCAGGACTTCTTCTGATGCCCCAGTACTCCCATGTGTCGTATATACCTCATCATATGCATTGCTGGGTCCGACTTTCTGTCATAAGCTTCTAGTGTTGTGTTCGTCGACGGAAATTCTATCGGTTTAGAAAACCGTCGAACGAATTTAAATTAAAAATATAACCGCAAGCGCACGGCGTACACTTGTAGTACGTGGCGAATACGGGTTGATCCGCAGGGAATTGATGATTTTAAATTTCCTATTCAATCAAATTAAACCAAAGTCGAGTGAAAGTTAAGCTAGAGAATTATAAAATTAACTAACTAACTAAAAGAAAAGAGAAGCAAATATAAGAGTTAAGTGACAATTTAGAGAATAAATCCACTCTCTAGATCATGTAGTTCAACACATATGAAATCATAATCTCTCTTTTATGGTCATTAGTGCTTTAATTGATATGTCTATCATAAGTATGGCATATTTGTACTTTTAGTTAGCCAACATAAGCCATCAAACTTTGACACACCCCTTAAACCACTTACTAACTTTCATGAAACTTGACAATGGAAATGAAAATGAAATCTATTTTAAGTATGGCCTATTAACTTTGATTAGAAATATAGACCATCAAATTTTAATTTCAAATCACTTTCTTATGCCATAATCATATTTTGATGAAAAGACATTTGTGTTAGTGATTGTTTAAGCATAGCCTATTTGGTGTTAACAATACAGACTATCAAATTCAAGGCAAAAACAACATATAAACCACTTCAATCATTCTTCATTAAGCACAAAAAGAGAGCATGAATTAACAAATAGTTGAAGCTACATAATTAGAGAGCTTCATTACCCCTAAATTGAAGGGGTTTAGCCTTTCATATTTATCATTTGATTAACAAATGCAGCTTGCAACATGAAAGCAAAAAGAAAGCAAAATGAAAGCTAAATGAAAGAAAACTATTCTAATTTCATAAAAGAAAATCTACACTACTAGCATGAAAGGAAATGAACATGTAATTAAAAGGAAACAATAATTACATTGCATAAAAATAAAAGAAGATTACATAAAATAAAAATGGCTAAGTGGCCATGAAAAGAGAAAGGGAAGAGCTTGTTTATTTGTGAGCCTAAACTAAACTAAAGAGAGACTAAGGGAAGAGGGTTACATGAAACATAAGGGGTACTTATACATGTGTTAAACCCTAATTCATATTTTTGAGGAATGCCCAAAATACCCTTGAGAAAGTATGGAGGCCAAGTAATCATTAGCTTCTACTAATCATCATTTAAGTGTACATGAAGCTATTAATTCCATAAGCATGTGCATTGGACTCTAATTTGTACATTTAGGTAGGTGGGTAGGTGGGGTCCTCCATTATCTTCACTTTGAATTATTTCCATCTTCATTTGTTCTCTTCACTCTTGTACATGCATATATCATCATGTAACCACTTGTAAAATTCACCAAATTTCCTACAAAACAACATAGAAAATTCCAAGTAAATTTTCACAATTTAATAAATGCATAAAAATGACCATTTTGCCCCTATATGAAGATGAATATGTGACAATTTCAAATAATTTGAATTTTGGTTTAAACAAGTTAAAATACCCAATATGATCATTTATTTAATTTAAATAGATTAAATATGGTGGTAAAAATATGCACATTTACGTGCACATCATGTTGATAGTTTGAATTCTGTTAGGTTCTGAGCATTCCTTATATTAGGAGTGAATGGACTTCTATTCACATCCTCCAGATCCCTATTCACTAACCCTCCACGCATAGCTCGCCTGATCATCTTTGTAAACCTGTCATTGTCTTCTAGTGGCGGTCTCCTATCATTATGTCCAAGTTGCCCCCCGAGTCTACGAGGGAATTCTGGAATGTATTCCTCCAAACGAGCATCCAAATTCCGATTCGCATCAAGCTCCACAGGATTGACTGCGGATCCTCCTGCATCATGATCAACCAGACCCGAGGGCATGCCTCCTAGCCTTTGGAGATCGGTATCGATCCCTCTAGGATAGTCGAGGACAACCCCCTCTACTTTACCCCACTCTTTCTTCCATTGGCTCCATTTCCATGTTCCCGGTTCTAATTTCCAGCGATTCCTGCCACCTCGATTCCTTAGTCCATAGCTCCAGTAGTTCCTATCATTCCAGCTCCTTGGTTTTGCATTCCAGCAACTCCTATGGTTCCAGCCTGTCCAATTTGTCGGAGTATATTCTACATCATCTCTTGCTTCCTTTTCAGCATCCTCTCCTGCATAGCATCCATCATTGTTTCCATTCCATCCTGGTGATGTAGATAGATGCTTGATCAGCTCCAGCTCCCGAGGAAGCCTCTTGACTCCCTCCACGGTGGCTCCTTTCTGGTAGCACTCTCCTTTTTGATTGTCTCACCATTGCTTCCTATATCCAAGTATCCAAGCTTCAAAATCTAAGCTCCAAGCTTCCAAATCTGCATGTGCAAGTCTTCTCGGTGAAAGCACCAAAATGTTGGCGTCAAAATTGGCCACCAACACCCAATTATGCACAAACTCCAATATCCAATCACAGAAATATGAAGAGAAATAATTGAAGAACAAAATTAAAACAATCAAAAAGCAAGTAAAAGGAGACAAGATTTATAGTGGTTCGGCTAACTCTAGCCTACGTCCACTCCCAAATAATCCTTTTTATTATATTGAAGATTGTTTACAGTTACAATTCGAAATCCAAGAATAAAAATCACAGAGTGTAGCCTAGGTTAAAGATAAATAGAAGCAGAAAGAAGAAGATCCTTTTTTGACGCCGTGCCCACTATATTTATAGGGGAAGACATGCACGGATCGAGCTGAAAATTTGACAGAAGGCTCAAGAGACCAAGACGAGGCCACCCAAAAATTTCCAAGCCCATTGGGGTCCACAATAAGGATCGGTACTGATCCCTATTTTGATGTCCAAATGTGGTGCAATCCCTCTGGGTGGTTCTAATTGGTGTTATCTACTCGCTCCCTAAATTTCATGCAATTCCGATGTACGGTTGTGATATATCACATTTTCCGTGAAGTAGTATTGATTGAATTCTAATTTCCGTCGATCCCCTTTTGAGCTCACTATAGGAATCAGTACCGATCCCAATTTTGATGTCCAAATGGCGTGCGATACTTCTGGGAGGTTCCTCGTGGTGTTGGCTACTTGCTCCCCAAATTTTGGGCAATTCCGACATACGGTTTGTGAGATATCGCATTTTCTGTGAAGTGGTGTTGCGTGTACCCAGACTTCTACCGATCCCTTTAGAGGGATGGGTACCGATCCCTCCCACTTGCTCCAAAATGCATGTAATCTATAAGGGAGCTTCTTCCTGTTGTACTATGCTTATCCTTCAAATTTCATGCCAATTGGATGTGTAGATTTGAGATATTGATCGATCTTTGCTAGAAAATTGTGTATAGCCGATCCCTATGAGGAAAGAGGGCCGACCCCTCTAGATGGATAGATGTCGATCCCTCCATCTCCTCCAAATTCCATGGGATCACTAGAGTAGACTTCCTAGGGTGTCCTCTTCTTGTTTCCAAAGTTTCACTTCAATCAACCTTGTGGTTTTTGAGTTATGAAGCGATCATCGTTGAGTTGTGCTGCTGAGCTGAATATGAACCGATCCCTCTTCTGTTACCTATAAATCAAACATACGAACGATTGACTTGAAATTTGAAACGTAGCCTCACGAGGCCTTCCTTATCACTTCATACCAAATCACCTTGATTGGGACAAAAATTAGGGATTCGATCTGAATTTACTTGACCATCGTCCATAGTCTCGATTATAACTGATCTCTGAGCCAGGTAACCATTTCTCTGGGCATCCCATCTTGATGATCATGAAGTCCATTGGATTAAATCCGCCTATGTACTGCCTTGCCAAAAGGTAGATTAACAGCGGACTATGGTCCAAGTCAGCTTGTAAGCCAGCTACAGCTGGGGGCAGGTCGACTGAGTTTTTCCTATATGTTCATAATCTAGCCTAGTAAGCATCGCTTCCACTGCTCAATTGCAGGTCAAGCCTTTTGCTGGTTAAGCCTCCCAATGCAGCAACCTCAGCAACCAGCTTCCTATCAAGACAAGGCATAAGCCTGACTTGGCCCATCTCCCATTGGTCGACCGACTCACTCTAACCCACTTGAAACTCGGCAACAGGCCAGCCCACTTACTCAAGCATTTATCCCTATGTTATCTCCCGATCGACATTGTCATCCGGTATCCTAACCCGACTATATTGGACTGATTGTGCAAGACAGATTCGACTATTTTCAAGAAGGATGACCATAGAGCAATGGCTATAGGATCCGAAAGTAGAGTACAGATGGATATATGAAGCCGGGATTGAACGAGTTGGTAGACAGACGATGTTAGATGCTAGAAATATGGAAGATAGCTTGGATAGGCAAAGGATCGACTTAGCTAAATAGTACCTTAGGCATCGGCATAGTCAGTTGGATGAAGGGTCAACATTGATGAAGTAATGGAGGGATCGACATAGGTGGCGCATGGATCGGTATAGCCTCATGGAAGAGGATGGGTTGGCATAGGAACATGGAATAGGATGGATCGGCACTGGAATATAGAATAAGAGGATGGATCGACATAACATTGGGGAAGAGGATGGATCGGCATATCTGAGTAAACTAAGGAGGGATCGGCATGTATTATAAAACATGAGCATTTTAGCAATCAATATCCGGGTATCCCATGGTTTAAAGCTAATGGAATTTGGGGAGCATATTATATGGACCCTAGGGGTCATGCCTCGCATGTTAGAATGACAGAGGATGAGGGATCGGCATGATATTAAGAAGGGTTTGGCAGAGAGCGATTTGCAAGTAGGTTCGAATCAAATATCAATCAAAGGCATGAGTTCTACCTACTCAATCAGCATGATATTTGGAGTACCAACCTGTCTAAACATGAAGAAGCCACCATAAGGATCGCTGCTCCAGAATTGACCAATGGATGGATTAGTATTGATACATCTTCATTGGGATTTGGGCCTAGCGACCCCTATGGTGGGACCATATGGATAAGAAGGTCCTGTAGACGAAGTTCCAGAGAGATTAATGGTCGCCTTCACCTATAAATATCGGCTTAGGGAGTCATTTAGAGGATTTTTACGTTGTTGGCTACACAGTTCTTTATTGTAATCAACTTTCTTCCTTACTTCTTGCTGTTTGCTATTGTAATCAAGTTATATGTGAATCAACAAAGAGAATATTCAAAGTGGACATAGGCATACGACGCCGAACCACTATAAATCCTAATGTTCTTGTTTATTGTGTTGATTTGCTTATTAGTTTACTTTATTCCACTGTTTTACTTTAGTTTTCTTTATTTACTTCTCTACACAAACCTATTCTTAGGTGTTTGTAACCAATTTGGTTGCAAACATTTTGGTGCTTTCATTGAGAATCTGATTCTTAGTCTGTTAGGATCCCCTTTATTGCTACTGGATTGAGCAAATCCCCCGAAGGAGATCCCTAGCTATCTTCAAAAAGCTTGCTTACACAACTCAGATTTGCAAAAATCTAAACAAGGAGATTGACAATGGCGATACATACCAGATCCACTTCTCAGAATGTTGATGGGAATGAGACTGCTAGTATTCAACAAGGAGGCCAAAGCAACCAACCTGCAAATTTAAATGTTGATCCTACTGAAATCCAGAACCCTGCTGATTCTATAACCAGAGTTGAATTTAATAACTTGATGAGGGAGTTGATGGAAAGCCGTAGATAGCTAAATGAATAAATTCAGACTAATATTACCCTGATGAACCAGACAACTTAGCAATAGCATGGGAACTCCAGAAGGAGTCCCACTCTTTAATCAGCAGCGAAAAGTTCAAGCTCGTCGGATGAACACCAGAGGCTTAGGCATCGCAAGATTGAAGGAGATCATGTAGAAACATCGAAGTGCCGCTTGGAAGACCAATATGGCCTGCCAAGACGGATCAATGTTGATCCCTCCATAGGGATTGGTACCAATCCCTCCTCTAGAGGAGGGATTCCCCCACTACACTTGGGAATCACACAGGAGCTATTCCCGAAAGCTTGGATGCTGGAGTTTGATTGAATGCAGATCAGGTACCTCACCGGAACGATGACGAGATGGATGTCCAAGGTGCACACAAAGAGGATGGTGGACCAAGAAGGCATGAAACGTCATGTAGACATTGACCGGTCCATTCACGTAAGGTGGAGTGTGACCACCGCTTGGCACCACCCATCCAGACACAGGATTTGTCGGCAATGGTTAGACAGTTAGTGAGAAAGAACCAAGGTTTGACTAATGATGACTGGGGAATTTTGAGGAGCCATACCCCGTATGCTGACAATGTTTGGATGCGGAATATCGAAGAAGATTTAACATGCCATCAATGCCTACCTATGAGAGAAAAAACTGACCCTAGGCAGCATATTATGAGATAAGAATGGCTGATGGATTCTACAAGAGCCAATGACATAACCAAGTGCAGATGCTTTCCCATAACCCTTTCCAGTATAGCAACGATGTGAATCACGAGACTACCTCGACGGTCAATTTAGAGATTCAATAAGTTGGCAACCAAGTTTGTAGAACAATTCCAAATGCACGTAGTTCGTCCTAAAGACGTCATGTCCCTTTCAAGTGTGATCCATGCCCTAGGGGAATCGTTGAAAGATTACTCAAAGAGACTTCATAACACCGCCATGGAGGTGAGTAACCCTAATGATCATGCTATACTCATGGTTGTTACAAGAGGGATTGATCCGAAATCTGAGTTTGGGGACTGGCTGGCAGGAAAACCGCTTGCCACATTGGAGCGCTTCTATTCAAAAGTAGCTCAGTTCTTGAGGAAAGAGGAGACCAGGTCCTCTAGAATAAAGAATGTCGTGGGACCGAGTGGAGAAGTAGTATAAAATAATATTGCAATAAAGCGGTCTAATGGTAGTTCCAGAAAAATCCAGGTTAATGTTCACAATAAGCCGAATCAACAAAAGAAAGATGGAGACAAGAATCGAGAGCGAAAGAAAGATTTTGGAAGACTAAAGCCCATTATTCCAATGTATGAAAATTACACGCCACTAAACATGTCCTTGGAGAACATTATCTATCGACCTACAATACCATGTAATACAGGAAGCCGCACCAAAAGAGTCGTCAGAGAAACAGAAGCAGACCGGGAAGTATTGTCAGATTCACGAATGTTATGGACACAATACGAATGAATGTAGGCACATCCAGGACGTTATAGAAAAATTGATTCAGGAAAAGAAGTTGCAACAGTTTGTGAAAACTCTGCAAGATGGCAGACAGGGGACATCCGACCGCAATCGAGGACAAGCTCCGCGTAGGGCTGAGGAGCCTGCGTGGACTGGTGGAAGACTAGTGATTAATACGATAGTTAGGGAACCGCACCCTGTAGATAGGAGTTGGCAAGAAATGGAGCGTTATGCTAGCATGATAAGGCATGTAGATTTTGAATGTTGTTCAAAGACGAAAGATGGAACTCCAACAAAGCAGCAGCGTACCATGGCAGATGATATTGTGTTTAGAAGCAGGGATGTAGACAAAGTAGAGACTCCAATAATTGACCCGATGGTCATTTCAACTATGGTTGGTCCTGCGTTGGTAAGAAGGATTTTGATTGATTGTGGAAGTTCGGTGAATATAATCTTCAAGAAGGCATATGATCAGATGAGAATGGATGCCAAAGATTTAAAACCATCTAAAACTTGCATACATGGTTTTAATGGCGTGGCGACTGAGGCTGGTGGTTATGTGGAGTTTCCTATTGAATTAGGAGAAGGTGAATGTCGGAGAATGTGGATCCTACCGTTTATTGTTTTGGATGTTGACTCGCCATACAATGTTTTTCTAGGCCGACCGGCCCAGGCTGAATTTCGGGCAGCTCTTACCCCATGGTGTTTAACTTTAAAGTTTATAACAGATAATGGTGTAGTGGTTGTTCATGGTAATTAGGCAACTAGATGTGCCTGTTATGTAGCTGAGTTGAGGGAAGCTCAATGTAAGGGAAATGGGAAAGGTATGGACAAATCTGTCAGCATCCAAGTTACTGAAGATTGACAATTGGCACCCGAGCCTTGGCTTGGGCGGCACAGTAAGTTCTATAGAGATATAGATCCGAGGGATGATGAGGAGGTGCCCAAAGAGACTAAGGCTACACCGGCTGAGCCGACGATTGATATCACGGTCAACCATGATGACCCATCGCAAGTCTTGAAGATTGGGTCGCAGCTCAGCCCTTCAATGATGAAAGAGCTTTCTAGTTTTCTCTGAACGAATCAAGATGTGTTCGCTTGGACTCATTCTAACATGTGTGAGATCTTGCTTGCCATTTCGAGCCATGCATTGAATATTGATCCAAAGTATGTTCCGGTGAAACAAAAAATATGACGCAAGGATCCGAAGAGATATGCTGCTCTTCAAGAGGAGGTAGATAAACTAAAAGTCACTGGGTTTATTCACGACGCCCTCTATCCCAAGTGGGTATCTTATCCTGTGCTTATGAAGAAGGTGAATGGAAAATGGAGAATGTGCATTGATTATTCAGATCTGAACAAAGCATGGCCAAAAGACAGTTTTCCCTTCCCAGGATTAATCATCTAGTTGATTCAACTGTAGGACACGAATTGTTATCGTTTATGGATGCGTATTCGGGATATAACCAAATCCCAATGCATATCACCAATCAGGAGCACACTAGTTTTGTTGCAGATGTTGGGTTGTATTGTTACGTAGTAATGTCGTTTGGATTAAAGAATGTCGGAGCAACTTATCAGCGCTTGGTTAACGGGATGTTTAGGGATCAGATTGGAAAGACAATGGAAGTGTATATCTGTGACGCCCTACCTCTATACCCATGCTAGCCAAGAACACTACGGAGTAATGTTGTCGACTAGCATGGAGAATAAGGCTGTTGAGGAGCGACCATCCATGTAACTTCTTTGTGCGAGCACCGATATGTCAGATAGTATAGCATGCATTTCATTTAAGGAGGAAATCTGACATACCGATACAAACTCAAAGTTATCACACAGTGGCTATATATAATCTTCGGAAACAAATATAGAAATAAACATAACACAAACCAGTCACAGACATCCATATCACAAAGGCGGAAAAAGATATGAATATATATAACACATGAAAGTGTACATCAGAGTAGTGGTCTGAAAGATCCATGATAATACAAAAGGATAGCTACAAGCTTCACAAAAGCATAAGTATACATCACGGAGTCTATATCTCAAATGTATACAACAAAAACTAGTAATCTTAGTAGTTAGTCAAAAAGTCAGAGTAATCCCAGAAGAGAAGTCAAGCAGAAGCACCTGTAACATCTCGGTCTGACCCGAGTATTATTTATAAGAAAATAATAAACGGATCAGTCTAGCTATAAATATCAGATGACATGATATAGAATAAAAGATATGGCATAAACGTATAATAACCATAATGGCATACTCCTATAAGTATGCAAATGATAATCAACAAGAGATCAATCAATATCACAAGAATCTTCTCAAAGACCCAAATCCACAAAAGGATAATGACACACGAGTTCACCAATGCACAAAAATTGATAAATCTTATCAATGAAACTCACGAAAATTGGTGAAGCACAAATTCCAGAAATCAACATACGAAATCCAGAAATCACATAATTCGGAGCAACGACGTCGTACAGCGTAATGTCCGATGATCCAGAGACACAATAAATAGGAACAACGACGTCGTACAACGTAACGTCTGATGAACCAAAGCACGATTAAAAAGGAGCAACAATGTCGTACATCGTAACATCCGATGAACCAACCATAGGAAAATGGAACAACGACGTCCTACAGCGTAACGTCCGATGAACCAACACACGATAAAAAGGAACAACGATGTCGTACAGCGTAGCATCCGATGAACCAACACATAGTAAAATGGAATAACGACGTCGTATAGCGTAACGTCCGATGAACCAACACACGATAAAAAGGAACAACGATGTCGTACAGCGTAACATCCGATGAACCAACACATAGTAAAATGGAACAACGACGTCGTACAGCGTAACGTCCGATGAACCAAATCACGATAAAACGGAACAACGACGTCGTACAGCATAACGTCTGATGAACCGAATCAAAGAGACATCGCACATTGCTAGTCTAAATCACGAAAATGATCGTCATTGATCATCAAGAAGTGTCAATCACACTAAGCTAGTAAATATATGAGTTTAGCTTCATGTCCCATAACCACTAGCTTCACTTAAATATTTACGAACAAACTGTAGATCTTCACTAGGAAATTGTCACAAAAGGTTCAGTCGAACAAGTCCAAGAATTAACCGACGAAGTAAACGCAAGCATTTCATACCACCTGTTTTGCTAAGCCGTTTAATTAGATTTCTCATCTGAGTGAAGTAAAGGCTTGTATATACTAATAGATTGGAAAACGGTTTAGGAAAAAAGAGCTTTGTACTAAAATAGAGTTAAAATCGTTTTGATGAAAGAGTATTGATATTTACTACTAGTATTGAAACCTTTATATTTTTAGAGTGACAAGTCACAAAATTTGATTGTAGAAACAATCGGTCACAAAAGTCAACATTCGATGACGTGAATAAAATCCAAGGAAATCAGCTCAAAATGCATCAAAGTGGAAGTAAGTGGTGCGACCTAGCATGCCGAGCGACCTAATGAAATACAGGTCGAACGACCTAAGTATAAAAAGGCGAGCGACCTATAATTGGCGCGACCTGGCAGAGGGCGACCTAATATGGAACGAGCTAAGTGGTGCGAACGACCTAATAATGGCCGAGCTAAAGTGCAACTACCTAAAGAGGTAGCAACTTAAAGTTAATAGGTCGAACGGCCTAAGTATAGCATGTCGAGCGACCTAGGTGGGCGCGACCTATCTTCGTGACATGGCCGAGCGACTTATCAAGGCAATAGGGCGAGCGGCCTATAGGTAATGCGACCTAAGGTTCAAGCGACCTAAGGAGTTAAAGCAGGTCGAAATAGCGACCTAAAGAGTTAAAGCAGGTCGAAACATAGCGACCTAAAGTGATGAGCGACCTAGTGATTAATGAGCTAGGTAGAAAACAGGTCGAGCGACCTAAAGGAAACAGTGCGACCTAATGAACAGCATAGGCCAAGGTGGTGCGACCCAAGGGGTTCGCGACCTAACTAATCGCGACCTAAATGTGAAAATGGGGTCAAGCGACCTGAAGGAAATAAGGTCTACGACCTAATGGTATTGGGGTCATGAGACCTAAAGGAAGCAAGGCCTAACGACCTAAAGAAAATAAGATCTAACGACCTAAAGGAACTAAGGTCAAGCGACCTAAAGCCAAGCGAGCCAAAGATTCCAGGCAAAACGACCCAAGCGACTTAATGTGGCCGAGCGACCTAACGTAAAACAGGTCAAACGACCTAAAGTCTAGTGACCTACGACCTAGCGACCTAATTCCGCACGACTTAAGAGCGAACGAAAATATGCAGACCGAGTCTTCGAGGAAGTGCGACCTCGGCCCAGTAATTCGCCAAAAACACTAAAAACTGGAGTTTTTCGCTAATCCAATCCAAACCAAATGCAAATACACATGCTAAAGTGATAGGAATTCATTCCCAACAATCCAAGACAGTTATAGACAAGAATGTGAGATAAAAATCTCACCTTTTCACGGAAATTGATGGAGGTGAAGCTTGAAAGCAAAGCAAGAGCAATAATCAAGCTTGAATCAATGTCTTCACTTAAATTTGGAGTAGATGTTGGATTAGAAATGAAGACTAAGGCTTTGGAGTTTTAATTTCCCATTCCCTCCACCATTTTTGAAGAAGCTTTAGAGTTAGGAAATTATGAAGAAGGAAGTGATGAAGAGGAGATGGGTTGGGACTGAGTTAGTAAGTGGTTCAGCCCAGACCAAAGCCCTAAGTGAAAAAGTGGTGAAAATTCCACTATCTCCAAACATATCAAAGTTTATACTTAAAAAGATCGCAAACGTCATTTTGAACTCAATGGAGGTGGTCTCGAGCCCTAATTTGACCGTATGCAAAAAGCAGCTTTTCGGACTAAGATCCGACTTACGATTAAATATTTAAATAAAATTTTTAAATATAAAATCAATAAATATGCGGGTTGTTACAGACTTCTCTCCTTAAAGAAATTGCGTCCTCGCAATATATAAGATGAAAATAAAAAGTAACAACCATAAAAGCATATTAACACAAAAGAAATATGAAATAAGAAGTTCACCTCAAAGAGCATGAGAAAGAAAGTCCGGATGTGTTCGCTCGATGAATTCTCTAGATTCCCCAAGAGAAATCCTTGGGATTTGAGAACCATAGAACTCACACAAAGAGAACATTTTTTTTTTCGAAGACGTTTGACTTCCGAAGCAATGATGCGAATAGAATGTTGCTCAAAAGTCAAATCTGGTGAAACTTCAATCCCTACTATAACACCAGGCTCAAGTATAAAAATCGGAAACCTAATATCATTTCCATAGTTAAAAGACGTGGAAAACGTCAAGAATAGCAGAAAATTGAGCCGGAGCAACGACGTAGTACAAAATGGTACGCCTGAGAAACGAGAATCTCGAATAATTTGGAACACCGACGTAGTACAAAAACGGTACGTCCAAGTGAACCGAAAAGCCGGGACATCGATGTAGTACAATAACGGTACATCCGATGAACCAATAACCATAAAAGAACATCAGACGCTAGTCCATAAAGGGAATGAGATGAAATTCAATAAAATGAAGTATATCGAAACGTCCGATGTTGGAAAGATGATCATTCCATTTGGACATCATCAAAGAAACAACCACTTGTTGTTTACAACAAAGTGCATCGGCAACACAATTCCCCTTTTTGGGAATATACAAAGAATATCAAGATCATTAGATGTAAGAAACTCGATCCAATATTAAGTTCCTTATGAGAAAATAAATATTCCCAAAATTTATGTTCAGGGCAGAGAATAAATTTCTCACCCAAAAATAATGATGCCAAATTTTTAAAAGCGAAATTGATAGCCACGAGCACTAGATCATGAGTGGCATATCTAGTCTCAACAGGCATTAATGATCTAGAAGCACAAGAGATAGCACGTTCTCTTTTGCATCAGAACGACATCTAAACCAATACGATTAGTATTGGTACAAAAGATAAAGTCTTGGTTCCCATCGGGAATCAAAAGAATAAGAGTATCGAAAAAAGTTCTTTTAAATAGTCCTCTTTCCCGAAAAGGTAAAACTTTAAAAATTGTATTTATCTTAATGTAATAACCTTTCTAGAAAAATTTACATTTTTACAAGTCAATCTACCGTGTCTGACTGTCTCATCAAAGCGTTTAGGAGATTCTTATCGATAACGTTGATCAAGCGCATTGACCAGAATTCTTAAAGCACTCGATAGGCAATACAATCACAAAATCATTTTCTATATGATAAACATGTTTCTTAAAAACCTTTAATAATATTCTTTGCTCGTTTAAGAGCGAAAATCAAATTGTACTTATAAATAAATCTTATGAAAAAGATTTGCAAAATTTTAAATTGATGTTTTCATCCAAAATCAATAAATACAAGAATGGAGTCATCGAGATCGTAGAATACTCGATTCATAAAATAGATGAAATAAGCTAGACAAACTGAATGACATAATAAGTCATTCATAAGTTTCATAACGAGTGCGGAATGCGGTAAATGAAATGCTAACTCCCGCAACTCGTAGCAAATGAAAATCAGTGGCAAGGTCGAGCTAAAAAGACCTTATCACTACTCAAAAGATTGCTTAGGTGATAATCCTAAGACAAACTCAAAAATACCAAAAAATTCTCAAACTACATGAATGAGAGAAATGACACTTTCCTCATCATGTGAGCTTAAAGAATAAAATGATGCCATCAAATTGGGATCAAAATCACAAAGGAAAAACGGAAATCTGCTTAACAGATTGAAAATGTCCACACGGGACAAAGGATATGGCTTCATAATAATTAAGCCAATCCTTACAAAAGTCAATTCCGAAGCATAAGTAAAAATCGACTAGGAAAGAAAAATCACATAAAATAATTTCGACATAAATAAAAAGCAAATTGAGTGTTGCGGATCCACCAACCGGATTCGCAATTCTCAAAGAAGTCATCAGGCCGAAAAATGTTTTAAAGAAAAAGAATCACAAGTTCTTTTGATATAAAATTAATGAGATGAAACCCATATCACAAAGAACTCGAATAAGATAATCTCAAAAGAAATATCGTCAAAGATCGAAGGAGAATTACCTTAACCAAGAGAAGTGTCACTGGGGGCTTGAACAACATTTAGCACTCCCTCTCTCCTACTTTTAAGAATGGTACAGGTAGATATAAGATGACCCGAACTTTTGAAATAACGGCAAAAGAGAGGTTTCGGGCATTCCCTTGCATAGTGGTCCGTAAGACCACAATTGTAGCATCGTCCACGACTAGAGGTAGGAGTCTTTTCTACCGGAGTTTGTTGCTTCCCTTTCTTGATGGGATTGGGGCCTGTGAATTTAATAGGCCTTTTCATGTTGTCGTTGAAGTTCTGTTTGGCACGCACAACTTCAATATCGCTTTCTCTATCGGCCTCTTCAAGACGAAGAGCGATGTCAATAAGCTGATCAAATGAAACTTCTAGTTTCAGAAGTAATGACTTCTTGAGGTTCTTATTCAACCCATAGACGAACCTCTAATTTTTCTTCATCGGGGTATTAATATACTCAACCCCGTATTTAGAAAGAGATTCGAAAGATGCGACATAATCTGTCACAGAAGATTCACCTTGAACAAGGTCTATGAAGCGCCGTGCTAAAGTTACTTTTTCAGCCTCCGGCACAAATTTCAATTCGAATCTTTCCCGGAATTGCTCCCAAGTAAGGTCCGCTTCAACGATTTCAGAAATTGAAAGCTCATACCAATCCAATGCTCTTTCTTGGAGCATGCTAGAAGCCACCTGGACTCGATGTAGATCAATAAGGTTCATGCGAGAAAAGATGCGATCGCATGATTTGAGCCAAGCTTGAATTTCGATAACACTCTCGGATCCCCGGAATGGCCTTCCACCCAAATCGGTATAATCTCTACACAAGCGTGCAAAACCGGATCTAGGATGAGTAGGCTCTGGAATGGGTCCGATAGCTTGAGCATTCTTAACAAGATCTAGAAGCTGCAGGGCAGACATAAATACTCCCTCCTGAGGAGTAGCACTAGATTGACCGGCGTTGGGACGGCCAGGTCTAACCATTTCTTTTCTTTAAGAAAGAAAGAAAAGAGAAAAAGGTTAATCTCAAAATGAATATCAAACAAACTTGATTGATAAAACAAGGAATCATAAAAGAAAATAGGATAGAACGGTACGAAGACTCGAATCAAATCCTATGGCACGATTCCTAAGAAAGACTTAGGACAATGATCCTTGCTAGATTATTCTACATTGTTCCGAAGTTTGGCTCTAATACCAAGCGGTGACGCCCCACCTCTATACCCATGCTAGCCAAGAACACTACGGAGTAATGCTGTCGACTAGCACGAAGAATAAGGCTGTTGAGGAGCGACCATCCATGTAACTTCTTTGTGCGAGCACCGATATGACATATAGTATAGCATGCATTTCATTTAAGGAGGAAATCCGACATACCGATACAAACTCAAAGCTATCACACAGTGGCTATATATAATCTTCGGAAACAAATATAGAAATAAACATAACACAAACCAGTCACAGACATCCATATCACAAAGGCGGAAAAAGGTATGAATATATATAACACATGAAAGTGTACATCAGAGTAGTGGTCTGAAAGATCCACGATAATACAAAAGGATAGCTACAAGCTTCACAAAAGCATAAGTATACATCACGGAGTCTATATCTCAAATGTATACAACAAAAAGTACTAATCTAAGTAGTTAGTCAAAAGTCAGAGTAATCCCAGAAGAGAAGTCAAGCAGAAGCACCTGTAACATCTCGGTCTGACCCGAGTATTACTTATAAGAAAATAATAAACGGATCAGTCTAGCTATAAATATCAGATGACGTGATACAGAATAAAAGATATGGCATAAACGTATAATAACAATAATGGCATACTCCTATAAGTATGTAAATGATAATCAACAAGAGATCAATCAATATCACAAGAATCTTCTCAAAGATCCAAATCCACAAAAGGATAATGACACACGAGTTCACCAATGCACAAAAATTGATAAATCTTATCAATGAAACTCACGAAAATTGGTGAAGCACAAATTCCAGAAATCAACATATGAAATCCAGAAATCACATAATTCGGAGCAACGACGTCGTACAACGTAACGTCCGATGATCCAGAGACACAATAAATAGGAACAACGACGTCGTACAGCGTAACGTCCGATGAACCAAAGCACAATTAAAAAGGAGCAACGATGTCGTACAGCGTAACATCCGATGAACCAACACATAGGAAAATGGAACAACAACGTCGTACAGCGTAACGTCCGATGAACCAACACACGATAAAAACGAACAACGATGTCGTACGGTGTAGCATCCGATGAACCAACACATAGTAAAATGGAACAACGACGTCGTACAGTGTAACGTCCGATGAACCAACACATGATAAAAAGGAACAACGATGTCGTACAGCGTAACATCCGATGAACCAACACATAGTAAAATGGAACAACGACGTCATACAGCGTAACGTCTGATGAACCAAATCACGATAAAACGGAACAACGACGTCGTACAGTGTAACGTCCGATGAACCAAATCAAAGAGACATCGCACATTGCTAGTCTAAATCACGAAAATGATCGTCATTGATCATCAAGAAGTGTCAATCACACTAAGCTAGTAAATATATGAGTTTAGCTTCATGTCCCATAACCACTAGCTTAACTTAAATATTTACGAACAAACTGTAGATCTTCACTAGGAAATTGTCACAAAAGGTTCAATCGAACAAGTCCAAGAATTAACCGATGAAGTAAACGCAAGCATTTCATACCACCTGTTTTGCTAAGTCGTTTAATTAGATTTCTCATCCGAGTGAAGTAAAGGCTTGTATATACTAATAGATTGGAAAACGGTTTAGGAAAAAAGAGCTTTGTACTAAAATAGAGTTGAAATCGTTTTGATGAAAGAGTATTGATATTTACTACTAGTATTGAAACCTTTATATTTTTAGAGTGACAAGTCACAAAATTTGATTGTAGAAACAATCGGTCACAAAAGTCCACATTCGATGACGTAAATAAAATCCAAGGAAATCAGCTCAAAATGCATCAAAGTGGAAGTAAGTGGTGCGACCTAGCATGCCGAGCGACCTAACGAAATATAGGTCGAACGACCTAAGTATAAAAAAGGCGAGCGACCTATAATTGGCGCGACCTAGCAGAGGGCGACCTAATATGGAACGAGCTAAGTGGTGCGAACGACCTAATAATGGTCGAGCTAAAGTGCAACTACCTAAAGAGGTAGCGACTTAAAGTTTATGGTCGAACGACCTAAGTATAGCATGCCGAGCGACCTAGGTGGGCGCGACCTATCTTGGTGACATGGCCGAGCGACCTAGGTGGGCGCGACCTATCTTGGTGACATGGCCGAGCGACTTATCAAGGCAATAGGGCGAGTGGTCTATAGGTAATGCGACCTAAGGTTCAAGCGACCTAAGGAGTTAAAGCAGGTCGAAATAGCGACCTAAAGAGTTAAAGCAGGTCGAAACATAGCGACCTAAAATGATGAGCGACCTAGTGATTAACGAGCTAGGTAGAAAATAGGTCGAGCGACCTAAAGGAAACAGTGCGACCTAATGAACAGCATAGGCCAAGGTGGTGCGACCCAAGGGGTTCGCGACCTAACTAATCGCGACCTAAATGTGAAAATGGGGTCAAGCGACCTGAAGGAAATAAGGTCTACGACCTAATGGTATTGGGGTCATGCGACCTAAAGGAAGCAAGGCCTAACGACCTAAAGAAAATAAGATCTAACGACCTAAAGGAACTAAGGTCAAGCGACCTAAAGCCAAGCGAGCCAAAGATTCCAGGCAAAATGACCCAAGCGACTTAATGTGGCCGAGCGACCTAACGCAAAACAGGTCAAACGACCTAAAGTCTAGCGACCTACGACCTAGCGACCTAATTCCGCATGACTTAAGAGCGAACGAAAATATGCAGACCGAGTCTTCGAGGCAGTGCGACCTAGGCCCAGTAATTCGCCAAAAACACTAAAAACTGAAGTTTTTCGCCAATCCAATCCAAACCAAATGCAAATACACATGCTAAAGTGATAGGAATTCATTCCCAACAATCCAAGACAGTTGTAGACAAGAATGTGAGATAAAAATCTCACCTTTTCACGGAAATTGATGGAGATGAAGCTTGAAAGCAAAGCAAGAGCAATAATCAAGCTTGAATCAATGTCTTCACTTGAATTTGGAGTAGATGTTGGATTAGCAATGAAGACTAAGGCTTTGGAGTTTTAATTTCCCATTCCCTCCACCATTTTTGAAGAAGCTTCAGAGTTAGAAAATTATGAAGAAGGAAGTGATGAAGAGGAGATGGGTTGGGACTAAGTTAGTAAGTGGTTCAGCCCAAACCAAATCCCTTAGTGAAAAAGTGGTGAAAATTCCACTATCTCCAAACATATCAAAGTTTATACTTAAAAAGATCGCAAACGTCATTTTGAACTCAATGGAGGTGGTCTCGAGCCCTAATTTGACCGTATGCAAAAAGCAGCTTTTCGGACTAAGATCCGACTTACGATTAAATATTTCAATAAAAATTTTAAATATAAAATCGATAAATATGCGGGTTGCTACAGACTTCTCTCCTTAAAGAAATTGCGTCCTCGCAATATATAAGATGGAAATAAAAAGTAACAACCATAAAAGCATATTAACACAAAAGAAATATGAATAAGAAGTTCACCTCAAAGAGCATGAGAAAGAAAGTCCGGATGTGTTCGCTCGATGAATTCTCTAGATTCCCCAAGAGAAATCCTTGGGATTTGAGAACCATAGAACTCACACAAAGAGAACATTTTTATTTTCGAAGACGTTTGACTTCCGAAGCAATGATGCGAATAGAATGTTGCTCAAAAGTCAAATCTGGTGAAACTTCAATCCCTACTATAACACCAGGCTCAAGAATAAAAATCGGAAACCTAAAATCATTTCCATAGTTAAAAGACGTGGAAAACGTCAAGAATAGCAGAAAATTGAGCCGGAGCAACGACGTAGTACAAAATGGTATGCCCGAGAAATGAGAATCTCGAATAATTTGGAACACCGACGTAGTACAAAAACGGTACGTCCAAGTGAACCGAAAAGCCGGGACATCGATGTAGTACAATAACGGTACATCCGATGAACCAATAACCATAAAAGAACATCAAACGCTAGTCCATAAAGGGAATGAGATGAAATTCAATAAAACGAAGTATATCGAAACGTCAGATGTTGGAAAGATGATCATTCCATTTGGACATCATCAAAGAAACAACCACTTGTTGTTTACAACAAAGTGCATCGGCAACACAATTCCCCTTTTTGGGAATATACAAAGAATATCAAGATCATTAGATGTAAGAAACTCGATCCAATATTAAGTTCCTTATGAGAAAATAAATATTCCCAAAATTTATGATCAGGGCAGAGAACAAATTTCTCACCCAAAAATAATGATGCCAAATTTTTAAAAGCGAAATCGATAGCCACGAGCACTAGATCATGAGTGGCATATCTAGTCTCAACAGGCATTAATGATCTAGAAGCACAAGAGATAGCACGTTCTCTTTTGCATCAGAACGACATCTAAACCAATACGATTAGTATTGGTACAAAAGATAAAGTCTTGGTTCCCATCGGGAATCACAAGAATAAGAGTATCGGAAAAGAGTTCTTTTAAATAGTCCTCTTTCCCGAAAAGGTAAAACTTTAAAAATTGCATTTATCTTAATGTAATAACCTTTCTAGAAAAATTTACATTTTTACAAGTCAATCTACCGTGTCTGACTGTCTCATCAAAGCGTTTAGGAGATTCTTATCGATAACGTTGATCAAGCGCATCGACCAGAATTCTTAAAGCACTCGATGGGCAATACAATCAAAAAATCATTTTCTATATGATAAACATGTTTCTTAAAAACCTTTAATAATATTCTTTGCTCGTTTAAGAGCGAAAATCAAATTGTACTTATAAATAAATCTTATGAAAAAGATTTGCAAAATTTTAAATTGATGTTTTCATCCAAAATCAATAAATACAAGAATGGAGTCATCGAGATCGTAGAATACTCGATTCATAAAATAGATGAAATAAGCTAGACAAACTGGATGACATAATAAGTCATTCATAAGTTTCATAACGAGTGCGGAATGCGGTAAATGAAATGCTAACTCCCGCAACTCGTAGCAAATGAAAATCGGTGGCAAGGTCGAGCTAAAAAGACCTTATCACTACTCAAAAGATTGCTTAGGTGATAATCCTAAGACAAACTCAAAAATACCAAAAAATTCTCAAACTACATGAATGAGAGAAATGACACTTTCCTCATCATGTGAGCTTAAAGAATAAAATGATGCCATCAAATTGGGATCAAAATCACAAAGAAAAAACAGAAATCTGCTTAACAGATTGAAAATGTCGAAGATGAATAGCCCACACGGGACAAAGGATATGGCTTCATAATAATTAAGCCAATCCTTACAAAAGTCAATTCCGAAGCATAAGTAAAAATCGGCTCGGAAAGAAAAATCACATAAAATAATTTCGACATAAATAAAAAGCAAATTGAGTGTTGCGGATCCACCAACCGGATTCGCAATTCTCAAAGAAGTCATCAGGCCCAAAAATGTTTTAAAGAAAAAGAATCACAAGTTCTTTTGATATAAAATTAATGAGATGAAACCCATATCACAAAGAACTCGAATAAGATAATCTCAAAAGAAATATCGTCAAAGATCGAAGGAGAATTACCTTAACCAAGAGAAGTGTCACTGGGGGCTTGAACAACATTTAGCACTCCCTCTCTCCTACTTTTAAGAATGGGACAGGTAGATATAAGATGACCCGAACTTTTGAAATAACGGCAAAAGAGAGGTTTCGGGCATTCCCTTGCATAGTGGTCCGTAAGACCACAATTGTAGCATCGTCCACGACTAGAGGTAGGAGTCTTTTCTACCGGAGTTTGTTGCTTCCCTTTCTTGATGGGATTGGGGCCTATGAATTTAATAGGCCTTTTCATGTTGTCGTTGAAGTTCTGTTTGGCACGCACAACTTCAATATCGCTTTCTCTATCGGCCTCTTCAAGATGAAGAGCGATGTCAATAAGCTGATCAAATGAAACTTCTAGTTTCAGAAGTAATGGCTTCTTGAGGTTCTTATTCAACCCATAGACGAACCTCTAATTTTTCTTCATCGGGGTATTAATATACTCAACCCCGTATTTAGAAAGAGATTCGAAAGATGCGACATAATCTATCACAGAAGATTCACCTAGTGATTAACGAGCTAGGTAGAAAACAGGTTGAGCGACCTAAAGGAAACAGTGCGACCTAATGAACAGCATAGGCCAAGGTGGTGCGACCCAAGGGGTTCGCGACCTAACTAATCGCGACCTAAATGTGAAAATGGGGTCAAGCGACCTGAAGGAAATAAGGTCTACGACCTAATGGTATTGGGGTCATGCGACCTAAAGGAAGCAAGGCCTAACGACCTAAAGAAAATAAGATCTAACGACCTAAAGGAACTAAGGTCAAGCGACCTAAAGCCAAGCGAGCCAAAGATTCCAGGCAAAACGACCCAAGCGACTTAATGTGGCCGAGCGACCTAACGCAAAACAGGTCAAACGACCTAAAGTCTAGCGACCTACGACCTAGCGACCTAATTCCGCACGACTTAAGAGCGAACGAAAATATGCAGACCGAGTCTTCGAGGCAGTGCGACCTAGGCCCAGTAATTCGCCAAAAACACTAAAAACTAGAGTTTTTCGCCAATCCAATCCAAACCAAATGCAAATACACATGCTAAAGTGATAGGAATTCATTCCCAACAATCCAAGACAGTTATAGACAAGAATGTGAGATAAAAATCTCACCTTTTCATGGAAATTGATGGAGATGAAGCTTGAAAGCAAAGCAAGAGCAATAATCAAGCTTGAATCAATGTCTTCACTTGAATTTGGAGTAGATGTTGGATTAGCAATGAAGACTAAGGCTTTGGAGTTTTAATTTCCCATTCCCTCCACCATTTTTGAAGAAGCTTTAGAGTTAGGAAATTATGAAGAAGGAAGTGATGAAGTGGAGATGGGTTGGGACTGAGTTAGTAAGTGGTTCAGCCCAAACCAAAGCCCTAAGTGAAAAAGTGGTGAAAATTCCACTATCTCCAAACATATCAAAGTTTATACTTAAAAAGATCGCAAACGTCATTTTGAACTCAATGGAGGTGGTCTCGAGCCCTAATTTGACCGTATGCAAAAAGTATCTTTTCGGACTAAGATCCGACTTACGATTAAATATTTAAATAAAAATTTTAAATATAAAATCGATAAATATGCGGGTTGTTACAATATGGATGATATGCTCGTGAAAACCCGACGATCAAACGACCACATCAAAGACTTCGCAGAATGTTCGACATCCTTCGATATTACAAGATGAAAATAAATCCTTTGAAATGTTCATTTTGTGTGGCATCAGGAAAGTTTTTTGGCTTTATTGTAAACGCTCATAGAATATAAGCTAATCCAAATAATATTTAGGCTATCTGCGATATCCAGGCACCAAGAACCATTAAACAGGTGCAGAGTCTGAATGGGAAGGTTGCCGTTTTGAGTTGATTTATCTTCAGAGCTACTAATAAGTGCATTCCTTTCTTCAATTTGATTAAAAAGGGAAAATCGAATGGACACAGGAAAGTATATACATGTTCCAAGCTCTGGTGAATCATTCTGAGAGACCCCTTATTTTGTCAAAGCCAGTAGTTCATGAGGAGTTGGTCATTTATTTGGCTGTATCTGCATACGCTATGAGTACCACTTTGGTTCGTGAGGAGAATCGAATCCAGAGGCCGGTGTATTACGTCAGTAAACGATTGAAAAGAGCAGAAAGGAATTATCCATAAATAGAGAACCTGGCACACTGCTTGCTAATAGCATCACGAAAGCTTCACCCATACATTCAGGCACATCCAATCAATATTTACACCGACCAGCCGTTACGACAGGTCCTACAACGACCTGAGACATTTGGGAGGTTACTCAAGTGTAACATTGAGCTCAGCTAATTCGACATTACTTATCTCCCTCGGAGAGTCATCCATAGACAGGCTTTGGCGGACTTCATAGCAGAGTTTACTGGGCATGATGATCTTCCAGAAGGAAGTGAAATCCCCACTGTATGATGGAAGTTATATACTGATGGAGCATCTAATGATCATTGCTTTGGATTTGAAAATGTACCTGTGAGTCCTGAGAATCGATCAATTTATTATGCTCTAAATCTTGATTTCCCAGTGACAAACAAAAAAGCTGAATATGAAGCCCTGATTGCTGGACTTAAACTCGCCAAAGAACTTGGAGTTAAATCTCTTGGAATCTTTTATGATTCGCAATTGGTGGTGTATCAAGTTAGAGGAGACTACCAGGCTAAGGGAGAACGGCTTGCCCCTTATCTTGTCCGAGTTTAGGAGTTATTGACAGAATTTGAATACTATGACATTTGACATATTCCATGCAATCAAAACAGAGAGGCTGATTTGTTGGCAAAGTTTGCCAGTACAGGCGATGCACATCAGATGGGTTTGGTACCGGCTGAAGTATTAAATAACCCTAGTATAAACATGATGGAAATCGATTAAGCACTGGAGCCAGAATCTGAAAGGGAATTGTGGATGACTCTGATTAAAGACTATTTACTACACGAGGTCCTGCCTGATAAAAGAAATGAAAAGCAACATGTCCTTCAAAAAGCTTCACGATATATTATGCAAGAAGGATTCATGTATATGAGAGGTTTTCAATCCCTCTTCTCTGGTGTATCGCTCATGATGAGATAATACGTGTTTTGAAAGAAGTTCATGAAGGAGAGTGTGGCGATCACATTAAGGGCAAACTCTAGCAAAGAAGGTACTCCGTTATGGGTACTATTGGCCAACCGTGAACCGAGACGCAGCCGATTATGTAAGACGATGTGACAAATGCCAAATATATGCAAAGGTTACGAGAGCTCCGCGAATAGAAATCATGTGAATGTTTAGCCCATGGCCGTTGGCCGTATGGGGCATAGATATTATCGGCTCATTACCAATCTCTAAAGGAGGCGTGAAGTATGCTATTGTGGCAGTTGATTACTTTACCAAATGGGCCGAGGTGGAACCTTTAGCTACAATCATGACCAACAAAGTAATCAACTTTGTCGTCCGAAACATCATATGTTGCTTTGGTCTACCACAGACCATTGTAACAGATAATGGGACTTAATTCGATAGTACTGAGTTTAAAGACTTCTGCCGAAGATACCGCATTGAAAAGAGATTTGCAGCCGTTGCTCACCCACAGGAAAATGGACAGGTTGAAGCTGTGAATAAGATTATCAAGTATATTCTGAAAAGGTATTTGGAGAAGGCTAGGGGCAAGTGGATGGATGAACTTCCTACTGCACTTTGGCCCTATAGAACCACTCACAAGTCCGCGACTGGCCATACTCCATTCGCCCTTGCTTACGGTTCCAAAGTTGTTATTCCTTTAGAACTCGAAGTCTCTTCTCATCGAGTGACTTACTGCGATCCCAAAACAAACAAATACCTTCTCTTGGAATCTTTGGACTTTATGGATGAGAAGCGCAAGGAAGCCGATTTGAGAGCATCTACACACCGACATCGAGTCGCCTGATATTACAACACTGAAGTGCGATCAAGAACCTTCGAAATTGGCGATCTCGTCCTGAAACTGGTTTTCCTACCCCGTCACACATGAATCTGATTTGGGAAGGACCGTATGTCATTGAACAGAGGCTTGGAGAAAGAACTTTCAAGCTAGCGACTGTCGATGGCATTACACTTTTGAGAGCACGAAATAAAGAGCATTTACGACGCTATTTCACTTAGATTATTTTCTTTACATTACAGTTCTGTTTACTTTTAGGGTTTTGCTTTAGCATTTGATTTTCCGAATATGTAATAAGAAAGATTATTTTTTTTCCTTTCCACTTAATGAATAAAGTTTCAAGATTCCTTCATAGTTATGATTGTTATTGCATTATATGCTAAGTACATTACAAAACTGATTGATATCGATATGTGTGAACAGGCTCCCAGAGTTTGAAATTGATCGATCATGCTAACCCCCAATGGGATCAAATAAGACGTGCTTAGTCAATTTGCTCATTTAACAATTCCTGTAGATGAACCAGAGAATGGAACACACAATAAGGAACGAATATGGTCGACAATCTGGAGATTGAAAAAATTCCTACCTGAACTGTGGGACTAAACCAATCAACCAAAAGGAGTACATCCTAGTTGCTCCAGAAACAACTCTAAGTCCCCAGAGTGCAGACTGGAGTTTAAGCATAAATCGGGTGAATACCGACTGCCACGAAACAACTCTAAGTCCTCAGAGTGCGTACTGGAGTATAAACATAAATCGGGCAAATACTGACTGCCGCGAAACAACTCTAAGTCTCCAAAACGTGGACTGGAGTATAAATATAAATCAGGCGGATACCGACTGTCCACAAAATAACTCCGAGTCCCCAGAGAGTGGACTGAAGTATAAACATGAATAAATGAGTTGATTTCGGCCATTCTCTATTCCACAAACTCTATGAATAGATGAGTCAATTTTGACCGTTCTCTATTCCGCAAACTCCATGAATAGATGAGTGGATTTCAACTGTTTCTATTCCACAAACTCCATGAATAGATGAGTGGATTTCGACTATTCTCTATTCCATAAATTCCGGCCCGAAATCGACAAGAGAAGTATAATCTCGCTAAGGATGGAATTCGACCATCCGAATTATGGCCTTGCCAAAATGGTGGATTGTTAACAGAATTCATACGCAACGAATTACAAGTACATTGAACGGAAAGTAATCGTTCATCTACTTGAATAAAAATTCACACAAAGCATAGCCGAAAACAAAAACTTTTATTTACAGATGCCAAAATTTTAGTATAAGTTATTTCAAAAGATCGGGATTCATACTCGTACAACTACGACTAGTGAAAGAAATAATTATGCAAACTATATACAATGACATGAAGCAACAACTACTTCTTTGATTTTCTTTCTCTTTTTGATTTTTCAGGGGTGGAGCCGCTCGTACTTCTCTTTCGAGACCCTCTGCCACCTTTGGCGGGATAGCTTTCTGAAGCCGAAGTGAGTTCACCAGGGATGGACCCACCGGGTGGGATGACCTACAATGGTACAGGATAAGGATCATCGATATCCACCTCGACAGGCTCAGACTTAGCTTTTTTCTTTAGCAACTCCTCCTTTTAAATCTGTTCTTTCATGCTGAGTTTGGTGGTATGCTCGGAGGCACCAGTGATCACAACATCATCGGGGTCGTCAGCATGGAGCGGACTCTTAGTTTTATCGTCATCGAGTGCTTCAATGACTTGAGCATCAGGCCCCGGAACATCAGCTCCCACTGGATCCTCGGTCATTTTCTCTTCTTGTTTTGTAGCCACACCGCTTTTAAGAGTCTGGCTAGAGCCGAGAAGACCTGCAAAAATTGTTAAAGTAGTGGAATTAGACTAAAGCCATTACGTGCGAAAAGCAACACTCCTCATGTACTAAGAAGTAAAGCGTGATACCAGCATCCGATTGACTTTCTATAGTCACCGGGATGCCTCCTTCAAGGATGGGAGATACCATTTTTGATTCAAAGCCAGGCTTATCCGGATGTAACCCAGAGTCTAATCTGTGTTAAGAGAAGTTGATGGTTCAGCTACTTGGGTTGGAGAGGAACCCTTAAGATTAGTTCCTGAAGACTTGAAAATATCCTCTCCTCCTTCTATAGGTGCAGAACCCTTGAAAAATTGAAGTTTTGCAATGGCCAGATCCGAAGGCTCATTTTCGCGAAGAACCTCCCTCACTAATTTTTCCTCATTAAAGCCAGCTTTACCTATCTCTTCCTTCTTCATTTTAAAAATATGCTTCCAAGCTTCAGTAAGCGATTCAAGGTAGCCCTCGCCAAGAAAACTTAAATCACGGTGGAGCGGGACTTTAGCATTATATTCTATGATCAACGGATCGAAAGTTTTTGATCTCATTCCTACCAGACTCCATGGCGGCTTCCACCCGGGAGTTGACATGTTCGATCGTTTCTTTTTGGCCTTCTTCTTGGGCCTCTTCTTTGGGAGCTTTAATTTTAGCAAATTGTTCATCAAGTTTTGCCTTCAAGCCTCTAGCCTCAATGACTTCTTTGTAATACTTCTGCGATTCCTCTTAGGCTTCAATCTTTTCCTCCCTTTCCTTCTTTAGTAATTCTTCAAGTTCCTCAATGCGGCGAGCTAAAGCATCTTTCTCCTTATGCAAGGAGTCCTTTTCTAAAGCGAGTGTCCTGCTGCGATAAAGTGCCACATCGAGTTCTTTTTTATGAGAAGTTTCTAGATGGCTCACTGCCTCTGCCATCTCCTTGGCATTCTTTTCCACCTCAGCAAGTTGGGTTTTGAAATCCAGCAACTCAGCATCCTAGTGCTTGATTATATCCTTATCATGTAATGCTTCCAACTTGAGACTGTCTATTTTGTGTTGTCGCTCGATAGAAACTTCAGACACTTTTTCTGCCAAGTGTATGAACGATTCATGTTGTACAAATACGTCTTCCACACAAGCTAGCGAGCTTTCCTTGGCATGCCCTGGGATGATATGAATAGAAGAGAGGAATTTAAGGCCATCGAAGCAAATCTTTGAAAAAGTGGCCTTGAGCTCGGCCAACTTCTCTGCTATGGAAGCGTCAAGAGCAGTGACCGGCAAAGGTGGTTCGGAGGTAGCGAGAGGATGTTTTCCAGAACGGTGCTCACGAGATTGTCTGGAGCTTGAAGAGCCGGAATGTGGCTCATGAGATGAGGCGATATAAGAACCACATAGGAAGGCTGGGATTGCTCGCCTTGATGAGACATATGAGATTGAGATTTGCATTTAGAAGAGGAAGAAGACTCCCTCGAGTGGTAATTCATGTCCCGTCCCTCATCCTTTTCTCTACGTTGGGTGGACTCGGAATCCTAGCTTAGACGATGGTATGCCAAGGAGCTTCGAAGACGATCAAAGGCTCTTGATTGAAACATTGCACCTATAAAGGCCAAATAAGAGCGTATTAGAAATTGTCATATAAGAGATCAATAACAAGTGTATAATGGGGTGCAAGTGATTGCGAGTGTCCTAGTGTTCCCCTCAACAGACCAGTGGCGGTAGCCTTGCTCATCGGTGTGTTCTCCCCTTTTGTCAGAAGGTTGGATGCCTTCACCGCTTCTTGTGGGAGAGTTAAGTCCTTCGATGTTAATGTTTAGAAAGTCGTAAGACATGATATCGTCTAGAATTTGAAGATGATAGAATCCCTTTAATGAACTTTCCAAATGTTGAGGCGATGATTCCTCTTCAAGAGGAGTAATAAAAAATTCTGGGTCCGATGTCATTTTTCATCTAGGTAGCCTATACGCCAACCTCTTTTTTCTCTTTGTAGGTGTTTGGGATTATCCGACTTGGGATGATTCAACCATTGACGCTTTTCCAAGGCCTACATCGACATCTCCTGGTTTTTGACTTGAGAATCTTTAATCTCTCCCTCCTCAGTGTCTTCCCGAGTCCCCTCGGCAGGGGGCACGATGGGGTTAACTGTGTCCTCACTTTGTTTGGCACTATTCTTTGGTAATGTCTTGCTTCCAAGAAGTCTGATCCTGCGGCCGTCTTCCAATAACTCGAATAAAGATAGTAATTCATCGGTTATGAGAAGTTTGATGTCCCAACCCTCAATGGGGGTGACACAGATGGCAGCGACAACCCTAGAGAAATTAGCGCCTTCAGGGCGTGGGTGAACACCTGAAAGAACTCCGGATGTTAGTGGATTTAAAGGAAAAGTTATGACATAGGTCAGTGAACTTGAGAGAAAGGTGGAAGAAATACTTACGTCCTTCTAACCATCGTCTTGCGAATCTAGGAGGGCATCGCACAACCATTCATGTTTAAACAGTGAAAGTTTGTTCCAAGCAACCGTTGAGACTTGGCAATTTCGCAAAGGCTCGAGGAAGACGTAAGAAGGGCTTCCCGATCGTCTTTTGAAATTATAAATGAATCTGATGTCTTTAGGAGTAGGCAGACGAAATATAACATTCATGAATAGCAAGAAAGTCCCATGAATAAAAGCATAACTTTTGGGATGTAGTTATGTAGGGCCGATCTCGAGATATCTCAACATATCCTGGACAAAGGAATTGAAAGGCGAAATGCATCTAGCCCAGCACATAAACTTGTTGCATACTATATACTCGGCTAGGGTCAAGTGAGGTCTACCTTGCCTTGTAGGAACCAAGACATCTTCAAACGAAATTCCATGGATTGAGCATAACCGACGAAGAGCAGCTTCATTAATCTGAGAAGCCTGTAAATCCACTGGATTATCAAGAAGAATAACACCCTCTACAGCATCAAGGGCAAGGCATATATCCTCCGTTGGAAGGATTGGGACGTCAGAGAAAAGATTAGCTTGTGGATTAGAGACCTTTTCTTGCTCTGCATGATAGCTTGGAGAAGGCCTACCAGATACAGTTGTGGATCTTGATTTCGCTTCAGAACCAATGTGTTGTGTTGCCGAATCAAAAGACATGTCAACTGAATGCTTGGAGTATTGGAGATCTATATCAGCTATACTCAATAGATAATTAAGATTAGAAAAATAACTTGTTCCCCTCGTGCTAAGTGTAAACTAGTGTAGTGCAGTGTAGTATATAATAGACACAAATAGTTTGATATCAGAAAAGCGAGATAAAATAACGAGACTTAGAGTTTTGTCCAGAGAGACGGCTATCCCTGACTGTCTCAATCGGCAAGAAGATTGATCTACAACGAAAGCTCTGGGATCAACTAACGACATATTGAATTATGTAATCCATTACCTAAGTTCATTAGCAAGTTTATTACTTAGTCCATATTGAGAATTCTAGAAGTTTGGTCGTTCAATCTCAAGTTCAACAGTTCAAGTATGCATGTTATGTTGTTCATTGTCATCTTATGTTCAAAGTCAACAAAGCAAATTAGCGTTGAATGCTCAAATGAGTTGGATTAAATTAGTTTATAATGTAAATGTTGATCCCTTAACTTCATTTTCGATCCCTTCCCTAAGACCCTATACCGATCCCTCTTCTAGAACACTTCATACTGATCCCTCCATCAAATGCCTCAACACCGAACCCTATTCCAAAGTAGGAGATACCGATCCCTATCCTATACCAGTCCCTCTCAAAACCTTTCCTCACTGATCCCTCTCCACAATTAGAGTACACTGATCCCTATCCTATACCGACCCCTTACAAAACTTTTCATATCTGATCCCTCTCCACAACTTTCCTTCATTATAACTAAACAAACGAACGCTCGTATGACGACCCTTGTCATTACCATTTCACCGTAGACCGAACCCAACCTTTCTCTATTCCTAACTCCTTCTCCATCAAAACCTTCAACCGAACCATCTCCTTCTTCTTCTTCTTTCTCTCTCCTTCATGTCCAAACACAAACCATCAAGCCATTTGGGCTCAAGAAACACTCGCCATCACCACCTTACACTCACATCAACAACTCAAAGCAGGAAACCTAATCATGTATTTAAAAGAGTTGTGAAAAATTTGTACCTATTTTAAATGTGGAGGTGCGAATTAAGGCAAGGATGAACGTTTGAGGGTAGTAGAATCCAAGGCGAAGGAGAGATGTGTTAATGGAATAGCTGGGATTGAGGTTGGATTTGAAGTTGGAGGTCGGAGAACCCGGGCTCGAAAAGGAAGGGTTAAGCAGAGGCAAGTGGAATAAAAAAGTGAAGAAAGAAATGAAGGAAGGTTTATATATATATATATATCTGTGTGTGTGTATGGAAGAGGAATCGGCCAAAGAGTTGAACGAGTCAAAGGTAAGGAGGGTCGACATATGCCTGTCGATACCTATAGCACAGCCTCAGTAATGGATCGGCATGTTAAATGTCGATCCTTACAGATATAAAAAAAGAAAAAAATGATGATAAAGAAATAAAAAAAAGAAAAAGAAAATGATGGACGAGTGAAAAGTGAATAACGATAGTGCTTATGAAGGTTTGACTATAAACACGAACATACAAAACATTATAAAATTTGGAATGACTTGTGAACATTCGAACACGTCCGGGAGCTAATAACAGAAACGTGCATATGAATATGCACGGGAATGGTTTAAAAGTTCAACTTCTTGAAATCAACAGGAATTGCAATCGGACCTAAAACTTTTAAGTTCAAGGCTGGATCAGATAATAAAAGGCTTATAAGTCCCACATGACCGGATTTGAATATACTGATGGAATACGACATCGAACTTATAGTATTGAAAGTCGATCATGCATCTTAACAATATATGGAGAATTCAATGCCTTGGAAAATGATTTGACAAAAGAATAGCAATCATTTCGGAAGCTTGATGGACTTCTTTCAGACAATTCAAATTTGTTTCGATTCAAAGGATTTCATGTTATTCATAAGACGTACTTTGGGGGGCAAGTGTTATCCGGTATCCTCCGGCTATATTGGACTGATTTCGCAAGACATATTCGACTGTTGTCAAGAATTATGACCACAGAGCAATGGCTATAGGACCCGAAAGTAGAGTTCAGATGGTTATATGAAGCCAGGATTGAACGGAGTCAGTAGATAGCCGGTCTAGGATGCCAGAAATATGGAATATAGCTTGGATAGGCAAGGGATCGGCTTAGCTAGATAATACCCTAAGGATCGACATAGTCAGTTGGATGAAGGGTCAACATGGATGAAGTAATAGAGGGATCGACATAGGTGATGGCGCATGGATCAATATAGCCTAATGGAAGAGGATGGGTCGGCATAGGAACAAGGAATAAGAGGGATCGGCACCGGAATATGGAATAAGAAGATGGATCGGCATAGCATTGGGGAAGAGGATGGATCGGCATATCTAGGCAAACCAAGGAGGGATCGGCATGTATTATAAAACATGAGCATTTTAGCAATCAATATCTGGGGATCCCATGGTTTAAAGCTAATAGAATTTGGAGAGTAGAATATATGGACCCTAGGGGTCATGCCCTAAGGATCGCATGTTAGAATGGCAGAGGATGAGGGATTAGAATGATCTATTAAGAATTGGTTCGGTAGAGAGCGATTTGCAAATGGGTTCGAATCAAAGATCAATCAAAAGCATGGGTTCTACCTCCTCAATCAACATGATATTTGGAGTACCAACATGTCCAAACATGAAGAAGCCACCATAAGGATCGCTGCTCCAGAATTGACAAATGGATGGGCCGGTACCGATCCATCTTCATTAGGATTTGGGCCTAGCGACCTCTATGGTGGGCCCATATGGATAAGAAGGTCCTGTAGCCGATGTTTCAGAGAGATTGGTGGTCGCATTCACCTATAAATACTGGCCTAGGGGGTCATTTTTAGGATCTTTACACTGCTGGTTACATAGTTTTTTTACTGTAATCAACTTTCTTACTTACTTCTTGTCATTTGCTATTGTAATCAAGTTAATAGTGAATCAATAAAGAGAATATTCCAAGTGGACGTAGGCATATGACACCGAACCACTATAAATCCTGGTGTTCTCGTTATTGTTTTGATTTGCTTATTAGTTTACTTTATTCCACTGTTTTAATTTAGTTTTATTCATTTACTTCTCTACACAAACCTATTCTTGGGTGTTTGTGACCAATTTGGTTGCAAACAGGCATAGTTTGAGATTGCTTAAAGGGCGGCATGTCATCAAACTAGCTTTAATACCCCCACATACGATTGCACTCCTTCTCGTCTCACCCAACTCAGAATCTTAGCTTTTTCCAGGTCCCCATCTCACTTATGGTCTCAGCAAACCAACTTGGCCCATCCTACAACCTTCGCATGCGGGAGCAAAATGATAAGGGTACAACTAGCTATAACAATTTCTAACAAGATGCTTGTCTAATTTCCTACAAGCACTCTTTAAGTACAAATGCATTTAATGAAAAGAATGCTAAATCATGCTCCCGGTATGGTCCTTTTGGTATTTATCTCAGCCATGCATTCCTTTCCTTCACTAAAGGTCTATCATCAGATACATTCGACAAGATCAATGGTTGAGCATGCTTTACGCTTGTTTTGCGGCATGATCTTAGCCTTACAAGCATCGGTTTAACTAGTATAAGTGTGACAACCCACTCCTTCGAACACAATCAAAGCCTAGCATGACTTTCGACCTTGCGTCGTGCAAAGAAGTACAAGCTGTTGGTATTTAAAACATTACAAGATATGATTACAATGGTAAAGTATAAAACATTCTACACTTTCAGAACTCACGGTGGAAGGTAGTGAAATATAAATACAAAAAATATTCATCTCAAAAAATAAAACAGTCTCAAAATATATGTAGTCAATAATCCATAGTTTACAAAATAACATCATAAAGTCTGATAAGTGCTAAAATACGATAGATAGTTACATGAAGAGTAATTAAGGATCATAAGCAACGCCAATACTAAGCTCGCCTCTCCACATACTAGATTCAGTCCAATCACCTACTACCCCATCCTCCTATAGTGGGGAAAAGGGAAAAGAGTGGGTCCGACAAAAGTCTAGTGAATGAGTTGCATCATAAATATATGGTGATCACATGCAATTAACTTCATTTATAACCTATATGACCTAGGGTGTCCTATTTTTTTGTTAGTTTCTTTCTAGAATTGGTCGTGCTAATATAAGGAAAATAGCTCCAAATATACCTATACCCAAAATCTTGTGATGGTTTATACTTAGGGTCGAATAACTAATCGACCTACAAAACAACGACGGATCGGACTAATAAGCTCTGTGGCTGCTACTAACATAAGATCGCATAACGTTACTCTTGGGACTGCATTACCCAAACTACAACTACAATTGTACTTACACATTGAGAGGAGCCCGCAATGCCGACTCACGTTCATGATGATTTAGGGTCCGCAACATCCGTGTCCAAGCTCAATGGCAATGCCACTTATTGCACCACGTTGGGCATCCACCAACAGTGTCACGTCCTAATTACCGCATGCATCGAGGAACCTCCCGTTAGTGCCAGACCATGCACCTTTCCAAGCATCCATCGAGGAACCTCCTATGAGTGCCGCTTGCGATCAAACCTCCTATGAATACCGAATTCGCAGAATTAATAGTGTCCAGACCTAATTGCCCGTGTATACATCTATCCAGTCCCGTACATTCCTAAGTCAAGAATTAGGGAACTATTTTTCCTACTAATATACCTTTATATATATATAAACTTGAGCCCTAGGCCAAGGTTCAAGTCATACCTAAAATTCGACGACTGATCGACCGTCGGTTACTATTGCGGTCGACCGCTCACTGTCGACCACCTATAGTAGCCCATCGACTGGTCGACTTTAGTTGGTGTAAACTACTATTTTGTTTTGATTCATTTGTTGGATACTTTATAACACTTTTACTGTACATTTTCAACAGTGAACCTTATTTTGTCAAATCTATGATTCCAATAATTCTCAATTTCAATTTTTAACCATTTCGTAATTTCATAGGTGTATCTGTGTCTCAACTTAGCTCAGGGTGAAACCAACATGGTATCGATATAAACATCTAAAATTCTATATTCAATTCGAAGTTTGAACAAAACAAAAAAATGTTCATATTAAAATCAATCTAAATCAACTTATTTCCCAGATTTTACTTTAATCAAATCTGAATCAAATATTCATATGGTTTAGATTTCTATCAAATTTTCAGTCAATTGTAATTTCTTAAACAAACAATACTTCGGATTTAACTGGATAAATTTCTAGTTCAAACAGGTGTATAAGTAAACTTAAATACATATAAATCAACATAGTTAATAATGAACCCACTTACATCTCAAGATCATTCTTCCCTTTTAAATCTACTTGATTCGCCCCTCCTTGGATTTGATTTTAGCATGATTATCGTCTTCTTCTCTAATTTGTTTTCAAAAATTTTGTTTCAAAGGGTTTGGAGGAGAAAAGGGGTTTGGAGCATATATGATAGATTAGGGTTCTTGCTATCATATTAATGTCCTATTTATAGATGCTCCAATCGACTTGAACTGCTAGATTTAATTATATAAAATCTAGCTCATTAGGCCTTGAACCTTAGCCGATGACGTATGACTGGTCGATCAGCAGGTTTGGGACGGTCGACCGCTAGGTGTCGACTAGTCCCAACCGCGGTGTCAACCAGTTAAACTTTCCAATTTTATAATATTTTTCTTTTCATATATGTTTTAATTATTTTTTACTCCAAATTTTTAATCTTTAATAACTTTTTCATATGAATTCCGTTTTCAAAACTATATATATGAAAATTATCTAGAAAATCATCATGAACCCAATGGTGCAAGTATCGTAGCCAAATTACGATGTTTGTAAAAATTTCACTTTTACCCTTATTATATTTAAATTAATTTCTTTTACTAAAATTTTGGTCAATTTATGTGGGGTGTTACATTCTCCCTCCTTAAAAGGATTTTTTTCCTCGTAATCTCTAAGGGTAGAAAAATGCAACTCTTAAATGTGGAAATCACTACATATAGTCATCTACTCAACCATTAAACACTAGCAACTATTATCTTTACTTTAAATTTCTAATGCAATATGTACATATAAAATGGAATGCATATGGACCTGTACTAATGCAAAAATTAAGCGGTCTGAATCTAGTCAACCCCATGAAATGTAAGTGCTTATACAATGTATCCAAAATGTATGCAACATCTTATGTAAATAAAATGGTAGTTCTATACGTATGCGCAACCATTCCATCCATATGCAACAACCATATGCATATACTCGATAAAATAAATAAATGGTGGTGTGAGTGCAAGCTAACCTGAAGATACCGATCTATGTGCATAAAGATCAATTTAATAAATACATCTATTAACAACTATCATCCAAAACATGTCTTAATGATACGTTTACAACCATTTCTAGCATCCAAATGCCTATACTTATGGGGTACACTAAGCTAAAGCCTAAGCGCACAAGCATCTTATACATATTAACTAAATGGAAACATACTATAAAAGAGTTCTGGATGGGTAGCTCAGATCTTCTTTTCAAGCTCTTATGTACTCTCTACTAGGTCGTCTCCCTAGTGGACCTTATCTAGCTTAATAACTTTATTGCAGAGTCGCTTTGTACTATGCTTAAGGATGTGAGTAGGTGCATAGTGAACAAGTGACTGCCTTTTTACTACCATCTCATATTGCTGACTCGGCTCGACCACAGCCATTGTATCGTGTAGACACTTCTGCAAGTGTGACATATGGAAAATGTCGTGTACTCCTACTAACATTTTAGGAAGCTTCACCTTATAAGCTAATTTCCCTACTCTACTTATGATCTAAAAGGGCCCTATAAACCTTGGTGCTAACTTTCCTGAACTACCAAACCTCATAACATGCTTAAGCGGCAAGACCTTCACAAAAACCATGTCGCACACTATGAAATCTAACTTGTGTGTCTCCTATCAACATAAGATTTATGCATATCCTGCTTGATTTTCATCCTCCTTCTCCTAGGTAGTCCATCAATGAAATCCATGCAAACAGTCTCCTACTTCCATTATAGAATATCTAATGGCTGCAACAATCCACTCGGCTTCTTTAGCTCCGTCTTTACGTTTGGGCAAGTCATACACATAGACACATACAACACCACATGCTTCTTCGTACCCGGCCAATAAAAGATCATCTTCATGTCAAGATACATTTATCCTCTTTAGTATGGATGGTCGTCCTAGAATGATGAGACTCGACCAATACCATGTCAATCAAATCCATAATGAGAGGAACACATAATCTACCATCTCTCCATAGTCACCCCCTCAAGTCAATGGTATAATACCTTAAATGACTCGACTGCTCTCCCTTACCAAGCTTCTTAAAAATACCTAATAACTCAGTATTGTGCTTTTGACTTGATCCAATGCGGTCTATAAGGGTAGGCTACACATCCAAACCTGATAACAATCCAAAAGTGATGTATAATGAAGGTCGAAAATCAAATGTAGAGAGAAACTCCAAATGCTTCCACTCTAAGAATATAGGGCTCAACGTCGCATTCTTTCTACTCAAGGCATCGGCTAAAGCATTGCTCTTGCCCATAGTATATGAGATATCAAAATTATATGATGCTAAGATCTCCATCCATCTCTACTGCCTTAAATTCAAATCCTTGTGGAAAAATAAATACTTCAAAGGCTTATGGTCATTGAACACCTCAAACCGCGCTCCTAATAAATAATGTCTCCATGACTTAAGGTCAAAAACAATGGTTGCACTACACCACAAAAGGCTTTTAACAGCATTTGATAAACGCTGTAATATGATACAACAGCGTTATTACAAACGCTGTATAACGACATGCTGTCGTATGTACATACCTTACAACAGCTTTTATATAAACGCTGTTGAAACATCTCTTTGACAGCGTTTTTTACGAGCTGTCAATAATCTTTTTACAGCGTTTTCAGACATGCTGTATTATGTTTCAACAGCGTTTATAATTTAGTTGTCGAAGATGTTCAAATTCTACTTTAACTGTTTACAACAGCTTTTTCTAAACGCTGTTACTGAATCATCAACAATTTCGACAGCATGTTAAAAACGCTGTGATTGAATCATCAACTATTTCGACAGCATGTAATAAACGCTGTTATTGACAGTTTCAAGATAATTACAGCACGAATTAAACGCTGTTGTTTCTTCATTGACAGCATTAATCAAACGCTGTCTTATATTTATATAACAGCTTCAATATTCCACTCTATTTTTGAATATTCCAAAACTATATTTTAAACATATTCAAGCTACTAGTATATATAACAGGTTCTAATAACTATTAATTGGTTACATAAACTAGTTAAGAGAATATTAATAAACAAAAGACATCCATAAACCAAGTTTCAATAATATCCATAAACAAAAATAACAAAGTAAACCAAGTTGCCACAAATTCTGTTAAACAAAGACACGTTATATGTTAAGTAAAAGTATAATATCAATACAGTAAGTCCACACCAAATGCCAACAACAAAACGTGCATCTAAAAAGTTTCATATGCTTACTACTTGCTACTTGCTACGGAAGAAGAATGTGTCATCGCCATCTTTAATTACCTGCAATGAAGAAATTTGAAATGATCAGTGAGTAAACGCCATCTAAAAATTTGAAGTTTCATATGCTAAAATGCTTAACTGCGCCAAAATTTATATCCAATGGATAAAATCCATTTTTAGAAAAGATGGAACAGAAATAATGATTTAAGCAAGTAATAGATGGATGGTAGATTATATAAGACTGTAGATGTAACAGATGGTGACCTTTGGTAGTCTGATGAAATAAATGTAGGAAACTGTTCAGTTTCAATTTACGATACTTTTTGTCTTCGATTGTATGTTGTAACTGGTAGGAATTTAAACAGGCAGAAGTCATTTACGTAACTTAAAAACTGTGCACGATTTGTATTATTTTTCTACGGACAGTAGATGTGTTCAACGTTTAAATGTTCAACTCATCCATCAACCAATATTATCAAACTGTAATGCCAAAATGGAACAGAACTAATAATAGCTTGGCAACAGATACATAAGAAATAATAGTGTAGATACGGTGAAAACACAGTTTGCACAATTCTAAAGGACCACCGTATGTATTATACAGTTAGACAGTAAGTGTGTGCAAGTCTGCACAAATATAGTAACAGAATAAAAGGAGCAAATACTGCGGTTAATTATTATTTTTAGCTTGCTATGTATAAGTTGCAAGCATGTAAACACATGTTACTGGTAAAAAAAGGCAACGTTATGTGCACGTGCTGCTGCTAAACCGCCATATTAGTAAATACAATTTTAACTTAGATTTCAGTGAGAGCCAAATAACTTATCTGAACACTGATATGCGAACAGCAGGAAAACGGTTGGAATAGTTTATCCCGTACCACCCTTTTTGATGGAAGTTGGAAGAGTGTTAGTTGTGAATTTTGATTGTATTTTGATTGTTTATTTGTTTTCTAGTTTTAATTGCATTTGCATTCCTTCATAACTGCCTTGCTTGCCATCAACGTATTTCTGCATCAATCAGTGAACACCTTCTACCACTGCCAGTCAGCACTTCATATACCTGTGAACACTGCCTCTCAACCAAAACTGCAACATTCACATACTAGTGAACACCTTCTACAAACATTCACTACTGCATTACTTCTCACATCACTGCGTTGCTGCTACCATCCCTCACCATTCAACCACCATCAACACAACAGTACCCTGCACATTCACAACAATATTTTTCATTGTCAGCAATTCACTGAAAATCACAACTACATCTCCAAACTGGCTCCACCTGATCATATTACCCCTAACTTCTGTGCATCGCCTCACCTCTGTGCATCACCACTGCCTTCCTCATTACAGCCATCTCCACCATCACCTTAACTGACCAATCTCCTTGCTAAACTCCACCTCCTAACTTCTACATACAACTCCTCCTCACTGCTAATCATCATCATCATATCATCCTATCATTATATCGAACTGTCAACACAACAACCCCTGAACCACTGCACTTCCAAACTGTGCATACATACAACACCCACAACAATTGCAACTGCACATACTTCAACCCATTGACCATCCTACTAACAGCTACCATTACTAACCCCATACCACTTCCACCCATCAGTGCACTTCAACAGCAAACTCAACCTGCCTTCAACATTCCACCCACAACCTCCAGCAAAACCAAACACACAGCATTACAGTCAAACCATCTCCTTGCTGCAACAAGCCTACCAGTGATACCATAGTCAACCACTGAACAATCCTCCACCACATCCTCCACTTGTTTTTACTTTCTCAACTGTACATTTACATTATCAACTATGCATACATATAACTTGCAGTGCTACTGCTCCTCAAACCCCCTCAACCATCTCCTTCATAAACTGTCAACATCTCACCACCAAACTTTTCTGACCACCATCAACAAACAACCCACTGCTGCACATCCCCTTCAACCCCTTACTGCCTTGCTCTCAAATCTCTCATATACCACCACAAATCACTTCAATAAACCACAAAAAACTTCACTCCCCATCAGCAAACCTCTCTGTTCAACCTCCAACTGCACATATATCATAACTGATTGCAAATGGTTTTCCTTACCATTTGATTCTATAAATTTCATTTAACAAATTTATACTTGCAATATATCATAATCCATGGTTTGATATATAGATTCTTATTGTAGATCAAACCATGCTAAAATCACAATATGCTTCTAGCTAATCATTTACTAGACAGATGATAATTTGGCATTGTACTTGATAACTTTAATTTGCCAAAATGATTAGAAATGGCCTCAAGAAACTGTTGCTTCCATTTATATATATATACATACTCTGGCACTCCAGCTCAAACCATTGCAAAATTAAATTGGGCATAGCATTTCCTGTTTATGTAAATTATTACAACTATGGTACTGAGTTGCTTAGACACACAGATCCTACAAATCTACGATCCTAAATGTTATTATGATCAGTTCATGTTTGTGTTTTTACCATTTAATGTGCATCATCCTTCACTTTTTTTATTTCGAACAAAAAATAACATTGCCGATTTGTAAATTAGCAACTCGTTTGCATGCAGTTAACATTTAATTTTACTCTTTTTTCTGGAAGGAAAGACTTGTATGCCATGTTTTTCATCATTATCATATTTGCAGTTTTTGCAGCCATGATATATATAGCATGTGTGTGTGTGTGTGTGTTTTTGATATTTATTTATCAGTTCAACTGGATGTATGAGAGGAGGAAAGGACAATGCTTGACCATTGAACAATGTAGCATAGTAAGATAGAGCTTGTGAAATAAGTCCTTGTTGGTCATACACATAGGTGCCCTCTGAATCCAGTAAAGCATGGAGTCTGTTTTTATGTTTTCTCATATATTGCATGTGTGAAGTGTTATACACACACACATACATACATATGTGCGTATACATATATATAGGAAATGAATCTACAACAACCAATTAAGCAATAGGGGAGACAAACACAGGCATTAGCTTTACATATGAATAAAGACATACCTATTCTGAAAAGGGAAAACAACACGCTGAAACCTCAGTGCTCAAGTGAAAGACAGAAAACTACGACTTCAGAAATTGTCCTAGAGTCTTTTACTGAACCATTATAATAGGGTGAGCGTTCATGTTGCAAAGATCAAGCTAATGCTCTGGATTTCCTTAACAAAGACCTACCAACAGAAATTAGTGATGAGTGATGCTCACATAATTCAGCATTCATCTTTTAGTACACCTCTTAATATTTCTTCATAATGAATTGATTAATTTTCCAACAGTTTTCTACTGTTAACAAATGAGTTTTGCTTTTGCTAATTAGTTGCAAATTCATGTAACACAACGTATAACAGGAAGAGCCAAAAGCACTCTATGCTTTATCTATCTCGATAATTTACCAGTTTGACCGATTAATTTTGAGTAAAGCAATGACTTGGTTAAAAGTTATTCTACCGATGAAAATAACTGGGGTCGTTTTTTTAAAGGATGGGATATTTCTGTAGCATAAAAAATAATAACGGTTAGTTTGAACGCTTATCATTTCTGTTGCTTTCCAAATACCAAAATCTGTCTACATTTATAATATTTGAAATGCCTGTTCATGGAGAAATGAGTTGGTTGACAAAACCTTATGACCTATCAACAGAGTCGTGTAATTTCACAATACTTTCTCAAGGATAACCTACATTTATTATTTAAACACAAACATTACTCCATGTCTGAATAGAAAACAAGTCTTTCTAATCTCAAAAGAATATGATGCAGTATGCATCCACGGAGGTGTCAACCTTCTTTATTGAGCACTTGTCGTGTTTACTTTGCAAAGTAATGAATTTAAATGGTGAAATATTTGAATTTTATAGTAAACAGAGCAGTAAATGTCACACATCGATCTTAATACATTTCACTTCGTTGATCGTGTTCGTTTTGGTCTTGGACATGTTCTGACTTCATGAAAGCTTTAGTTTCACATAATTCAAATCAGAATGACTTATATTTTAACTCACGATATTAATTGCATAACATGCTTTACTCCATTAGTTTCAATACCCTGCAGTAGTCTTCAAACATTAAACATAACAAAATCGTGTTTGTTTTACTTTAAAAACTTGATTCCTTGTTAACAAGGTGTTAAAATATTTGTAATGATCGAGTGTACTAAAAAGTGTATTAGAGTAAAATTACACAATTGATAAATTTACTTGACAATGTAAAGTCAAAGAAAAATATTAGTAGAGTTGAGCATGCAAATTGCACACCACCTATCATGCTATTACTATCGTATCACATCATGTTTGTGAAAATGACCAAATTAATATAAGATAACATACAGATATTATTAGATCAAAAGAGTACCTTTTGCCATTCAACAAAGTGACCTTGAGGCTGAATGATTTAAAGAGGTTTCACATCACTATGATCAACGCCACCTCAGGTTTTTCCTGCAGTGTAATTTATTAAAGGGTCTGCATTCATGATAGCCCCAAGTGACCACCTACAGAAATCAAAATTCAATTTTTTAATCATTAATATTAATATCAGACTTTAGAACAAAATATTATCAAAATTGATGCATATTAGGCAAATTTATATTTTTAACAATTACTTGATCTTTTACCATGCGTCATGCAAAATGATTACTTCATAACTGGACTCACCAATCCAATCTAATGCCAACATTCTTCTACAAACTAGTGCATACTGCTAAATAAATGATTTTTCTTCTCTGCTACAGATGAAATGAGTAAAACAACCCTAATCATTGCATAGGAAACTTGGTATTGATAAAGAAATATTTAACAAGATTAACACAAATATATTAGGAACTTACACGTATTAGTTAACACAAATACATAAATGCATCCATCCTAGTTTGAATTCCAGTTTAAACACAATAAATAAATATTCAAACAAGGTAGAGAAATGAGAGGGATAAAAAAAAGTTGCCGCTTCTCTTATGTTTTTGCGGGTGAGGTCAAATTATATAGCGACTAGTTGATTTTCCAAACCATAACGAACCAAAAGATAGCAAGTTCAGTTACAATGATGTTCCAATGGGAAATCAATAATATATTTTCTTGTAGTGATAGCAACAAAATCATTTCCTAAATGTATGTTTCCATAGTTAGAGAACTAAAATCAAATATTATATTATAAAATTTATTTAGTTATACAGTTAAAATGCTTAAACTTTTCTAAAACGTGTTCTTTCTCTATCTCCTAATGTAATAATCTTGTTAATAAACTATTTATTTTTGTCCATACAAAAATGAATGTTATTTAAATACTTTGATGTAGAATATATTTAGAAAATGTTATTTAAATACATTAATACATTGATGCATAGAAATAATAAACAATAACTGCCCAATAATGTCTCCTGATCAGTGCATAGTAATGAATTTGTATTCAACATGGTCTATTTCAAGTTAATCTCTACGCTTTTATAATGCATTGTTTTGTTTTTTTTTCATTTATAAAAGGATTTTCAACTGCAGTAGGCGTCCAAACGCTGAGCTTCAGTGCTGTTATAAATAACTTTTCTTGTAGTGATTACAGTTCATAAATGCAAATTAAAATTACTACACAGAGTGTAAAAACATAATGGTCAAATCAAGTGAAGTTCTAAAAGTTAACAAACATATTATGTAACCACGACTATAGAACACCATATTTGGGGGCCTGCTACAGCATTTATAGAGCCCAGCTAAGGGCTTTAAATTTTCTAACAAAAGCAAAATGTTGGTTAAAGCCAACGAGGGGATATTAAAAAATGAATTCTAGAGGTGGTATTGGATCACATGAACCTTCCTTATTTTCTAAAGGTTGAGGATGAAATATTGTTTAGTGGTAATGGCAGAGAGATCGAGCTGTTAATTGAAAATAGCGGCGGTGTTAATTATAACTTAAAAACTATTTACAATAGTATAAGTTGTTTGGGTATCACACAATTTACAGGTAAATATTATGAGAATTTAAAGGCAAATGTGATCATTAGAACTAACATTTGAAAAACAAAGCATGCTTGACTTAAGTGAAGGCAAGTAGCAGTGTAGCATATGTTCGTGCAAACAAAATAAATTAAAATTCAGATTTGCCTAACTTTGTACTCAAAACTGCCCAATTTAACCAGAATAAGAAATGAAAAGTTGTCCTGTTTTTATCAGAGAAAAAAGTGTTCAAAACATATTCATGATTCGAAGTTGGATATTTCACATCATGTCTGATAGAAGGAATTACTTTTCTGAATATTTTCAACTAGAGTGTAGACCTGAAGTGAAATATCCAACTTTGAATCATGAACTATATATGTGAGAAAACATGGACCAAAATATTTGCATGTTGTTGACAAATTACTACAATTTACATATCGTCTTCATTTTTTAAGTTTCAATCCGAATTTGATATCACACTCTTCATAGTAGCCAGTCAATGCCATCACAACATGTTCGTATGAAATTTAATCACGAAAACATATGCAAATTGGTTGACAACAGAAAAAAGGACATGATGTCTATGCTCTAGACTGAACATATATCAATATAGAGAAATACCACTACTAACAAATTTCAATTTTCTACTTAACACATTATCCACATTGATATTTCCAGAGTGAATCTTCACCTTGTTTGCACCCATTATCCACACACATGAACACGCACGCGCGCACATACATACATACATATGGGCACGGATCGGCTACCTCATTTTTGCTACGCCTCTATTTCCCCCTAATTTCAACAACACATTGCAATTTGAATAATATATTCTCTCTTTTGCAACCTCATTATATTATTTAAATTGGAATGGGTGGTTGAAATCGAGGGAAATAAAGTTGTAGCCAATCCTTGCAATATATATATATATAAACCATAGGTATATATGCCAAGATGAATGTGGGACAGAAAATGTATTTAAAGTTTACACTAAGATGACTTGGTTACTCAAATACAACAAAGCCCTAAAACCATTAAGACTGTCTTAATGAAAAGGCAGCTAGTATTTACAAGTCAGAGCTGGCCCTAAACAAATTTCAAAATTTTAGCTAGGTGATTTTGTTGAAATGTTAAAGCTCATCGGACACAGTGCAGTGTTGCCTAACAAAAGTAACTTGATTCCAATGGATTCTCCATATGAACCCAAACAAAATATTAAGATATTATTCATACTTGTTTTTTATTTTCAATTAAAGGATATATAATCTAAACCAGTATTTGCTAAACATGATCAACCATGCACAGCTACTACCTAATTGAACCGCTTGATATCATATGAAGCTATCAGATGAAACTCACCATACCAGAAAGGAATTTTAATATACCTTAGGTGTGACGATGCACTGGGATCGAGTTCTAGCAGTATCAAAGGTGTGAGAAGACGCAGCAGCAACTACTCCCGATATTCCAGCAGCCACGCTAGAAGCTAGAGGAGAAACAGGACCGACTTCATCTATGGTACTGATAATATCACCAAAGAATACAGAACATCAGAAACACTTTACATACAAAATTGTATACCCTTGCCACTTTTTGCAGGGAAACGAAAATATTGACCAATCAGAGCAAATCTATGCTACTGTCAAAGAATATTTGTATCTGACTATGATTGTACGTTTTGGTATTTTGGATCAGAATAAATAATTTAGCTACTTGTTCAAAGACAATATAAATGCACTTCAACCGATGTGCACTTCAATTAATCTAATGCATATATGTCTTTTTTCACTTTTGGCTCATTACTGACTTTTGAGGCATGTATGACCTAGAAGATAAGGAATTGCAGTCAAGTAAAGGAAGAATGCTTGCTTATGGGTTCATACTTTTTAGACGGTGATTCTCAACAACATCCTTTGCCTCTCAATTCATATTAAAGATAAAGATATGAAGTAAAATATGTAACAACCAATGTCTAAAAGAGTTGAAGTTTGAAGGTTTATTTTAGAAAATGGAAAAGTCAAATGAACGCCGCCACATACACACCCTCCTCTGTTGGTTGATGGTTGATACTGGAATTAAGATAAGATACAAAATACGCATGCAGTGATTGAATAGAAATGCATGGGTATGCTCATTGTAACAAAACGAACTATGTGATAACTACAACTTAATGTCTATGATGAATTTAATTTTTTTTTGTATAACTTAATTAACTTGTTATATTTTATGATCCAAATTATGAGACTTCTCTGATTGATTAGATTACAAATGCAAACAAGTTTGAAAAGCTGTTAAGCTATTGAGGTTGGCTATTATACCATGTTATCTATGTATGGTCTGCCTAAGTCGTTGGTCTGCCTAAAGCTACAGTGCCAACCTGAATCAACCAACAAGTCGTTGGTCTGCCTAAAACGAGCATATCTAGCCTTTCCAGCTTGATATCTATGTATGGAAGCCCTCAACTATTGTAATCAAGCAAAAACTGAAATGAATATAGATAGTTTCTAAGTTGCAAATGAAGAATGTCAAGGATAACATCACACCATCTCACCAAATTCATAGTATGATCACTTGGTATTTCATCAAAATCAGACATTCTAATGTCAGGGATATCATCACACCCTCTAATTCAGTTTTCACATTGAATAGTGCAACCTAGTTGCCAATTCTATTCCCTATAATATTTTTAACTGGAATAGCATATTTAGAAAATTCGTCAAAAACATAACAATGAATTACATTGATGTTGTATGTCAACGTTACCAAAATCTGAGTAGAAATTTGGCTTGTGATGCAAGAATAATGCATCAATCACAGTGAAGGTAGAGTAAAGCAAAAGCATATCTGTCAAGCTTATGCAAGTAGGATGTGAGGCAGTGGTGCAGAGTGGTGAAAGTGATATAATGGAGAAGCAGCATTTGAATACCAAGTGGTACATTGCAGTCAAAAGCCTAAAATGTAAATTAATCAGTCAGTCACCAACCTGATTGAATTCAGAATCTATGTCCTTTTCAATTTTATTCTAAAAAATACTCTTTATAGCCTGCTCTTTTATTCTTGCATTGGGTTGCAAATTCAAAAATGTTTTGCAGAGCACGATTCTGATAAAATGAAATGTTGAAATAATAGTTCAGAAACATACCTCCTATGACCTAGAGACTTGGAATCTTGACGCAGTAGGGAACAAGGAGTCAGCACATTCGAACCTTTGAAGCACAATTAAAACAAAGTAAGAATATTGGAACTAAAATTTTCAACATGTCCTATATAAAATGAAATTTACTCTATTGCATAGGATTGTATATCAGTGTCGTTGACAACCTTCATATTTCTCCGGTAGTCATTTGAAAAAGAACTGTCTACTAAGTGATATTGATATTCTTATAAGTGGTGATCGGGTCAAGAAGTAAATCATAGTCAACTTATTGTTATTCTTATAAATCTTAGTTTATTATTATTATTATTATTATTATTATAGAGGATTAAGTTATATTTTATATTTTTATAAATTAAACTTGTTAATTTTTATAAAACTCAGTTAACTTAGTTCTAGTTCTAGTTGTTTGACAATCACTTTGCAGAACTTACATATTAACATGGTTAAAATAAAAAAACATTGTGCCCCTTCGCTAACTTCTACTCTACAATCAGATATTTCAATGAAATAACATACAAGCTGCAATAAATGCAAAACTTAGGTTAATTGATATGTGATTAATATGTGATTTATCCAAATACTTCCCAAAAAGTAAATGATATGCAATGTCAAAGGCGAAAACATACCGTGAACAAGAGAAAAGAAACGGCAACTTGAAAAGCTTGTTGAACTAAAACACCTTTGGCCTCCCTAGTTGGAACACTACATCGTGCTGCAATCCAAAAAGAAATAAAAATGGAATGAGTGACAATAATAGGATAAATGTGAAATTAATCTAGAAAAATAAAAGCTGGACCAAGATACTACATAATAAATAGACAGCCTATTCAAATATTTAGCAGAGCGGAGAATGTAAATCCAAATGTACAGTTTAAGAATACAGAAGCATATCCTAGCAATCTCTAAATCAGTGGTTACCTGTTGTACGTGCAGAAAAAATTGACAAAGCATTTTTTAAAATCATAAGTGCAACTGGTGGGGTTTAAATTCCATTTCCACCATCAGCACCACCTAGCTTCTGCCAATCAACACTCCCCTCTGCAAAACTTGGAACTGCAAGTCTACCTCAATAACTTCTGCATCTCCTTCCCCCCAAAATCTATCTCCTACATTTACTCCCAATAATCAAAAGTTCACAACCACTTCAATCACACTGCCGTATACCAGAGCAACACCACCACCATCATTCAACACAACATCTTCACTTCTGATACCAAACTCAACCATTAAGCAAATCCTCCACCATTACCACTGCAATTATCTGTGACCCCAACCGTCAACAGCAGTAGTCCCGTTAACCAATGACAAACCAACTAAAGCGATTCCATCATCTCTCCCTTAGCACCACTTACCACTGCTTGCTCGCCTACGTACCACTATCCCAGATTCATCATTTTCCTACGAATATCGAGCGAACTCCTCCAATCACCCACCGCAACTTGCCACCTAACAGACCCCAAACTATCATCATCAACTTCACAAATTGCCTCACCAAAATCCCCTTATTCGAACCCACCAACCTTCAGCAATCTCCACCAATTCAACTTATTCAACTTGATCAACTTCGCCAACAAAACCAATCTTTATTTCCACCTCTTCGAGCACCGCCCAGCCAACCGCAACCTCATCAAGTTCCAAAGACCGATTCTCGCAGTTGCAATTTTCAGCAGTGAGGTTCTTAGGTGCGATTTCATTGAATTGAGATGCGAACGTGGATTGTGTGATTGTGATTTTAGTACCATCGCCTGGTTTGACTTTGATCCTGAATTGAGAAGTAAACGTGGATTGTGTGAGTTATTTTTGGCTAGAAGAGGGAAGCAATTAAGATTTGGAGGCGTAGGTGATTTAAGTTTCTTATTTTGGCTAGAAGAGGGAAATTAATTTACGCGGTAATGAAATTTTTAGAGGGAACGACATTTCACAAATTGCTGAATAAAAATCTCAGCGTTTTACTGTGTTGTTTTTAGTTTTTCCTACCTATAAAAGGTTCAACAACAGCAATCAACTTTTAAACGCTGTTCCCCATTGCTGTTAAAAGCAATTTTTCTTGTAGTGTTGCCAACTCAATATCATTGGTAGGATAGTTTCTCTCGTGGACTTTCAATTGTTGACTAGCATAGCTCACCACTCTTCCTTCCTACATCAAAACTGCACTCAATCCAGTACCGCAAGCATCGGTATATACTATGAATGCCTTTGAACCTTCGGGTAGTACCAAAACGATGCATTGACCAATGCTCCTTCATCTTAATAAAAGCATCCTCACACTTTGAGTCCTACGAGAAAACCAAATTCTTCTTGGTAAGGCGGGTTAGAGGGGCAGAAATCTTCGCCTCACTTATGCTTATAGACAACATGTCATAAAAAGCGAACCTTCTTTCGCCAAAAGTGACATTTGGAAAACTTCGCCTCACTAATGCTCACAGATAGTATTGAGAACTTACCCTAAATGCAACTTGTGCTCCTTCTAGCTTTTCTAATAGATCAATATGCCATTAACAAATATCACCATGAACTTTTTAAGCAACCCTCGACTCATTAGATCGATAAAATATGCAGGTGCATTGATCAGTCCAAAAGGCATGATTAACCATTTATAAAGTCTGTCGGGTGTATGAAATGAGGTCATTTGAATACTATCTTCGGCTACACGCACTTGATGGAACCCGATAGCCAAGTCAAGCAGTAAGGACACTTCGCTCCAACTAATTGATCAAATAAATCGTCTATGTGGGGCAATGGGTAACGATTCTTCTTTGTCAACTTATTTAGCTCACGATAACCGACGTAAAGCTTTACAGAACCATCTGCCTTGGTAGCAAAGAAAACTAGTGCTTCCTACTCTGAAATACTCCTCTTAATGAAGCCCTTCTCCAAAAGCTCATTCACTTGCATATTCAACTTGCGTCTTTCTTTAGGAGCCATATGCCTCAAAGGTAAGGCAATAGGTCTAACATTCTCCTTGAGATAAATCCGAAACTTGATTTTCCTCTGGGGTGGGAGGCCGTTAACTTCGAAAAAGTCATCTGGGTAGTCTCGAACTATAGACACTGAAGCTAACTTATCATGTGAGGTCTAAAGAATATAGGTAACTCAACATAAGTAAACTTCTGAGGTCGCAATAAACCTCAAGACTGTGTTCACTACAAGTTCCCAAACGAACGACTTTCCTATCATAATGTAAGACCGCCTCATACATGGTCATCTAGTCCATACCTAAAATCAAACCAAACCTGGAAATCCTAAGACAAAAGCATTGTAATCGAACTCGACCCCTAAAATAAAAAATTTCAAACCCTTACAAATCATATATAAATGAGTTGATCTTCTAACAAAGTTTGATACAACTATCATATCAGTAACAATGCTAGTGTCTAAGTGCAACTCATATACTAGTCTACTCGAAATAAAAGAGTGTGATGCCCCAGTGTATGGTACGAACAAATAAATTAGATAAAGTTGACACACCTTCCATTACGACCTTCTTCCCTTTGTCCGCTGCCGGAGGCGCACTCAAACTAGGAACAACATCAAGTGTGTAAGCTGAAACCACTTGGGTAGAAGTCTTCAATGGGGTTGGACACTTCGTCCTCATATGCTTAAGTTGATTATAATTGCAGCACTTGATCTTTGAGACGTCCATCCTATACTCCTTCACAACATGCCCCTTCTTACCACATCTTCTGCACTTGATCTCCTACTTCTTGATCTTCCCATGGGTCCTCATTCCACCCTTATGCTGATTCTGCTGGGTTGTCTTCCCTCCTAGGTTCTTTAGCTCATTCTTCACCTCCTCTTTGGAAATAGTATTTAGCAAGGTCATCTCCACTAAACCCTTGTAAGTTGTCCCTATGGGAATGCAACTAAGGGCCAAACCTTGAAGAAGTTGATTCAGCCCATTCGCAAACTTCAAAGCTTTCTTGTGAGGGGTATTTATTAGATCTAGTCCAAATCTAGCCAACTCATTAAACTGATTTACATATTTTTTTCATTGACATGTCTCCTTGCTGCAAATGTATGAACCTTTCTAACTGTACTCCCTGCTTTGCCATAGAAAGAAATCTTGGCTCAAAATGCCTTCTAAACTCTCCCTAAGTTATCTCTTCTCATTGGTCTATGCCACCGCCATGTCTCACTAATTTAGAGCCTCTCCATGTAAATGCCAGATGTTAATTGTCTCCTAACTTCATCTCCAAGGCCCATCAATCCAAAAATAATCTCATAAGTACGAATCCACGCTTTTAAGTCTATACAAGATTTGGTCCCCACATATGGCTTCCCTTCTAGACTCATAAAGTCCTCACATAGCTTGGAGAAATTAGCGGCGGATGGGTAGGTAGGAACTACACATAGTGCCTGCTCTGTAGGTCCCGTATTAAGGTTAAGTTCAGCTTGTCCGCTTGCTTGAAAGTACCGGCAGAACCATTCGGGACATTCATGCCCTGAATCTTAGCTAAATTACCTAAGCTGCAATAAGTAGAACTGCTCATTCTCTCTATCTGCAATTTGGATTTATTAGCAACTTTCCCATAGATAGTACTAAGAAGAATGAGTTATTGTGTTTTTATGTTATAATTTCATATATAAACCTTTGGAAAACTTTTTATCTATACATACATATACACACACTTTTTGGAAACCCTTTTTTTTCCAAAATATACAAGTATGTTCTCTCAATACGTATCTAATCCCTAAGAAGTCTTAAACGTAAGTGTTGACCACAAAAATTCACTTAAGAACAAAGTTACGAAGAAGGCTTATAAAAGTGATAGGCTCTACAATAATTGAAGGCATGAGTTTTCTCAAAGTTTAAAGAAGAGCATTTCAAAAATATTAAGATGGCTTTCGAAAGAGTCGCAAGTTCTAGGTGCTATTACAAATGAAAAACAGAACAAAAGCTTTCGAAAGGGTAGAAAAGAAGGCAAGGTTACCCTTCTGCCTCATCTAGATCTTTCGACACAGATGGATTTACATATATAAGAAAGGCTATTATGGGTTCGAAGCACCTTTTGAAGGTATTGAATGATAGAGTCACACACAAGAACTAATTCCTTCAAAATAGTGGGTTTCATCATTGTCAATTTACTACTTGAAGAAATGATTCCAATACACACCTTTCGAAAGAAGGAACAAGCCCTTCGAAATAGTTGGAACCATTCGAAGGCATGATGAAAACCCTACATGAAGGCCCAGAGTCCTTTTGCTAAGACCTAGTTGTCACTCACCATTCCTTTCGATGAAGCCATATGAAAGCTCAACTCATCTCTCACTTGCAACAGTATAGCAACACAAAAGAAAGAGCGCTCCTACCTCCCTTTTGATGAAATTGAAAGTAGTATAGTAAAAAGCAACGTAAAAGAGACACTCAAACTTCAACAACAGTGAAAGGTTATAAAGATGATCTTTTCGACTGGGTCGAAAGGTCTGAAATAAGAAGGTGGAGGTGTAAGAATGGATGAGGAAGGTCAGAAGAAACGCCTTCGACCGCATCGAAAAGAGGCACACAGAAGGATGAAGGAAGGCCTTTTGACCATGTCGAAAGGATGCACGTAGAAGATTGGAGGAAGACCTTTCGACTGAAGCGAAAGGATAGGCGCAAAAGAGGGCCAACCTGCATCTATAAATACGACCCTAGGGGTCCGAGTTTGGGGATCAAATTTTTGGGAATTCTAAATTCTTTCTCCTATTTCTTAGAAAATTAAATCTTTGTAACCCTAAATCAATTTGGGAAAAGCTTTCTTACTTGTAACTCAATTTGGATTAATGCTAAAAAAGGAATCACATGGTTTCAATAAAGATTTTGATCATGAGAATGATCATTTTGGCCATTAGCTAAATTAATGACCAATTGCACATGATGCTAGCTTATCTTCTTAATTCCTATTTGACTTATGCAGTATAATGGGATCAACTGGGATAATATGTATACGAATCACATTATCATCGTGTTCAATGATATCAAATGTTAAACAAGGATGATGATAGTATTTCGAAATTAATAAATTAATGGAACTTATATTGTCTGAGATGTTATTCCATTTTATATGGGACGTAGAGCTCGTATATTGTGTATTAGGTCCACTTTGAAAGAGCAAGTACCCTTTTGACCTGATCAAAAGGGACGTTTCAGAGGGGTTTTGATGTGTGAATTCTATGCTATGCTAACTGGATGAATATCTTCAAAAGATGTACACCTATATTACAAAACATACAACCCTTTCGAAGAAGTTCATTCCAAAAGAGTAGAATCAATATTATCGAAAGGGAATTCTCTTTTTAAGGGCAGAATGGTCCTTTCGACACAATAGAAAGAGACAAATGTTTGATATAAATTATCCCTTTCGACCCACTCAAAAAGGGGCTTAGAAGGGTGTGTTCATTTGTTAACCATCATTACAATAGGGTGTATTGGACTTATTAACTACAATTAATATTTTCATAAGACCACCCTATGCAAGCAATCTGTCCTAATCAACTTATTCAAAAGGGGTTCCGAGGAGAGTGGTCACTTCTAAAAACTTTCTTTTGAAGTGATAACAACATTTCTTTTTAAGCACTTAGCTTCTGGGATGTTGAAAAGTTTTCTTATTAACAGTAAGCTTTGATACCATATGTGATAACCCGTTCGGACACACCAAAATAAAAGCATATTTTTATACAAGTCATGATCTAACGATAGAAAATGTTATTTACTTTGAATTTTGCAGGGAAATGATATCATTAAGAATGGAGTAGTTGTTAAATTTTTGTCCTAAAGAAAAAAGCTTCTTTCATACAAGGTGGAGGGAAAAATGTTAACCATAAAAATTCACTTAAGAACAAAGGTATGGAAGAAGGCTTATAAAAGTGATAGGCTCTATAAGAATTGAAGACATGGGTTTCCCCAAAGTTCAATGAAGAGCATTTTGAAAGTATTGAGATGGATTTTAAAGGACTCAGAAGCGCCAGGTGCCATTACAAATGACAAGCAGAACAAAAGCTTTCGAAAGGGTAGGAAAGAAGGCAAGGTTAAACTTTCGGCTTATCCAGACCTTTCGACACAGATGGATTCATATATATAGGAAAGGCTAGTATGGGTTCATAGCACCTTTCGAAGGTGTTGAACGATAGACTCGCACATAAGAACCAATTCCTTCAAAAAAGCAGGTTTTGTCATTGTCAATTTACTACTTGAAGAAATGATTCCAATGCACATCTTTGGAAAGCAGGAACAATCCCTTCAACAGTTGGAACCCTTCGAAGGCATGATGAAAACCCTACATGAAGCCCGAGTCCTTTCGCTAAGACCCCATTGTCACTCACCATTCCTTACGACGAGGCTATGTAAAAACTCATCTATCACTTGCAATAGTATAGCAACACAAAGCGAAGAGCACTCCTACCTCCCTTTTGACGAAGTCGAAAGCAGTATAGTAAAAATAAAAGTAAAAGAGGCACTAAAACTTTAACGGTGGTGAAAGGTTATCAAGGTGATCCTTTCGATTGGGTCGAAAGGTCTAAATTAAGAAGGTGGAGGCGTAAGAATGGATGAGGAAGGTCAGAAGAAAAGCCTTTCGACCAAATCAAAAAGAGGCATGCAGAAGGATGAAGGAAGGACTTTTGACCATGTCGAAAGGATGCACGTGGAAGATTAAAGGAAGACCTTTCGACTGAAGCGAAAGGATATGCGCAAAATGGGGCCAACCTAAATCTATAAATACGACCCTAGGGGTCCGAGTTTGGGGACCGAATTTTTGGGAATTCTAAATTCTTTCTCCTATTTCTTGGCAAATTAAATCTTTGTAACCCTAAATCAATTTAGGAAAAGCTTTCTTACTTGTAACTCAATTTGGATTCATGCTAAAAGAGGAAGCGCATGGATTCAATATAGATTTTGATCATGAGAAGGATTATTTCGGCCATTAGCTTGACTAATGATCAATTGCACATGATGCTAGCTTATCTTCTTAATTCCTATTTGACTTATGTGATACAATGGGATCAACTGGGATACTATTTATACGAATCACATTATCATCGTGTTTAATGATATCAAATGTTAAACAAGGATGATGATAGTGTTTCGAAATTAATAATTTCATGGAATTTATGTTGTCCGAGATGTTATTCCATTGTATATGGAACGTAGAGCTCATAAATTGTACATTAAGTCCACTTTAAAAGAGCGAATACCCTTTTGACTTGATCGAAAGGGACGCTTCGGAGGGGATTTGATGTGTGAATTCTAATCTATCCTAACTGGACGAATATCTTTGAAAGGTGTACATGTATATTACAAAACATACAACCCATTCAGAGAAGTTCATTCCAAAAGATTAGAATCAATATTATCAAAAAGGAATTCTCTTTTTAAGGGCAGAATGGTCCTTTCAACACAATAGAAAGAGACAAATGTCTGATATGAATAATCCCTTTCGACTCACTCAAAAATGGGCTTTGAAGAGGGTGTTCTCTTCTTAACCATCATTTCAATAGGGTGGATTCGACTTATTAACTACAATTAATACTTTCATAAGACCACCCTGTGCAAGCAATCTTTCTTGATCAACTCATTCGAAAGGGGTTTCGAGGAGATTGGTCACTTCTACAAACATTCGTTTGAAATGATAACAACATTTCTTGTTAACCACTTAGCTTCGAGGATGCTGACAAGTTTTCTTATTAACATTTTTGGCGTTGGAAGGAGGGCTCGAATCTTTGACCTTGTGGTTATCTTATAGACTAATCATGGATTGTTTAACTTGGTGTATGAAAATGAAATCTAAAAGGCTTAGTCGAATGGACGAAGAGGCCATACACACCACAACTTTAGAATAAAGACATAACACCAACTTTCAACTTAGAGGGAGTTGTGCAAGGGCAACCATCAACCCGAACTCAACAAGACGACAATGCAACCAAAATAAAGCACTTGGAACAACAATTGCAGGAGTTACAAGAGCTTCTCAAAGCAGCACTGTCTCAAAATTATTCCAAGATAGCAAAGCCAACAATTGGGGATGAGGTGATCTCTCCAAGAAGAAACTTAAAGGCTTACACCAATGAGGACAAGAGCAAAATAGACTTGACATCTTCAAAGAAAAAAGAAAGCCATCCGACTAAACTCGATCATCAAGGATAGGTGCTTGACAAATCCCTCGAGCAATCTGGAAGCTCGACATCAAAAGAATACAACCCAAATCGAAAAATTTATCATGACACCGAAGCTTATCTGAAAGACATTGCAGAAAAGGCAACCAAGGACATGCTTAATGCTAAGGCGAAGAGGACTTTGGATGAGAGAGCAAATGATAAAGAACGAGTTGCACCTTTCTTAGACGAAATCATGTCAACAATTATCCCATCTTATGTAAAGATCCCAACCCTGAAGTGTCATGGAACTACTGACCCCGACGATTACTTGATGGCTTTCGATAGTCAAATGGATCGGTACAATGCTTCAGGAGCTATTCGATGCATACCGTTTCTAGTAACGCTTCAAGGAGTCGCCGCTAAATGGTATCAACAATACCATGAAAAGATGATCTATTTAGGGAAATAGTTTCCTTATGAGTTCTCTACTCAATTTTGTATATGCAAGGACCCAAAAATCGATTACACTATTCTGGCTAAGATTAAGAAGATACAGGGAGAGTCACCGAGTGATTACCTAAAGAGGTTGAACACAGAAGCATTAAAAGCTAAACATATGAATGACAGGGATAAGCTCAATGCATTATATTCTGGGTTGATAGAGAATACATCATTTTGGAATCAACTCTTTATTCATGGGTGTAAGGACCTGCAGGACTTCGATTTTTAGGCTGATAAATTCATTCAAATGGATGAGTTATATCATGCTAAAAAGAAAGCTAATCCTGAAAGAGAAGGTGGAAGGTTTAGTTTAGATCGGGGACATAAGAGAACAAGATGGGAGGAGCATATCACTAATTCAATCGCTTGAAACAAGCCATTGTCTTATATCTATGCTATGACTAAGGAGAAGGTTAACTTCTCGACTTCATTTAAGGCTAAAAATTACCCTGAACAGAGGAAAAGGGATGATTATTGCGCTTATCACAAAGCAAACGGCCACAAAACTGATGAATGCAGGATGTTGACTAGAATCATTCAGAAATTAATTCGTGAAGGGCATTTGAAGGAGTTCATCCAAGACAAAAGAAAGGCGCCACGGACTAGTGATAGGTCCATAGAAATTTCCAAACAATGCTGTCAGCATCTTGGAAGAAGAAGATCCATTAAGCTTGAGTCTGCCATTGAATATGATTGATGTAATCCATGGAGGGCCACACCCAACAGGGACTAGCAAGGGGCCAGGAACAGAAACATTAAAGAAGCTATGGAGGGAGTGTTCACTATTCAAGAAGAGCCCCCACTTAAAAGTCCATGATTCGATATACCGATGCTTAATCTTGTTGTTACTCCCAAGGAGCTGAAGAAAGGGATCCATCACCCTTATAATGACCCCCTCATGGTCAAGGCTCAAATTGGACTTTCTACAGTGTCCAAGATTCTTGTAGACACTGGTAGTGCAGTCAATGTTATTTTCAAACCTGCCTTTGATCAAATGAGCATCCCAAAAGACAGGCTAGAACCCAGCCTTGAACCAATCATTGGGTTCAACAACAAGGGATTGACCGCAGTGAGACAAGTGAAGTTGCTGGTGTAGATGGGAGTACCGCCATGCGGTCAAACTTTTGAAACTCTCTTCGTAATTATCAACCAACCATAATGGAAATGCTCGACCCACTACTAGGAAACAGAAGAGGAAATCTCGGTGGAGGAAGCACCACGACAAATGGAAATGCTCGACCCACTACTAGGAGAAACCCAGGTCGACCGGCTAATGCTAGTAACCAAAATGCTGAAGCCAATGTGGGTGTTGGAAATCCACCAGTAGTTATGGGGTGATGTATCAGTTCTTTGCTGGTTTGATGCAAGCAGAGGCTGCTGTTGGAATTGCTGGAAATGTAGGAGGAGCCAATCTTGTGGCTCCAGTTGGGAGTATTGCTTTGCTAAGTAGAGAGTACACCAATTTGGGTGGGAAGCCATTTTTGGAAATGGAAAGTGCCGTAGAAGTTCATAATTGGCTATTGCATTGTGAGCGAATATTTACCGATTTGGGTCTGAATGATGAGAAAAAGAGAAGGTTGGCCTTTAGACAGATGCAGGGGTCAGCAGTACATTAGTGGAATGATGTCACTGCCGGAGTTCCAGAAGAGCAACTAACTTGGTGTAATTTTAAAACGAGATTTGAGCAAAATTTTGTATCTGAGTTTGCTAAGTCTGAGCTGATGATGAAGTTTATGGATTTAGTTCAAGGAGAGATGTCAGTAGTCGAGTATGCTACTAAGTTCGAAGAATTGTCTCGATATGGATATGCTGTTATAGATACTGACATCAAAAGAAATGAGAAGTTCATTTGGGGATTGAGGCCCAAGCTTGCTAGAATGACCATGACACATGCCTGTGATCCTTGTAATATAGTGGTGGAGATGGTCATTCGCTATGAGGAGTTACTTGCTGATCAGGCTAAGGAGAAGTCAGTGGAAACCCAGCGTTCTCAGGGGAAGAAGAGGAAGTTCTTTAAAAAGAAGGGAGCCCAGAAGGGAGATACAGCTAAGAAGTCAAAGGCTGAGGTAGTTTGCTATAAGTGTGACAAGAAGGGTTACTTTGCTAATGAATGTCGGTCAGGAAATGGGAAGAAAGCTGCAAATAAGAAGAATGTGAAGTGCTTCAATTGTGATCAAATTGGACATTACACGAATCAGTGTTCAGAGCCAATTAGGGAGGACAAAGGAAAAGTCTTTGCTATAGGACTAGATAGGCCTACCGCGGCCGGTAAAGAAAAGACTGTAATGGAAGGTGTGCTTTTGATTCAGAGTATTCCAGTTAGAGTACTTTTTGATACCGGTGCATCACATTCATTTATATCTCAGTGTTTGGTTGATAGATTATAGTTAGAACCCACCTACCTTGTTACTTCCTTAAGGGCTGCGAATCCAATAGGAGGATATACAACTCTAGGGTTAAGATGTGACCAGTTAGAACTTGATTTGTTAGGTCATAAGTTTGCATGCAGTTTGTATATTATTGATTTCGTAGATTTCAGGATCATTTTGGGTATGGATTGGTTGGGTAGGTATGAGGCTAAAATATTTTGTCAGGGTAGAGAGATATCACTGAGACACCCTGATAGTCATAACTGAGTGATATTCTCGGTAGAGAATACTAATCGGATTATTAGTGCTTTGCTTAATGCTATGGAGATAGGAGATGAGTTAAGTCGGGTTTGGGTAGCAAGAGAGTTTGCAGATGTCTTTGAACCAGTCACTAGACTACCTCCGAAAAGAGCTGTTGAGTTTAGAATAAATCTTGTGCCAGGAGCTGAACCTATAAGTAGACCACCTAGCAGGATGACATCAACTGAGATGAATGAATTGAAGGTGCAACTAGTGAATCTAGAAGGAAGAAGTTTTATTAGACCAAGTAGTTTGCCTTGGGGAGTGACCACGGTGTTCGTAAAGGAACCAGATGGGCTGTTAAGGATGTGCATTGACTATCGCAAGTTAAACGAAAAGACAACTAAGAATAAGTATCCTTTACCAAGAATAGATGATCTGTTCGATCAATTGAATGGAGCCAGAGTGTTTTCCCAGTTGGATATAGCGACTGGGTTCCATCAGTTAAGAGTGGCAGAGGACAGTATTCCTTTGACAACATTTCGAACTAGGTATGGTTCATATGAGTGGTTGGTGATGCCATTTGGATTAATGAATGCACCTGCTTTCTTTATGGATATGATGAACTGAGTTTTCCGAGAGTATTTGGATAGGTTTGTATTAGCATTTATAGATGGCATTCTAGTCTACTCTAGGGATGAGAGAGAGCACGAAGTTCACCTTAGAGTGGTACTTGAGACGCTGAGGCAGAATCGGCTAAAGGCGAAGTTTACCAAGTGTCATTTTTGGAAGAAAGAGGTAAAATTTCTTGGTCACATGGTTTCAGAGAGAGGATTGTCAATCGATCCAGATAAGATCAAAGCCATGAATAATTGGAAGAGACCCGAGATGGTGACTGAGATCAGGAGTTTTCTTGGACTTGCTAGCTACTACCGGAGATTCGTTATGGATTTCTCGCGGATAGCAGCACCCTTAACTAAGCTAACCAAGAAGGAAGTGAGATTTGTTTGGTCCGACAAATGTGAGGAGGCATTCTTTAAATTAAAGCATTTGTTGACCAATGCACCTGTGTTAGTAGTTCCAAACGGAAACCAAGGATTGGCGGTGTGTTTTGATGCATGCGGAACTGGTTTGGGAGCAAAGTTGATGCAGAATGGTAAAGTCATTGCCTACGCATCTAGGCAGCTTAGACCGCATGAAGTTAGATATCCTACTCATGATTTGAAGTTGGCAGCCGTGATCTTCGCATTGAAGATTTGGAGATATTATCTATTAGGGGAAAGATTTGAGTTGTATACTGATCATAAGTCTTTACGGTATTTATTCTCTCAGAAGGAGTTGAATATGAGGCAGCAAAGATGGCTGAAGTTTTTGGCTGCATATGATTTTGGTATAGAATATACACCAGGAAAAGGTAATAAAGTGGCTGATGCTCTTAGCAGGAAACATCAGAATGTGGTGTTAACTATGTTGGCGGAGTGTATGGATTTAGAAGCTTTAGTCAGTTGTAATGTGCACTTAAGATTGACTGCTGGTTCTAGTCAGAGTTCCGCCAGGTTGTCTCTCTTAGAAGTTCGATTAGTATTGATTGAGAAAATTACTACTAAGCAGAAGGAGGATCCAGTGTTGACTGAGAGAATTAAAAGGCTTGAGGTTGGAACTGGGATCAATGATTTAAAAGATTTTAGCCTTGACCAAAACGGATGGCTAAGAAAGAAAGGATGGTTGTGTGTTCTGAATGTGGAGGACTCGAGGGAAGAAGTTCTTGGAGAATGTCATCGGTCCAAATTTATGATTCATCCTGGAGGAACTAAGATGTATCAGGATATGAAGAGGAGCTTCTATTGGGAAGGCATAAAGAGGGATGTTGGATTGTGGGTTGGGCAGTGTGCAAACTGTCAACAAGTGAAAGCTGAACATCAGAAGCCTAGTGGGTTGCTTCAGCCTTTAGATATTCCAGCTTGGAAATGGGATTCGATATCTATAGATTTTATAGACGGGTTGCCAAGGTCAAATAGAGGTAATGAAAGTTTATGGATTATGGTGGACAGATTGACCAAGGGTGCCCATTTCATTCCAGTTAAGTCAACCAGAATGGCACATGTTTTAGCTAAGTTGTTCCTGAATAATATAGTTAAACTGCACGGAGTTCCTAGTAGTATAGTCAGTGACAGAGATGCTTTGTTCACTAGTGAATTCTGGAAGAGTCTACAAGAAGTGACGGGTACCAAGCTTAATATGAGTACTACATATCACCCTTAGACAGATGGGCGGACAGAGAGAGTCAACAAAGTAATCGAGGATCTACTGAGAGCTTATGTATTAGACTTTGGTGGATCTTGGGAGGATCACCTACACTTGGTTGAGTTTTCCTATAATAATAGTTATCAGACAAGTATAGGAATGACGCTGTTTGAGGCTTTGTATGGAAGACCATGCAAATCACCAGCATGTTAGTTGGGGATTGGAGACAGATTAGTCTTAGGTCCAGATTTGGTTAGAGAGGCGTTAGAAAAGATTGAGTTAATCTGAGGAAGGATAAAGGAAGCTCAGTCCAAACAGAAGAGTTACGCAGATAAGAGGCGTAAGGACCTAAAATTCTCGGTTAAAGATAAAGTTTTCATTGAGGTATAACCTATGAAGGGTGTGATATGATTTGGAAAGTCTAAAAAGTTAGCCCCGAGATATGTAGTTCCATTCCAGATTATAGAGAGGATTGGAAAGCTGGCATACGGAATAGAGTTGTCGAGTAGTTTGGCAGGTGCCCATAACGTATTTCATGTGTCTCATATTCGCAAGTATGTGCATGATCCATAGACTACTATTCCTCCGATGGGGTTGGATGACTTAGTGATAGAGCCTAATTTGACTTTTGTTAGACAACCAGTTCGGGTTGTAGCTAGAGATGAGAAAGGAATAAGGAAAAAGACAGTACGGTTGGTGAATTTTCAGTGGAGCGACAACGAGAAGGACTATACTTGGGAGACAGAGGACATGATTAGAGATACTTATCCTGATCTGCTTTGAGGGTATGTCTATATTAGATTTATATAGGTAGCTTCTAGTCAGTTAGACTAGTATGGTTGTTAGGTGTTGTTACAGATGATTGATATGTTTAGTATTTAGTCCTTACTGAATTTCGAGGACGAAATTCTTTAAGGGGGGAGCCTGTAGCATCCCTAATTTTTGATAACATTATTTAGAAGATTTAATTAGATAAATTAAATAGAATAATGATGATAAGGGGATTGAAATTTGAATAAATTATATGATGGGTCGGGCTTAATAATAAAATTTAATGGGCTTAAATTGGTTTATAGGTAACATCGGCATATTAGTAAATTAGCCAATCTATTACACACGGCTATAACCTTTTGTAATTGCCCATTCACATTCGTCTTTTCACAAACGCAAATCAAAACTAAATAGAGCTGGCCATTAACAAGGAGGAAAAAGAAGAAATTTCAATTTAAAGCTAAGGATCAAAGCTAGGAAGGATTAATCAACAACAAATCTCAAATTCCTTATCAAACCTAAGGTGGATAATAATTCATTCCATCTCTTTTTGGTTTCTATAATCCTATGATTTCGGATTTAAGTATTTATTTCGTTTCCATGATATTTTGAGACGATGATATGCTTAATTTATGAATTGTTTGATTTTAACAATTTATTGGTACATGAAATTCGTACGGTTTTAGGGGCAAAACCATGGATTATTGATTTTAAAATGCCATGGAAATTTTTTATGTCAAGTAAAACATGATTTTGGAGATGGGTTTTAATTCTCAAAATTTTTCAAGCTATGGAAATTTTATTATGAATTTTTTATGATAAATATGATGTAATTGGGTTTAAAATTTATTTTTAATATTTCAGGAATAAATTGGATCTAAATTTTTAATATGTCTGATTACATGATGAAGCCGAATTTCTGTGATTTTTGGGGATTGATTTAATAAGGAAAGTAAATTATTTCAAAAGAAGGACTTATCTACAAATACCGATTTTGTAATTGGAAGGGCTTAATGTTTGAATTTATTTTAATTTACATCTAATAAATGCGGCGGTTTAATGACAAAATTTATTTGAAAGGTTTTAAAGTAGCCAATTAAGGAGTTACAACTAGCAGGTTAGTTATAAAGCAATTGTCATGTTTAGCTATAAATCAGCATTTCATGAAAAAGATGGTTCCGCCTATTTCGAGGGCACCTTTCGACTCCTTTACCTTCGCGCCATCTTAGTCGAAACCATCTCTGTCGAAACCCACAAAGTCGAAACCAATGCACATTGTATCAATAGAATTGATACGAAGTGAATTGGTGAGTAGTGGAAGGTAGGGTGTCGAAAGCTATGCTTTCGTCAGGGTCGAAACCAAGGTTCACTTTTAAAAGATAAGCGCCTGCCTAATTTTTGAAGGGCTTTCAACTGGGCCGATACCCTATAGAGTCGAAACCTTAGTTTGTTTTTTAAAGTTAATTCCTGCCTTGTTTTACTTTAAGCTTTCAACATAGTCGAAAGCTATGCTTTCGAAAGAGACTTTATAAATAGCTTCTGAAGGGGAACTTTTTCTTTAAATAAGAGCTTCCGAAAGGATTGGTTTCGACTAAGTCGAGACCATGCCGCTCATTTACCTTTCGACTGCATTGAAGCCATCTATGCTGTCGAAAGGTGATCTCTGTTTTAATCAAAGTTAAGCCACTTCCTAAATGCTTTCGAAAGAAATCAAGGGTTTCGAAGGCAATGGTGTCGAAAGGGGGTTTCGACACTATCCTTCAATATTTTCATTTAAAAAGTTATTGCTTTCGACTAGATGGTTTCGACACCATCAGCTTTTCCCCAAAATGATTTTATAATCGGTTTTGAAAGAGATACTTTCGTATAAAATCAATTTGACCCAAAGAATGTTTTAAAGGGTAAACCTAATGCTTTTGAAAGGGTACTTTATTTGTTTCAAAGCTATATTTTAAAAGAATGTTTTCTTGATACCATCGGAAGGTATCATTGGTTTCGAAAGGTATATTCTTAAAGTTTTGAAAAGAGGTTTTCTATGCTTTCGAAGGAGGTTATCCAGTTGTTTTGAAAGTGATGTTTTAAAGTTTCAAAACAAATAACCCATTCTCATTTTGAAAGGAAATACCATGGCATATATAAAGACTTTGGAAATATTATTCACATTGTTATTAACCCATAACTGTATTTTGGGGGAAGGGCAGAATAACCAGTTAGGTTGACTTAGTAGTGAATATAACTTAACATATGTTAAAATCTTAATTAAAGATATTGGCAGGGGAAATAGGTTCATAGTCATCCCATAAAAACTATGATTTGATACTGGCAGGGGCCAATAGGTTTGTAGTAAGCCCATGAAAACTAGGATAAAAGATAAGATATTGGAGTTACCAATAGGTTCTTAGTGATCCCATGAAATCTATGATATTTGACAAATAGTCCATAAACATTTAACAGGTTAATAGTAATCCTAGAAGCTATAATTGAGACAGATAGTCAGAATGAATGGGGATGGGTAATTCAGATTTGATTTACTTGTTTTGCATATCATCATAAAGTTTTTGAAATACTAAGTTTTAACCATTATGGATGGAGGAGCACGATACTAGTGAGGGGAAAACTCGTTCCGCTAAGCGGCGTGGTCCCACTAGATATCTAAATGGTTTGAGATGGTAAATTATTATTCATACCAGGCTTTATATCTGGCTCGAAGTTTTTTTTCCCTTAAACTCTCGGGTACTCAATTGATTTTGAGTAGGTTGAGAGTTAAGGTTTCCAGGTGTTCATTTAGATGAATAAAACTTCCAAGGACGTGCAAGAGGCAAGCTTGTTATTAGAGTTCTTTTATTTCCGCTGTGTGTTTTGTTTGTAAAGACAAATTGTTTTCATGTCTATCTATATATTCTGATCTACCAAGGGGGCATCTTCATATGTCGCTCTTGGCGTATTTTGTAATAATTATATGTTATCTGAATGTGGTCTGGAATTGAGATTATGTAATCAATTTGGAATATTTTGAAATGGAATGTGGAATTTGTTTGCTGTCTAATTTTTTTCCATATTCTTGTGTTTCTGTGTATCAATGTATCTAATGTCGCCGTATTTGATCGTCGATGATTGATAACTATGGATGACTGCAGCATCCGTAGCCGTTAGTTTTGGGCCTCCAAGTAGGGGGATGTTACAAATCTATCATGACTAAGGGGGTGATGATGACGATCATCTACGAATGGGTCGCATATCACTTATGCTCGATGAGGGATACAGTGAGACCCACATAAGTTTCAAATATCTAAAGTAGATCATATATTACTTATGCTCAATGAGAGATATAGGAGATCTACACGAGCTCTATCAAGTGGATGTGGCTTGGGGTCTATGATACAATTCGTCACTGACTCTATTTATTTTAGACCCTCGAAGTTAATTATTGATTGTGATTGATGTTATAGTAAAATTCGATATCGACTCTAGTTAATTTGGATCCTAGATAAGAATCATTGAATCACGATTATTGCCCATTATAGACTCACCCGGCAGCAATGGTGGGATTGATTTATATTCTCTATTTGACGTATATCGTTTTGTAGTAGACGACGCATAGTATAGTAGTTTGTTAATATTATTATTGTGTATTCTAGGGTAGGCTTATATTATGATATTTATATTACCCTTGCATTTGTATATTGGCGTTACTATAGTATAATGTTACGTATCAGTCACATTATATTAGTTGTGCTGACTCGTTGATTGTAGGAGAAGAAAATGCTATGATATGATTCTCTGCCTTTGTGATGGATTTACTTATTTATGGATAGTCTGGATTACCTCTGAGCCACATTTGTGGAGAGGACCGGATGTGCCTTAGTAACTTTCTGTTTTTATATGTATATAGTTCTGATATATAGTATTTTGAGATAGTTCCCCTCTGGTCCGCGCTTTGTTTTTGTCAATTTATATCATGACAACTCTTGGGTACTCGATTATATAGTTTGGAAGTCATGTGCTTTTGGGGATACGCTTTCAGGATAGCTAGAGCACTTTGAAAGCGGAGCCAATATTTTAGATATGTTTACTTGACACTGTAGTAGTACATGGCGGACATGTTATTTACATGAAACTTGTTGTATCAGATATTTTGTTCTGACTTTATGTATTGATATTTATTTATCATTTACTTTCGTCAGTGCGGTCTCTTATCCATCGTTCATCCAATTATGTTCATGTATATTCAGCATATTACATGTTATCATTCCGCTGTGAGATTCAATTGATATATCTTGATATGATGTTTTATTTTAATTTTACATCAACAAACTGTTTTTTGTGGCATTCAAAATTTAGACGTTGTCATTCAACCTTGATGTCGAGGTACTACAAAGGACAGGATGTTTCATCATGTAAGAAAGATGAGTGAGAATTGTTTAAATGCTAATAAAGTTTGCAAGCGGATAGCATTTACAGCAAAAGCATCTCTAACCCTAATATGAAGTAATGTAAAAAAAAAATGTGTCGACCAGCATTTAACAATTTGAATTGAATATGGAAGGGAAAATAATAATTAAACATTACATTAAGATGAAGAAATTCTCTCCAATGCAAACGTATTTGATAAAATGTTTCAGTGGACCTAACCAACTAAACTATAAATAAGTAAATCTAATGTATGTATGTATGTATAAAATAATGATTTTATTGAATTAATTTTTTAACATGTCGCCATAACGTTATGCTTAACATTAGCATCGGAAATTTAAGGGCCTGTTTGGTTTCATTTTAAGTTTTGTGTTTTGTGTTTTCAACATACACTACAAAATACAAGAAAACATGAGAATTTTTTTTACAATTCTTAGCCATTACAATGATATACGGAAAATGGAGGAGATGGATTGTTTTCCGTCCTTTTATTATGTTTCAAAACACGAAAAATAAAATAAATTTGTTTTTTTATTTTCTATGTTAATTTCATTTTTCAAAATTATGTATTTTCCAACAATGCATAAGAAATGCGCATTTTTGTTTAAACGAAAACACAAAACTAAAAACGGCAAACCAAACGAGCCCTAACGTTTACTAACAAAATTATAAATTAGCGATGAGGGATTAACTTTACAATAGAATAATGGATCGTTTACATTAGAATTATGCATTGGAGATGCTCTAACTAAACAAACAACCCAAGATGCCAACGACAAGAAAATTACATTCATTAGGAGTATTACAGCAATTTGCTTGAACTGCCCAAAAGATCACATTGGCTAAAAAAACCCCAAGAGATCACAAGCATTCCAAATAAACAAAGCAGAGCAAATATAAGATCTTACAAAGGCCAAATCATCTTCTAAGAATATTAATATCTACCACGCCATCAACCCAATTAAGGTAAGGCTGGCATAGACATTATAACGACATTACAAATAAAGCATTTACATATTAGTTCTTAAAATAAATCAATGTCATGGTTCAAGCGATGCAGAGCTGCGAAGAGAAATGCACTTTGAGAAACATCGAACTAGAGCCTGATTCTGAATGGGTTCATACCATGAGAAAAATGAAGGGTCTTCATCAAACGAGTCCTGATAATATTCAAGCAGTGATACTATCTCTTCAAACTGTGGCCTTTTATCAGGATTTGTCGACCAGCATTGGTTGATTAGATGCCTAAATGCTGCTGGACATGAATCGGGCAGAGGCGGTCTAGCATTCTACACGTATACAAAACGACATGTTAAAAGTACTGCTGCTTAAAAGCTACTTATCACAAAAGAAAGATGATTAAAAAAGTATTGAAATCATCGGTACCTTTTGTGCTACAGCAAAGGCGGCCTGTTCAGGTGTCATGTCGTGAAAAGGGATTAAAGCAGTGAGTAACTCCCAGAAAACCATACCAAAGCTATAAACATCGACTTTTCTTGTATGATTTTTCTCCTTGATCATTTCTGGAGCCATCCATCTATAAGTGCTTGTGAATCCTTTTCCGCTACCACACTGAGATTCTAGGCATGAGATTCCGAAATCTGCCACTTTTACGGATAAGTCCTCGCCAAGTAATATGTTTTCGGACTTAAGGTCGCGATGAAGAATTCCTTCGGAATGAAGGTAGTTCATTCCATGGGCAATTTCAAGTGCTAGCTTCAGTACTAGTTTATGTGGAACAGAGTGAGGCTCCTGATTATGAAGAAATTTGTGGAGAGAGCCACCTTCCATGTACTCTGTGATTATACAGAAAACAGGTGGTTTTTTGCATGCTGCTATAAACTGTAAAGAAAAGAAATATAACACATGAGTCCAACTCTAGAACTGGTAGGCTTCAGTGTGATTACAAGAACGCATGAAAGAAGAATAGCAGTGTTCAAAACAATTTACAATACAAACAAAAAATATATTAACGATACTTAATTTAAGGCACAGAACTTTATTAATTCAACATATATAAATGAGAGTTTTATTTAAATGAGAACATATTACAAAGAAAAATAACCCCTCCAGTTCAAGAACTGGAAATTTAACATTGATGATTAATCGTTGCATAATCAAGTTAATATACTCATGATTCTCGTATAAATTCAGTACTGATTATGCTGCATTATCATGATTAGTGTTCTTAATTATGTTCTTAATTATAAGAGCTTCAGGGCTTGGACATAGTGTAGTTAATTATGTTGCATATTCATCACTTTCATTCTTGAGATCATAAGAATTTTTGAAAAGACAAATTTATGAGCAAAGAGGTGGTCATTTCCCCATTACATCCAAACACTTGATTTCTTACTTTGTTTTGATACTAATTAGTTAATTTATTAATAATGAACGGCTATGATATTATTGGTACAACAGACATGGAGTTTGGGGTGAGGTTTTGCTCTTCAAATTTATTACAATACAATACCCTTTTCAGTTGGTTTGATAATAATCAAAGCATCAAAGCATGATATACATTACAATGATAATTATGATGTTCCACAAGCATTGGGAAAAGCATGGTTTTTTTTTTGGTTTTTTTATACTATAGAGGTTTTATTAGTCGACAGGATAAACAAGGGTATCAAGTATGAGATTCCTCTTTATGTATCATTGTCCTTGATACTAAATCAAGAACCTTAGTATATTCAAAAGTTAAGGCAGCAACATAAGTGGAGATGGGGACCGTCACAATGATACAAAGAGATTCAAGTGCTTATTAAGTAAAACTAAGGTTATATTTTAGTCAAAAACTGCTCGTACTTTATTACTCCAATTTTTTATTTCTAATTTTTTTAATCCAAGTTGTGTGTATATTTAACATCGTATTAGTTTTATAATCACGACTTGCAACATTATGCACTACATCATCAAATATAATAATATTGTCCTACGCCAAATGTTATTATAACTAAGGTCTTCTATGTTAATCAACATCGAAGGCAAATTTAATCCAAATTCACTAGAAGAGCATGAACAATTTTTGCAACATTGCTATCTATATCTTTGGACTATGCATGTAGATGCACTCAGATTCTAACTGCATGAACTCTTCTCTCTATATTTCCTTTTTTACTAGTGTTGTTGCTTCATTAATACACTTTTAGAATTTATGAACATGCATTAGTATGTAATCACTAATCTAATCATGTAGATTATCCATCCCATCACTTCATCTTAATTTCCATTGAAATTTGAATTGTAGACAGCTTCTTCTAACTAGTATCATCTTTGCTACCAGTCAAACTCTCCAGTATGGCTTGATGGCCATCTCTCAGCTTTTCACAAATTTAGCATCCAAATCAGATGCCATGATGTTGAATGTGTGGTTATTTTTTATTCCACTTTCCATTCTATATACTATAATTATGTTATGAATTTTACATCTTCATTCTCCCTCGATTTCAATAAATCAGATCCTAACAGATAATTTTGATAAAAAGTTATAAAATATAACATATGGAAATTCCATTTGAGCACAACGATGACACAATAGGTGACACAATAGATCTCAATCATTAGATCTTCCTATGAACTCAACCTTGCATGTAAAATAAATATCCAACGGCCAACATATATTGTGTCAGTTCTAATTGTACATTCTTTCAGTTCCATAGCAGTTTGAACTTACTGTACACTAAGCTAATATTCCCAAAAAAGACTACCAGGTGAAGAAAAAAGGCATAGAAATAATGCAAAATGTGTCCATTCAATGCACATATATCACAAAATATTAAAGCTCAACAGTAATGTAGATCCGTTATATTCTCTGAATAAGGTTCCCCCACAGATGCAAGAACAAATGTCACATAGGACAATAGTCACCAATCACCATTTCAAATCATGATTGTGTGTATATACGCACATACATACATTCATGTTAAGAACTGATGAAAAGATTGGCTAGATTTTAAAATCAGGTGTCAACGTAAAATCTATTATGTACAAAGTAGCTAAATTTTTTGTACGAGATTTTAGGGCACGTGCAACGCACATGCATATAAAAAATTCTTATAAAATCATAAAATTTATAAGTATATTTTGATAAAAGTAAAATGAAAAATACAAGGAAAATTATTATAATTTTTTTGTTGGAAAACATTATTTACACATCAAATTTACATTTAAAAATAGATGTTAATATTTGTTCTATGTGGGATTCGAACTCTTGTTTACATATATAATGGTATTTTTAGAATTCCACGGTCGGATCAAAAGTTTATGTTTCTATTTCAACTATTAATAAAGATATGTGATTAAATCATATATTTATTCCTAGAAAATATTAACAGTGTACATGTTATCAGATAACATTTCTCCATTAAAAAGAAAAGAAAAGAAAAGAACTGCCATAGGCAAGGCATAGTATCCTACTTTAATTCAAGCAAAGTAACCAATACTTGACTTCAAGATCTGTGTCATTGTGGTAACATAACAAATATCATCTACAAACATCAAGATGATTTTGGGGTATGATTCCCTAAACGGATCATATAATTTTTGTAAACCAAGTGCATGTTTGTTTTTGTATGCTTTGAAAAATCTTACGAAGCCTGATTGTAGTATTTGTAGCTTCTGGATTTAAAACAAAAACTACTATAAAAAGCAATAAAGCATGCGTAAATATGTTAATTGAATAGTCAAACTTGATGATGATTGCAGGTACATACTTCCTAATTAATGATTCATGACCTTATGTTACTAACCTAAGGCATCTAATCAAAACACATAGAACAGCAGCTGATTAATGTCCAATTTTCTAAATAAAAAACATCAAACGTGTCACATGCAAAACCAAAATCAAAAGTTAAGAATTTTACCCTAATGATATTAGGATGCCGCAATCTCAAGAGAAGCGCAACCTCAGAATTGAACTGGTGCTCAAGCAACCCCGCTAAAACTGCATCCTCCTCTGGTTGACTAATCAACTTAATCGCAACCTCTTTCTCCTTATAAATTCCATGATATATCCTACTATGCCTTCCAGCGGCAAATTTATTACCAATCAACAATTCAGACATATCTGCACTCCACTCCTCTTCGCCTCCTTCCTTAATTTCGCCTCCATTTGAAACCAAGTATTTTGACCATGACAGCGCCTTTTTATAGTCTCCTAAAGACAAACTCCTCTGTGCTTTTACTGCTTTGCTTCGGCATATCTTTTGTTTCATGAATGAAAACTTCTTCATTTGTGTAAACACGTAAAACAGACAAGATCTCTTCTGGTTTTGAGATTCAAATTTTACCAAAACCCCAGTATATCGAAAAGGATCTCAAATTGCATGGAAATTCGCAAGCTTAAATGCATAAAGATCAGATTTTTAAGTGATAAAGCTTATTGTTTCACCTACATTTCACCAAATCGAAATTTTTGATATGTCGCCATAAAATATTTGAAATTTTTGTCAGCTAACAGATCGGAGCATAAAATCATGAAAACGTCGTACAAGCCAACGAAGAAAAACGAAAAGGAAAAGAATACGAAAAGTTGAGGAATGAGATTAGGGTTAGAATTTCAGAGAAAATGATAGAGTGAAAAAAGAAAGATGGATGAAAGGCAGTTTATGGGAGAACATGGGAAGTGACGAGCTAGGGAGGCAAGGGCAGTGGAGATATATAATAGATGGGCTTAGATATTTCGCTTATTTCGATGTTGCCACTTTATAGACTTCGATTTATTTGGCCTAACACAGAGTCAATAGTTGCATTTGAATCTAAATTACTCCTCATATTCGATATTTACTGCTTTTGAACCGCACAAAAATATCATTATTTCAAAATTAAAGATAAATCTTGCAATCTCAAGTGCAAAGAAGCAAGGGTGGAATGGAACCGGTTATATGAGTTTATATGAGTGGGGGGCACTTTTGGTAATATGGTAGAAAAGCGAGGATATTTTGATAGTGGAAAAAGAGGAGGTTAGCGGGGGCCACAGAGGAAGGTATGGACTGTTCGGTGACCGTATTTCATATTCCGTATCACGGACTTCCTTTTCCAGAAAATTACAAATTATTACATTGTGATGCTGACTTTTCTCATTTCTTTTGGATCAACTTATTCTCAACTTTACTAGGATTAAATTCCTTAAAGTACACAAATGGCCATTAAATCAAAATTTCATGTACACTGATTTTCTCCATATAAGCCCTTTTCATGTACTACATTTCTTTTCAACCATACAAGCTTTTATTTCTCACGAAAGTTTTGGCACGCACTTCGTGTGATGATGCAACACGATTCATGCGTGAAATTTATTTCTACAAATTGTATATGTTTAACGCATTCAAAAGAATTATTTACAAATGAAGTTTATTTATTAGAACATATTTTTAAATGATATTAAAATTTGATAATATATGTACAGAAGCATTTTTGATAATATCTATAGATGATCGTTTTTAGTAGTTTATGTTTTTTGTAGTTCATGCTTACACCAAAAAGGTATAATCTCAAACGTATTACAACTGTTATTAAAGATACCAAACTATTTCATTCATTAAAAAATAAGTTTTGTCATTTAGTACAAATTCTAAGTTTCCAAGGTTTTTTCTATCAAATCTGTCCTCTTCATTGTTAATGCGAATCCTAATAATTAATTATTTCTATAAATAAATAAGGTATAACTTGGATTTCTATTTGATACATGAAATATGTAAAATGGGGCTAAAACTAAAAGAAGCCACATTTGTTTTATTGAGATAGAGAATTTGAGTTCTTTTGAATTTTCACTTTGACAAAACAACGAAAGGTTCAGATTTTTCTATCTTTACGTTTACAAAATGAACATATAGTTGAAGATTGAAATATCTTCATTTTTTTTAGATTTTTCCAATTGATACACATCATTTGTGATAATAATTTACGGAAAAAAAAGATTAAAAAAAAAACTTTTGTTTTCAGTTAGCGATTTGGTAATATACATCTTTATTAATGATTGGAATAGAGTTTCAATTTTTTGCTTAGGCCGCAAAGCTCCAAAGTTGGCCTTATATACAAAATCAGTCAAGAGTTCGAATCCCACTTAGAGCGTAATGTCTATTTTCAAATGAAAATTTTGGATTTATGAATATGATTATAAGTTCAACTCATAATCTTAACATAACGTTAATAATATTTTTCTTTATAAATTTCACCCTTTACTTGTCAAATCCACATTCAAAAATTAAAATTCAACAATTTTATCATTATACAAGGGTTTTATTATACGCCAAAAAATCTCATTTGAATAATTGTCTTTGTTTAGCTCTTTTGAGGCTAATGAGCAATTAAGTTTGGTTCTTTCCTATCATTATTTAGGTTGGAAAACGTAGGTATCAGCGTTGAGAGGGAACACGGATTTGCAAGGAAGGAATAATGTTTCAGATCAAACGAAAAAATGTTATGCAAAGTATGTACATGAAAAGGAAGTCTACCAAATTGCCTGCATACAACCAAAGAAGCAAACTGGCAACCACCACATGACACTTGTGGTGTTTTTGGTTGTATGTTTATTTATTATGGAATGCTTCGATTTATAAGATCTGAACAGCAAGCTGCAATTTGAGTTGTCCAATTTTGGACGTTATAATCTAACGATATTACAAAACAAACATTTCCAATTGTCTCTGTCATTACATTACTGTCTTTAGTGGTAAAGTAGAGACCCGCATTAATGATGTTTAACAAATATATCGTAAATAGATTATTCCAACAATAATTTCTTTCTGAAAATTAGTTTATGACTATAAATCACGTAAGCTGGGGTTTTACATGAGTTATTTATAGCCATTCTAACATTATATTGGCTCATATAGTCTCGGGTTTGTTTTAGTTAGCATTCCCAACATTTTTTTTATCAGTTTTAGTTGACGTCTGGTCGAACGCTTCTGACACGTTAGTGATGGAGTTCACGCAAATGTTCTGTTTGGTGAAACTGTTGAAAATTAACGGTTGATTTCGAACGTGTCGAACATCAACGGCTAATTACTGCTCATTTGTCTATAAACCACTCCTTAATTCCGTGTTCATTTCATCTTCATCTTCACTTCTTCACTTCATCTTCGCTTTGCTTAACTCCGAACAAAATTATTAGTGGCTGAACCGTATAATGAATGTGATCATTCAGATTTTAATGCTGAAAATATGACCGATATACAAGTTATCATGAGACCTAAATCGCTTTAAAAACTTCAATGGACATAATTCACATTTCATCATATATGCAACGTCCCGTCTTTAGTGATCGAATTATCAAAGAGAGTTTACCATCTGATAGTTCAGATCAAAGGACACGGAAGAGGCAATATCTCATGCACACTACTTTGAATCAACATGGATACGTTACAATGCCTAATCTCATCTAAACAATAAGTATATCGTCTCAACACAAAGCAACATATATGTTATCCCGCATTTTGGTCAAAGCCGGAATACCAAACAAATCGACAAGAAAGGATGGATATCAGGATTGGAGTTCACTTGGAAACAAGGCTGCAATGGATATCGTCAAAATTTGGCCGAGCTCCGATCAGGACGGAATCGATTGGAGATGATGATGAGGACTAGGAGAGGCTACGTTTCAAGTTTCAGGTTAATCGGAGTTTGTACGGAGGAGATACGATCGATACAAGGTAGGAAGAAGGTACTGTTCGAATCCATCATCTCCATACCCACACCTCACTTCGAATCCATCACCTTCGACTCCAACAAGTTCGACTCCATCTGCTTCGTACCCATCAGAGCGGACCCAATGGAACAAGCTTTAGTTCGAATCCATAGATGTCACTATACTTCGAATTGGTCCTAAGCCTAGCTTCGAATCGATAGGGACGAGGCCATCGTTCGTATCCATCTAACGCAAGCCTCTGCCTCGAATCGATTAGAACGGATCACACTTCGAATCCATCGAAGCCAGTACTTACTTCGAATCCATCGAGGAGAGATCCTTCGAATCGATATAAGTTATAGAAGCTTCGACTCCGTTTGGAAACTATCTTCGAATCCACTAAGTCCAGGCAGCGAAAATGATGGAGTCGACCCAGTAAACTCGGAGAAAAAGGAGTATCAACCCGTAGATTGCGCGCCACGTCACCGTCTTCACGTGCAGAAGCATGGATTCGACCCTATGGATTCGAACCATATCGATTCGAACGAATCCATAGGGCGAAGAACGTCAATTTGAATCGATCATAACTTGAGATCTACAAGTCCAAATGCTATGAAATTTTCACAGTAGCTTGAGCGCATGTTGAAGAATGTTCACGCCAAATTTCAGCTCGATTGGACAATTTCTTGATCGATTCGAACATAGCTTCGAATCGATCCCAAAGTGGGCCCGGATTTCCAGAAAGCGGGCATGTGGGCCCCCTCACGTGCCAGAACTGGTCTCCCTTCAGTTTAGGCGAAATATCAGCCTCCTACACCTATAAATAGACCCCCAGGTCATTCAGAAAAGAGGTCGGACAATTGTCAGAGCTAAGAGCGCCCGGACTCTGCCAGATTTACTCCAGATCACCATTTCTGCCTTAGATTCAGATTATAATCATAAAATCCGTTGTACTACGCGATAGGAAATTGTAATCTTCAAGTATCGATCAATAAAAGATAAAAACTTTGGAGTGGACGTAGGCCGGAGATAGCCGAACCACTATAAATCTCGTGTTTTTGTTCATTATTTCTGGATTGCTGTTTGTTGTTTGTTTAGATCTGAGATTTGTGTTTGAATATTGCTGATTTATATTCATACACTGGTGCTTTCACCACATTCGGGGTTTGTGACCATTTTTGGCGCAAACACTTTGGTGCTTTCACTGAGAAGAACTAGCACCCGCTACACCAGATTCAAAGATTAGATTTGAAAAGTTTGAAGGATTCAGGTTGACTCAACAATGACTCGACAAACAAGGCAAAGAGCTGAGAGAAGCCAACAGGGAGGAAGTCAAGAGGCATCCTCTGGTGCTGGAGAAGGACAAGCTTCGATCTACATTACTAGAGACAAAATGGAAGCTATGGCGAATTCATTACATGAGAGGTTGCTGAAGAGTCAACATGATATGATGCAGACTTTCTTCGAGCAGATGAGAGCTGCAGGAACACAGAACCTTGGACCAACTATAGCGACTGCAAATGTGGAACAAGGAACTAGGGTTGCAGAACCCAATGGAGGACAGAATACAGAACCCAAAGGTAATCAACAAGGGCTTGGGGGCAGGCCCACAGGATCCCATGCAGAAGGACCTTTGGAAGGAGTTCAACAGGCTAGAGCCAACGTTGCGGCTAATGAGCCACATGAAGAATATGTGCCGGAATTCCCTCGGGAGCATGGGGGGCAACACCTAACAGGCAATGCTGGATTAATGGAAATCATTAGGAAGACTATGCGTGGAGGTTCAACCAATAGAGACTTGGAAGGAGTGAACAGGAGTCCGTTCGCTCGGGAAATCAGGATGGCTCAGAATCCACCTAAGTTCAAGTTACCTAGCGTGGAAGTATATAATGGAAAGGCTGACCCGACTGATCATTTGATGAGATACACTAGACACATGGAAGTGCTGGGGGCATCGGACGAAGTAATGGCCAGATGTTTCCCTTTATACTTGACAGACCTAGCGGAAATGTGGTTTAGGCAGCTGGAGGAAGGATCTATCAGGAATTGGAGGGAATTGGTGGACAGGTTTTTGGGACAGTTTCGGGTTCATATCAAAAGACCTAAGAACGTGATGACGTTAACATCGGTAAAGCAAAGAGCGGACGAATCCTTTAGAGCATTTTTAACTCGATTTAATGCGGCGGTTTCTTCGGTGGATCGGCCGGATCCATCGATGGTTTTGATGGCGGTAGTGTCGGGAGTTAGAGAGGATTCAGATTTTAAGGTATCTTTAGTACGAGACCCGCCACTGGATCTCGGGGAATTCTTCCATGAAGTTGAAAGGTTCCTACGGCAAGAAGATGCATGTATGGACTTAAAGTTAAAGGAGGTGAATGTGACTGGGGGTGGAGGACCGTCCAACGGAAGCTCGGATAAAGATAAAGGAAAAAGGAAGCTGGATGACGATTCAGGAAAAACCAGGAAGCAATGGAACGATCCGAAGTTTTCCACATACACAGAATTAAACGAGACGCAGGAGCGGATATACATGGAAACTCGGAATCGCCTTCCTTACCGGAGGCCGGCTAGGAGAGAACCATCCGAGCGGGAGAGGGCATCAGGAAAGCATTGTCTCTTCCACGATTTGGACGGGCATGATACCAACAGCTGCAGGCATTTAAAGGACATAATTGAGGAGCATGTGAGGAATGGACAGTTGAGGCAGTATGTTGGGGCTCGGAATGCAGCGGTGGAGCAGGAGCAACCACCGCCTACCTCAAACCTTGAGGATATGAGGCATAGGAATAATGGTCGATTGGTCATCAATTGATCAGGATAATTTGAAATAAGTAACAAACCATTGGCGAGCAACCGAGTCATTTACACATGTATGGGGACGGAGATAGCCCCTAGGCATGCTCTGAATGATGATAAAATGCGAAGCCATGGTTTGCGAAATCTGTTTTCTTTTGTTTTTGGATTGGACACTTATTTTTCTGGTTTGGTTTTTGGAGTTTGGATTGAACTCCTGATTTTGCTCGTTTCTCTGGTTTTGGCATTCACTCGGATGATTGTTCTCCGTTTTGGATGATGATTTTGATTTCTGGTTTTCCGATTTGATTTGGATTTTGGATTGGATCTTGATTGGATTCTTTTTGGTTTTTGATAAACGGTCGTCAAGTATGGATTATGCCTGGCAAGGGGTGAGTCGTTCTGCCCGAACGCAGTAAAGTGACTCATTCAGGTCGTCGAGTATGGACTATGCTCGGCAAGGGTCCGGAGTGACCAGGATTCGGCCTAGGACTTAGGCCCCCTACTATCGATTATTGTTTCAGGTCGTTGAGTATGGACTATGCTCAACAAGGGTCCGGAGTGACCAGGATTCGGCTTAGGACTTAAGCCATGGCATTACTTACGTCCAGGGACACTGGACCACGGTCGCCAGGTGTGGATTGCGCTTGGCAAGAGCCCAGAGAGGTTATGGATTTGGATATCGGCCCGGAGAGGTCCTGGATTCGGTTATTGGCTATTTGATAAGGATGGATTAGGATTTGGTCGTCGGGTTCAAACGGATATGGATTTGTCTAAGGCTTTGGTTATTGGGTTTGGAGTTGGGCATCGACTCCGAGCAGTCAAGGATGATGCACTTGGATGATGTGGCTATGGACTTTGGATATCAGATACGGAACTATTCAAAACACGCCTTCTTATCACAAGGCATGTTTTGGGGGGCAAATGTTATCCCGCATTTTGGTCAAAGCCGGAATACCAAACAAATCGACAAGAATGGATGGATATCAGGATTGGAGTTCACTTGGAAACAAGGCTGCAATGGATATCGTCAAAATTTGGCCGAGCTCCGATCAGGACGGAATCGATTGGAGATGATGATGAGGACTAGGAGAGGCTACGTTTCAAGTTTCAGGTTAATCGGAGTTTGTACGGAGGAGATACGATCGATACAAGGTAGGAAGAAGGTACTGTTCGAATCCATCATCTCCATACCCACACCTCACTTCGAATCCATCACCTTCGACTCCAACAAGTTCGACTCCATCTGCTTCGTACCCATCAGAGCGGACCCAATGGAACAAGCTTTAGTTCGAATCCATAGATGTCACTATACTTCGAATTGGTCCTAAGCCTAGCTTCGAATCGATAGGGACGAGGCCATCGTTCGTATCCATCTAACGCAAGCCTCTGCCTCGAATCGATTAGAACGGATCACACTTCGAATCCATCAAAGCCAGTACTTACTTCGAATCCATCGAGGAGAGATCCTTCGAATCGATATAAGTTATAGAAGCTTCGACTCCGTTTGGAAACTATCTTCGAATCCACTAAGTCCAGGCAGCGAAAATGATGGAGTCGACCCAGTAAACTCGGAGAAAAAGGAGTATCAACCCGTAGATTGCGCGCCACGTCACCGTCTTCACGTGCAGAAGCATGGATTCGACCCTATGGATTCGAACCATATCGATTCGAACGAATCCATAGGGCGAAGAACGTCAATTTGAATCGATCATAACTTGAGATCTACAAGTCCAAATGCTATGAAATTTTCACAGTAGCTTGAGCGCATGTTGAAGAATGTTCACGCCAAATTTCAGCTCGATTGGACAATTTCTTGATCGATTCGAACATAGCTTCGAATCGATCCCAAAGTGGGCCCGGATTTCCAGAAAGCGGGCATGTGGGCCCCCTCACGTGCCAGAACTGGTCTCCTTTCAGTTTAGGCGAAATATCAGCCTCCTACACCTATAAATAGACCCCCAGGTCATTCAGAAAAGAGGTCGGACAATTGTCAGAGCTAAGAGCGCCCGGACTCTGCCAGATTTACTCCAGATCACCATTTCTGCCTTAGATTCAGATTATAATCATAAAATCCGTTGTACTACGCGATAGGAAATTGTAATCTTCAAGTATCGATCAATAAAAGATAAAAACTTTGGAGTGGACGTAGGCCGGAGATAGCCAAACCACTATAAATCTCGTGTTTTTGTTCATTATTTCTGGATTGCTGTTTGTTGTTTGTTTAGATCTGAGATTTGTGTTTGAATATTGCTGATTTATATTCATACACTGGTGCTTTCACCACATTCGGGGTTTGTGACCATTTTTGGCGCAAACAATATACGAGTTGGTAAGACCAAATAATAGATATACCTTAAAATCTGATGCAACACCTCTTATATACATCTCCTACCAGTATAGTTATGCAACACACGTAAAACATGTCATCCATAATAACTGAGTCTCAATATAGGTAAAATGAATATTTGCTATTGTTGTTGAGTCCATCTCCATATCATACCCCCACAAAGCACATATCAACCTCGGTCCAACCTTATACAGTTAAAGCGTTTAACAGTTGCATAACTATGGAGCTATAGTTGGAAACCAGACATTTGTACTTCCTATCAGTCCTTTGGGCATCTTTCAGATGTGTGTACTAGATTGGCCTCCTGTCGAACTTGTTCCACTATTAGTTCGGATTCCACTTCCTCGTCCTCCGGTCAGGAAGTAAGTCCCGAAGGTTGCTACTTCCCGCTCATGTGCTGACTCTATCCCTTCTACTGTAGCTTCTCCTTCTGCTGCTCCTGTCCCTGAAGCCGACGCTCCTCCTTCTAATGTCCGCATCCCATATGTTATCGCTGCTCCTGAAGTTCCTCGGAACAATCTTGATCCTTCTGGTGGGGCCCAGTTAGTGAGTTCATCCTCCGTTTTGTCTGATTCTATTATTTGGAACTCCAAGGAGCGGGCCTGAATCCACGTTCCATTTGAGATGCGATACTTGCCGGAGAATGACACTTTCTATGCATTTATCAGTGATATTGAGGGTGGGAGTCGTTTTCTTATTTATCACATTGACGGTGACGGTCTGTCCCTTACTAAGGTTGGTGAGATTGGTACGGAGAACAAAAGTAAGTTTTATGACGTCGGTTGGGATAGGAAATTTATTTACTTTCCTGATTCTGAAGGTTATGATCCGCATCTCGCTGCTCTTTTCTCTAGGTACGTGCATGTGAGTGGCCCGTCGCCTGTTGTTGGTACTGGCATTTCTTCTTCGGAGGGAGCACATTCTTAGTTGATTAGTAGTCTTGACTCATATTGCCTTGCTCATGTGCTTTATTTTTCTCTTTATTTTTGGGCTTCTTGCGCCCTTTTTAGCTGTTATGTGCATGTGCAGATCATCTATTCTCACATTATTTATACAATGGCACGGCCCACTATAAAGCCGGTTAGCGTTGCTTAAAAAAACTATGGAGCTAAAAAAAATTATAGCGGGGATATAGTAGAAAATAGTGGAGGGAGCAAAAGGCTTCATTAAATTTAAAGCTAAATATTTAGATTTAATTTATTCTTATTCTCACATCATTTGTGTAGGAAAAGAAATATTGTGTAACGATCCGCCTTTTCGACCCTCAAACATCGACACTAATACATCCACGGTATTCACGTGTTGGAAAGACAGAATATTATGGTAAAATAAAAGGAAAAAACAAAACAAGAAAAAAGAGAACACAATATCAGGATCTCACAGCGGAACGATAACATATAATATCAAAAGACAATACAAATTGTCACTCTAAGATACGTAGCATTTCAAAGCTATAATTCTAAACATTATTATCAGCCTGGATAGTTATAACAGTCTATCTTCATAAATGCTGATATATATAATATTAATGCAGTGGAAATAAAAATACTATAGTAGGTGAAACATCCAGCTCGCCTCCTTGAGCTCTAGAACATCCAATTAAAACCTTCATTTCATAGACTACTTGAAAAAAAACACCTATGGAAATAAGGGAAATGTAAAAGAACGAGTTAGATATAAATTTAGTACCAGAAACTCAAGAAATATGCGACCAACATATGACAGTATTTTTGAGACCGCATGGAATGTCGTAACGGTTATCCTCTCAAAAGACCCATCATCTAGTAAGCACATAAGGTGATATAATAAATAATGCATATGGTGAAGAATATAAATCCAAAAATAACTATTATGCTTACATTGATCACACCACAGCAATATTGTGGGTACAATCAAAACCGCTAAGGTATGCATGCATATAGATTTTTCATTGGAGACATTCCCATAACAACTGAGGCCAACCTCTTGACAAATGTCAGAAAGTACCTTCCGAGCATCGTATATCTCTATATAAAATATACCATTAAGATAAACATAGCTGGTCCACATCTAAAACGTGATCCCGAATATCATCAACTTCTACGCGCAACATCCGTAAGCATACTCTAGATATGGAGTTGATATACTCTATGGATTAGCTAAACCCCAATGGTTATGCTTCTACTCTATTTTCTATCATTTTCGATGTCGACGCTACGTTTGGCATCTCTCACACGAGTCTTCATCACTCGAACAGAAAAACAGAAATCCACAAGGATCTTTGTATCTCGAACAGTCCACGGATCCCTATAAGGATCCTAGCATTTTGAACAGTCCATGGATCTCTACAAGGATCCAAAGCATAAGTCGTCTGACGAATGCTAATGCTGACATCTCCATCGGACTTAATATTAGGATAGATAGTTCAACTCTATAGCATTAGTCTCAAATGTTAACACTGATCTCTCCCTTGGACTTAATCTTATGATAGATTGTAACGACATAGAATTTTAATCGTTTAAATTTGGAATATTTAATTAATTTCAAATATTAAAAAGTTAATTTTTATAAATTAAATAACTTGAATTCCAAATATAAGGGTTATTTGAATAATTGGAATTATTTAGATTATTAAATCTTGAATTCAATATGAATAAAAATGATTTCAAAAGTTGATTTAAATTATATTTGAATAAGAATGAAAATAGTAAACTTTTAAATTTAAAATAAAAGTGATTCGAGGTATTTTAGTAAAAAAAATCGTTTTAAATTAACATGTGAAAATAGCCTTCTGGGGCACTATCTCAGAATTGGACGAAACATGTTTCATTGGGTCCATAATAGTAAACTATAATATGCTGTCGAATCTTATGACGATCAGACATATCGTTTGGCCGTGCGAGCTCGAAACGCGTATAAATTAATTTCAGGAATTTATATAATATAATTGCATTTGAAAAGCTATCTTCTGTATATGATTGAATTAGGTCTCGAAACTAGTTCCAGTGTATTCAGAATAGGGATATTACATATAGAACGCCAGGCGGCATGCCTGGTTTGGAGTTCGAGATTTTTGGCCATTTAAAGCTGGATATTTTTCTAATTTTCACTACTAGAAAAGGCCTTAAAACCGACAGGGCCGACGGCTTTCGACGGGCCGTGGGCGGCTGTCGGAAACCGTTGGAAATCTGCGATTATAGCTCCAGCCGAGAGCTTTCTTCCTCCTCCTCTCCAAACGAAAATTCCACCAAAAATCCCCCAAATTCAACCTCCAAGCTTCCAATCCCAAATTTCTAGCTTCCGGATATTCCAAGGCTCCCTAATCAAACTCCATTACTCTTAATCTCAGGTATAATCTCTTATTTTTGTGAAAAATTCAGTTTTTATCCTAATTCTAGATTTGCATAAATTGATAAATTAGGGCGAATTATTGATTGCAATTGTTTCCAATAGCGTAATAACGGTTTATAGCATCCCATGGTATATCGATTTCATCTTTTATCGTGAAATTGTGAAAAACACGTATAATTTGTGGTTGTTCATGTATATGTAATTGTTGTGTATGCCTTGATTCGACGATTGTATACGTTATTTGGAATAAGATAAAATGATTGAATGAACTAGGAGTATTATATTGTGCGCGTATTTACTTATGAAACAAAAAAAATGCATTACTCTAAATTATAATTGTGTGTATTGAAAAATGACAAAAATGTTAAAACAACCTTAAGTTGATGTAATACGTTGAATAAATGTGTTAAATTAATATATTTTTGTAAATGTGAACAGTGAGTAAAACTGTATTTTTTCGTAAAATGCGCGCATGTAACTGACAAATGTCCCTTAGAGAGTTTTTGGCCCCGTTTGACGAGTGTTGTACATGATCGTTGTATAAATAGTCGTTCTTTTCGAAAAACGACCATTTATATTCATCTGGTACAATGTTTGTCGGATTTGTCCCTGTATTGGACAAGTTATGAACATAGTAAGCATTTACATTTTGTATACTACTTCGTCTCAAACGGTTCATAAAATTTCGGCCTAACTTTTCTTTTTTGTTTCCTGCGTACACGCATTTGTGTATCACTACAATAAAAATACCATTTCACAACTGCCAAAAACAGTTGTAATAGGTCTATTACAACTGGCACCCGCCAGTCTTTATATCCGCAGTTGTAATAGAGCGGGATTATTTTACAAGGGGTGCCTACAGTTGCAAAAGCAGTTGTAAAAAGTCTTTTTACAACTGCAAAAAGCAGTTGTAAAAGACTTATTTACAACTGTTTACGACAGTGGTAATAAATATTTTAACAACTGTTTTCGCCTATTGCGTTAACATTTTACAATAGTTTGTAATAGTTGTAGTAGGATCTACTACAACTAGGGATGACAGTTGCAACAAATAGTTTTAAAACTGCTACAAACTGCTATAATTCGTCTTTTCACAATTGCTATTAACCATAAATTTCATGATATATAATTAAAACCAATATTTCGTTAATAATAACCACAATCGTTCAAATACTTGAAACAATACGAACTTTTCACATTCAAAATCAGTTCAAGTTTACATCATTTATGAATTCATAACTCCGTTTCAAAACATAACTAAACCATAACTTAAATCAGTAAAAGTACATATACGTACTAACCAAAAAAGATAAATTAACTTCTACCAAGCAATAGGCGTCCTAACCGCTTGTCCAATCGTAATCTGAAGTAGGCCTAAATAGAAGAGCTCCAGGATCCACCACCGCATCGACCCAAACTTTCCAGGTATCTACTCCTAGTGGTACATGATGCACTAAAACAGTAGAGTCGGTAGATGCGATTGTTGCTTCTACGACAACATTCCTTTGCCAACTCAATAATTTGCACTTTCTAGGCTGCTGTTGAAATTGTATATTAACACCAGTTGTGACATTGTTGCTACTCCAATGAGACTGCAAATATAAAGCATTATGGTTGGGGAAAAAAGCATTATGAAAGCATAATCTCCTATTTACAAAAAGTGCAGCTGTTTGTTTATATATTGTTGCTTGGATCTGTGCAGTGTTGGAAGTTTGAAGATGAGAATTAGTAGCAGCAGTTATATGTTTAGTTCAGGGTGTACTAATAGAAATTTAACAGTCATGTTATCAAACTTTCATCACGTTGACCGTACATAAACTTATAATCATTGAATTTCAGGTCCACATATGCATTCAAATTGTTAGAGACAAGCACGAACAAGCTGAAATTCAAAGGGAGCTCACCAAAATCCAAGCAGCACCAAAAGAATCCAACTCTCTTACCCAATGTCAAAGGAATGATACACCTATTTCGCTCTTTGAACTTAAACAACACAACATTGTAAACCAATCTATTCACTATTCCACGCCAGCAGTTCTAGTTGTCTCAACCTCCCAATCAGCAGTTCCCTCCACCTGCCATGCCACCGCCACCTCAGCAGTTCAGGCCCATGCCGCCTCCACCTAACATGCCACCTCCTAATATGTAAGTCAATTACACAATGTGGATATCTAGCTTGCTGCTTTTTTTAGTGATCACTTTAATCTTGCTTTAAGTTTTGTTGCATTTTGGAGTTTAGCATGAGAGATCATTATACTAATGCTTGATCTATGTTTCACTGCTATAGTCTCACTACTACAAAAATAGGTATAAGCCAATAGCCACTGTTGTCATTTTTAACGTTATAAGTCATAGTATGTATAATTAAAATTGCCTAATCAAAAATACAATTGATTAGAAGTCGTATCAAGGTAGGTAAACATGAACCATGTCAAATGCTTCAGAAAACCAATATCGTCCACTTGCTTGAAAAGAGTAATAAAAAAACTCAGATTCGGGCCAACAATTGAGTTGAGAGATTTATATAGACAGTAATAATCAAGTGATACAAATATGTCATAAAACTCCACAAGTTGCGTGCCAAAAGTTTGTTTATAAAAACTGAGTCATACTTAATATGTGCTAGTATGTAAAGAATATAACTAATGCATCATCAAATTCTTTCAAGTCCAGATTCATGGCACTAGCATAGAATATATCAGTATAATCTCATAAGATGATGAAATTCATTTTTTTAAATTCAAGTAGTTAGGAATCATATAGGACTAAACTGATTGACAAATTAACTTCTACCGAGGTAATTAAATTCAATATTCTTCCAATTAGGCAACTAAGGAAAGCAAAAAATACAATGCTGGTTGTATTGAGTTTTTCATGGCTATCGCGAAGCACATAAGGTGTACATAGAAAATAATGGCTAGAATTTGCTTAACATTTTGCAGTTGCAGTTGGTTCAATAAAATATGAAACAACATGGCGATTTGACCAGAATTTAGAAAGAGATCACTTTATGATTTTTTCACCATTACATATCATTAAAAGGTAAAATTTATGTACCAACTACCATGCACCATATTATACATTTAAAAAAAAATATTTGCATACAAAAATTCAAAAACCAAGCTACCAGAAACCAATACAACAAATCAACCTATCATATTAGGATTATAGAATAAGATTGGTGACATTTCAAATGGAATTAATAAAGTTTCAAGTGTTAACATCAGTATACCTTTAGATGGCCGTCTGGGTTAGGAATTGATCTCTACCACTCAAAGCTGAAATACGGTAGTCATAGAATTTGCATCAACGATTAATAGTGATACGACCTGTAGACTTGCAGTAAAAGAAAAAATATATTAACAGATAAAAATTATTAACCATTCAGATATGCCAATGCTGAATTAGCTACACTCAAAGGCATCTTCTTGTCCATTTCAATGATGACCAAATAATTAATTAAATCAAACATAACTTATACCAAATGAAACCACCCAATCAATAGAGAAATATTCCTAGTTTTCTCATATGTTCACACAATAATAAAACAGCTAAAAACAAAAGTAGTGAAACAATCCAAACACAACTCAACCAGCAATCACCTGGCGCATACTAATAAATAGATATAAAAAATGATAATAAAAAATATGAAGTAAGATACCATACCTATATCAGCGGCAACGGCGAGCAAATCAGATGGCAGAGAGTTTGGCCATCCCAATTCCAACCATCCTACTTCATGCCACCCTAGACCTGCATGCACAATTATTTTAACATCTAATGGCATCTAGACCTTTCATCTAAGAGAAGATTTGCTAAGGTATAGCTACCATGAAAAATTTGATGTGTTAAGATATTAAAGGTACATAAAAGATTATTGTCTACGACAGAACCTGAGGCATGTGGCAGTTTACTTTCTGTAAAGCATTAGCTACAGGGGGACCATCTCATGTATGGGATACGTTAACATTTTCTCTTTGGTTTACTAAATTACAAGTAATGCAGTTTGTTTGTCAATATTCGGTCAAAGACTTTTTTCTCCTCTTCATGTTTTGCTTTGTTTTTTATTTTAATTTCATCGTTACAAGCATTAGGCATTTCAGCTGCTGCGTTCAGTTTTTTAAGTGTGTACCATCGTGGTAGTTTGGGAAAATTAATACGCATCACTTTTTTTTGGCCTTCTATGAATGTATAAGAGGAGACCCACTCTCATTTTTGTCACCAGTTCACCGTTCTTTGAATTATATAAAACACAGTTTTATTTCCAGTTCTAGTTACCCATTTTTCACAGACCTTACCTTAACAAACTACATACATGGAACCAAAACAAAATTTGACATAAACTCTGTAAAAAGATGTACACATCAAGCTAACAAGGTAACATAACATTTCAGTGTTGTGCATAAAACCTTCCTTTTAAGCTTTTTCCACACAAAAAAGAAATGTGTAACATAGAGAGAAGCTTGAATTCTTCCCTGGGTCTAGAAGCAGTGAACTAATTTTTAGATTAATAATCCAAGGTAAGAGACATATCCTGGGGTCTACTTAGTAAAACCCAATCAACAGAGTAGGCTTTGGACTTCTAACACCTCAAGATGTATTTTTTTTAACACAGCTTGCTCTATATAGTGCAAAGCAGAAAATGTACAACCTGATGCTGTAAGGCGTAACTATTATTAAATTGTATAATCTACGTGGAAATTAAATTCAATACTGGAATTATCGTGTACCAAATTGATTATACTTTCATGATCAATGTTATCAATGATTTAAAAAAAGTAATAATAATAATAATATGAAATAAAAAATAATTTAAAGAATGATAAAATAATGTACAGCACAGAAAGTGTTCACATAAAATGGTTTTCACAAACTACCGATCTGTTTTTGATGATTTTAATTTCATTGAAAAGCAATGCAGGTAGAGAGCAATTTCTGTTTGCAATGCAATGAAAAATTTTGAGCTTATTTATGGTTCAACCATGAACTAAATATAATGTATATTGCTGTGTGTGAATTGAAATTTAGTATTATTTAAAAAATATTAACAGATCATAACCATTCAGATATGTAAGAACCTGCCTCTACCATGTAATCATTTGTTGAACATCTGACTTGATTTCGAAAATTTAAACATGCTAATGAAGAAATATGATTTATATTTAGAACAAAAGAATACCAAACTACATGAAATTACACATATCTAATAAGCTACAGTAACGTTTATATGAGTCAATTGCACAAAATGACAAATTCGTATTTTATAAGCATGGAATGATAAGATACACATGCATACGAACTACCTGACTACAAATTTTGCATAAAATGCAAGGAAAACCTAATAGCCTATAAAAACCCATTGTATGTTCAAGAGCACTAACAATTGATAACTCTATGTTTTAAAAGAACGCAGTCCAACTTCCATGTGCCTGCTTAGTCTGACAAACATGAAAAAAAGCTAATTTTTAAATAATTTTTCCTTGTAAATCCAAGGAACATTCAATATTCTATCTTTGTAAATCCATGGATATTTTACAACAAATGCATATATTGCTCTATTATATATTAAAATGTAGAACATGGAAAAGACATCTGACAAAAATAGGCAGGAACAACATTAATATATTTGAAAATCTAATTATTATTTATAGAAAAAGAAGAAATATAGAAATGTAACATTTCCAAATAATAGCAAAAAACCTACCAGTAGAGTCTGTTGCTTTCCAACCACAATGTCAAGTCACGAACAAAACACGAACAAAATTTGGGGAAAATTTAGGGAAAACTTCAATTTAGATGATTTTTTTTTTTTGCAAAACACGAACAAAGACACGGAAAGCTGAAATAGTAGATCCAATCTACAATAGAAATTGAGAAATATAAAACTAAATTACCTGCCATGGTCCAGATTTGGCAGAGAGAGATTCTGATTCCATGAACAAAGGGCAGCCAGAGCAATGGTCGGGAGAGGCAAAAGCGGCGAGCAGCAACGGAGGCGAGTGCCAACGGAGGCGAGCGAGTGCATTTTAGTTTCCTAGATGGAAACGACGGAGGGTAGCAGACGAGGTTAGGGTTTAGGTTTAGAAATAGGAATAGAAAATTTTGCGGCCATTTTACTTTAATTTAACATAAAATGAGCGGTCAATGAAATGGAGGGAGGGAAACGAAAATTTTATGGCGAAAAAATAAAGTAGGGAGACAACCGCAGAAACAGTTGTTATAAATATATTTCTACAACTGACACAAATTAAGCAGTTGTTACCGATCACATATTACAACTGATGCACAATAAAATTGTTAAAAGTGCTTTTGTTACAACTGCTAGGATAAACAGTTGTTATAGAATAGCTATTACAACTGTCTGTTTATGTTGGTTGTAAAGGAAAAGTTGTAATATGGTTGTTTTGTTGTAGTGTATAATGCAGGGAACAAAAGGGAAATACTGCCGAAATTTTGTTGAATCGTTTGAGACGAAGTAATATACGAAATGTAAATGCTTACTGCGTTTGTCTTATATAATGATGTGTATATGTCACAGGTTTAGCATTATGTCAAATAGAGGTAGGAGCTCTTCACGATCGTTAGGAGGCGATGGCAGTGGCCCATCGCAAGAGCCACAGCGTCCAGTAGTATCGTTTGTTCCTAGAGCAGATGGGTAAGAATTAAATTTTATTCAGCATCTTATTTTTTTTATGATATACGTACTTATCTATATCGTACTTAAAAAACAGGGGGGTTCGACCTACTTCCCTCTAAGGTTGTGCTGGACGTCTCTAGAGTTTCTTATCGCAGTAGGATCAGTGCTTGCTGGCCGAAGTGGGATAGCATCCCTCCTCACATCATAGAGTGCATATGGCAGGATGTCTTAGTATGTGTATTTTTCTGTTTTCCATTTTTAATTCGTTTTTGTCGTTTTCCTACTGTTTATCGTTTAAAGTGTATTTTTTTAACACAGGCTGAGATAGACATCCAGACAGACGATATGATGCTGGCACGAGGATACTGGATGAAGAAAATGCGCAAGAACTACAGGGACACGATATCGGAGATTAAGAAATCTGGTAAGAAACCACGGTGGATGGGAGAGAGCGTGTGGCAAGCTTGGTTGAGATACTGGGAGACGGACAAGGCGAAGGCAAGTATACTAATTTTTTTTGAATTATTAATTTAACGTGATCGAAAAATAATGTATCAAATTTTGAATGTACAGGCAGAGTCGGATAGAAACTCCGCAAATAGAAATAATAATCCCGTCACTCATCGCGGAGGATCGAAGTCGTTTCAGCAGTATCGGCAGGAGTTGGTAAATTTACTGAATAATAAATGTAAATAGTTTATGCTATATGATTTTAAATGTATAATAATTGTATGTAACGATCAACTTTAGGAAGCCGAGGCACATGGTCCTGTCAGCTATATGGACGTGTCCACCCGTACGCATGCTGTCGAGCATGTTAATTCAGACGGGACTGTTTCGTATACATGGCAGGACGATAAATCCAGCAAAAGTCATGTAAGCATATTTCATTTTATTCAGTATTAGTAATTGTTTTAACTGTTAAACTATAATGATATAAGATATGATATTATATTAATTTGTTAATGCAGGAGAAGTTTATGGAGCAGCGGCAGAAACTCCTTACTGATACGGGTCGAGATCAGCTGACGACCGATAAGGAGGATGCTATTTTGAGTCCGTTATGGATCCAGCAGAGCATGGTCGACGATACGGATTTGGAAATCTAGCGGTAAATAATTTATTTTTTCTTAAAATACTTCAAATTTGATATTTTGACCTTTTCAAAACAATAAACTTGAATTTTATTCATTTTTCCATTGTTGCAGTCCAGTAGTCAGAGACGGGGTCGGCGGAATAGAGGTCAGAGCGATTTAGCCGATATAGAAGAATTGCGGACTAGAGTGTCCCAACTGGAGGAGCAGAACCGCCAACAGGCCATGCAAACCACACAGTTGTTAGAGTACATGCAGCAGTTTGGTGGTCGCTTCCCTTCCTCGACTGGCTCTGGATCTGGCGGAGATTGATTCATTGCTTTCTTGCTTGCTCGTTCAGGTATGTTTTATTTTAGTTTTGAATGATTTGGTAGACGGGTGATTTAATTGTTTATTTATGTATAAATACGTTTGATACACTTGGTTTTATGGTTGTATGATGATGTGGATGAGGATGTTGATGATTTTGTGTATTCATAACATGATAGAACACTTACTGTTATGATTATTGTCAATGTTGGGATGATTATATATATTATGTATTGTTTTTGATTTAATTTTATTTATTTGTGTGTTTATTGAATATTGTGTAGTTTGGATTTTGATATTTGGTTGGAATATCACTACTAGAAAAAGGCTAAATTCCGACGGAGGGGGCGACGGCTTCCGACGGGCCGTCGGCGGCCGTCGGAAGCCGTCGAAAATATGCGATTATACCTCCAGCCGAGAGCTTTCTTCCTCCTCCTCTTCATACGAAAATTCCACCAAAACCCCCAAATTCAACCTCCAAGCTTCCAATCCCTAATTTCTAGCTTCCGGATCTTCCAAGGCTCCCTAATCAAACTTCATTACTCTTAATCTCGGATATAATCTCTTATTTTTGTGAGTTTTTATCCTAATTATAGATTTGCATAAATTGATAAATTAGGGCGAATTAGTGATTGCAATTGTTTCCAATAGCGTAATAACAGTTTATAGCATCACATGGTATACCGATTTCATCTTTTATCGTGAAATTGTGAAAAACACGTATAATTTGTGGTTGTTCATGTATATGTAAATTGTTGTGTATGCCTTGATTCGACGATTGTATACGTTATTTGGAATAAGATAAATTGATTGAATGAACTAGGAGTATTATATTGTGCGCGTATTTACTTATGAAACAAAAAAAATGCATTACTCTAAATTATAATTGTGTGTATTGAAAAATGACAAAAATGTTAAAACAGCCTTAAGTTGATGTAATACGTTGAATAAATGTGTTAAATTAATATATATTTTTGTAAATGTGAACAGTGAGTAAAACTGTATTTTTTCGTAAAATGCGCGCATGTAAGTGACAAATGTCCCTTAGAGAGTTTTTGGCCCCGTCTGACGAGTGTTGTACATGATCGTTGTATAAATAGTCGTTCTTTTCGAAAAACGACCATTTATATTCATCTGGTACAATATTTGTCGGATTTGTCCCTGTATTGGATAAGTTATGAACACAGTAAGCATTTATATTTTGTATACAACTTCGTCTCAAACGGTTCATAAAATTTCGGCCTAACTTTTCTTTTTTGTTTCCTGCGTACACGCATTTGTGTACAATGCAGGGAACAAAAGGGAAATGCTGCCGAAATTTTGCTGAATCGTTTGAGACGAAGTAATATATTTCATCAATGGATATAAATTTAACACCAAAGAATACGGTGCAGAAAAATTAACAAATAATACTGGTGTATTTGTTAAAGGTAGCGACGATCCAGAAAATCATTTAAATGGTTTTTATGGCGTTCTGACACAAATTTTGCAACTGACATATTTCTCACGACCCACGGAGGAGGTGTTTCTATTTAGATGCAATTGGTTTAGCAATGTTCCAGGTTCTGGAATTAATGTGCACAAGGATTATAATCTTATCGAAATAAAGCATACATCGCACTATCACAAGTATAATTCTTTTGTACTAGCCAAACAAGCATTGCAAGTTTATTATGCTCCTTATCCGTCTCTAAAAAGAGATAAAGTAGATTGGTCTGTAGTTTTTAAAACAAAGGCCAGATTCACATTCGATAGGAAGAATATTCCGGACGAACAAGCTTATCAGGCAGATCTTGAGCAAAATAACAAAATAATAATTACAGACGATCATACAGATTTTGGTCCTTTGATCGATGAATCAAATGTTTTGGTAGAAGCGTTTGACAGTGCAGAGGAAAATATCATCGAAAACGAGACCGAATCTGAATCAGAAGACGATGATGACTGATATAAATCTGAATCTGTTTTTTTGCAATTGATGTAACTTTGTTGAATTCTTGATGTATTATGAAATTAATATAACTATGAAACCAAATCCGTTTACTATTGTTTGCATGTTTTATGTTATTTCCATTTGTCATTTATTTAGAAATTTTTATTGAAAATGCAATGAACTCTGCTTATCGTTGGAAGAGTACACCCATTATGAATCAGGTATAACACACTTCCATTTCTATTTCCATTTTAGTCATTAATTAAGCAATTTATACCGTTGATGTCATTTTCATATGAAATATATTAATTATCATATTTTTATTCTCTTATATAATGATGTGTATATGTCACAGGTTTATCAATATGTCATGTAGAGGTAGGAGCACTTCCCGATCGTCAGGAGGCGATGGCAGTGGCCCATCGCAAGAGCCACAGCGTGCAGTTGTATCGTTAGTCCCTAGAGCAGATGGGTAAGAATTAAATTTTATTCAGCATCTTATTTTTTCTATGATATACGTACGTACTTATCTATATCGTACTTAAAAACAGGGGGTTCGATCTACTTCCCTCTAAGGTTGTGTTGGACGTCTCTAGAGCTTCTTATCGCAGTAGGATGAGTGCTTGCTAGTATGCATATTTTTTTCCGTTTTCCATTTTTAATTCGTTTTTGTCGTTTTTTTACTGTTTATATCGTTTAAAGTGTAATCTTTTTTTAACACAGGCTGAGATAGACATCCAGACAGACGATATGATGCTGGCACGAGCATATTGGATGAAGAAGATGCGCAAGAACTACAGGGATACGATATCTGAGATTAAGAAATCTGGTAAGAAACCACGGTGAATGGGAGAGAGCGTGTGGCAAGCTTGGTTGAGATACTGGGAGACGGACGAGGCGAAGGCAAGTATACTAATTTTTTTTGAATTATTAATTTGACGTGATCGAAAAATAATGTATCAAATTTTGAATGTACATGTAGAGTCGGATAGAAACTCTACAAATAGAAATAAGAATCCCGTCACTCATCGCGGAGGATCGAAGTCGTTTCAGCAGTATCGGCAGGAGTTGGTAAATTTACTGAATAATAAATGTAAATAGTTTATACTATATGATTTTAAATGTATAATAATTGTATGTAACAATCAACTTCAGGAAGCCGAGTCACATGGTCCTATCAGCTATATGGACGTGTTCACCCGTACGCATGCTGTCGAGCATGTTAATCCCGACGGGACTGTTTCGTACACATGGCAGGACGATAAATCCAGCAAAAGCCATGTAAGCATATTTCATTTTATTCAGTATTAGTAATTGTTAAACTATGATGATATAAGTTATGATATTATTAATTTGTTAATGCAGGAGAAGTTTATGGAGCAGCGGTAGAAACTCCTTGCTGACACGGATCGAGATCAGCTGACGACCAATGAGGAGGACGTTATTTTTAAATCCGTTATGGATCCAGCAGAGCATGGTCGACGATACGGATTTGGCAATTTAGCGGTAAATAATTTATTTTTTCTTAAAATACTTCAAATATGATATTTTGACCTTTTCAAAACAATAAACTTGGATTTTATTTATTTTTTAATTATTGCAGTCCAGTAGTCAGAGTAGGGGACGGCGGAGTAGACCTCAGAGCGATCTAGCAGTTATAGAAGAATTGCGGACTAGAGTTTCCCAGTTGGAGGAGCAGAACCGCCAACAGGCCATGCAGACCGCACAGTTGTTAGAGTACAAGCAGCAGTTTGGCGGTCGCTTTCCTTCCTCGGCTGGCTCTGGATCTGGAGGAGATTGATTCATTGCTTGCTTGCTTCCTTGCTTGTTCGTTCAGGTATGTTTTGTTTTACTTTAGAATGATTTAGTAGACGGCGTAGGTAATTATTGATTTATGTATAATTATGTTTGATACACTTGATTCTATGGTTGTATGAGGACGTGTATGAGAATATTGATGAATTTGTGTATTAACAACATGGTAGAACAGTTATTGTTAGGATTATTGTTAATGTTGGAATGGTTATGTATATTTTGATGTAATTTTATTTATTTGTGTGTTTATTGAATATATTGTAGTTTGGGTTTGGATTTTTGGTTGGATTATAGTACATTGGATTGTGTAGTATTGATATTATAGTGTTTGGAAGAGAAATGTGGTTGGAAGGCTCTATTTGTAGCAAATTAAAAAAACAGATTTCCGACGGCTCCCGACGACTTACAGGTCAAAATTTCTGACGGCTTACGACGAATACCGGCGGCCTGTATCTTAACATTTCCGGTGGCTTCCGACGGTTACCGACGTCCGTCGGAATCCGTCGGAAGATGTCGGGATCCGCCGAAATCGTGTACGGCAGCTTCCGTCGGAAGCCGTCAGAATTATTGCTTCCCGACATAGGCATTTCCGACGGCTTTTTCCGACGGCGGCCGACGGCTTCCGACGTCCGCCGACGGTTTCTGGCCGTCGGAAAACGTGCTTCCCCTTGTAGTGTATTTTATACTGAATTGTGCAGTATTGATATAATAGTGTTTGGAAGAGAAATGTGGTTGGAAGGCTATATTTGCAGCCAAAATTTAAAAAAAACTCAGCAGATTTCTGACGGCTCCCGACGATTTACAGGTTAAAATTTCCGACCGCTACCAACGGTTACCGGCGGCCTGTAGCTCATTATTCCCGACGGTTTTCGACGGCTCCCGATGACTTACAGGTCAAAATTTCCAACGGCTGCCGCCGGTACCCGTCGGAAATATGTTCGACAGGCACCGTCGGAAACCGTCGGAAGTACTGCTCCCCGACGCAGCAAACTCCGACAGCTTTTTCAGACGGCGGCCGACGGCTTCCGACGGCCGCCGACGGTTTTTGGCCGTCGGAAATTGTGTTTCCCCTTGTAGTGTTTATATATATATATATATATATATATATATATATATATATATATATATATATAAACACTACTAAAAAAGGCTCTAATTCTGACAGTAAGGGGCGACGGCTTCCGACGGCTTTCGACGGGCCGTCGGCGGCCGTCGGAATTTCGTGAATCATAGGGCTTAAACGAGCCTTCTTCTTCCTCGGTATTACATACGAAAATTTTATAAAAAAAACCCCATTCCCTTCTCCAAGCTTTCAATCTCTAATTTCGAGCTTCAAGATCCTCCACGGCTGTCTAATCAACCTATATTGCTCTCAATCTCAGATATAATATCTTATTTTCGTCAAAAGTCAAATTTTTACCCTAAATCTAAATTTGTATAAGTTGATAAATTAGGAATAATTAGTAATTGAAATTGTTTCCAATAGCGTAATAACGGTTTATAGCATCACATGATATACCTACTTCATCTTTTATTGTGAAATTGTGAAAAACATGTATAATTTATGGTTGTTCATGTATATGTAAATCGTTGTGTATGCCTTGATTCTACGATTGTATATGTGTGTAGCGCTACTATCATTGTATTGCATTAGTTGGAATAAGATAAAATGAATGAACGAGCTAGGAGTATTATATTGTGCACGTATTGACTTATGAAACTAAAAAAATGCATGAGTCTAAATTATAATTGTGTGTATTGAAAAACGACAAAAACGTTAAACCAGCCTTAAGTTGATGTAATACGTCGAATAAATGTGTTAAATTAAAATATATTTTTGTAAATGTGAACAGTTAGTAAAACTGTATTTTTTTGTAAAATGCGCACATTTAATTAACTAATGTCCCTTAGACAGTTTTTGGCCCCGTCTGACGAGTGTTGTACATGATCGTTATATAAATAGTCGTTTTTTTCAAAAAAAGCGACCATTTATATTCATCTGGTACAATGTTTGTTGGATTTGTCCCTGTATTGGACAAGTTATGAACACAGTAAGCATTTACATTTTGTATACTACTTCGTCTCAAACGGTTCATAAAATTTCGGCCTAACTTTTCTTTTTTGTTTCCTGCGTACACGCATTTGTGTACAATGCAGGGAACAAAAGGGAAATGCTGCCGAAATTTTGTTGAATCGTTTGAGACGAAGTAATATACGAAATGTAAATGCTTACTATGTTTGTAATGGAAAGTAGGATGCCTGACCATGGAAAAAAAATTATGCAATTTTTTATATCGATACGTTAAAAAATAAAATGTGCCCTATTTGAAAATATTTTTAAATTTGTGAAGTTGTTCTTTAAATTCATATATTATACGACCATGAAAATAATCTTTTTCGAATTTGTATTCTTGAAAATAAGTATTAAATTTTGAACTTCTCATTTTCTCAAATAGGAAAAATGATTAATTATTTTGTTGATCGGAGGAGATGAATGTACCAAAGAAAAGGACTGAGGGGCTCAATAAAAGAAGAATTTTATAATGTTATAAACGTGTTTGTTGAATTCCCTTTAAGTAATAACGGAAACGATCCAGAAATTCGTTGTCCGTGTAGTAGGTGTAGACATTCGAAGTATTTGTTACCAGATATTATGAAAGTTCATTTGTGCCAAAATGGTTTCGTACCCGAGTATTATGTTTGGGATCGGCATGGCGAAGTTGTAGCAAATACTTCTGTAGAGTCTGAAAGTGTCGTTAACGAAATAGTTAGGACGACCCGTATAGAAAATATGGTCAAAGATGCAACATGATCAATGTTTCCTATGGTTGAAGTTGACGACGATGATTGAAATGTTGAAGAACCAAATATTGAAGCAAATTTTTTTTATGATTTACTAGATGCTGCTAAGAAACCTATATGAGATGATTGTAAAAGTGGCACTCAGCTGTCAGTAATCGCAGAATACATTGCGATGAAGTCAAAATACAACATCACTGAAGCTGGGTTTCTGGCTGTTGTACAAGCTACAAAAAGATATGCCGTCCGATAATCTAATGTGTGAAAATCACTATGAAGTTAAAAAACTTATGTCGGCTTTTGGTTTACCTTATCAGAAAATAGATACATGTTTAAAAGGCTGCATGTTGTTTTGGAAAGAAGACGCAAACCTTAGAAATTGTAAAATTTGTAACCAGGAGAGATACAAACCAAGAAAAAAGAAGGGGAAGGAAGTTCCGTACAAGCGTATGCATTACTTACCCATAACTCCAAGACTTCAAAGATTATATGCATCTTCTGTAACTGCATCTAATATGAGACGACATAGTGTGAGAACAGAGGAAGAGGGTACGTTGACACATCCGGCCGATGGAGAAGCATGGAAGCATTTCGATAAAACATATCCAAGTTTTGCAGCGGAGAGTCGAAATGTTATGTACAGACGGTTTTTCTCCATTTTCTCAATTTGGTTCTAAATATTCATCCTGACCCATTATCGTCACACCGTATAATTTACCTCCATGGATGTGTATGAAAACGCAATATATGTTTCAACTTTTGTCGTTCCTGGCCCCGACGATCCGACACAAGGAATCGATGTATATTTACAACCGTTGATTGTGGAGTTAAAAATACTGTGGAACGAAGGAGTAGAAATATACGATGTGTCCAAAAAGAAAAATTTTCGTATTTTTGCTTCTTTGTTGTGGACTATAAGTGATTTTCCTGCCTATGCAATGCTTTCAGGATGGAGTACCGCCGGTCGTCTAGCATGTCCATATTGCATGGATGAAACACGAGCGTTTTCTTTACCTCATGGTAAGAAAATTTCATGGTTTGACTGTTATCGATATTTTCTCCATGTAAATCATCCCTTCATAGGAGACAAGAAAAACTTTTTAGCTAATAGAGTAGAAACCAGACAACCACCGACGATATGGTCAAGCGAAGACATGTATGAACTTGTTAGGGACTATCCAAAGATATATGAAACTGGAGAGCAAACAGAAATTGAAGGCAAATCAGTTGTTCATAACTGGTGCAAACAAACTATTTTTTGGGAGATGTCGTATTGGAAACATCTTCTGCTTCGTCATAATATAGATGTAATGCACAATGAGAAAAATGTATTCGATAATGTTTTTAACACAATTTTGAATGTGAAAGGGAAGACGAAGGATGATTTGAAATCAAGACGTGATATAGAAGAATTATGTAAACTTTCTGAGCTTCATATGAAACCATATGACAGTAAAATACCCAAAGCATGTTACGAATTAGATAATAATCAAGTTAAAGCTGTGTTAAAATGGGTGGGAAGGGTTAAGATTTTCTGATGGGATATCATCAAATCTTCGTAGATGTGTTGACTTTAAAAATGGTAGATTGAGCGGAATGAAAAGTCACGACTATCACATAATGATGGAAAATTTATTTCCTATTATGTTCAAAGAACTACTGCCGTTAAAAGTTTGGAAGATAGTAATGGAGCTTTGTATGTTTTACAAAGAGCTTTGTTCGACTACTTTAAAAGTGCAACGTTTACGTAAACTTGAAGTGGATATTCCTATATTGCTTTGCAAATTAGAGAAAATATTTCCGCCAGGTTTTTTTAATGTAATGGAACATTTACCTGTTCATTTCCCATCTGAAGCACGACTTCGAGGTCCTGTCCAATATGGATGGATGTATCCATTTGAGAGGTATGTAATATGTTATCACGTAATTTAATTGCATTTGAAAGAAGAAGTTAATATAAATTAATTTTGCATAGATATTTGAATCATCTGAAGAAAAAAGTGCAGCAAAAAGCACGAGTTGAAGGTTCGATATGTAAATCTTACATCGAAGAAGAAGCTTCGTTCTTTTTCTCTCACTATTTCAGTGACCATGTGAATATTTCATTTGAAAGTGTTCCTCATAATGACGAAGACGACGAACAAGAGTCCTCTCAAGCAATGTTATCTATTTTTAGACAACATGGTCGGCCTTTTGGAAAATGTGTAGAAATATGGCTAGACGATAGAGATCTTCATGTAGCACACACTTATATTCTTCTAAATTGTGCCGAGGTTGCACCGTTTGTTAGGTAATCTGAAATAATAATTTGTGTTTTATTCTTTTCTATAATGCATACGCGTGTATAACCTAATGTAATAATTTGTTTATATAAACAGTGTTTATGAACGTGAATGTAACGACCCGCCCTTCTCTGCCCAGAAAGACGCATCATTATGAAGAAAGAAAGGGATAGAAGAAGAAAAGAAGAAAGAACAACAACACATCAGAGATCTCACAGCGGAACGAGAAATATATTATATCACATAAGATATTACATAGTATCATATACATCAGAGTATACAATTTATACAACACAGAATAGACAGTTATAAACTTCTGTCTATTATACATCACAAGTACATCAGTACAATACAACATACACAGCGGAAACTCTATATATCTACACGCTGAAGCCTCCTGCTCCTCAGCTCCTCCAGTATTCGTCAAGACTAACCTGAATCCCTCGACTACTCAATACAATATTGAGTACCCAAGAGTTTAATAAAACAGAAAATAAACACTTGGGTCAGACATGGGTCTGGTGTGAGTAAACGATTTAAATTGCTTAACTTTGAAAACCTTTGAAAACAAAAGTATCACGTAAGACTCCCCACACATAAACATGGGTAAGTTTTTACCTTACGCTAACTAAAACATTTGATAGGAAATCCAGTTATATTATAATAGGGTCTAGGGTTTCCAAGTAAAATACAGAAATAGCTGAAATGCTTACATCTCACATTCCAACATAGTTGGGCACAACTAATACGTACGGCACTTATTGGAGTTTGGATTCCATACAATGGCAGGGCTACTGGGGTACCGCCCGTCACAGTACGTGGCGTAGATCACCGTACCGAGGAGTACGCCCGCTCCCCTGCAACACAAAGCCGGAACCATCCCTTACTGGATAATTCCGAACAAGATAACCCCGTAGTTGGCGCGACCAACCACACACTAAGCCGAATAAAAAGAAAAGGGACCTCTAGACAGGGATCTATCTTGCTCTCAGTGGGTGCTAACCACGAAGCCTTGCTGCACCTCCCCTGTTTTAGCCATTCCCGGTTGATGAGGCTTGAGGTTACGATTACCTTTAATCAGAACATATCACTTAGAATGCTCATCGTCCGCCTGACGATGTGCTGAAAGCATTCAATCCATACAAGTTCGTTCCGGGTTTGAACGAAACCGAAGGCATTATCTCGTTACACTTGTTTTGGAATCACCCTCAGAGTTAACGACAATAACCCTTGTACTCTGAATCTTCATCTTCACTTGAGATTCACGACCTATCGTAAATTTGGATCGATGTGGTATTCGGGTCTCCAGACCTGGAATTCCGGTATACGGAAACCCGATCCCGGTCTCATCGAAATCCAAAATGTATCTTTTAAGGGCCAAGTTGTTTTAAGGTTAAAACAATTCAATTCTTATCTATACTACACACAGATAGATAATTTACAATAGATAATCCATATTATCATCCAAACAGATAATTCATATTATCAATTAAACAGATGATCTATAACCAAATAGGTAATTTATATCAATATCACAATAGTTAATCTATATTACCATCATAATGCTACCAAGCATTCATACCACACAACATCACTTATCTCATTTCTGAGATTACATTCATTCTAGACAAATCAATGTTATCCATTCTTATATAAACAATGATTTACTTAATCATAACATAATTAATTTAAAATGAATTAAATTAACTATCTCTATCTTTAATTAATTTAAAGTGAATTAAATTAATTACTTCATCTCTTAATTAATTTAAAATTAATTAAATTAATTACTTCATTATAAATCTTACTTATATAATCATTAATTAATTACAAATAAATTAATTAATCTTTCTCTAATTATCCACTTAATTAATCACCTTGATTAATTATACTTTAATTACATTTAAGTAATTATCCTTAATTAATTTCACAAATTAATTATTCTTAATCAAATACAGTAATTAACCTTTTTAATTACTTCATTAATTAATTAATTAATTATAATCAATTACTTTAATCCTTAATTAATTACAATTAATTATTCTATAATCTCTTATCATTTGATTAATTAATCTTAATTAATCAATCCTTAATTACATCATTAATTTATTATAACTAATGATCTCTAATTACATCTTTAACTATTTATTTATTTAAATTAATTTCATTAAGTAATTTATCTTAATTAAACCACAATTATTAATCACCTTTGATTAATTTAATCCAGTAATTAACTTTCCTTAATTACTTCCCTTAATTAATTAACTTTTTATTAATTACCTTAACAAATAATTAATTACCTTATTAATTAACCTTAAACCGCTTTAATTAACTTTATTAAATAAATTATTTAATTAATAACACTAGGTAATTAACTCTTAATCACTTCCTATTTAATAAAATAATTATCCTCTAATTACTTTATTAAATAGCTTCCCTTACTTAATTACATCCAGTAATTATTCCTTAATTACTTCATCAAGTAATTATACTTAATTAAATTTATAAGTGATTATCTCTAATTAATCACTAATTAATTACTTAGTTAATTATTTAACTAATTATTTAAATAAATGAACTAATTTCTTAACCCTTATATTTAAAAGATCTTAATTAAGAAAATCATTTATCTTAATTAAATAAATTAAATTGACCAACAATTTAATTATCTTCCCATATTAATTATCTTTAATTAATTAATCTCTTAATTACTTAAGATAAATTCTTTATTATAATTGATTTATTTAAATCCTTATCATTTAAACTTTATTTAAAATAAAACATTTTAGAAATCAATTATAATTAAAACATTATAAACTTCTACTCAACTTTTAAAATCTTTAAACTTTCCAAAGTTATTAAATTAACTTTAATACAAAAACATTTTAAAAATCTACTTATATACCCTAAAACAAACTTATCTATTTAAATATTAAAGCTTGTTAAAACATTTATTTTAAAACCATTTATTTTACAAGTGAAAACTTGTTTAACTTTGCTTTTAAAAACTTAAACATTCTGTTACATTTTAAAATCTGAACCACTGAAATCTACCCACCCAAAACTCGAGTAAACACTAAAAATCCCCGAAGTAACTCTCGAAGCTACCCACGTTACGACTTGCTTCGAGTCTTACACGATGGCAACGCGACTTCAAACCCGAGCGGAAGCTTCTTCCCAAAGCCAATTCTTCCAGATGCACGAAATCGTGAACGTGCACGTGCACGCCACCACCAACGTCGACGAACTCCGTTCTGGTCTCCGGCAAGTCAGATTCCACCACGGCAACCCATACGACAACCCCGATCTTTTTGATTCGAACGAGATTTGAAAACGAGCAAAAACCCATCACCTGGAAACGTATCTTGCCAGAAAACTTGACCATCGCCGATGATCTCCTGGTCTAAACACCACGCCACCTTCACCGTAGCGCCGCCTCGTCTTCCAGCACCCACCAATCACCTCGCGATCGCCTCCGGTATTGTTACGACGTCGCGAAACTCGTATGAACATCAACGTAAAAAGCAGGGTGTTAAACCCTACTTCGTTCAAAAGCCACCACCTCGGCCAACAAGAAAATTCATCACTATTTTTCCTTCGATCTGTGTCACATCCTCCTCCTCTGACATCAAGCCCGAGGTTCACCATTCGCTTGATCGCCTAAATTTGCTCAGAATAACATTTCCGTTCATCTCAGAAACACTCGACAAACTCTAAACTAAAAATCGTAATATCACCATTAAAATTCATGGTTTGCTATATTGAGTTCAATTATATAATCAAAACTTAAAATTGAATCAATAAATTTTTGACCAAATTTACATTTCTACTGCTGTTTATAAAATTTCCAGACAAATAATGTATATAAATTCCAGATCTTATTTTTATTAGTGATATTACATGATTTTCATCATTTTTCATTTACAAATCAAAGGCTAAAAATGATTAGATGATGAGATATAGGTTTATTTAGAAATCAAATCTGCTATCATTATACAGAGGCTATATTTATAACTGTACAGGCATTCAAATTTACTATACAGGCATTTCAAACACTCATATACAAACATGCATACATTACAAACATTTCAGATAATAAATCATCACATATCAAAAGCTTAAATCTGTTTTTAAAATAATATTTACTCACCAGTATTTAGAACAGAGAACAGATAACCTGTTCTTGATTTCCAGACTGATATGTTTGCTTTTGAACTTGCTTTTCTATTTGCTTGTTGAATTATAATCTTGCTGTTTGATTTCCATTTAGCTGTTGATCTCATGTTATTTGTTGATAGATTTGCCTTGACTGATTTGCATTTGAGAATTTTGAATCTGTAGTTAAGTTTGCCTTTGATCTCCTTTTTGTTTTGAATTTCCAGACTTTCATTTCTTCTTTGCATTTGATTTCCAGGTTTTATTTTTTTCTTTAGATTCGAATTATTTTTAGTAGAGAATGAAGAAGTGAAGATAGTTTAGAGCTGAAGAAAATAAATGCCAGATCTCTTTCTATGTTATTTATTTATTTTAATTATTAAAAAGAATGTTGACATTTGTCCTTAAGTTAATTATTTAGCTTACACCTATGCAATTCAAGCCTCCATATGTTTACAAGTGTTTTATCTTGTCTTTTATTAATTTATTTAAGCTATATACATGTATTTAAGAAATATTTTACATGTATATAATGTATTTATCTTTTTATAAATAAGCTTTTAGATTTTTAATAAATATACAAATATGAAAAACAATTATTTAAAATAACTTATGCTTTGATCAAATATTTATAACATATTTTTATATGCTTGAGAAACTTATTTTAGCTTTATATATATTTTTACAAACCCATTTTGACTTATATTTGAATTTTAAACGAGAAAAGATTATTAAAACAAATGAACTTCTTAATTTAAACCTTAACCAAAATAAAACTTAAAATATATGTTTATAATAAATAAGAAATTATTCTTGTTATTTAAATCTCAAATATCATTTCTAAAGTATTAAGTCAAATTACAAATTTCCAAATTACAAATTATATATATATTAAAGTTTGAAAATACTTTATTAAATTCAAATCCAATATTCTTTCCATTCCAATATATACAAATATATATATTCTAAATGGAAAATACTTTTAACATTAGTTTTTATAAATACTATATAGCATAACTCCAAATCACACTATATATATACATATATATTATAATTTGAAAACATATTCTTTTATTAAATTAAAGACTCCCTATATATTATAATATATATACCAATATATATATACATTATAAATATAAACATTTATATAAGTTTTAGAAAGATAAATCTTACCAATTTAAAATTGTTAGAAAAAAAATATTCCCAAATTAAAATGTTATTAGTTTTCAAAAGAAATAAACTTGCCAATTTAAAATATTATTAACCTTTAAAATGAATAAACTTGTCAATTTATAAAATAAAATCAACAAATCAATTTAATTATTAATAGATTATTAAATTGATATTGCCAAATTTCCGGGATATCACATTCCTCCCCCCTTAAAATAATTTCGTCCTCGAAATTTAAAAGCAAAGGTAATTTAATAACCCAGTAAAATTTTTTATTTTAAACAGCAACCATACATATCAATCATAGCAACCATTTATTTCTAACAACCAAATTTAACTTATTCTGATACAAATTCAGAATAGGTCTTCCTAACATTATCTAGAGTTCCCGGTATATATATACTGGAATACTCGCTCTACAGAATCTTAACTAACTATACTACAATAATCTAGAACTCCTTCCCATCTAGATTACAAATCTGAACAAGATATCAGACTAAACTCAAAACCATCCCAACTACCAATTCCTTCTGAACTGCTGATTCCACAACCAATGATGGATCATACACGTATTCCTCAGAGATACGTGAAATAAAATGAATTCCAGTTATCCGAACTGGCAACTCAATCCTATAGATCAAAGAACTAATCCTATTGAGAACACAGAAAAATCTCATAATACTTCCGGAGCTAGCTTTCTAATCTTACCAAATCTTATATCTCCTTTTATTGGATACAACTTAAACAATATCCAAATTTCAACTTCAAATTCCAAATTCCATCAATTCTTAACTGTTTAACTCTCCTGACGATCCTGAGCTGCTACACCAATTTCTTCTCTAGGAGACATCCTTCTACCTAACTGAACTACCGGTAACTCCACGAATCAAGTCGATACGGAATCTCAATCTCCAATAACCCAAAAGAACACTCAAACTATCGCAAGTCACTTTTGCGATCAGCCCAACCTAATTTCCAAAAGATATTGTTCTCTCTTTACAAATCAGAACAACTTATGCCTAACTAACCAATCCATCGAAGAAATGGATCCACTCTGCTGCTTCTGGACTTCACCACTAGAAAACTGCTCAGCCGGAAAACTTCCTACTGACACACCCACAACACTTCGAGCTGCAATGCTGCCACTGATGCCAAAGACTTCTTATCCAAAACTCCTTGATCATCAAAACTATATCAACTAATCCCACCCATAGCCTTGAGATGGAAAGACACTCCTCAAGAAACTCGGGCCTCAAACCAAACACAAACATCCTACTGAAACTTAGCCACAACACCGAAGCAGATCTACTTCCTTAAACTTGCTTCAGAAGAAACATCTTCAGAAACGTCCATAGTCACCGCGTCTCACCACACAGCTACTACTTCCTGAAGTTGCCAAGATACCATCACTTGCTTCAGCTCATCCAATAGATCTAACTCTATTCATCCAACTTCAAAGACAAACTCCGAACCTTAACAGGTTTCCTTCAGAGATTATGAAATCCTTACACAATTGTAAAGTTCACTCGAGACGGTATTAGGTTTACAGTCTCGACAAATACACTTCCAACCTCAACACTCAGACTCCTAATCCTAGATGATAAATTATTATCATCTCAACCAATCATCACAAATACCATATACATTTAAAATGGTACTTTTTTATATAGAAATTATATCTGGGTAAAATTATTTCATCTACTTTTTTTAAAACAATATTGTGTCCGTTGGCCTGGTCTAAGTGTTTAGAGATCCCTATCAATAACGTTAGCTACTCGTATTGACCAGAATCCATATACCACTCAACCGATCAATTAACACAATATAAAACCCTTTTATATAACTAACAAATACGCGCTCTCATATATATATATACACACTCGGACTCAAACAGGTTGCTACAGATCCTATTTCTAATGAACAATCCTTCCGAACCTAGGTATTCACTCAACCTAGTGTTCTGATATTCACTTAACCAAAAGCTTAGGCATTCGCTCAACCTATGCTCTGATACCACTGTAACGGGACGAGCCAGTGGCGACTGGTAGGCTTTGCAACCATCCCAGACCCACCGTGGCACACAGTGATACCTCGAATTTGCTTTTACGGCCAGCCTCTCGACTCGCAACCAACCCTCACAAGGCCTTTACCTCTCAGGGACATGTAGGGGTAAGAGTCTCCCGTTCGCCACCAAACCGCGAAGCGAGAACCCCCTATCATGCTGTAATGTAGCAAATCCGATCCCGGTCTCATCGAAATCCAAAACGTATCTTTTAAGGGCCAAGTTGTTTTAAGGTTAAAACAATTCAATTCTTATCTATACTACACACAGATAGATAATTTACAATAGATAATCCATATTATCATCCAAACAGATAATTCATATTATCAATTAAACAGATGATCTATAACCAAATAGGTAATTTATATCAATATCACAATAGTTAATCTATATTACCATCATAATGCTACCAAGCATTCATACCACACAACATCACTTATCTCATTTCTGAGATTACATTCATTCTAGACAAATCAATGTTATCCATTCTTATATAAACAATGATTTACTTAATCATAACATAATTAATTTAAAATGAATTAAATTAACTATCTCTATCTTTAATTAATTTAAAGTGAATTAAATTAATTACTTCATCTCTTAATTAATTTAAAATTAATTAAATTAATTACTTCATTATAAATCTTACTTATATAATCATTAATTAATTACAAATAAATTAATTAATCTTTCTCTAATTATCCACTTAATTAATCACCTTGATTAATTATACTTTAATTACATTTAAGTAATTATCCTTAATTAATTTCACAAATTAATTATTCTTAATCAAATACAGTAATTAACCTTTTTAATTACTTCATTAATTAATTAATTAATTATAATCAATTACTTTAATCCTTAATTAATTACAATTAATTATTATATAATCTCTTATCATTTGATTAATTAATCTTAATTAATCAATCCTTAATTACATCATTAATTTATTATAACTAATGATCTCTAATTACATCTTTAACTATTTATTTATTTAAATTAATTTCATTAAGTAATTTATCTTAATTAAACCACAATTATTAATCACCTTTGATTAATTTAATCCAGTAATTAACTTTCCTTAATTACTTCCCTTAATTAATTAACTTTTTATTAATTACCTTAACAAATAATTAATTACCTTATTAATTAACCTTAAACCGCTTTAATTAACTTTATTAAATAAATTATTTAATTAATAACACTAGGTAATTAACTCTTAATCACTTCCTATTTAATAAAATAATTATCCTCTAATTACTTTATTAAATAACTTCCCTTACTTAATTACATCCAGTAATTATTCCTTAATTACTTCATCAAGTAATTATACTTAATTAAATTTATAAGTGATTATCTCTAATTAATCACTAATTAATTACTTAGTTAATTATTTAACTAATTATTTAAATAAATGAACTAATTTCTTAACCCTTATATTTAAAAGATCTTAATTAAGAAAATCATTTATCTTAATTAAATAAATTAAATTGACCAACAATTTAATTATCTTCCCATATTAATTATCTTTAATTAATTAATCTCTTAATTACTTAAGATAAATTCTTTATTATAATTGATTTATTTAAATCCTTATCATTTAAACTTTATTTAAAATAAAACATTTTAAAAATCAATTATAATTAAAACATTATAAACTTCTACTCAACTTTTAAAATCTTTAAACTTTCCAAAGTTATTAAATTAACTTTAATACAAAAACATTTTAAAAATCTACTTATATACCCTAAAACAAACTTATCTATTTAAATATTAAAGCTTGTTAAAACATTTATTTTAAAACCATTTATTTTACAAGTGAAAACTTGTTTAACTTTGCTTTTAAAAACTTAAACATTCTGTTACATTTTAAAATCTGAACCACTGAAATCTACCCACCCAAAACTCGAGTAAACACTAAAAATCCCCGAAGTAACTCTCGAAGCTACCCACGTTACGACTTGCTTCGAGTCTTACACGATGGCAACGCGACTTCAAACCCGAGCGGAAGCTTCTTCCCAAAGCCAATTCTTCCAGATGCACGAAATCGTGAACGTGCACGTGCACGCCACCACCAACGTCGACGAACTCCGTTCTGGTCTCCGGCAAGTCAGATTCCACCACGGCAACCCATACGACAACCCCGATCTTTTTGATTCGAACGAGATTTGAAAACGAGCAAAAACCCATCACCTGGAAACGTATCTTGCCAGAAAACTTGACCATCGCCGATGATCTCCTGGTCTAAACACCACGCCACCTTCACCGTAGCGCCGCCTCGTCTTCCAGCACCCACCAATCACCTCGCGATCGCCTCCGGTATTGTTACGACGTCGCGAAACTCGTATGAACATCAACGTAAAAAGCAGGGTGTTAAACCCTACTTCGTTCAAAAGCCACCACCTCGGCCAACAAGAAAATTCATCACTATTTTTCCTTCGATCTGTGTCACATCCTCCTCCTCTGACATCAAGCCCGAGGTTCACCATTCGCTTGATCGCCTAAATTTGCTCAGAATAACATTTCCGTTCATCTCAGAAACACTCGACAAACTCTAAACTAAAAATCGTGATATCACCATTAAAATTCATGGTTTGCTATATTGAGTTCAATTATATAATCAAAACTTAAAATTGAATCAATAAATTTTTGACCAAATTTACATTTCTACTGCTGTTTATAAAATTTCCAGACAAATAATGTATATAAATTCCAGATCTTATTTTTATTAGTGATATTACATGATTTTCATCATTTTTCATTTACAAATCAAAGGCTAAAAATGATTAGATGATGAGATATAGGTTTATTTAGAAATCAAATCTGCTATCATTATACAGAGGCTATATTTATAACTGTACAGGCATTCAAATTTACTATACAGGCATTTCAAACACTCATATACAAACATGCATACATTACAAACATTTCAGATAATAAATCATCACATATCAAAAGCTTAAATCTGTTTTTAAAATAATATTTACTCACCAGTATTTAGAACAGAGAACAGATAACCTGTTCTTGATTTCCAGACTGATATGTTTGCTTTTGAACTTGCTTTTCTATTTGCTTGTTGAATTATAATCTTGCTGTTTGATTTCCATTTAGCTGTTGATCTCATGTTATTTGTTGATAGATTTGCCTTGACTGATTTGCATTTGAGAATTTTGAATCTGTAGTTAAGTTTGCCTTTGATCTCCTTTTTGTTTTGAATTTCCAGACTTTCATTTCTTCTTTGCATTTGATTTCCAGGTTTTATTTTTTTCTTTAGATTCGAATTATTTTTAGTAGAGAATGAAGAAGTGAAGATAGTTTAGAGCTAAAGAAAATAAATGCCAGATCTCTTTCTATGTTATTTATTTATTTTAATTATTAAAAAGAATGTTGACATTTGTCCTTAAGTTAATTATTTAGCTTACACCTATGCAATTCAAGCCTCCATATGTTTACAAGTGTTTTATCTTGTCTTTTATTAATTTATTTAAGCTATATACATGTATTTAAGAAATATTTTACATGTATATAATGTATTTATCTTTTTATAAATAAGCTTTTAGATTTTTAATAAATATACAAATATGAAAAACAATTATTTAAAATAACTTATGCTTTGATCAAATATTTATAACATATTTTTATATGCTTGAGAAACTTATTTTAGCTTTATATATATTTTTACAAACCCATTTTGACTTATATTTGAATTTTAAAAGAGAAAAGATTATTAAAACAAATGAACTTCTTAATTTAAACCTTAACCAAAATAAAACTTAAAATATATGTTTATAATAAATAAGAAATTATTCTTGTTATTTAAATCTCAAATATCATTTCTAAAGTATTAAGTCAAATTACAAATTTCCAAATTACAAATTATATATATATTAAAGTTTGAAAATACTTTATTAAATTCAAATCCAATATTCTTTCCATTCCAATATATACAAATATATATATTCTAAATGGAAAATACTTTTAACATTAGTTTTTATAAATACTATATAGCATAACTCCAAATCACACTATATATATACATATATATTATAATTTGAAAACATATTCTTTTATTAAATTAAAGACTCCCTATATATTATAATATATATACCAATATATATATACATTATAAATATAAACATTTATATAAGTTTTAGAAAGATAAATCTTACCAATTTAAAATTGTTAGAAAAAAAAATATTCCCAAATTAAAATGTTATTAGTTTTCAAAAGAAATAAACTTTCCAATTTAAAATATTATTAACCTTTAAAATGAATAAACTTGTCAATTTATAAAATAAAATCAACAAATCAATTTAATTATTAATAGATTATTAAATTGATATTGCCAAATTTTCGGGATATCACAGTGAACATCCGAACGGAGACCTCAGTAAAGAATTTTCCGGTTGATACGTTTATGAGCCGAGAAATTGTGTTGTTGACGAAGGGTTGAAACAACTTGCGATGGGACCAAAAAGAGTGGTCAAGACGTATCCAATATATTTCGTCAATGGATATAAATTAAAGACTAAAGAATACGGTGCAGAAAAATTGACAAATAATACTGTTGTATTTGTTAAAGGTAGTGACGATCTAGAAAATCACTTAAATGATTTTTAGGGCGTTCTAACACAAATTTTGCAACTGACATATTTCTCACGACCCACGGAGGAGGTGTTTCGATTTAGATGCAATTGGTTTAGCAATGTTCCAGGTTCTGGAATTAATGTGCACAAGGATTATAATCTTATCGAAATAAAGCATACATCGCACTATCACAAGTATGATCCTTTTGTACTAGCCAAACAAGCATTGCAAGTTTATTATGCTCCTTATCCGTCTCTAAAAAGAGATAAAGCAGATTGGTCTGCAGTTTTTAAAACAAAGGCCAGATTCACATTCGATGGGAAGAATATTCCGGACGAACAAGCTTATCAGGCAGATCTTGAGCAAAATAACGAAATAATAATTACAGACGATCATATAGATTTTGGTCCTTTGATCGATGAATCGAATGTTTTGGTAGAAGCATTTGACAGTGTAGAGGAAAATATCGTAGAAAACGAGACCGAATCTGAATCAGAAGACGATGATGACTGATATAAATCTGAATCTGATTTTTTTGCAATTGATGTAACTATGTTGAATTCTTGATGTATTATGAAATTGATGTGACTATGAAACCAAATCTGTTTACCATTGTTTACAAGTTTTATGTCATTTCCATTTGTCATTTATTTAGCAATTTTAATTAAAAATGCAATGAAATCTGCTTATCGTCGGAACAGTACACCCATTATGAATCAGGTATAATACACTTCCATTTCTATTTCCATTTCAGTCATTAATTAAGCAATTTATACCGTTGATGTCATTTACATATGAAATATATTTCATTATCATGTTATTATTCTCTTATATAATGATGTGTATATATGTCACAGGTTTATCATAATGTCATATAGAGGTAGGAGCTCTTCATGATCATCAGGAGGCGATGGCAGTGGCCCATCGCAAGAGTCACAGCGTCTAGTAGTTTCGTTAGTCCCTGGAGCATAGGGGTAAGAATTAAATTTTCTTCAGCATCTTATTTTTTTTATGATATACGTACGTACTTATCTGTATCATATTTAAAAACAGGGGGTTCGACCTACTTCCCTCGAAGGTTGTGCTGGATGTCTCTAGAGCTTCTTATCGCAGTAGGATGAGTGCTTGCTGACCGAAGTGGGATAACATCCCTCCTCACATCATAGAGTGTATATGGAAGGATGTCCTAGTATGTATATTTTTCTGTTTTCCATTTTTAATTCATTTTTGTCGTTTTTCTACTGTTTATCGTTTACAGTGTAATCTTTTTTTTACTTTTTATCGTGAAACACAGGCTGAGATAGACATCCAGACAGACGATATGCTGCTGGCACGAGGATACTGGATGAAAAAGATGCGCAAGAACTATAGGGACACGATATCTGAAATTAAGAAATCTGGTAAGAAACCACGGTGGATGGGGGAGAGCGTATGACAAGCATGGTAGGGATACTGGGAAACGGTCGAGGCGAAGGCAAGTATACTAAATTTTTTTGAATTATTAATTTGACGTGATCGAAAAATAATGTATCAAATTTTGAATGTACAGGCGGAGTCGGATAGAAACTCTGCAAACAGAAATAAAAATCCCGTCACTCATCGCGGAGGGTCGAAGTCATTTCAGCAGTATCGGCAGGAGTTGGTAAATTTACTGAATGATAATTGTAAATAGTTTATGCTGTATAATTTTAAATGTATAATAATTGTTTGTAAAAATCAACTTCAGGAAGCTGAGGCGCATGGTCCCGTGGGCTATATGGACGTGTTCACTCGTACGCATGTTGTCGAGCATGTAAATCCGGACAGAACTGTTTCGTATACATGGCAGGACGATAAATCCAGCAAGAGCCATGTAAGCATATTTCATTTTATGCAGTATTAGGAATTGTTCTGCTTGTTAAACTATAATGAAATAAGATATGATGTTATTAATTTGTTAATGCAGGAAAAATTTATGGAGCAGCGCCAGAAACTCCTTGTTGATACGGGTCGAGAACAGCTGACGACTGATGAGGAGGATGTTATTTTTGAGTCCGTTATGGATCCAGCAGAGCATAGCAGACGATACGGATTTAGCAATCAAGTGGTAAATAATTTATTTTACTGCTAATTTGATATTTAAGTCAAAATTCTATGTTGGAATATATAATTTTATCTTAAATACTTCAAATATGCTATTTGGACCTTTTCAAAACAATAAACTTGAATTTTATTCATTTACAGAGATATGCACATACACTTACAGAGATCACACAGCTAAATTTAATATTTATTGCAGGCCAGCAGTCAGAGACGGGGTCGGCGGAATAGAGCTCAGAGCGATCTAGCAGATATAGAAGAATTGCGGACTAGAGTGTCCCAGTTGGAGGAGCAGAACCGCCAACAGGCCATGCAGACCACAAAGTTGTTAGAGTACATGCTGCAGTTTGGTGGCCGCTTCCCTTCCTCGGCTGGCTCTGGATCTGGAGGAGATTGATTCATTGCTTTCTTGCTTTTTCAGGTATGATTTTTTAGTTTTGTATGATTATTTTTGATACACTTGGTTGTGTGGTTGTATAATGATGTGGATGTTGATGATTTTGTGTATGTATGACATGGTATAACACTTATTGTTGGGGTTGTTGGAATGGTTATGTATATTATGTATTTTATTTTGATGTAATTTGATATATTTGTGTGTTTGATTAATTTTGTGTAGTTTGGGTTTTGATATTTGGTTGGTATATTGTATATTGGATTGTGCAGTATTGGTATAATAGTTTTTGGAAGAGAAATGTGTATGGAAGGCTATATTTGCAGCGGTAATAAAAAAACATCAGATTTCCGACGGTTTCCGACGGCTTCCAACAGTTTACAGGTAGGCAATTTCCGACTGCTTCCGACGGCCTCCGACAGCCTGTAGGACATTTCTTCCGACGGTTTTCGACGGATCCCGATACGTGTCGGAATCCGTCGGAAGTCGTCGGAAACAGTCAGCAATAAGTACGACACCCTCTGTCAGAAGCCGTCGGAAATACTGCTCCCCGACGCCGTATATTCCGACGGCTTTTCCCGACGGCCACCGACGATTTTCAGCCATCGGAAATCACTATTCTCCTTGTAGTGATATATATATATATATATATAGCCATACCTATACCATACATTAGCCCATACCCAACCATACCATTCTCCCCTATATATTAATCGCGTTTTATCAGAAAGAGTTGGTTCGTTTTTTTAAATTGAATTTAAACCCCTCACATCCATCGACCCTCATTTCTCCGGCCATTAGAGGCCATGATGGGGGAAGTGCTCAACATGGGAATTATGGAAGGTGGCTAGGCGAGTTCTCCACGGTGGCGATCATCGATCGAAGGTGTGAGGGCTAGGGCGGCGCGACGTGGGCATTTTTAGGGTTCGATTTGGCCGATTGGCGATGATTGGGAGGGTCGCCGCGACGGCAATGGGAGGAAGGGGGATGGGCGCGGTGGTGCTGAACTCACGGTGATCACTGATGAAGTGGAGGTGGCGCGGTTGTAGGATCGTTTTCACACTATAGGGGGGTGAATAAGGTGACTTCTGCATTCTTCCTCTTTGCCTTTGATCAGAAGTTGTTTTGTTCCAGAACATTTGTTTTATCATCACCATTAATGAAAGAGGAAATTTTAAAAAGGAAGCTTTTATTGCACACTTAGAATTATACAAATAAAGAGAGCCTGTTCTGATTTTCGGTGTCTCTTCATATTACATAATAACTCCTTATATAGATGGAGTGATATATAAAGGAAGACGGACAACTGTCCAAAAATAACTTACATCTGGAGATAATATATTCTCCACTAGAAAGAAAAAGGAGCACTAAGAATACTTTACATTTTTTATTTATAATGGAGAATCCATTATAAAAAGTAAATGTCTTTATGTCATTTCTATTTTGTCTTTATCCATCAGTGGACATGCTAGTGGATAACACGTCATCTTTGTCATCTTCATTGTTGTTTTTTTTGTCTCTTTCCTTTTTTGTAGCTTTTGATAAGAGATGGTTTAGGATGGAAAATGTCGAATCCTCTGTAGTTTAATCTCTGGTCTTTGAGGAACTTTGTTAAGTAAATCTTCATCACTGGTTCGGCATAAAGATAAAGTTTGTTGTTGTCCCAATCTTCATCTTGAGCTATTTTGTATGTTCGGTATCTTTCATATGTTTGTTGGATCGTATGGATGTCATCAGCATGAGTCGAGGAATGATTATTATTCCATTCTTCATATGTTGGATCAATGAATTTGGCTTTGATTGTAATTATATGTTTTGTTGGTTCATATATGGATTTCTCGAAATGGGGAGGTGTTGATTTAAGATCCATATATATGTCTGTAGCTAGAACGTTTGTAAAATGGTCAACAATACTTCCTATAGGTTTAGGAAGTTCAGGAAGTTCATCAGTGTGCCATTCATCAAAGTAATTTTTTTTTGACTATTCCTAGGTTTATGAGGATGGAAGGATCAAAAGTAGTATCATCATATACTAAGTATTTATAATTTATGAGGTTAATGGTAAGTTGAGGTATTGCACATATTATAGTGCAGGAACAGTTTGTGGAGGTAGAGAGGCATGAAGAATATTTTTTTGTACATGGAACATTAAGATTTCTCAAAATATCCCAAGAAACTTGTAGTCCTTCAACATTTGTATCTGAAATTTTTGCCATGAGCTTGATGGCTTTGTTGAAAATTTGTGGGGAGAGTTCATATGGATGATTTATGAAAAATAGCTCTCTAATGAGATTTTCTGAAAAGTTTGGTAAAATGGTTTTGTTCTGCAAAACAGATTTTTCAGGAATCATGGTTTTTTGTAAGGGTTTCCCCATATTTGTAAAATTGCTATTCTCAGTCTTTATAACTGTAGCAAATGAGGTATGTGGTCTGAGATTTGTAGATGTCTCAGGGATTTCTGTTTTTATCATTTTCCCAAGAGATATGTTTTGTAGACTTTGTATGTCTTCAGAAATAACATAGTCATTTCCAAACTTTTTCTGTAATTCTGTTTTGGCTTCTTCAAAACTAGCAAAGCCTTTGTAAAGCGGTGTTCCCAATCTTGGATTTTCTTGTATGTATTTGATCTTTGTGATCATTTGTTCCCATGTGGAGTAAATTCCAGCATCGTGTCCTGTAAACAGACCATAATAAAGGAATTTTCTTTGTTTATCATTTGTAAATCTCTGTACCAGAGTATACAAGACACTCAATTTCTGTTTGTTGGATTCATGAGGCGTTTTCATGTTCCATATGTTGTCTAAAATCTGTTGATCTTCATCTGAAATTTTTGCCTTGGTGACAAATTTGTTTTGTTTTGAGTATGTCTTCAAATACATTGAAGGATTTTGTTGTTCTTCCATATTTGTCAAATATCTGCAAAGGCTATGTTAGTACTATCTCAAAATAAAATTCTTATCTTAATAATCTAGATAGTTTATCAGGTAAAAAATTATCTTTTCCTTTTCTATGTTCCCAACATATGTTTGTTCCACAATTTGCTATGGAATGTTTGAATTTTAACCATTTATTATTTAAGATTCCTTTATCTTTTTTATTTTCTGTATATCACAGTCAGTTCTTAGTGTAATTTCTTTCTATGAGATTATGAAGAGTTTGAATGATTCTAACACATAAATTATGGCTAGGATCTCATAATCTAAGGATGTCATATATCCTTTTTCTTTGTATATACCAGAAGTGTATCTACATATTTTTTCTACATTTTTATTTTCGTATTTATTATTTTTGCATAATAATATTCCACCCAAACCAAGGGATGATCCATCTGTCTCAATTATTAAGTAATCTGTTTGCAATGGTAAACTTAAAGGTTTTAAATTATTTGCAATTTCTTTTATCTTTTGTATTTGTTTTATATCTTCAATATTAAAATCTCTGTTTCCCTTTGGGCTAGCTTTATTATATAAAGGCCCAGTGTATTTTGAAAGATCTTTAATATATGGCCTTGCATAATTTACAAGTCCGAGAAAATCTTGTAATTGTTTTAGGTTTTCAATTTTATCAGGAAATTCTAATATTTTCCTTGTTATATGTGGCTGTAATTCTATGGTTCCTTTGCCAATTTTGGCTCCAAGGAATTCTATAGTGTTTTTTATTAGTTCTATTTTCTTTTTGGATATTGTTAAGCCATGGGCCTCAATTAGTTTTAGGACTGTGTATAGATGCGATATATGTTCTTGTTTTGTTTTAGAGAAAACTAGTATGTCATCTATGTATACACATGTGTAGTTGTTGCAATGTTGGAAAACACTATCCATTTTTCTTTGAAATATTTGTGGGGCATTTTTCAGTCCAAATGGCATAACTAGCCATTCATAGTGTCTTTCACTACAAGTGAAAGCAGTCTAAGGTATGGATTCTGGGTGCATTTTGACTTGCCAGAAACCTGATTTAAGATCAAACTTGGAAAACCAGTTTGAACCTTGTATTTTGTTTATTAGTACATCTTTGTTTGGTATATAATATCCATCTTCATGGGTATTGTCATTTAGTCTTGTATAGTTCATGACCATTCTAGATTGGCCACGTTTTCTTTCTGATTCTTTTTGTACTATGAAGGCTGCAGTTCTATGTCTGGAATATGTTTTTCTTATTACATTCAAATATGTTAGTATTTTGATGTGCATTTTGAATTCGTCCATTATCCAATTATCATATTTGGGTGAACCGGTTTTTATAGTTAAGTCTGGGTTTATTATTTGTAATTTACATTATACTTTGTCTTTATCCCAAAATTTAAGGGGTTTTTCTCCTATGATTTCAAGTTTTTCTAATTTAGAAATCATTTGGTCTATATTATCTTTTGTTATTAAAAAATTTCTTATGTCATGTGGATTTACTAACTGTAAATCATTTCTTAATTCCATCCTCTTATAACCATATTCTTTTGTGAAAAGAGAGTTTATGTCTTGTTCAGTTATTATATGGTTTAAATTTTTACATTGTCCAGGAATTGGGCAAGTATGGTTTTCTTTTGGTGTAGTATTTTCTGGTGGAGTTGTGGTTTTATTCCCACCACGCTTCTCAAGTGAAAACTCTGATAGTATGGGGGTTAATGTAGTCATTTTTGAAATTTGTATATAGTCATTATTGAATGAAAAACTTCCGTTATCATTTAATAAAAAGTCCAAGCCAAGGATTAGTTTTATGTTTTGTAGGTTTAATTCTAATACCCATAGCTGTTTTATATTGTAATAAGGAGACCATTCTCCACATGTATTTGTAAAACATATATTGATGTTTTTTACAATATTTGTAATTATGGTTGTTGATCCATCAAATTTGATGCTTTGTTTTGGTTTATCGGCTTTAGTAACATACTTATATGGTACTAAACTTGTGCAAATGGTTGAACTAGTCGCACCAGTATCTATGAAGGCAAAACTTGTATTTCTATTCCCTTAATATTTATTTTTGTTGGAATTCTTAATTCTTTTAAGTTTCCAGTATTGCAAATTAGTGGAATCTGTATTGGTCTGTCAATATTGTTTAGACTTATATGGTCATGGTGGTCATGGTCATTTTCTGTTTTAGTGTATATGATAGGAGTTTTTCCTTTATCAAGAATATGCATTTTTTCTTTTATTTCTTGGATTTCTATTTCAGTGTTATTTGTTCTTTCTTCAAGAATTTTTATTCTTTCATTAATTATTTTATTTTTATCTGTGTACACGAGTTTATCTTCTTTTGGGATTTCTATGTTAAATTTGTTAGTAGCACAGATTTGGCAGATTTCAATTGTACAATCTATGCATTTATATCTTTTGTCAAAGGCAGGGTACCAAGGAAAAAATTTACATTTCTTTGTATCAGTTCCCATTTTATGTTTGAAATTGTGTTTGCATAATTCTTTGTCCATTAAATTTAAGAATGAATCATTTGTTAAATCTTGTTCAAAGTTTGTTAATTCATTGATTAAATAATCAGATGAACTTATTTGTTCTTGTTCTTCTAATCCTTCCAGGGATATTATAGAATATATTGTAGATGTTTTAGAAACATATGAAGATATTTCTAAAAGATCTTCCTTGACAGAATCTACAAGGTTTGATTCTCTTGTATATGAATTTTGTTTTCTTGGACATGAGGATGACAGGTATCCTTTTTCATTACAGGCAAAACAAGTAATGGTGTTATTATATGTTTTCTTTGGATTGTATTTTCTAACATGTTTTTTTTTGTTTAAGTAAGGTTTTCTAGCAATAGATCTTCTTAGATAATATTTTTTTGTATATTTTTTCTTGTTGTTTTGGTTTATTATCTATTTTATAATTTCTTGACCCATATTGTTGTGGAGTGTATATTTGTCCGCATAAACCATAATTTTTCTGTTTTAGTTCTCTTTGGATTTGGATATAAGTACATTTCTTTTTTAACTCAGAGATTATATGTGTTATCCATATACCAATATTATCATATCCTTTAGGAATATTTGTAGTGTTATTTTGGTAATGTTCTATCCAAGATTTATGTATTTCTTTTCCTAAATCACCTGGTAATTTGGAAAAAAGTCTATTTCCTATTTCAGCGCTGTAATAATTTCCTGAAATAGTTGCATAATGTAAGAATTCTTTTAAGAATTTTATTATGTATTTCCAATCTAATAATTGGATTTGTTCTAAATCTCTCATGACTTCTTGTTGTCTAATTGTTACTCTTGTATTCACGTCTCTTCATGTTATTATTCTATGCATTGTGTAAGCAAAGTTGTATATAGTGCTCCCTTGTATGGTTAAGTTGTTTATTTCTTTTGGAAAATTTGTTTTATAGGCTTCCCATATAGCTTTAGCTATATCACCTAAACAGTTTTATGCAATTCTGACCATTTCTTCACCAGAATTTATATTTGTGTGTCTTGTCGCATAATCTCTTGCTATAGCAGCAGTCCACTGTTCCAGATATATATCTAGCAATTGTGGGTGGCATTCTGTAACATTTAATATGACTGAATCGTTTTTAAAGAAAGTTGTTTCATTAGGTAATCTCTTACCTATCGTTCTCAGGTTTTTATTTTCATTGGTATATGGTTCAACCGCAAGTCTAGGGGGTTGTCCCAAAGTGTATGGCATTGTTTCTTGGTTTCTATATATGAAACTCCCGAGCTTCCGCTTTCTTCATGATCTGCTAAATCCATTTGTTCGGTAAATTCTGAGATTATATTGGCTAGTTCTGTATTTTCAATCTCATTGTTTATTTGGCTTGTTTCTTCTAAGAAAACATCAAAGTGGTAGATTTCACTACAACAAAAAGACCCTATTGCAACTGTATTTTTACAACTGCCAAAAAATGGCAGTTGTAATAAAGGTTTATTACAACTCTTTTTTTCAGAAAGTTGTGATAAACTTATTTTCAACAACTCTTTTATTTTGCCAGTTGTAATAGATGCCTATTACAACGTTTCTTTTTTGCCAGTTGTAATAGATGCATATTTTTAACAACTTTTCATTTTTGCATGTTGTAATAGATGCTTATTACAACTGTTTTGTTTGCCAGTTGTAATACGTGCATGTTTTTAACAACTCTTCTTTTTTATCAGTTGTAATAGATGTCTATTACAACCTTTTTCGTTTGCCCATTGTAATAATTAATTGATAATTATAATTAAATAATAATAATTAATAATTACCAATTTATAAAAAAATTATTAATAATTTACAATTTCTATTAAATAATGATAATTAATAATCACTATTAAATATAATAATGATTAATGAATAATCTGAAATATGAAATGATTTTAAATAATAAATAATAAATTAATTAGTGATAATTAATTAATAAATTAAGAAATCAATAATAAATATTAAATAATAATAAGTTAATAATTACTATAAACAATAATAATTAACAGTTAATAATAATTTTTTATAATAAATAATAATTAAATAATGATAATTAAAAGTTAATAGTTAATAATTAATAAGTAATATTTAATAATTTAAAAGTAATATTTAATAATTGAAACGTAATATTTAATAATTATAATCAATAATTATATTTAATATTTAGTAACTATAAGTATTAATTATATTTAATATTCAATTTGGTTGGAAATAAATTCAAATAAAAAATTCAAATGCAAATACAAATTCAAACTCTGAATACAAAATCCAATACAAATTCATTCACTGAGTTGACTTAAGTGTCATTATGAACGTTTAGTCGATATGAAGAGCTATTCGAATAAGGAGTATTATAAGTAAGGTTGTCAATGGGTACTCGAAAAATCCAAACTCCGTCCGCATCCATATCCAAAAAATAAAAAAATATCCGAAATCTGAAATATTAATATGATTATGGATATAATGGTATCCACATTTGATAATTATCCGTTCGACTTTTGTAGAGATAACAGTTGATATTATGTATATTTTCGTACATCAAACGATTGATATTTACTACTTTATGAAGGAAATTACTCACATAATGTATGTATGAATATTCGTTGTATAAAACTATTTCTTATCATTATATTTTTTATTTATTGATATTTTGTAAGCATTAGTACTAAAATGATTTTATATTGATCGAAATTATTTATTTATTTTTTAAAATTTATTAATTATGAATGGAGCGGATAAATATTCGTCCGTATCCAAAAATTACGCGAATAAAGATGTCCGATATCTGAAAATAATTTCGAATACGGATGCGGATATGATATTATACATATCCGAAAGTACCCGCTGACAATGTGTAAGCTTTTATTAGTCGTTTGATTTAATAAATTACCTTTTGCTTTGCTGATGGATAATGAGTCCAAAAGTAAAAAGGAAAAAAGGTTTGTATTGCGTCAATATTTTCTGAAAATTTCAACTTCCCTCCACAATATTTTCTGAAAATTTCATCTTCCCTCCAAACGCACGCTTGTCTAAATGAACAATATAAGTCCAGCGATCCCCAAAATCAACTCACAACACCCAGCTCAAAAAAAACCCTAGCTCACAAGATCTTGCATCGCCGACATGCCTCCGTCCTCCCGTCGCCGTCTGGCCTCCGTACTCATGTTGTCGCCTCGCCTCCGTCCTCCCGTTGCCGCCTCGCCTCCATCCTCCCGTTGCCACCTCGCCTCGCCTCCATCCTGTAACTGTCTCGCCTTCGTTCTGCCTCATCCTGTAGCGACAAATTTCCATGGATGTTTGATCTCTCCAACGAGTCTGAACTCAAGCCGTGCCAAGATTTAAAGGTCGATGCTTCTGTATAGCCGCCGCTGCTCGAATTCAAATTTTGCTGTTTCTATATAGCGAAGGGAAGGTGACGCAAACACTTTTTTACAAGGTAAAACCTATAATTACGTTTTGAATTTCTTCATTGCTATCCTTTAACTTCGATTACTTCCTTCAATCTAGGTTACTGATTGTGATAACTTTCCCCTTTTACATCATTTAACAATTCCTCAAATCTGGGTTAGTGACTAAATGCAAGTTGAAGCTATTGATAATACTAATTGACAATCATGTCACAATCTAGTATGTAAAGAAAAGTATAGGCTAAAGCAATCGGTTATATACCCCTAGTGCAGGCAAAAGCAAAACACTTTTGTTCCGTGTATGATTATCTTGGTTTCCTGTACACCTAGTAATAGCCGAATTAATCATGAATGTAACTTTAATACTTTTAAATATCAAGAGAACAATTCCTCTACCAAAAATTTCAAATTGAATCCACTTTCAATGTCAGGCATAGTAAAAGTACTCATAATGGTACTCAGTAATATTAAAAGGAAAACCAAAAAGGACTTGCAAAATTCTGCACTATGGATGGATTTATAACACGAAAGAATAATTTGAAAAATTGGGAACTGTGTGATTCTTGCATTATGAGGGATAACAAAAATAAAAATAGAAAACAATGAATGAAGGAACGTACCAGCTCTTGTTTGAGTTTCTAATCTAGCTGAATTGTTGAAGTTTTCTTTTCAGTCAATTTTTTAATCAAGGGTGGTTCCTACAGTTCACAATCACTATTAAGTATAACTATATAACTACAGAAACCTTAACAAAATGATTTGGAATATGTGAATGTACCACAAAAACTATTTAAATGAAATTTGGATGGAAATTTTTTGCAGTACCTTTGGACAAAGAGCCTTGCTGCTACAACTACTGCTATCATGAAAAGTATGATGATAATAGAAGAAGTTGCAATGGTGAGGATCAAGGCCCAATCTCCAGACATGCGTTCGAGTCGAAAAACCCGGAAGCCCTCTTGCATCAATTAAGAAACATTGTAAAAAAGAAAGAAATTGAGATCAATGAACTGTGCAAGCTTCATTACGAAGACTTCATACTAACCGTCGATGAACTTAGAGGTGTGTTGGTAGATTCTGACGAGTTAAAAGGCATGCTCACAAGTGAGAATTTCAAACTGCAGGAAATTTCCAAGTCTCTTCTTTTAAAATTGGTGCAGCTCCTTGAGTTGTATTCAATCAAAAAGAATGTCGCGGAAGCCATACAGATGTTGAAGATTTGCATGCAGGTACCAATTTTATGTCACACATGCAATCAACACATATCAAATGGGAAATTTCACCTTGCACTTAAGGCATTGAACGTGGTACAAAATGAGTACATGCTTAACATACCTGTTAAAGCCCTTAAGAGAGTTGTTGAGAAGCAAATACCTGAAATTAAGTTCTATATAGAGAAAAAAGTTACTAACGAGTTCAATGAATGGCTAGTTAAAGTTAAAGGCAAAGCCAAGGAAATTGGACAGATGTCAATCGGTCAGGCAGCGTCAGCTCGTCAAAAGACGAGGAGATGCGAGCACGACAAAGAGAAGCAGAGGAGCAAAGTCGTTCAAAAGTCGGTGAATGCGTTCAGCTTCGATTTAGTTGCAGTGGTGTTGGGGTCTCAGAACTGAGTGGCAGCTTTGATTAGCAGTAGTGATGGTGGAGGAGATGTTGCAGAGAAGTTGTTGATTGAGGATGAGGAGGTGAGGACAGTTTCAGGTGGTGGGTTGTAAGCGTTGTGGTGCCGTAGTCTTCTTCTTGATGTACATATATGGTACTGTTTTTTCTATGTTGGTTGATACTTAGTCTTGTTCTTGTTGGAATGAAAGATATTGGTTTTATTTTGGGTTGTCTTTCTTCTTAATTTTTGTTATGAGCATGTGTATATATATTTTATGAGTACGTTATTTCTCCTTTGCTGCTTTTATGCTTGCACAACTAATTAACGCACTTGGTATTATGTTTGTGTTGCAAGTGATAGCTAAAACCAAAATGCTAGATTTTAAAAAAAATTGTAAATAAATATATTACAACTGCCAAAATCAATTGCAATAAACTTTACCACAACTGTTAAAAGTAGCTGCGATAGATTTTAATACAACTTCGTTGTAGTGTTTCTTTTATTCTTATATTGTTTGCATCATCTATGTAAATAAATGTATCTTTGCTTATTTGATTTGTGGATCTTAGATGTTGTTCTAGTTCATGTATGTCAGATGGTTCAAGAACCATTCCAAGTTCTTTTGGATATATAATTTTATCCATTAATTCTTTTGTTTAATTCTTCAGCTTCTTCATCTGTTTCTATTTCTTGTTGGTTTAACGGTCCATAATTTCTAAACCTTATTAAGAACAAGCTCTCTTTATTTGTAAAATTCTAAGTGTGCAATAAAAGCTTCCTTTTTAAAATTTCCTCTTTCATTAATGGTGATGATAAAACAAATGTTTTGGAACTAAACAACTTCTGATCAAAGACAAAGAGGAAGAACGCAGAAGACCAAAATGTAAGAAATTCTTATTTCTTTGCAGTTTATAATAAGAAGTTATTTAACTTTCTTCTGATACTAATATGTTCCTTACTCAAAATAATCATTTGAGCGGTTAACACAATTAGTTTAATTCATAACTTAAGTCACTTAAAATCCAAAAGACGTAAATCCGTTTAAAGGTTGAAAAAGTACCCGCTTAGGCAAATGGCCCTTTAGGGGAAAACAGTAGACTCTAGGATGACAAGGTGAGGTAATAAGAGTGGAAACTAGTTATGAAAGTAAACTTGAATTGTCCTGATAATGATATGTTTTGGGATAAGAAATTTGTTAGTAAATTAAGAAACCTTAAATTTCTGTTTAACTATGGCTTTAAAGTTAATAGAATTTTTTACAGAAATGTCTTTTAGTTATAATAACTCCTCTAAGTCTTTGATCAGGCTTTTTATAAAGAAGAACAAGTTTTACATATCCACCTATATACAAAAGAAATTAAAATCTCCAAACTTACTTCACAAATAAGTTATAGAAAAGAACTTATGGAAAAATTACAATAGTACCTAGAAAACCAATTTATGACTAACATAATTAGGATTACAAGAAACAATGACCAACTTACAGAAGACCAAAAATACCAAAAATCTTCAAACTAAAATATACCACAGAATTAATAAATATATTTGATTGTGAAACTAATCTCATTCAAATTTTTAACAACTTTAATATTTTCAGAGAACCTGGAAATATTGAAATAACAGAAAGATTTATGAAAGACTTCCATACAGAATGGAATAAGTTCATAATAAACAAAAATAAACCAGACTATAAGATCAACGAAATAAACCATTGGATCCAATAAGAATGGAACAGACAAACCCAAAAACTATTGAATCTTTACAAAAATATTGAGAAGAAAAATTTATGACAAAGATATTAGTGGTCTTAAAAAACACAAATCTAAACAAAAACCAGCTGCAATATAATATTGCAAAGATATTTAAACATAACTATACAAAAAAACTCACCAACCTTGATTGTCACATACCGAAATTTTCGACTTTCGAAAATTCGACATCGATACTCACTTTATCGACTGCCGAGACATCGAATGCAATTCATAACGACGTATCACATATTCGGAATGGGTTATACGACCCCATGGTCCTTTCCCGGTTAACCCGAATAGTGAGCGATTATTCAAAAATAAGTGTGGCATTCAAATTCATCCAATTCACAACAAATACCTATCTAAAGGTAATTATTGATAGTCGGTTATTTAACTATCAATAAAGATGCGCAACATCATCAGATTCCAAATAATTTTCCAAATTATTTCATCTTCCAAAATATCTTTTACTAGATATATTATTTCCACACTTAACCATTCGAAAACAATTTCAAATATTCACATTTCATTTTATCTTTAAAAGATAAAAACTCAAACAGTTCATTTCCCATTGGAAAAGCATTTCCATACTTATTTAAAAATAAGTAATTCACAAATCATTTATTTTCAACACTTAGAAAATATTCGATATACTTAAATCAAAATTAAGTATATATTTCATTCTTTAAGGAAATCATAAATTTCAACATCTATTTGAGTCAAAACGAATGTTGCGTAAAACATCGTTATGACGACTCGAAATCACTAGTATAGGGATTCGGATTTAGATAGATATATAAATCCCAATACTACATCAAAACATTTCCTTTCGGAAATCATTTACTATAACAACAGTGTTATAGTCCACCATTTCCTTAAATTTCTCGAAAACGTCTATTTCAACAAGAACTGCGGAAATCTCTGCTTTCGATTTATAATACATTTTAAAACATCTTTAAAATGTTTAACTTCATTTTTTAATATCACTTCTTCAAAAATAAATCCATTTTATTTAATAATATATTCACTGTCCAAAATCGTGAATATAATTCACTTAACCCAATTTCAATCATTTCTACACATTTTTATCTCAATAAAAATTCGCTATCCAAAATCGCGAATATACCTTCTTTAAAAATCTTCTATTTTTAATTTCTCAAATTCAACTGATTTTGAATTTATAAACACGTTTATAAATTCTATTCCTATTTTAGTAACAACTCGACTTATAAATCTTCTTTTTATCAACTTCTATACTTAACTTATCAAAATAAGTGACTTTGGGTTCATAAACAACTTTTATAAATTTTAATTCCATTTATAAAAGCTTCAATACCAAATCAATTTCAATGTTGATTTCTAATTTTATTTTCAACGTTCGAATAAAATTTCCACATTGATTTCTCAAAAATTCATTTCTAAATATTAAATCAATTACAGATTGATTTCAAATTTTATTTAGCACTACTAAATACATTCCTTATTGAATTCATTTTACATTGATTTCACAACTTATTTTAATGTACCAATTAAATTTCAAACTGAATTTCCAACTTATCTTCTTTTAAATAAATTCCTTTTTAAGAAAAATAAATTTCAATCGTTTCTTTCAATTTATTTAGAAATCCAGATTTTAAATTAATTTCCTCAATTTAAAATCACTATTATACGCAATTCATTTATTTAACATTTTCACTTTATTCTGGAAATAAATTCGATAAGATTATAAAAATTAACTTTTTATACTTTAAAATTCCTTTCTTCGAATTTATTAAATTTCTAAAATCAAATTCATTTAGAAATTTCTATTTTGATTTCCAAAAATTCAATTTCGTTTATTTTTGGAATCCAATGATGTCAAAACATCTATTCAGCTAAATTTTAGCTTTCAAACAAATTCCAGATATCAATATGATTTATAGCATCACTATAATCATTCACAGATTCATACCACAGTATAAATAAAATCAATCAATGTGAGGGGTCCAGTTGGATCCCTCCAACCTGTTTCCCTGCATCCAAAGATGTTAGCACAATACCAATTCCGCTCCAGTACGGAATTATCGCGGTATATAGGTTTTTATAAATCCGCTTACTAACGGCGCAATAGGGTCTCATCCGCTATACGAGGCGGGAAATCATCAATCCAATATATACATATGCCAATATGTATATACTGCTATATATATAGATATATCCTATCATATCTAATAGCACATTCAATAGAAATCAACAGTCAATCAAATCAATAACTGAAAATTTCCACTTTTCAATGTGAGTGAGAAGATCTCACCTTAGCTTTTAAATTTGCATCCATTTTCCATTTTCAGTTTTGTTTTCTCGATTTTAACCTGGTATAAACAATTTCATTCGATCTATCAATATTCAAAAGACTGAACAATTTATTTTCGTTTCAATCGTTTTAAATTAACAAATTTCTCCTTTTAAAAATTTTATTTAACTAAACAATTTAAATTTAAAACTAAACTTCTTTTAAATAAATTTATTTAAACTAATTATTTCAATTTTATCAAATGATTTATTTTAAACAAATGTTCTATTAACTATACTATCTCAATATAAATCATTTAAACTTCTGTTTTCTAAACCTTGTCTACAAGTATTATTTTTTTTTCTTTTCTACTTGTATAAATCTCATTAACCATATTTTATTTAAAATAAAACATGACTTAACTGTAAACTTCAAACACATATACGGATATGTTGAATTTAAATTTAAATTCAAGAAGAAAATTCGAATACCTCACTGCGGCATTCTCAGCTCACCATCGCGACTACGTCGTCTCAGGAACTCGCGAAACCCATCCTCTTCCGGTGCTGCCTTCGCCTTCACCAGGCGACTTCGCCTCGCTTTTGACTGCCGCGAGCGACTTCTCTTCGATCGCCAAATACTGTCGCCTTCGAGTTGAACTCGAGGACCCACTTCCCTGCTATTGACGTCGCCGCCGAGCCACCTTCTCGAGTCGTCGCTTCGCTTCCACCAGTCGCGACTTCGCCAGAACACCACGAACGAAAGCAACGCCCAATGCGATGCTGCATCGAACCCCTCTCCCACGCGAACGCCACACGACTTGCCTGGTCGTCATCACGATACCCTGTTCACCCTCGACCTCGCGAAAGTCGCCGCCACTGACGCCCTAACTCGCGTCAACGTTGCCATGCCCTAACTCGGAATCGCGAGATCCCCTCTGCCATGCTCGAACGAAAAAAATGAGGACGAGGTATCACTGCGAAGTGGATTTCACTTTGTTTGATTTTGAAACTGCTCGGCTGTTAATTGATTTCGTTTGTCCCCCTTACTTCGTTCGAATGCCGAGAGAAATTTGGGCACGCGATTTTATTATTTTTCTTTCTTTTCTGGAAAGGAGATTAGCTCGGCCATTATTTTTTTTATTTTGTTCTACTGAGAAGCTCGGCATTGATTTTTGAACGAGAGTGAAGGGATTTTAAAAATCTGATGAAGTATGGTTTGCACGTTTTAGCCCCGTGATATTTGGCGTGTTTATAGGGAAGATAACGTGTAATATTAATTTATATAAATATAAATTTTAAATTTGAATTCGTCTTAAAATTTTAACGCGTTTATTCATCGTACGGTTACATAACAACTCTGATCAATACGAAATTTGAAATCCGCCGATAATTTAACGTTACGGACCCAATGGAACTGGTTTCGTTCAATTCTGAGACTGTGCCTCGGACCGCTATTTTTGAAATATCGATACGAACGATAATTTTAAAACTGAACAGATTGTTTCCAATTCAATTTCTGAAGCTCCAATTATCTTCAGTATTATCCATACGAATTTTAAAAGCTTTCCGAAATATTTTTTAATAAGCTAAAAATTGAAGATTCGAATTTCTATTCACCTAACAATAGATTAAATTTTATAATTTAATCGCCAAATTCACGGTTATATCGGGGATTCAAATTAAATCATCATTCAAATATTTAAAATAAATTAAATATTCTCAATTTAATTCGGTCAAAATTCCGGGTCGTTACATTGATGATGAACCTAAGATAAACAAAAAGAAAGTAATTAAAAATCTTAGAAATACTTATTTCATCTTTGATGCTCAAAATCCAAAGATAAAAATTACTAACAGAATGTTACATATTTTTGTTAAAGAACATTATGAACTAATTAGACAAGAAATACTTAAAGAAAACAAAAAAGGTTAAATAAACCCCTAGACTTGGCATGGACAAACAATCCAGGCCTGAATCACATAGATACAGACTATTGGTATGAGGACTATTCATACAACGAATTTTATTAAGAAGGACAACTACAAGATGTTAAAACAAAAATTAGAAGACTCTGATATTATTCTAACTAAACAAAACAGTAAGAAACAGGTTCATAATTCCTGTTTTAACAATCTACTTACTGCACCCTTGGGATTTAATCCTTCAAGTTGCCAAATAATAAATACCCTCCTTACTTTTTGGTATCAAATGGCAGACATTTCTGCAACTATACCATATAGTTGTAGAAATGTCTGCAACTATATGCAATAGTTGCAATCATTTCTGCAACTATACCATATAGTTGTTGAAATTTCTGCAACTATATGCAATAATTGCATTTCTGCAAATAAGCAATAGTTTGAGAAATGTCTGCAACTATATGCAATAGTTGCAGACATTTCTGCAACTATACCATATAGTTGGAGAAATTTCTGCAACTATACCATATAGTTGCAGAAATGTCTGCAATTATTTGCCAATTTTGTAAATTTGACAAAAAAATCGAAAAGGTTCAAAATTTGCTAAATTGTTTGCAAATATTTGAAATAATTGCACATTTATTAAAAATATGAATTTTTGGTATCAACAGTAGATCTCGTTTTAAATATCATAAAATTTGTGATTTTTTGGTGAAAACGGTATGTTGATCCGGTTTTTGTACATAAAGTTATACGCGTTTGAAATGTTAAAAACATAAAGGGTATTTGGGTCTTTTTCCATATGCGAATTTGAAAATATGGACCGGAAATGTAAGTTTTGGTTGGAAATGATGTTTTCTCTATTTTGAAATCTATTTTGAAACTTATTAGGGATGTGAACCAAACCTACCCTTTATTAATTGAATTCTTACCACATCAAAACGCATATTTATATGATGATGATTGTTCAATATACTAAAAATTTCAATAACTAGAAGTATTATATGTCATGTATCCGAGTAATATTTGTGAATGATGCAGGACATGTATCCGAGTAATATTTGTGAATGATGCAGGACTGCATGTAGGTCTGTCAACAGATGCTTTCGGATGCGGATAGTGCCATATCTGCATCCGCATCCGAAATGATTTTCGGATATCGGATATCCGCGTCCGCGGATACAGACGGATATCGGATAATTATCCTATCCGCTAACGATCGATAAATCAAGAAATATAAATATAAATTTTAAGTTTAACATACATTATTTTCAATCCAATTGATCATAAAAGTGTTAAATATAAACAAATATGACGATAATAAATAGTTTTGAGTGGTTAATAAACATTAAATGTATATAATATAAACTATTAACTTGATAAAACAACAAATAAATATCTTTCATTATACTAAAATACACTTGTACTATATATTGACAAAGATCGGACGGATAATTTTCGGATGCGGATGTCTTTGTATCCGTATCCGCATTCGTTTTTTCGAACATCGAATATTATCCGCTTTTCGGATACGGATGCGGACGGATTTCGAATTTTTCGGGTATCAATTGACAGCCCCAACTGCATGTTATGTCTAGCAGATAGGTACTCATCGATTAAATGCATCTGATCCCAAGTATTAAAAGGAAAGGAAGGGTACACATTAATGGTACAAACAGAACACGTGCAGAACACGTGCAAAGTGGCTAAAACGTCTTTATACGACCTATCAAAGGTGTCCCACATCATACGCTTGTCACCCTGTTCACTGCTATTGGCGTAGACAAAAAAGCAAGTTGGTTATATCTTTGCTGGTGACAGAAATGCTGCTACTGGTTTAAGCGGCCGGGTCCCTTGTTTAAGCCGAGGCTGAAATTAATTGATTTATTTCTAACGTTGTATTTCAATTTTCTAATCCTTTTCTAATATCAGTCATAGTAGTACTTTAACTGCTTTCTGTACATCTCTGCCTAAATTTCCAGAACTTTCTTGAAAAAATTATCGACCTCAGCTAAAATCTTAATGAAAATCCCAAAATACTAAAGGCCCGGTTGATTTGACATTTCTCCGTTTTGTGTTTATTCCAAAACCCACGCACAACGCATATATTTTTGAAAAACAACCAGTATGAAAAATAAAATTAACATATAAAATAGAAAATAAATTAATTTTATTTTTCGTGCTTTGAGAAATAACAAAAAAGAAGATAATTCATTCTCAGCCTCTCTCCATCGTTATCATAAAGGTCTAAAATTTTAAATTTCTGTTCCGTTATCCTTATATTTTGTTATGAATGTTGAAAACGCAAAACACAAATAAAACCTATCAGACTCTAAGGCCCCGTTTGACTTGTCGTTTTTAGTTTTGTGTTTTCGTCTATATAAAAACGCGTCCGTTGTATGTATAGTTGAAAAACAAACAATTTTGAAAAATGAAATTAACATATAAAATAAAAAACAAGTTTATTTTTTTTTCGTGTTTCGAGAGATAACAAAAGCACGGAGAACAATCAATTGTTTCGTTGTCCGTTGGTCGTTCCAACGGCTAAGAATTATAAATCTTCTTATCATATTTCTTGCTATTTCTTAGTGCAAATTGAAAACACAAAACTCAAAATACAAAATGAAATCAAAGGGACCCTTAGACTTTTAGAATCTGTTTGATTCCATTTTAATTTTTGTATTTTAGGTAGATGGAGATAGAAGATAAAAAATTAAAACGCTACAACGATGGATAACCGCATAGGGGATGCATTGTTTTTCATGTTTTTGTATTTTTCAAAACAGAAAACATAATGAACTTGTTTTTTATTTTGTACGTTAATTTAATTTTTCAATTTAGTTGTTTTTCAAAAATTCATGCGTCGTGAGCGTTTTTATTTTGATAGAACACAAAACTAATAAGGACAAATCAAACATTTTAATCCCTACACTGAAAATTACTCATCTTACTTTTATTAAAATAGTGGTTGAGATTATACATATTTCAGAGATAAAATGATTGATGATTACTATTTCGTCAATATAACATTTCATGTTATGCATGTACAAGTGAATCTTCCATGTACAAAACCGATTTTCATGGTCGTATTTCTTTTTAATCACTTGATGATAAGATTGAATACCAATCACGTATGCAACCAGCAAGCATTTGAACTAACAATTGACACTAGCAATACATTATGAAGTAACTCTACCAAATTTGATTCTCCATTGTACATATGTAGATTTCAGCTTTGACTATTTGTGCAAAATTCTCTATATATGCACTACACCCAGTACACTTCATTTTCACCCATTCGGCGACTATAAATAAGTGCAAGCATCCCCCACACAGAGAACAATTCCCTCTTTCTCTGCTGCTCCAGTTCTTCAAATCAGACAGAGGCACAGATTGACGTTTGCCTGTATCCAAGGCATCTCTGCATCTCCTTCGATTGAGAGTTGTATCCTGCAGGGCAGATGTCCATTTTCACAACTACAGCAGAAGTGTAGGGGTGAATTTCTGTCTTAGGACATTGCACGTGCAAGCCTCTCTCCGTATTCAAGTCAGTTTTTTGATTTATTTTTATGCTCCGTTTTCTGTACTTCGTTTCGTACAATTGCATTATGAATTGATTTACGTACTTAACTATCAATTCCTAATTTTTGTTGTTTATCCGTTTCTGTGACTGAGTTGATCTCGTTCTGCATACCGCTGTTATAACAGTTAACCTCCATCTGAAGTGATGAAATCGGTTTAGCGTTCAAATGCATCCATTCTGGGAGCTTCAGATGAAACAAAACCATGATTTCGAAACCATAGATTTTGCAGTAATCTGACCTTCCAGATTTGTCAAGTTGATTATTTATTAATAGAAGAAATTTACATACCTTGAATCTAAACCTATTCTAAAGAGGCATACAGCATTCAATTTGATGCTCAAGTTGCAAACTGCTGCTAGTTGCTTTGCATAGCTCCAGAAGTGCACAGCAGCTCAACAAATGTTACTCCACAACAAGAGTTAAAAAAGGGATATTATTCATGACACCTTATCACATCAACATCAACCATCTAGCTAATTCCAGTTGAATATTTGGATTTTTCCTTGTGTACATAAAGGAAGGCTGAAATGCATTATGCATACATGCTTTTTATTTTTATTTTTATCAGATAACCAAACTTACACGGATAAACTTGAAGAGAGCATGCACCACGTAACTTCATTAGGAACTTCAGTGGCTGGTTACAAGACTAGAAACAATGAATCCGATCAGTTCGGTATTGCTACAAACCAACTAATCAACCCCACCCCATGGGATTAATTGATATATATATATATATATATATATATATATATATATATATATATATATATATATATATATATATATATATATAGAATGATCGACATCCCCTCTTGTTTATCCCCCTCAAAATCATCCATTGGTTATGTGTCCAATGTTTCTGAAATGAAATAAAATTTTGTCTGATGCGATAAATTAGCTACGGAGATTATCTCCACCAAATTGGAAACATTCGCAAATTTATATTCATTCAAAATTACATTTTAAAAAAACTAATAAAATAAACATTGTTAATGACTCATACTAATTTACACCTTCGAATGGATTTGATATAACATCCATATTTTCATAGTACTATTTAATATGGACTGTCATAACAAGTTATATTCCATCCATATAATGGTTTTGAATATGATCTTTAGATTATCTTCACAATTTGAATCATTTATAAATAAAAAAATATCCCTTTAAAATCCGAAGTTAATACGGGTGAGTAAAATTATTTATATCACAATTGAAATGCGGTCAACAAGAATCACTTAAAGATTGATTTCAATTATTGACTCGAAATATCTTTTTGACTATGCCAGGGTATCCAAATGAATTGATTTTCCACTGAAGATGTTCTTAAGTGATGTAAGGATGCATCAATAAGATTATATTTAATATATATGGGTGGATTCATGATTTCACTCTTGGGATGCCACAAGTGTAGAGAACAATAAATTTTTATCAATAATTTAAAAGTCATGTCTCAGGCATGCTTCAAGAGTCGAGGCACGCCCCCAAAATGAGGCGGCAACAAAACACGTTGAGGCTTCCTCAGAAAGCTTTTTCCTCTGAGGTCTAACCCTCGATAGTTTAGGGTGTGCGAAACGTACAGCTCCGTTTTCTGAAGCGTACGCCTTAAAGGGAAAATTTTGCTTTCAACTGTACAAAAGATTGGGCCGAACGAAATTTATAATACCATAATCTTCCCATACCAAGCAAGGAAAAAAAAAAGACAGTAGGCAATTTTTTGAAGTTCGCATCCAATTTTAAAATGCAGTAATCGAAATTTTCAGAATTGATTTGTAAATGGAATGATTTCAGAGATCAACGCCATTGGTTTCACAAAGTTAAGTCGGTTTCTACTTTCAATTAATTTTCAAGAAAAAAAAGAATCAAAGAGGTTTAAAAAAAAATTAAAAGAATAAGTTAACCTGATTTTCTGTTGTTTGAAACAATTTTTTAGTTCATTTTTTATTGTATTTAAATTCGACGTTGTTTGTTATGATACGACTTGAAAATAGATGTTACTCTTAATGCTGCTTGTAATAGTATACTTTAAAACAGTAGTCCTCCATTTACCTATTATTAGTTTTAAAGTAACATTATGTTGTCTTTATCTAAATGCACTAATAAATGATGTAGAGTTAGAAGGTTTTTAAACGAAATTTATGTACGTAATTGATTCTATGTTGTTTGTATCTCTTTGAATGTTTGATGCACATTTATAATTCTACATTTGACTTTTTGATATATGCATGTGTAAACATCTCGAGGTTTACGTCTCGTCCTGGAAGCACAAAAACGCCTCATGTGGCATTCACCTCTTAAAACCTCAATTTTTTAATATATTTGTACACATTACCGATTCCATCAACAAGAAGAACCTTCTTAATATCCATCAACTCAATATGTTCAGCCATTACAAAAGGATAAGATCATTTAGATGATATCAAAACCAAAATTCGTTTACAATTTTTTACACAAATAGAAATTGACATTCTTTTAAAATTTGGAAGTATTGGATGATTGTTTTTATGCTTGTATTCAAAGCATTTTTTATTTTATTTTGACTATTTTTATGTATGTCATCGATACATCTGCGAGAAAATCACTTTGTTTAAAAATGTTCAGATGGCTAAGGCATAATGTGAATTGGAGCTTATGTGGTACAAAGTACAGAAATTGGACTGTTATAACTTGTTATGATGAGATAATACAAAATTTTGAGCACAAACCGTGTTGTAATCATTCACTTTGTGAGTATAGGAATGTAGGTATAAAACTACTTAACAGCAATGTATGTATAAAGAAGAATGTATGTAAACTGTGTTAATAAGCTGCACAGTTTATATGCTAGCAGCACCAACAGCAGCAGCTTAAAAATAATAGGATTTAGAAGATTTATTGATAATAGGTGCACAAACTGGTTCATTTCATCAGCATAATAACAATAACATTCATATAGAAGCAAGGTTCCAAAGATTTCATCTAAAACTGGATTTGTTACTCATATACAATAGGCAGAGTAAGTTTTGTATGTCACAAAAAGTTGCAACATTTAATCACTATTAAATCGACCACATCACTATGAAATGAGTAGGACAGAGCATTCAAATTAAACACATCATTTCATATGGTAACAAACTTTTGAATATTGAATAATGGATAAAACTGTCGAAGTAGAATTGTTATGAAGGCTATCACAGAATCAATATCGAGTAGGATGACGAGGAAGCATCATGGTATGTCAGGGTCCAAGTTAAAGGTGTGATATTGCCTATCTTGACTGCTTTATGCTGCTCAGGCTACTGAGGTTTACCTAACTATCGTGTTATTCATCCTTTTCTACTTAATTCAACTTAATGCATGTTTTACCCTTTCATCTTGATTCAGTTACATACTACAGCATTTTCGATCTTTTTTTTAATTGGGTAGTACATAGCAGTACTACAAGTCTTATGTAGTATATAGCATACTACAAATCAATATATATCCAGTGTTTCAAATCCCGCAAATCATGGGATTCAAACTTGGGATCTGATCCTATGACCTAATGGACCAAAGCCACCTAACCATCGAGACAGTGGTGTTGGACAACCTTTTCAATCTTCTTGATTCAATAAATTTCTTAAACAATTCAGTACATACAGACAGTAAGAAAGGTTCGGCATTAAAGCAATATTATTGTCCAACATAAGTATAAAATAGCTTATTTAAAAGCAAGTGTGCAGCTAAAGCCACCTCGGAAATTTCTTGCTTATACCATTTTTAGTTTAAGAAAATCCAATAAAAATTTGAATGCTTCCTTATACTATACTTCAATTATTCACTTGGTGACTGGTGATAAACACAGAAACAAGTAGAAAAGTACAACCATTTATTCAGCCAACCCGCAAAACATGCTTGAAGGAATTATCCTTGCAAGTAATAAACTGTACTCGGCAATTTTCATTTCTCTTTTCTAACAGTAAATTCACATTTCATCAAAAAAAAAAAAAAATACAGTTCAAAACTAAAATTTGTGAACACTACTTTACTACTATCTGCATTTGCATAAGAATTTGACCATGATACATATCTTAAAACATTTATTAAAAAAACTACAGTTCAAAACTAAAATTTGTGGAAGCTACACTTTACTAATATCTGCATTTGCATAAGAATTTGACCATAATACATATCTTAGAACTTTTTAAAAAAAATAACAAAGATTTCAGGAACATTCTTCGAAGCATCATCCTTACAATTTTAAGTTACTCGAGTCTATTTCGTTATCATTTTTTAGTTGATTTGGTGTAAACGTGCAATAATTGGTAATAGGGTCAATTTGGAAACTTTTTGGTGAAATTAGGAGTGGGAGATACGTGGATTTATTTGAGAGAGGAGACGTTAACGTTTTGTGAAAATATTGGGTCTTGTATTATGAGAATGTTGTTTAGCTCTATGGAGTATGTCACAGAATTTTAATGGTATTTTGTAGATAAGGTACTGATAAGAAGTTATTATGGTGCACCGATGTAATGCTATCCATGTCTATCATATTCCTCACAGGCCTTGTTGAAAGTGTAATAGAAGTACATAACACACATATTCATGACTGGTACTGGGATCATCAATATCCATTAAATCTGGACATATAACACTCTCTGTCCTCCACATGGAGTATATAGCCTCATTCCCCAAGTTAGGAGTGTGAGAAAAGCATTACTCTTTAAATGTGACACAATGTTGGGAAATCATCGCATTCATTTTTATATCATAGTAAATATTATGTTACACCTACTGAGAAATTACAAGCATTTTTCTTTACATAATTATCACACCTTTTAAATACCTTAAATCACACAGATGAACAGTCAAACTTAATGAAATTTACCCAAGCAGATCAAGCGCAAGCACATGGATTCTCAATCGCCAACAAATCATCTTCTTCATCATCTCCGCTTCTCCAAATCAAATATCCGACCGCAAACCCAAAACAAACTGCGATAATAACACCGCCGTTGAACGACATGACGGCGAGCATCAACATGTACCCGATCGCCGAGTTGATCCCAAAAAACAAAGCGACGGCGACCTTGTTCACCGATTTGTTGGCCGTGGGGTGGCGAAGAAGCGGGGTTTGGATGGAGGGTTTTTTGGTGATCTTGGTGAGAAGCTTAAGTTTGATGCGACGTTCTTCTAGATACTGATAGAAGGCGGCAACGAAGAAGAGGGCTACAAGAGAGAGGGAGTAGCTTAGCCATGTGGTTGTGCGCCATGTGTCGAATAGGATAGTTACGTATTTGCCCCAGTAAAAAGTCATGTGCATCATCCTGTTATTTGGGGGATTGAGAGGGAGCAGATTTGGGGTTTTTTTTTATGCGAGGGAGAATGGAGAAGAAATAGGAGTTATTATTTAGTGTTTGTTGTGGAGTAAACAATACAACTTGTTAATTATGCAGCGTGCAGTAGTACAAGTTCATGTACTGCACAACTGTACTGCAAACTGGCGCGAGCTGACGAAACAGAACTTTCGGCCCAAACCATCACCCAAATCTTCAATAAATTTAATTCGTTCTACCTACTGTGACAATCATCGAATGACGTTAGTTAATTCGTTCTACCCAAATAACAAAGCTGAGTATTTGCATGCACCACAAAAGTTTTTCTTTTTTATTTTTGACTTTATTGACATTAGTTAATTAGTTACATCATTAATTTTTAATAATAACTAATGCCACATGTAACATGTGAATTGGGCACGATTCTACTGTAGAAACATAATATTTAAATTTTAATAATGGTTAAAAAAAAGAGTTTTGTTGATGAAATTTATGTGAAATTTAATGAGGTTAATTAAATTCAAATTAAATTTCTTACTAATTTTTAAACATGAGAAATTTTACTATGTAACTTGCGTATTTGTGCGTATGAGTAAAAATAATTTTGTCATATTCACTATATGAATAATTCATTTTGAATTTATCATTATTAAGATCTAATATCCATTGGGTAAATTAATATAAATTTATTTAAAATTATTTATTTAGTTGTTTTGGCTTGGACTTGAAATAGTAAGGGATGAGAAAATCTTGTAAATCATTGTAGAAACTATAGATACGCGACGAGAACGCTCATCTATGTAAACGTATTTTGGGTGGTATTTATATGGGTTGGTAAGATACGACTGACTTTTAGATATGTCTTCTGGGAAATCCTATTAGGAATTACAAGGCACGTTATTAATAGTTACTGATTTGGCGATGATACGTGCGCAGTTCACGATGCGAGTGCACTATGAGTGCATTATATCAATTGGCATTATTAGCCTTATGTGGGGGCTTGACCTAATTGGGGAACGTAATGCACCATCATTTGTACGATGTAGTGTTTTCTTTACACTTGATGTGTGTTTGGTTAATGAAGGGTCAGATCATGATTAGCATTTGTCATTACTATAGCATTATAGCGAAATATGTTAACTTATTGGGTGCAACGAAGATAAAGCTTTATGCATGCATACCACTTGGTATATTAACAATGAAATATGTATACACTAGTTATCATGCAGTTTAAAGAATAATATTCACTCATCAGGCTTCATGTTTGATACTCTCTACTTTCCTCTTCTTTTGTTACAAACACGTGAATATGTTGACCTGGCTAGCCGTGGAGGGCATTGAAGTCGCTAGCACTATTATTACCTACATTTATTATTTAGTTATCCTTGTTGTTAGTGACAAAAGGGTGTGCCCTAGGGCAATTATGTAATTTGACTATATAATTTAAATCCTGTAGCAGATCCTGCTCGAAATAATGTATTTTTTTAGTTTTATTTTCTATTGTATATATTGTTATAAGGATAAATAATATTATAAGCACATTAAACATATGCAAGTAGAATATTCTTGGGAAAAGCATTTAATTGATATCAGTTGTGAATATGTTCGTAACCTATAATAGTGAATCAAATAAAATAAATATTTATCATTAAATGTTCCTAGTAAAGGTGTATTGGTCATCCATTAGATGTGATCCTAAAGAATAGCCCGCTGATAATGCAGACCTCGAACTTAGACTTGCTCATGAGAACTGGATTTCAAACTATAACACCTCGCAAAAGCTAACCAAAAATTTATAAAAGGAAATTAATTTATTTATAATAAGGATAAAAGTGGAATTTGAACAAATGTCAGAATTGGTTAAGAAAGCTACACCATTGTGTTTATGGCGATTTTCTAAACAACCTTCGTATATAAAGATTTGTAATCGAAGCTTATACGGAAAAGTTATTGAAGTTTAAAGATTTGAAATAAAAAATTGTTAAAATATTATAAAAGTAAAGTAATGTTAAAGTAAATTAACATTGACCAGTCAACACCGTGATTGGGACAGTTTAACCCCTTGCAGTCGACCGCTCCCACAACAATCAATCGATCGATTGGGCATTGTTAACTAGAGTTAGCCTAGGCCGAACAGCTTGGATTTTATTAAATTAAATCGAATGGTCGACATTGTTTCCTAGCTTTATAAATAGGGGCGTATGCTTTGTTCTTTACCTTGTAACCCTACATAGTAGCCAACATTATACTTCTGTTCAAATCAATCTCTCTCCCAAATCACAATGTTTCTTCAAAAACAAAATAAAACCAAAATTAAGATAAAAATCAACAAATCAAAGAAGAAGAGTAGACAACCAAAATTGAGATGAAATCAAATTAAAAGGAGGGATCAACAAATCAAAGGGAGAAGACTCTTAAGAGGTGAGTGGGTTTATTATTAAATTATGTCGATTTCCAAGTAATTAGGTTTATTTATAAATCTATTTGATCTGGAAATTTATCTGATTAGATCTAAGATAAAAATTATTAAAAAAAATTAATATGAAGATTAGTTAGTAGGTAAGTTGTAGTTATATTGAGATATGAATAGAAGTTTGGATAACATGGATATAACCTCTATTTGATTTAATTTTGATTAAAGAAAAGAAGTTGATTTAGATCTAAAGTAAAATTTGAATTTGAAATTTAATATGTATATACCCTATTGATTTCATCTTGAAGTGATTTGAGATTCAAATATACATATGTGATTATGAAATTGATGAATTGAAATCTTGTAAATGAAATTATAAGTTATATATAAAAATTGTTTGAATTATATGCAAAGCTGTAAATATAAACAAATAAGTGAATTGTGGTCAGAAATTGAGAGTTAATCATCATCAAACAAAATATGATTTACTGTTAAAAATATGATTAATATTGAGAGGAAAAAAGATCAAAATCTGACCGGTCAACAGGCTTACTGTATGTGGTTGGCTGGTACAGTAGTCGATGGTCGACCGCTTATCGTATTCTAAGCGCGGCTTGAACCTTGGCCCATAGTCCAAGTTTAATGTGTGTATGTACATGTGTGTGTTTGTGTGTATTAGCATATATATTATACCATATAAGTAAAGGAAGTTAGTTTCCTAATTTTGGACTTTTGGACAGTACGGGACTAGGTAGATGCGTATGCGGGTAATTAGGCCTAGACAATCTTTATTCAGTGAATTTGATATTCGATATAAGGCAGTTCAATCATGAGGGTGTGCTAAGCACACGACATTAATAGGAGGTTTCTCGGTGTATGTGCGATGCTGTTGGTGGATGCCTGGTGCGGTGCATGGCTCGGTACTAATGGAAGGTTCGTCGATGCATACAACAATTAGAACGTAACACTGTTGGTGATTCCTGGTGCGGTGCAATAAGTGGCGTTACCATTGAATTTTGGACATGGATGCTTCAGTAGATCCTTAGTCGTCTTTGATGTGAGTCGGCATTGCAGGATCTTCTCAATGTGTCAGTAAGATACATTATAGGCGTAGTTTGGGCAATGCAGTCCCAAGGGTGATATTTTATTCGATCTTATGTTAGAAGCAGTCCTAGAGATTATTAGTTCGATCTGTTGTTAATCAATTGTCTGATCCATTGATGATAAGTGGTTCGATTAATTGTTTGACCCCTAAGTATAAACATCCAACATATGTTTGGGTGTAGGTGACAGGGGTATGCCCTATGGGTAATTATATAATTTGTTACATATATCTAACTCGATAACCAATCTTGTTTAAGATAAAAGGTATATCTTTCTATTATATACTTAATATAATGTGTTTAATAATTAATTAATTTAATTAAAAGTATATTTAATAGAAAGTTCATGAATGGTATGTTTTGTGATAGTAGTTACAAAGTGTTGTGATTGTAAATAATTTATCAAAATGAAAATAAATCCATCATTCTAAATATTCCTAGTCAAGATGTATCGAGACTGAATATTGATACATCCGTTAAAACTAGAGCAATAACGCTCTCCAAATGTTGGGTAGTGGATTACTCATGACTATTTCGGGCACTAAGGGGCCATGTACTGATAGTTATTGGATAATTATGGAACCACTCACTCGATAGTTTTCTGTTGGTTAATATAACTAAGGTCAAATAGAAAATATCGACGTGACTAATTTGCATAGTTCTCTTCCCTTAAGAATAATATCAATCTTCAATATGAAAGCTCAAATTTGATTATAGTCAAACCGTGCACGATGTCAATCGAGTGACTATAGTCGGGTCGAGTGGAAGTATTGGAAGTGAAACACTATTCAATAGAGGATTCGTCACCTCAGTATATAAGATTAGTATCACGGTCAACTCAAGTCAACTCAAAGTCAAAGTCTCTAGCCATGTCATTTCGGTTAATAATAATTGTTATTATTGAACCAAGGACTTTGTGTTTAAATTATAGAGTTGATATGAAGATATTGGAATTTTGACCATTATCAAGTTCTATAAGTTCAAAGTGATATAGTTTTGATGAAGAGAATTGGTGTAAATAAAAGTCAAAATCCAGTAACGCTTAGCAAAATGAAATTAGCCTTTATCGAAACTGTAACGACCCGTGTTTTACATATCGGAGAATCTTAAATATTTTTATTTTATTCATGTGAGGTTGTATTTCTCTATAATTTTGGGATATGACTCTTAAGGACATCTTTAAGATTTAAGATTATTTTTCGAAATTTTATGTAACCATTTTAGCTTTGTAAATCTTATTTGGGAATAACTCTTGATAGGAGTTGGATTAGGGTATCATACCAGTTCCATTGATTCAAGATGATGATTTCCCATTTCATAGAGTGGTCATAGTAGAAAACAGATTTACAGTTAGAAAGTTATGCATGTCTTAAGTTTAGACAACTGTTAGCCTATGTTAATGAGTAATTAATTAAGCTCATACTTAGGCTCGTTAATCTAATTCGGGATTAGTACAAATAGGGTGCTGTAGCAGCAATATTAAACTTTTCCCTCTTTTCCAAATCAGTTCAAAACCCCCGCTAACCCTAATTTCATTCAAAATCACACAAATTACTCTCTAAACCTAGTCAAATCACTAACTAGAGAGAAGATCGTTAAATAGAAGTTAGAGATCCCTGTTATGGTTGAATTGCATTGCTTTCTATTACTGTCCACATCAGATCTAGACTTGAATTGGTTGATTTTGGAAATTGATGAGTGGTTTATGCCTTCTCACTATCCTATGCATGTTTATATAGTAGACTTACATGTTTTAACATGATTTTTGGCCTTAAAACCTTTTCGAGTTTTAATTACATGCAATCATATGCTTATGGCCTAAATCTATAAATCTTTAAAGTAATTTTCAATAATGATTTATTAATTCTCTTTATTCCTATTTATATGTGCATGTAATATGTGGATCTAGAGTATGGAGGAAGCCAGGAGTTCAAATCACATGTCCAAATTCACAAAATAGACAAGTCAGTACCGAGTTGTTCATGTCGGTACCAAGTTATCTCTATTGGTCATATGGGTCGACGATTGTAGGGGATCTCTAGAGCATGGCTAGTAGAAGTGGAACATGGCAAGATGCAGGAGATTGGCTAAGTGTTAGATGTTATACCGGCTTATTTCTAGAACTTGAAGATGAAGGCTTTGGCATAGGACCGAGTTGTTTTGATGGATGGTCCAAAGTTTGAAGCACCTGGGAATGGAGTACTAGAAGCAAGGAAGGAGAGCTAGCCAAAAATTGACCAAGTAAACAAGTCGATACCGAGCTATTCAAGTCGGTACCGAGTTCTTTTGGTGATTGCACTAGGGTTAAGCTTGTACAGGAGGAAGCAAAGGACTATACACATCATGTTGGAGGTGTTGGCTCATTCGCTTGAGGAGTGAATGGCGATGTAACAGCATGGTAAAAGCTTTGTATCTCATGTTAGTGACTCATGAAGGGGTAGGTACCGAAGATAACATTTCGTAAAGAGGGAGCTATGGAATAAGGAATATGGAAGGGTTCCTGGATAATGGAAATTGGATTGAGCAGAAATGAGGGCTTGGATGTACGTGCTAAGGAATCGTTGATACTCGAAGTGTCTTCTGTTGTACTCAAAGTAGTGGTATTACAAGTGGGGATGCCTATGGATCGTTGGAGTGGATTCGAATACCTTGGACCAGTGGCTTTGGGTCTAGTGTCTAGCTTTGGGCTATGTGACACATATCTAGCTTTGAACTATGAGATACGAGAGTATACTGAAAACCGAGATTTCCATTAGTCCCTTGCAGTAAGGAGGCCAGACGACATATCATATATTCGGAGCACCTTGAGTGATAGTGACGATTGATTGATGAATGTTATAGTTGCTTTGGTTGCTTTCTTTAGTAGCTATCACTCGAAGATATCATTGGGAGTAGGTACTGGAGATAGAGATATCTAGACACCCACTGTTTTTTTAGAGTAGAGTCCCTTATGATATTTGTAGAGTAGCATATTATGTTGTTATGTGCTAACTCTTTGTTTGCAGGGACATGTCCGGTATGGTTCGTGTACCTTTGTTCCTTACTATATTTACCTGCATAGTATTTTGAGATTCATTTACCATTCACATCAGACTATTGTCTAATCCAAGTTTTTATGTTTTGCTTCTTATTATCTTGGGTACTCTTAAATGAGTAGATTAGATAGCAGGTCTATGCGACACAATAACTATGCGAAGGACGAGTAGGATGGAGCTATCTCGTATTATATACATATATGAATTCTATGCTTTTTCATTATGCAGCACTATAGAGCCTTAGTGGTGGTTATTTATTCTTATTGTAATCTGACAGTTGTTGAGTTTGACCTTGTTGTACAAACTCTACCGCTTTCGGTGTATACTCTATGGATCAATTACTCCGACGATTTTTTCACATAGTTATTGCTATCTAACCTGTTATATCCATGATATTATATTTTATCCATGCGCTATGAGATATACGACATGTTATATGTTGTATTTATTGTATTCTACACCATGATGATCGTCGTCTTATATTGGCCGAGCATGGCTGCAGCGCACGATTTTGATATTATTGGTGACTGTGGTATATGGCGGTCGCCACATTTGGTATCAGAGCTTTAGTTACACGATTAACCTAAGTTGGTGTTGCGATCCTGTAGAGATAAGGAGGGAATTATTATCCTAGACTGGACCGAGTGGATATATATGTGGGAGAGTGCATACTTGTTATATATTTTGGTTTTCAAAGCTATATAGTAATATATTGTATAGTATAAGTCACACATACATGAGCATCATAGACATAGTTTTCTTTATGAGAGACTGATCATTCTTATTACAGATTAAGAATGAGCCGACATACAAGAAATACTGTAAGGAATTCTGCTTTGAGATTTGAGAAAGGAGCAGGGTCAGGAGCTGCTACACCTGACTTGCAAGCGATGTTGAATGCTATGATGGAAGCTATGATGAGGAATGTTCAGGCTGCTCCTGGTGTGGTTGTTGGTGAAGGTGCTCCCATGCAAACTCCTATGGCTGATTTCACCAAGTTGAGTAATGACTATTCTACTACATGAGGAAAACCATTTCATGGAATGGAGTTAGCCATAGAAGCAGGATTAGTTGGACACCTACAAGCACATCTTTAGTAATATGGAAGTGGATGATGTTATGAATAGGAAGTTAGACTTTAGACAGCTTCAGGGACGGGCCATGAATTGTGGAACACCATTACTATTGCTACCTCTGAAGATTGGTCTACTTAAAACCAGTTCAAAACAAGATTTGAAGAGAAGTTCAGTCTGGCTGCTTAGAAGTCAGTGCTATTTAAGAAGTTTGTTGATCTTAAGCAAGGAGAGATGTCAGTTTCTCAGTATGTTGCAGAGCTTGATGCTTTATCGAAGTATGAGACGTCATTCATCGACACTCCATCAAGGAAAAAATGAAAAATTCATCATTGGTCTGGCTAATTACCTTGGAGAGAAGACTGTAGACCGCATTGATGAGCCATTTAAGAAGCTTGTTGAGAAAGTGTAACGACCCAGAATTTATATTAATTAAAATTTGAATATTTAATTAATTTTTAAATATTAATAAGTGAATTAATAAGTCGAATAATTTATTTTTCGAATAATTGGATTTAATTGGATAATTAAATCGATAATTTAATAGTGAAATTCCAGAAATAATTGAAATCTGGATTTAATGTGATTAAAAATGATTTATAAAGTTATATTAAATCATATTGGAGTTATAGTGATGTTATAGAACTTTTAAAATTGAATTTTAAGTTAATCAGTGGAAATTGAATATTTTAATATTTAATCGACTAGTGAAATTAGTCATTTTTCGAACAGTCTCAGATTTTGACGAAACTAGTTTCATCGGATCCGTAATGTGATATTATTGTATGGTTTCAAATTTCGTGTCAATTGGATTTACCGTTTGTCCGGGGCAAGCCAAAACGCATCGAAATCGGTTTGAATTGGTTTAATTTAAATTTGATCGTTTAATTCCGTAACTCGCACAGATGACCGAATTAGCTCCCGAGACCTATTCCATTGCGTTTGGAACGCGGGGTAAATATTAGAAACGTCAGTCGGCATGCTTCGTTTGGAGTTCGGAAAATTTTGGGTGAATAATGTTTGGGAAAATTTTCTATAAAAGCCCCCTTGTTTTCATTTTTGCAAAGGAAATAGGCTAGGGTTTCACCAATAGCTTCAGCCGCCACTTGCAATAGCCAATGGCCGAAAATCTCCTATCTTCTCCCTTTCTTTTCTTCAAATCCGCTAATCGAATCGAAAAACTTCCAACTAGATGATTTCAGAGGCCAGTGAGTTCTAGATATCCAACGGGTATGATCGTATTTGGAGCTTTGGATCAACGACGATTTGGGCTCGAAGTGCCGGCCGTTGCTCGCGTTTTTGGAGGAGGAGAGATGACCAAGCTCTTCCATACTCGGGGTGTTGATGGAGTTGGTGATGCTCTTCGAGGTGGTGCTTGCTGATCGTGGTGGAAGTGCTTGTAGAGGTTGCGTGAATTAGGGCTAAAAGGGCGGCAATGGGTGTGTCGGCCTGGGTATTCAACGTGAGGGAGATGATGTTGTGCACGGCCACGATTTTTCAAAACAAAATGGATGGTAGATGTGAGTTGTGGGTGAAAAATATAAATAAAGTTGAAATTAAATTGTATATAAGATTTGTATTAACTTCTAAATATCATAACTTGTTGATGCGAGGTCGGAATCGGACAAAACGAATTGCGTTGCGTTTGTATCGTCGAATACTACACTAAGGAATTGGATTGGAGTTGATTGGAGTCAGTGAAAATTTCGGTTAAAAATTAAACGTCCGTTTAATTTTATTCGAAATAAACGCTGAAACTGAATTGAAATCAAGGTGAGAACTTCTCACTCAATCGAATGTTGTGTTTTGATTTAAATTTTAAATAGTTAGATTTAAAATTGTTGATTGCATTGATTGTGTGAATTGGATGATGATTGCTATTTACTGTGTTAAATAGACATTATACGCCGTTATTAAGCGGAGGTTATTTATTAAAAACATATACCGTGAATATTTCACATTGAAGTGAAATTGGTATTATATATGTATATAGCAATATATATATATTGGAATATGTATATATTGGAGTTGATTTCCCGCATTGTATAGCGGATGAGACCCTATTGCGCCGTATAATAGCGGATAATATTTATTAAACCCATATACCGCGATATTCCGTACTGGAGCGGAATTGGTATTGTGCTAACGTCTGTGGATGCAGGGAAACAGGTTGGAGGGATCCGACTGGATTCCTCACCGTATTGATTTATTTACAGATATTGTTATATATTCTGTTGTCATATGATGATATATGATGTTTTGATTGTTGTGATTGATGATTGGTGCTGATGCATCATCGGATCCATTTTTGAAGTTTAAAAATAACGATTTTGATTTTAAAGGGATTTTAAAGTGATTTTTGAAAGTATACGTTTTATTAAAATTTTGGAATCGATTCATTTTAAATAAATAAATGTTATAATTTTTATGTTATGAAAATTATGAGATTTTGTGAAATATAAGCGAAAAGTGATTTTTGAAATAAATAGTTAATTAATTTGTAAAATGGTTTAAATTGGGATTTTTGAATTATCATGAACGATTTATATAAAAGATGTACAAAATTGATATTTTATAAATTAAGAATATTGGAATTATAAACCGAGTTTTTATAAGTGTTAAAATGGAAAAAAATGGATTTCATAAGTGAACGAAATTTATAGACTTATAATTTGTGAAGTTACAAAATGAATAGATGTTGTAAATGAATGGATTATAAGTTCTTAACTTATAAATTAGATTTTTGGTATATAATTGAGTTATATAATTTGAATTGGATAATAAAAGAGATTTATAAATCGAAGTTTTATAAATAGAAATGGGATTTATAAACATTGTTTGTAAATCCGAAACCAATTGAATTTGATAAATTAAACATAGAAGTTTAATAAAGGAGATATATTCGTGATTTTGGACAGCGAATTATCCTTTAAGTTAAATGTTGTAAAAATAAGAGTTTGGTTGGGAATTTTATCCACGATTTTGGACAGTGGATAATCTTTTAAATAAAATGTGTAGAAACGTTAAATGCGTTAACGAAGTATATTCACGATTTTGGACAATGAATATATTATTAAATAAAATGGATATGTTTTGGAGAAATGATATTACGAAATGAAGTAATTGTTTTAAAAGATGTTTTTAAAACGTGTTAAGTATCGAAAACATAGATTTCAACATTCATTGTTGAAATAGACGTTTTTCGAGAAATAAGGAAATGGTGGACTATAACACTGTTGTTATAGTAAATGGTTTCCGAAAGGAAATATTTTGTGTAGTATTGGGATTTATATACCTATCTAAATTTCGAATCCTTATACTAGTGATTTTGAGTTGTCGTAACGATGTTTTACGTAACATTCGTTTTGACTCAAATAAAATTTGTGAAAGAGAATGATTTCCTTAAGGAATGAAATATATACTTAATTTTGATTTAAGTATATTGACTATTTTCAAATGTTGAAAATAAATATGATTTATGAATTACTTATTATTAAATAAGTATGGAAATGTTTTCCAATATGAAATGAAAGGTTTGAAATTTTATCTTTTAAAGATAAATTGAAAAGTGAATATTTGAAATTTGTTTCAAATGGTTAAGTGTGGAAAATTATATATCTTGTAAAGATATTTTTGGAAATTAAATAATTTAGAAAATTATTTGGAATCTGATGATGTTGCGCATCCTTATTGATAGTTAAATAACCGACTATCAATTATTATCTTAAATGGGTATTTGTTGTGATTTGCTTGAATTTGAATGCCACACTTATTTTTGAATAAGCGCTCACTATTCGGGTTAGCCGGGAAAGGACCTCTGGGTCGTATAACCCATTCCGAATATGTGATACGTCGTAATGGATCGCATTTGATGACCGGTGTTGAAGACCGGATGTTTTTGAAAACGGAAGGATTACCGTCGAGTTACTCTACATCGGCTGATCTCCGATATAGAGGTTTTATCACCCTTAGTGACGGGAAGTCCGGACGTGATTAGGAAATTATTCGAATTTGCAAGGGCTTCGTAAGAAGTGCCTTCGGTTCTGTTCGATCCCGGAACAGACTTGTATGGTTGTATGTCTGACGTTACAAATTGAGATATAAAGCTGGTTTCTTTCAAATACATTTCTGTTGGTGGCGGAGAATTTATTCTCTTAGCTTAACACCCTTCTCTGAGACGTACGAGCTCAGAAGTTATGTAGTTGAAGGTTATCAGCAATATACTCCCAATTTGGTAACGTGGAATGCTGAGTGTTGCTGTGAAATGATCATTGTCTGATCATTTGTGATATGATCATTTGTTTGATCATTTATCTTTGTGATCATTACTTTGATCATTTGTTGACCCAAAGCACAGCTTTTGTATAAAGCATGGCTTTGTGGACGAGACTTCGTCGGACCTCACACCCCGGAAATGGTCAAAACAGGAAAGATGCGGCAAGGTTATTAGGGGGTAGCGCCCCTTTAGTGTATGTCATTCCTTCTGGATAGAGGTGGTATCATGGTATGGAGCCCAAATACTTAACCTATGTTGTTGCTGCATTATTATTCTTATGTGGTTGTTGGAATCGAGGATCCTCGGAAAGATCGGTTACGATCGGGGGATGACATATTCGTGTTAGTAGTTACCCAGTTAGGGGTAACCCGGCCTTGTGTTGGCAGAGATCTAACCGTAATGTTAGGTTATTTCTCGGGTCTTCTTTCCAGAGGCGTACCTACGCGGCAATGGGAAGTTCCTTGGCCTGTCCATTTGTTGGAAATCCAAAGAAACAATACGTGACTTGTACGGTTTTAGTTGTATTACCTGCCATGGAATGTGGCGGTAACCTGCTATTGAACATGGTAGCTATAGTAGGCATAAGTGCAGAATGCCTATGCTGGCTAAGATTTATATTCTACTTTCGAAATGTTTTCCACTATGCACTAATAATAATATCAAATCAAATTATTTGTTTTGCGTAGTAAGCATCTTTGACTAACATAAGAAGAAATCTCCTCCAAGTCTGCGTTTGCATTGTGTGTGTGGTGGGAGGTCTTATGGTAGTTTCATTTTCCAAAAGCATTGCGAAATTGACTTTATAATCTTCATGTTGTTTGTTTTAAAGATAAACTATTTTAGTTCTCACACCAGTCACCATGACTGACCTGGAGTTTATTGTTTCCTTCCTAAACTCTGGGTGCCCACTAATTTCCATACGGGCGGTCTAGAGTTAGGTTATTAGGTTATTCTGGATTATGGAGTGCTATGGAGCTTAGTGGCGAGCTGGATACCGAGACGTATCACTTATACTATGTATTATTCCACTGTGTATTCTGTATGAGGACAAGTTTATATAACTGTCCAGTGTTGTATTGTTGTTGTAAACTCTGATGATGATGTAATGTATAAAATGATATAGTTCTTTGTTTAAAGATTATTCATTTATCTATTATAAGTTGTTCCGCTGCGAATGTGAGATTCTGATATTGTTTCTATTTTTGATGTTGTTCTGTTGTTCTTCTTTCTTTTTCTTCTATCTCTTCTTTCTTAAAACCCTAAGTATTCGGTTTTCCGGCATTTGATGGCTCGGCAGTCGATACAGTGGACGTATTGATGTCGATATTCGGAAGTCGAAGAATCGGGTCCTTATAGAAAGCTCTTTGTCAAGAGAATTTGTATCCTAAGTCTAGGATAACTGTTGTCATTTCTACTGAGAAGGAAGAGCCAAAACCGCAGCAAGGCGGTGGAGGCAAGAATAAGTGGAATGGAAAGAGGAAGTAGTCTCAAGGAAAAAATGGCTAGGAGAAAGCTAAGTGGGAACCTACTTGCTATGGGTTCAAAGAGAAGGGTCACTTGATTAAAGATTGTAAAGTGAGCGAGAAGAAGAGATGCGACAATTGTGGTAAGCCTGGACATTTGAAGAAGGATTGTCCGGAACTGTTGAAGGATAAAACTGGTTTTGAAAGCATACGCTTTAGGTTCTTATTTCTTCGATTGCTCACTCGGCAACTGAGATGGGAAAGGGAGTTGTTATTCAAGGTATGCTTTCCATAAAGATGTTTCTATTCGTATTTTTTTGATACGGGGGCTTCACTTTCATTCAATATAGTGATCTAGTAGACAGATTGGGACTGAGAGCCGAGATAGTAGACCGACCTTTAATTGTGACAAAACCCGTTGGAGGCTCTACTAGCCTTTACATGGTTAGTCATGGCTAGGTATTATCGAGTCATGGAAGCTCTTTGGTTTGTGATTGCTTTTTGTTGGGTTCAGGATTATCTTGGAAATGGACCGGCTTAAGAAGTATGCAGTGATAGTGGATTGCGAGAAGCTATTGGTGAAAATTGAAGATGTAGAAGGGAGGACAGTAGTGATTGGCTGCCTACCAAAGGATGAGGTGATGGTTAGCTTTCCATATTCGCTTGAAGTTCCATGGGAGGGGTTGTCATCTTTGCCTATCACTAGAGAGTATCCAGTCGTATTTGAGGAAGTGACCAAATTATCGCCACATAGAGAGATTGAGTTTTGGATAGACTTGGTGAAGGAAGCCAAACCTATAGTTATGCTTTTGAGGTGTACGACACCTAGAGAGCAGAAAGAATTAGAGGTGCAAGTGAAAAACCTATTAAAGAGAAGGTTCATTCGAAGGAGTATATCTGAGTGGGATGCACCAGTAGTATTCGCGACTAAGGCGGATGGCTCTTTTAGGTTATGTGATGATTATCATGAGCTGAATAAAGTAACAAAGAAGAACAAGTATCCACTCCTACGCATTGACGACTTGCTTGATCAGCTCCGCGGTGCAAAGGTGTTCCCTCAAATGGATTTGGTAAGGAAAATTCACCAATTGAGAGAAGCAAAGGAGATTATGCCTAGTACTACGTTTCGTAGGCCATTGGGTTTTTATGAATGATTGGCGATGTCGTCCGGGTTGAACAGTTATTCGACATATTTTGTGGATCTTATGAATTGGGTTTTTAGACTAGTTAAACAAATTCGTACTTCTGTTCATGGATGATATTCTGATCTATTCCAAAACTGAAGAGGGGCACAAGACACACTTGAGGATTGTGCTGGAATTGTTAAGAAAGCACAAGTTGAGAGTAAAGTTTTCTAAGTGTCACTTCTAGAAAGTGTTGAGACTTGGTTTTGATTCATGACACGAAACTATCACTACAACATACAGATTCGACAACTGTTACGACAAAAAGAGAATATATACTACATGGAGACAAGACATCAAAATCGGTGCATCAACTTTTATATTATTTTGTTTTGAGTCTTGGGTCAATATTGTTAAGATCTCTCCTCGTTTACGTATATATTAGCTTATATATATAATCTTCTTATTTTTAAATGATTTATACATATATAAGCATATAATATATATATATATTATCAAAATTTTCTTTTAGAATCATATATAATATATATATATATAAACCTATGAAACTGTGCAGTTTGCACAAAAATTACCAGGTCAGTCGATTGACCTGAAAATTTCTGTGCAACATGCACAGGTGCACAAATATATATTTAAAATTTTGTTTGAATATTTAGTCGACTGACCCAGAGGCTCAGTTGACTGAATATCTGTAACAGCTATATTTTCTGAAAAGACATGACCGTTTGCGAAGAGTTACGAATCTCTACAAAGAGATTTGGACGCAACGCTTCAACCAGAACTTTTCGTCAATGGTCGCCGCTTTTTAACAACTATAAATACATATTCTAACTTGATTCCAAATCACTGAATTTTGTTATCTTTCTGATCTAACTCTCTTGAATATACTTGCACCCATATTCTCAAATATTCAGCATTAACATATTCTAAGCAATATTATTCCTTTCTATTCTTCATAAACTTCAAATATATATATTTATACTCGAGGCAAAGATCATAGGAAGGGTGTACTGTAAGCATACTTATCCGTGTTATCAGAACAAACAAAGTCAAATAGTCTTTTGTATCCGTTGAAGTCCTGTTCTACTGCTCAGGCATGTAAAGTCCTCTTCGGCTGCTGAGGCAAAATCCTATTCCGCTGCTCAGGTCCTTGTTCGGCTGCTCAAGGGTTGTATAGACCTATTCCTCCGGGTTTAGTGAGAGTTATTATTTTAGTGAAATTCCAGAAGGAGTTTGGGACTGGACGTAGGACGGTGCTCTGAACCAGTATAAAAATCTCTGGTGTCATTTTTATTATACTGCTTTTATATTCCGCACTATTTACTGTATAGCTATCATCACTATACTCTGTATTATCATATATCCATATTACACGATCCATAGCACGCTTTCATTTTGTATCAGAGCAGGTTCATCATATAACCGTAACACGGTTATATGATATTCTAATAATATGGAAACTAACACTAGCACTAGCATTAATGCTAGCTTCATAGAAGGACAATCCACTACACGTCCACCACTATTCAATGACATGAACTATAACTATTGGGCCACATGAATCAGAATATATATGCAAGTAAATGGTTTTGATTCATGGAATATAACTCAGAAAGAATATTATTCCTACTGAAGAGTATTCTACTTGGTCAAATACATAGAAACTAGATGCTACAGCAAATGCATGAGCCATGAATATGTTATTTTGCTTTAGATAAAAATGAGTTTAACCATGTTAGCATGTGCAACACTGCATATGAAATATGGCGTACACTCAAAGTTACACACGAAGGAACTAACAAGGTCAAACAAAGCAAGATATCCATGCTCAATAGTCAGTTTCAAAACTTTAGAATGAAAGACAATGAATCTATAAACGATATGTATTCAAGATTTCAGGATATCTATCATTCATTAGTAGGACTAGGAGAAAAATATTCAGATTTTGATATCGTATCCAAAATCCTTAACTCTTTAACGGAAGAATGGGAAAGAAAAGTTCTCGCTGTTGAAGAAGCGAACGATATTTCCAAAATAACTCCGGAAGAGTTAATAGGAAATCTAATGTCCTATGAAGTGAATTTGCAGGCTAAACGAGTTCAAGCTCAAGATAGAAAGAATATAGCATTCCATGCAGAACAAGAAGAATCAGATTCAGACAAAGACGACCTAGCCTTTATTGCCAAAAACTTCAAGAAATTCTTGAAGTATAGAAAAGGAAACAGAAATAATGGCAAGAGAAGTTCAAACAGTAATAAACCACCGTCTTCATCAGTTTTGGAGTGCTTTATCTATCACAAAAGGGGGTATATACAGAAGTATTGTCCGGATCAAAAGAAAGAATATCGCAATAAAAGGAAGGGCAGATTCAGAAGGAAAGCTTTCACAGTTGCATGGGATAATTCAGACTCCTCTTCCTCCTCAGAAAGCGAGAGTGACGGCAATAATGAACAAGCCAACGTATGCTTTATGGCCAAAGATAATGAGGTTAGTGATTTAACTTTTGATGATATGATAGAGATAAACTTAGAATTGTTAGATACTTTAAAAGGTCTCAAAAGAAAATATAAAGAGGCTGTTGAAAATAAGAACAAGGCAGAATTTGAAAGAGATATGCTTAAAGACGAGAAGAAAATATTGGAAGAAGAACTTGAGAAAACTCAAGAATCACTTTCAAATGTTAATTCTCAACTAATATTATTGAGTCAAGAAATTGAAACTCAAAAAGAAAAGAATGATGTTCTTGTTTCCAAAAATCATGATTTGAAAACTAATATCAAAATGGTAGAACTAGAAAACTCGAGTCTAAAGACCAAACTAGAAGGAATCACTAAAAATGTCTCGAATTTTAATAAAGGCAGAGAAAATTTTTCTAGATTTATTGAAAATTCACAAACTGCTAACAATAAAAACGGACTAGCCTATAAGAAAGTCAAGAATTCACAATCCAGTAATTTAAACTATGTTAAGTCTAAATCTTCAAAAAGATTAGTTTCTAAGACTATCAATATATGAGTTGCTAAATCAAATAACAAGTTAATAAGGAATAAGTATATTAGATCATTCATAGAAAACGTTCACAATAATAAAAATTATATTTATAAAAGGGAAACTGAACCCACTTGGGTTTGGTTTCCTAAGATCTAACTCTTAGGATCCTATTTAAAAGGTGGGTACCAACGTCATCTAATATTTTTTGGAGGTCCCACTCAAGAAAAGAGGAAAATGAATACTCGACAGTGGTTGCTCAAAACACATGACAAGAGACAAAAATATGCTGACTAACATTACATACTCGGATGGAGGTTCTGTCACTTTTGGAGATAATTTCAAGGGATATATCATCGGCAAGGGCGATGTGAGCAATTACGATTTTCAAACTATTCAACAAACCTAGATCTTCAAAAACCTAATTTTTACCTACAAACACTCAAATCCTATAGCTCCAAAAAGAAAAGGTCAAGCATCTTCATCTTCCCAACCTCCTTCCGACGACCAAATCCGACAATGGCTCTTCGACGATACCGCAGTTAGACGATGGAGGAGAATGCAAGATTCTCGTATTTTTTAAGGTTCGTTTGTCAAATTTGCCGATTTCTCTCCTTATCATATACAAGAATTGTCTCGTCGTAGCAATTTGGAGTCTTTATTCAATGTTGATGAAAACAAACACAAAATAAACCAAATCATGGTGAAACTATTCTATGCCAATCTTAATTTAGGTCACCAAAACATTCAAAATCAAGATGATTGTGTATGGAGTTTGGTTTGTGGAAAACCGGTATTTTTTTCTTTAGATCGAATGGCTCACATCTTAAAATCAGAAAATGAAGGTATTGAATTAAGTAATGTTGATTGTGATATGTCGTTCGTGATAGTATAAGTCATTTGTTTTTGGAAGATGATATGCGTCAACTCAAATCTATGTCCTTAAGGCCTAAAGATAGGATTATGCACCGCGCATTAATGAAAACTCCGAGAACCGGAAGTTATGAACTTGTTTATGAAAACAATTTCAAAGCCTTATATGCCATCTTCGAAAATATCAAAGTAAATTGGCTTCGGATAATTCTTGATGAGTTTTTAAGTTTCAACAATGGCCGCATGAATGTCATATATTATGGTGAGTACATTATGCGCTTACTAAAAGAATGTGAGATTCCGGAACCCAACTCACCCGTCTCTACCGTCGGATGTTTAAACTCCCGTACTCTAGCTTTGATGAAATTACCGGTTGCTCGACCTCCTCCTATCATTTATTTTGAAGAATGGACTCAACGTCAATTATCTCAAGATCAACCACCACAACAACCAGGCGAAGCATCCCGTCCAACTCACCAAAGATCAACTATTCATCAACAAGACGAAATTATGATTCCTAATCTAGGCCTTCCTCCACATGAGTCTATTTCCATGATATGCCGTAATCAACAAATTCTTCAATCACACATCACTAGGGTTGACAAAAAGCTTGATAAAGTTAAAGGATTCTTCACAAAGTTATGGCAAGCAATCTCGTGTTAATCCGGCACTTCCACGGCTACACTAGGTGATCCAGGCAAACAACCCGTCTTCACTTGGTCTTTCTCTTTCGATGGTCAAGCAAGTAGTAGCGACAATGGTGGAAATGGAGGCAATAGTGGTGGTCAAATTTCTCATGGTAATAGGGGTAAGTGTATAATAGAGTAAGTTGTTGCTTCTCTTATGTTCTAAAAACATTAGTCTTTTATTTCAAAACATTTTGGCTTGTACTAAATAGCCAATGTTTTCGTATTATTTCAAAACTCTTGTTTGTGATATTGTAATGTATGAATGTTTTTTTTAATATCTATGAATACATCATACTATTTTTCATGCTCTTTATTTCTTTTTGTCGATGACAAAGGGGGAGAAAAATTATCACTAAAATTAAGAATGCAGGATATAGATCGTCAAAGATTCAGGGGGAGTAAGTATTTATATTATATTATATATAGTCGAAATCTATATCTATTTATAGGTTGCCATCAATCAAAAAGGGGGAGAATGTTGAGACTTGGTTTTGATTCATGACACGAAGCTACCACTACAACATACAGATTCGACAACTGTTACGACAAAAAGAGAATATATACTACATGGAGACAAGACATCAAAATCAGTGCATCAACTTTTATATTATTTTGTTTTGAGTCTTAGGTCAATACAGTTAAGATCTCTCCTCGTTAACGTATATATTAGCTTATATATATAATCTTCTTATTTTTAAATGATTTATACATATATAAGCATATAATATATATATATATATTATCAAAATTTTCTTTTAGAATCATACATACATATATATATATAAAACCTGTGAAACTGTGCAGTTTGCACAGAAATTACCAGGTCAGTCGACTGACCTGAAAATTTCTGTGTAACATGCACAGGTGCACAAATATACAAATATATATTTAAAATTTCGTTTGAATATTTAGTTGACTGACCCAGAGGCTCAGTTGACTGAATATCTATAAAAACTATATTTTCTGAAAAGACATGCCATTTGCGAAGAGTTACGAATCTCTACAAAGAGATTTGGATGCAACGCTTCAACCATAACTTTTTGTCAATGGTCGTTGCTTTTTAACAACTATAAATACATATTCTAACTTGATTCCAAATCACTGAATTTTCTTATCTTTCTGATCTAACTCTCTTGAATATACTTGCGCCCATATTATCAAATATTCAGCATTAACATATTCTAAGCAATATTATTCCTTTCTATTCTTCATAAACTTCAAATATATATATTTATACTCGAGGAGAAGATCATAGGAAGGGTGTACTATAAACAGACTTATCCGTGTTATCAGAACACAAAAAGTCAAACAATCCTTTGTATATGTTGAAGTCCTGTTCTGCGGCTCAGGCGTGTAAAGTCCTCTTCGGCTGCTAAGGCAAAATACTGTTCCGCTGCTCAGGTCCTTGTTCGGTTGCTCAAGGGTTGTATAGACCTATTCCTCCGGGTTAAGTGAGAGTTATTGTTTTAGTGAAATTCCAGAAGGAGTCTGGGACTGGACGTAGGACGGTGCTCTGAACCAGTATAAAAATCTCTGGTGTCATTTTTATTATACTGCTTTTATATTCCGCACTATTTACTGTATAACTATCATCACTATACTCTTTATTATCATATATCCATATTACACGATCCATAGCACACTTTCAGAAAGGAAAAGTGAGATTCATTGGTCTTATCATTTCTGGACAGGGTATAGCAATGGATCCTATGAAGATGGCATCGATCCAAGATTAGAACCGATCCAAGAATGCTATAGATGTGAGGATTTTTCTGCAGTTAGCGGGATACCATAGACGCTTCATCAAGGACTTCTCAAAAATAGCAGCACCGTTGACCAATTTGACGAAGAAGAATTAGGCTTTTGTATGAGTGTAAAGTGTGAGCATGCATTTGTGATTCTAAAGGAGAGGTTAACGGGTGCACTAGTGTAGACTATTCAAAAGTGTAAATGAGGAGTTGACGGTATATACAGATGTTTGTTGTACTGGATAGGTGCAATATCGATGCAAAAGGGAAAAGTTGTTGCTTATGCTAGTCTGCAGCCAAAAATGCACGAAAAGCATTATTCGACTCATGATTTGGAATTGGCAACAATAGTTTTTGCTTTGAAGATGTGGAGGCATTATCTTTTAGGAGAAAGGTTTGAGCTGTTTATGGACCATAGATCCTTGAAGTTCATTTTCTCTCAATAGTATCTCAATCTTCATCAGCAACAATGGTTGAAGTTCTTGGAGTCCTATGATTTTAGCATTTCCTATACACCAGGAAAAGGGAATGTGATTGCCGATACATTGAGTAGAAGACATGCTAGTTTGAGATCAATGTTCGCGGAATGGAAGCAGATTAAGTACATTGCTGGACTGATTTTAGACCTCACTGCGAGTTGGAAATAGAGATGTTGGCAAGTTTGTCGATCACACCTACTCTAATTGAAAGGATCGGTGCTAGTCTGAAGCAAGATGCTAGATTGGCGGAGATTATAGCAAAGATAATAGAGGGAGTAGAATCTGAAGACATGAAGCAATATGAACTCGAACGAGATGGTTGGCTACGTAAGGATGGGAGATTGTTTGTTCTTAATATTGATGGATTGTGAGATGAAGTGCTAAGAGAGTGTCACCATTTCAAGTTGACCATTCATCCCGGTGGTAACAAGACGTACCGAGACATGAAGCAGTCTCATTATTAGGAAGGACTGAAAAGGGATGTTGGTACATTTATCTCAAAGTGTAGGAACTGCCAGTTAGTAAAAGCAGAAAGAAGAAACCCAATGGATTGTTACAACCGGTTGATATTCCTGAGTGAAAATGGGAGCAAGTATCAATGGATTTTATTGATGGACTACCGAGTACTCGAACACGGTATGATAGCATTTGGGTCATGGTTGATCAATTAACCAAGAGTGCCAGATTTATACCCACAAAGTCAAATAGAACGGCATCCAAGTTGCCCGAGTTGTATATAAAGTGGATAGTACAATTTCACAGTGTTCCAAAAAGCATTGTGGGTGACCAAGACCCATTGTTCACCAATGGGTTTTGGAAGAGCTTACAAGAGGCGTTAGGGACCGAGCTGCACCTTAGTACAAAGATTTATTGCGAGCATGCATTATAGATTTTGGAGGATCATAGGATGACCATCTCCATCTGGTAGAGTTTGCATAAAGTAGTAGTTATCGGTCTAGTATTGGTATGGATCCTTATGAAGCATTGTATGCCAACCATGTAATGCTCCTTCATGCTGGTGGAAAGCGGGTGAAACACATGAGCCAGATATGATTAGAGAAACTTCAAAAAAGATTAAGATCATTTGAGAACAGATGGAAGCCGCTCAGGATCGACAGAACAACTACACCAATAAAAGATGTAGAGATTTGGAATCTTCTGTTGGAGAGGTTTTTGAAAACGTATCTCCTTTGAAGAATGTTTTTCGATTCGGTAATAAGGGGAGCTGGCACTAAGATTCATAGGTCCTTTTCCGGTAGTATAAAGGATTGGGAAGTTAGCATATGGGGTTAACTTATCTCAGAAGGTGGTGGACATGTACAATGTCTTTCACGTTTCCTATCTACGGAAATTTGTGCATGAATCAAGTGTGACAATTACACCAGATCAGCTTGAAAATGTTGAGGTAGAACCAGAAGTTTCATGATCTCATAGGCCAGTTCGTATTGTTGGACATGATATAGAACAGCTTGGGAGAAAATCGATGAGCCTAGTGAAGGTTTAATGGAGCGGAAGTGATGACGATCGTACGTGGGAAACTAAGGAGAGCAGAGGACTACATGTTCGGAGCTCTTTGAATGGTAAGACACATCGTTTATCGTATATACTTTCACCATTGTATATCGCATTTGATAGGTTAGTATTCTGAATGCTGGGATAGAATCACATATTCTATTGATTGCATGAGTGCTTGTTTGATATGCTTGATGGCTGCCTATTGTTGTTAAGCATGCAGAGTAGTTATGGTTGCTTATACTTTGATTGGTCAGGGATTTCGGGGGAGAAATTCCTAAAGAGAGAGAATCTAACGATCCGTATTTACATATCGAAGGATCGTTAAATATTTTTATTCTATTCATGTGAGGTTGTATGAATCTATAATTTTGGGATATGGCTCTTGAGGACATTTTGGACATATATGGTTTTTGCTAAATTTCTATAAGACCATTTTGACCATAAAAACATTATTTGGGCTATAACTTTTGATAGGAGCCAAATTAGGATCTCAAACCACTTTCATTGCTTCAAGATGATGGTTTCTCATTTTATAGAGTGATCATAATAGTAAAACGGACTTATCATAAAAAAGTTATGGTTTTTTTAAGTTTAGACAATTGCTGGCCTGTATTAATGAGTAATTAATTAAGCCCATACTTTGGTCCATTAATCTAATTTAGGAATAGTATAAATAGGGGGCTATAGGAGCCGAAATAAAACTTTTCCCTCTTCCCTGAATCAGTTCAAAACCCTATTAGCCTAATTTCATTCAAAATCACACAAATTACTCTCCAAACCTAGCCAACTCATTAACTAGAGAGAAGACCATAAAATAAAAGTTAGGGATCATCATTTTGGTTGATTTTCATTACTTTCTATTGTTGTCCACATCGGACCTAGACTTGAATTGGTTGATTTTGTTAATTGGTGAGTGGTTTATGCCTTCTCCCTATCCTATGCATATTTACATTGTAGAATTACATGTTTTAACATGATTTTTGGCCTCAAAACCTTTTCTAGTTTTAATTACATGTTATCGTATGCTTATGACTTTGTGAATCTTTGAAATTGTTTTCAATATTGATTTATTAGTTCTCCTTATCCATAATCATTAAATCGCTAACATGACCTATACTTGCAAAAGAACCCAGGTTTACTATTTAAACCGAAACCATTCATCAAAAATAGAGACGTAAACTAATTATTCACCTTGGCTTTGTATTGAGAAAGTTGAGATTTGCCTTTAGATTGATTTGCTTAAGCTTTCTACTTGAATCCTAGCTTTTCTTCTTCTTAAATCACTCTTAATGGTAGCCGACCGAGTTCTTTAAGGTATTAGTTTGTTTGTGAAAGTTAAAAATGAATGAGAAATGAAGAGAAGAAGGGTTTAGGGTATAAGAACAAAGGATATTTCTATTTTACCCTTACAATTTTCCTCTTACTTACTTATTTTTATTCTCTTTTACTAATACATTCATTAAGGCATGACTACTTTTTAATTAACAAATCTCAACCTCTTAACTATCTGCATTATTTTATTTTATTTTATTTATCCAATTAAATATTTTAATAATGTTAGTCAAAATTAGGGTCATTACATGCCTCGCAAGCAAAAGATCGACCATCGTACTTAGAACATAATTATAAGATTTAAAATATGGCTTGACGACATGGTCTATCTACCTAAGAACATCTTTTAATAGCTTAACGGACCTGGGCCCAAAATTTAACCTACTATCTTCTTCCTAAATAAGGGGGTAGTTTAGTAATTTAATGACTTTCTATAAAAATTCCGGGAAAATTCAATTTAGCTCAACGTCGTTCGATCAACGTCGCCCATCAACGTCGATCAACCAATGTCAAAATTACGATTAAATACACGTGTTAGGGGACGTGAACAAAATGTGAAACGCGCAAAAATCTTGACATGAAATATGAAATCTTCGGGAAAGTCATTAAAAATAGCAAGAAATAGAAAAGAAAGAAATGAAAGAGGAGAACCGATTCTCACTATTGATAAAATTGAAGTCGGTAAAGGACTCGAAGAGCTTTTATTTATTAAGAGCTTGGAAAGCACTAATGGAATATTTGATTTCAATGGTTCAATAAAAAGAACAAAGAAGATCTTCCCTTCTTTATATAGATTTTTGGCTTCGATCTCAACTGTTGAGTGGAATGAGCGAAATACAATCTAGATCGTCAAATCCTAATCAAGTGATGTTGTTACATCAAATGTCACGTCTCTAAAACTATATCAAGAAACGAATCCCCACGACATGTGAAAACCTGATGCACGTATTTTGCATTAACTACAAATATGACAAGTCCTCTCCTGCTCGTAAAGGTGAAATTAGGGTGAAAAATATTGCTCGTTTTTTTTCAAAGATATAAATAGGTCCGTCAAGACCAAAGCGCAACATCCAAGGCCCCCACAACACATGTCAACCAATATCTCCTTCAACCCAATGGTCTTTCCAACCTTTACACCTCAACCTGCAAGCTATGATCACCAAATCAACCTTGATCGGGACATTGCCTATTATATTTCCCATGGTAATGAAAAGTCTCAAAACTCGCGGACAACATCTTCTCTCCATCATCCGTAGATCTCCTTGGCCCGCCAGTTGGCGACCACCAGGCCACAACAAAACCACTTGATCGCCTTTAGGTCTCGTCTATACGTCTCCTTGGTCATCAATGATACCTTACAGACTAGCACCCCTGTCTATTCCATTTTGTCATGACTAGGCATACTTCTGACAGAAGCCTCTGGCCAAACCAGTAAAAAGAGGCCGTGACCCAGTACTTTTCCCCCGACGAAGATGCCATGCCAATATTATTCATTTGACAAAAGCGCCACTATGGCATAACTCCTCTATGTACTTCGATGCCTTGCTAAAGCTCCACTATACAACAACCACTCCATAAGCCATGCTGCTCACCTGACACCAGCACACTCAAATACAAGTCCGTCGGTTTGGCATGCTTTTGAAGTGTTCCAACCATATGTCATCTAAGCTGGTCATATCTCGATCGTTGATCATAATAAATGGCTCCCACGAAACTTAGCATCCAAGACATTAATCTCAACCCTTCAAATCATGATCTCTATAGCTATAAATAGAGGTTCCTACAAGTATTGATTTTTCAACTTTCAATACATATATTTGCTAGTACTAAGCTCTTGTAATAGCTACTGAAACTCCTTGTAACCGAAAGCTCTAAGTAGCGATAAAATTAATCATAACGGACATAGATTTGTGTTAAAATCGAACAATTCTGCATCTTATGTCAATTAGTTTAATTGCATTACTGATTATTCTCTTAGTTATTCCTCATTTTGCATTTTAAACCATGATTTTAGTAAGTAACCTCTGCTAAGATCCATCTCTAATCATCATTTCGAGGTTGGTGAAAACCTAGTTAATAATTATTTATTAGGGAAAGACGGTATCACTACAACAAAAAGGCCTTTTTATGGCGTTTAAAAACTGCTATAAAAGCTTTCTACAGCGTTTCTATAAACGCCATATATCAACATGTTGTAATAAGTCTGAGAGATATAATAGCGTTTCAAAATTGCAATGGAAAATGGACTTTTAACAGCGTTTTTGTTGCCATCTTAGACATGGCGTATCGGTACAACTACTTTTCTATAGCGTTTGAAGCTTGCTATAGAAAATATTTTATGACGCATGGAAACGCTATAAAAATTATAAAATTTTTCTTTTCACAGCCTAGTTAAAACGCTATAAAAGATTTAAAAGCTGTAACAATTTCTTTTTTCATAGCATAGTTAAAACGCTATAAAAAAATTTCCATTGCATTTTTTTATTGCCATATAAATTCAAGCTTACAATTTTCAATTCTAACAAGCTTATTTCAACTAATATATTATAACAATTCAAAAAACCACACTTATGACATTCTAATGTACGTAATTAAATATAGTCATAAGCCAAACCACAAAATATATATATATATATATATATATATATATATATATATATCCATAATATTTCATACACGAAGTATTAAACATAAATATTTGTAACAAAAAATAACAATACATACAATTGTAGCTAATCAAAATGATTCTTACTAAAAACAAAAGTGCGACATCATGTAGCTAACCAAAATGATACATACACAAAAATAACCAACTTGAAGGAGAAAGAGCGACATCATGTAGCAACTTGAAAAGCATCATACAATACCTGTCAAAAAGAAGCAGATACGTGTGTATGTTAGTCACAAATGTAGAAATGTTTAAGTACTAAACAACATTGTTTAAAACATAAACTTTATTAATCAATGTTAAGGGGTAGTTGGCTATTTCTCTGTAATGCAGTGCACGGGAAAAAAGAAAATCCAACTGCACTCGTTTTGATTTGCTTACAAAAGCAACAAAATAATCAGAATCCAAAATTTTCAACAACGTTGGGACAAAAGCAAAAAAAATGTCCTACAAATGAATAAATAGCGTGCAAGTTTATTTTGCTGTTCTGTTTTGCTTTTATTGAATTGCCACCTGACTAAATCTTGTACATAGACTGTTGTATGCACTGTTTATATACGACAGGCTGAAATGTATTGAAAGCAGGAATGAAATATTAACTTTCTTCTTCCTGCTTCCTCCTCTTTCAGCAAAATCATTGAATGCACCAGTGTGTTAACATTTGTGAAACCGCAGGATGGCTTCATTTGCTATAAACAGATTTAAATTATTGCCGAAATTTCTAACAAATACTCACAGGCTAATCTTCTTTTAAAATTTTGAAGTGAAATTCCTTTTCAATGCATGAAGTATTAGAAAGAATGTCTCCTCTAAAGTTTCTGAGTGTGATGGGTTTGTATTTGTATTGCTCTTAACGATTTAGTTGTCATTTTTAGTTTCAAGAATTTTGTACATAACATATACACAATTACTAAGAGAACGCCTTAGTATAACTGGAAATTAGTATAACTGGAAATTTTGTACCTTTCGGATCATCCACCGCAGCAGTGAACGCCTTAGTATAACTGGAAATTACTAAGAGAGAATCGTAAAGGGACTGGATAGAAGGATGTACCTAAAAAATACTGGAAATTTTCAAAGTTTTCAGCTTTTTCTCCAGCAAAGTTAACATGCACGCGCGCGCATATATATGTATATATGTGTGTATGTATGTATGTGTGTACGTGTGAGCGTGTGTGTGTATACGTATATGTATATATGCATATATTGATTGAGATGATGAGATAAAGAAACTTCACTAAGAAAGGGCTTGCTGCATTGAATTATCAGTTATACATATTTGGAACATGTTGAAGTTCATTACATATATCGGTAATTTACAAATCACCATAAAATATTATGAAATTAACAAAACATTCATAAAAGTTGGTTTAAGTACCCAAAAAAGGTAGGTCGCAAAATATACCTGAGTGTCGTATCCTTTTGCTAATGAACCAATAAAAGTGTGCATGTGCTGTTTTTGCGGCTTCTTCAATCTGATCTAGAGTAGCCGATCTTCCATATGCATGATGCTCAAACTTAACAATGCTGGCTCTTGGGTCACAAGTCCACTTTGACTTCTTAACTATTCCAATTTCAAGCTCTTTATATTCTCTCCATCTAAAAGAACTTCACCTGTCTCACACAAGATTGCTTCACGTAGTTAGCAGTTAATTGATAGCAATTCGACTCTAGTAAATTACCATGACACAAAAAAAAATGATGATCATAAATGAATCTTTAATTTCATTATCACCACCCGTTATTCTAAGCCTTTTCGATGAGCTCGCATTTATTACACTCTTACATTGAACTATCTCTACTGACATAACGCAACTCTAGTGTCAGAGGTTCAAATCTGTCGCCTTGTTTTAATATAAAACGATAAATACATTAATAAGTGTGAAAACAGGAAATCAGTGTGGACTTCAAATCGTCGTAATTTTCGCATGTGGTCTTTTTCCTCTGATCTCACCTCATAAATAAGGAAAGATGCAGATAAACCATATATGGAAGAGTACTGAAAAAAAAAGTATCTAGCAGAACATATATTGCTGCTACTAGGTCAAAAAATAGAACGTTTCTTTAAAATAAATCAATCTTTCAAATTTTAAAGTCTGTTGGTATCAGAGATCCTTATAGTCCGCTTAAAATCACAGCAAACAGTGCCGTTGTTATTTCAAGTAAAATCCAATGCAATGGGAGAAGTAAAAAGATTAAAACAAATCAGAAGATACTACAGCATGTAGCTTCGACAGGAAAGCAAAAATAGAAAAACAAATCAGATAGAGAGAAGAAAAAAAGAGAGAATATCAAAGCAAAAGGAAGAAGGCAACAACAATGAAAAAGCAACAGACCACAACAAATCAAATATAGAGGAAAGAACAGAGAGATCATGAACGAAAAGCAAAAGGCAACAGCAATGAAAAAGCAACATTGTACCTGTTAAGAGAGTTAAAGCTTCCAAGTTCTAAAAGCGTAAAAGTTATAAACAGTAATGATTAGTTGTACAATGATGATAAGAGAGTTATAAGTATCAGAAAAGGATAAACCCAAACATGAAATAGAACCATGTATAATTGTATCATACCAGTATACAAAATAAAAATAGTTGAGGAGGTGCTGATATGTTGTAGAAAAAATGATCGCTTATGTACAAAAATTGTATAATGTTTAAAGAAGTAGAAAACTGAAATAAAGACTTTTTTCTTTGAGTAAACAAGTCAAGGATAAATATTTACAAAATTACAAAACTGGAATAAGGAATAAATTGCAAATATAGTCTTGGAACAATGTTTTTGATTGTGGGATAGGAACCCAGAAAGGAAAAATAATCTTACTTCGGAGTTAAAAGAATAAAAAGTAAATCCGAATGATCCTCAACTTATCAGAAAGGTGCTAATATATGATATTTAAGATCTGCTTATCAGAAGTTCAAACATGACAAAAGAAATAAATTTAGATGCCCATGCTAATTATAGATCATAAACTTTGAATGAGTTAATGATCAAGAGAAGAAATCTGATGGTACTTAGGCTGCACAGCGAATGACTAACTGATCTTATGTTCAAGCTAACAAATAATAATTTGTTTACGCTAATCATTATGAACCTTATTGATTACATGAAATAGAACAGCTATTAGGGAAGCGTATATCGTATGCAATTTGGGCAAACAATGCATTGGAAACGTACATCAAATAATTGATAAGGATAAGATTTTAGAATTTTTCCAATTTTGATATTAATCAAACTCAGGAATTTCATATCTTATCATCGAGCCATAAAGCCTTTGATAATATCAAGGTACGGTGAATATATGATCCAGTGGCAAAAGGCATTGGAGCTCATACCAGACTGCAACAAAGTAGGAAACAAAGGATGGAGGACTTTCCATTCAAATTTACAGCTTAGCAAAGCACGGATGTAGTCGACAACACTGCATGGTAAAACATTATTAGTCACCTAAAAACAAAAGACGGAAAGACGAAAAGAAAAAAAATCAATGAAATTTCTTGTTTGGAATGTGAGGGGGCTCAATCCCCCCTCTAAACAACTAGATGTTTCACAAGTCATAAAACATTATCGAGCATCTTTAGTAGGACTTTTAGAGACCAAACTTACTAAAACTAAAAAAATAAGGCGGCTCACTTTCTAAACAAGATTGGGAATATATATGTAATCCTAATCTGGTTGAGATGGGTAGAATTACGGTGATGTGGGATACAAAGCAGTGGGATACTAATATTTTGCATAAAGGTGAATGGTACATTACATGTTTTTAACATAATAGATTAGGATGGCATTTTTCTATACAATTTTCTATGCCCATAACCATGCAGATAAAAGAAAAAAAAACGGTCTTATATTAAGCATCAGGAAAGTAGGACCAAAATTCCATAGGTGATTGCAGGGGATTTTAATGTTTTTCTACTTTGTCAAATATAACTACCAATGGAATGTACAACTCAAATATTGATATAGATCTTATTGATTATATTAGAGCAGTTAATCTTTCTGAGCCTTTAGGAATTGGAAATTATTATACATGGAGAGGTGGTTTGGACATGTCAGTTCATAGCAAAATTGATATGCTGTTAATCAATAAGGAGTATTGCCTTAAATTCCCTTAATTTTTAGTCCATTTTGCCAATCATTCTACTGAAGATCATACCCTGATTATATTTAACTTTTCTACTTAAGGGAAAAACAATAAGAACATCTCTTTCAGATATAATAACTCATTACAATACAAAGCAGGGTATGGTGAATTGGTAGTAAATGAATGGAACAGGGAATCCTATACTGGTTAGTCTTAGAAACACCTCACTTTTGGGCCCACCCCAAACTGAAAGAGACAATCATTATGAAACTGGATTTAGTAGCATGGACAGTTCACATATTAGTACCCTAAAACACTTTCCATCCAAAACCAAACGTGTATGTATGTCCTACTGGCTGCAAGTATCATACAATCGTCCAAGCCGCTGATGCAGCTCTAGCTCAATTTGCATTAGATAAATGTGTTGCTGCGAAGGGTGTCTTAGACCAGAATAGGTGCAATAAAAAAGATCAATGGACAGCAGCTCACATAGCCAGACTATGAATGAAGCATACGGTCAAACATGAAGAGAGAGCATGACTAAACATAACGTAGGTGAAAATAGGCTATTAAACAGTAAGTAACTTGAATGAAGCCTTGTGTGAAATATGACTTGCGGCTGAAAAGAAATGCAACTTGAGGAAAGCTCATGTTTGGAGGCAGGTATATATGAGTGGTAGGAGTGATGTAAAGTTTGAGCTTGATGGTGCAGTGAGTCATGCGGAAGAAGTGCAAAGTCTCTGCGTCTGAATTGAAATCAGAATCTTTTCCACCCAAGAACGTGGCAAAAATTTACAGCAAAGGTGGATGATTTAATGAAACAATCTGAATAGATTAATAAGCGAGGCAATGAATATGGCGAGGCAGTTAATGCGGGACAGTACTAGCTTAGAAATCAGGTACATGAGCATAATTTTGTGGTGATTCTATGTTCCTATGTTTAGCAGACCTTAATTTCATTTATCCTTCTAACGTTCATTTTTGAAATGATAATTGCTAGTGAGGTAGATAAGAAAACAGTGCCAGCATAAAATGATAACTGCAAATGCTCACTATTTGCATATGTATATCAAAGTACAAAACGCATAATATAGAGTTTTGTGCACGGGCATTATAAGCAAGACATCTCCTTTACTTGTTTATTTCTTTAAGTACAAACTTTCGTTTTAAAGTTTTTAATGATATACAACAAGTAAATTATTTAATTAAAGCATTCAATAAAACTTTTGAAGAAGAAACATAGTTATAAAAATATGCTGCCATACTTGTATGTGCTTAAGCAAAACATAGTAGAAAATATATATGGTAATTTGAGAGAAGATAATAATAAGAATACCTATAGCATATGTCCTTTTGCTTCCCAATCACAAGAGCATCCACTTCCTTATTCTGCACCATCCAAGATGATGGTATCATGTCCACCATTCTAGTATTTCCGGTACTAAAAAAGAGAGAATAAAGTCAATCACATATTGCATACTACAAATTAATTATTTAAGGTATGGTTAAATTTTTAGTTGTGAGATAGATATGCCCAACTCCCCTTAATGCAAGCAGAGTTACCTTTGATATGAACCTAGCAACCTGATATATAATACATATTATTGACAAGTTAAAATTGTAAATGCTATAGAGAAGGGATGAACGATGATGAATTTGATATCGGTTGTGCAACCTGTTGAGTCTCAATATTAAACTCATCAACACCATGGCAGTAAATTCCTTTGTCATCCTGCAAATATCATCTGAACAACGTGGTATGTGGTATGTGTAAATAAATTAACTGTAGCACAACCTTGTACAGGCACAAGTACTACAAGCATATATAAAACTACAGCAAAGTGACACAGTTAAACCAAATATATGTATCAAACATTTATCTATTTGAGTGATTGTGCTAATGGAAACCTCAGAAGTAAGAAGATTAATTGCAAAATGATGACCAAACATGAATATATTTGGATCATCCCCTATAGCCTTCAATAATTCTTTGTGAACTTATTTAATCACCTACATTTCTCGGCTTCTTCAGATAATCCCAACAGGCTCATAGGAGATGTAACATATGATAAACACGTTGATCGAAAGAACTTACCAAGTTACCTACATAAGTGAGAGTTTCAGTTGAATTTATACTCCGTGTTTCAATCAATATCTATAACAGCCTCTATGTAAAGAATAATTATACTGGACGTTCATCACACAGACTTTATAGGTATGCATTGAAGATTGGTATTTTCTGGAAAAAGTGTTTAATTAATAGTGCTATGACCAGGACTCTAAATTGTAGTACTATGGAATCATATACTAAAATCTGCACTCAAGTGTCATTTAATTTTTAGAGTTTGAACAAAAGTAAGAGCATGTACCTACAGATTTGAGTTACAAAACTTTATGGCCAAACATTCATTGCTTTTTATTTATTTATGCTACAAATAAATTTCATAACTAACAATATTCTATAAGAAAGTCATCTTCGTACTAATATAACAATAATACAAAATAAACATATTGGATACCAGAATAGTGGTAGAGAGATTCAAAATAGCAACAGCTATGTTTAATACCATGTTCCATTGTCTAGATATATGAGCTTGCACCCATCAATGGATATGAGTGATCAAACGTTATTCACTGTGTTATCTAAATTTAAAATACCACTTACCTTACAAAAATACAAGCTCAAAATTCAACATGATGACCAAAAAGTTCTAAAGACTACATATAATATCATATCAAAAACAATAAATTTTTATAGCATCAATGATGTATTATAATATCTAACTAGAGGCATATCCGAACAATACGGTTAACCGACCAAATTTGGCTCGGTTAACAGTTCAGATAACCTAAACGGCTGGTTAACCATTTAACTGATTATTAAGTGGTGGTAAAATAAGCTAACGATAAGCATGTGTCTTAGTAAATAATTATAAAAGATTAAATGTTAGTAGTGTTACCCTTTCAAATAGTTTGATTCATGAAATGTTAGTTGTTCAAACTTTGTTTATTATTTCCATGCTTGCTTTTACTTTCTAATAGTTTAATTCATGAAATGTTAGTTATTCAAACTTAGTTTATTATTCCCATGCTTGCTTTAAAGAAACAATTATGTAATTAGTCATTAATATCATGCTGAACTGTTTGTTATGTGAACTGTGATGATTTTAGATAATACGACTAGTGTGTTTAGACTAAGATTAAAGCTAGGATATGTAACGACCCGGAATTTTGGACCATTCGCATCCATTATAAGTGTACAGGTAGACACACATGCCGGAGTTGAATTGCTCAAAATACCGCGTTGTTAATTTAAATTTGGCAAAACTGAACATATACAGTAAATAAATATAATCACAGATCACAGACACAGAGTAATAAGTGCAGCGGAAATAAAAGAGATAGTAGTTCATGAAGCTACTATATGAATATATAAAATACATCAAAGTTTACAACAGAAGAGTAATACGATACATCAGATACAAATCAGAATACATCACTGGAATCATCGAATATCTGAAAGCTGGATAAATAGCTGGATCTCCAAGCGAAGCTCCAACTCCAAAGGTGAGTCTCGAAAGCTGAACCACTCAGTCTGACCCGAGCGTAAAGCAAAAACACAAGACACTCGAGTCAGTAATAACATTCTTATATTAATAAATCCAACTCAAGTGAAATAGCAATTGAAATACAAGTAACTCAAAGGATGTTTGGAATAACCATTCTTTAAGGATCCGCTAAACTATCTACTATGTAGTAGTGTACGATATGTAGATAATGTCTATCAGTAATATAAAGATATCAAAATAGCGTTAAGTCATGGCCCATTCCACCCTTAACACATTTTTATTTCCCAAAAGCATATACAAGACCGTAGTTTCCCCAAAACCGGAAGTCACCAGAGGGCAATCCATATACTAAAGGTACAAATCAAAATCGTAGTGGTCGCGTATAAATGGAATACAAGTATGACAAGGCACATGAGGCTATACCCAAGGTAGTGATACTACCGTTCGCCTGATCCGGACTGGTGAGAACACAACGCCGCAACGCCCGCAACACCGTGAAACAACACTCCCAAAATCAAAGGGTGCACCAATCGACAACAAGTATAAGTAGTTCGAAGAAGTGTGTCCACTTGAGGTATCAATCCTCCATTGGCCCGGCACAGCTCCTGTTTTAGTCATTTCCAATTTGACACAAGTGTCAAGGCTATCCATTATCGTTCACTTTCTTCAGTCATCACGTACATCATTTCCAACCACTTCATTCTGGATCATCACTCCGCGTATAGTTATTAAAGTGGTTTTCGGTTTAGATAGAGAGTATATCCATAACCGAATTCCGGTCTCTTTAATAACTTCCGTAATTATTTCACCGATTGGTCGTTAATATATTTCAAAACCAAATCAATTTCAATTTCAATCAGAGTTTATAAACCAACATTTTATTTGTCTTTCCAAATCAATTTCCATAATTTACGTTTCAAACTTCCAAATTCACAATTTCAAAATCTTAAAATTCAATTTCAATTTCGATTTAAACAATCCAAATATCGATTCAAGTTCGCAAATAAGTTTCCTTCCAAATCATTTGAATTAACTAAATTTAACATTCGAATCAATTTAAACTTATTTATCGATTTCATTCAATATTCGTTAAGTTACTTTATCATTCAAAACAATTTCTATTAAATTTCCAATTCATTAAACCCATTATTTAAATTCAACTTCATTAAATCAAAACTTACAATTTTGAATTAAATTAAATTCATCAAATCGAATTCTTTAAACTTCAAGTCTTACATTAATTTCAATAAATCGCATTTTATTTCTTGTTAAGAAATTCAATTTCAGTTATTTACTTACTTAAATAAATTTCCAAAACTTAATAAATAAAGAAACCCAATTTCATTTATTAATAAGGTTCAAATTTCACTTATTCAAAAGTCCAATTTCTCTTATCAAAGAATTCAATTTTTATTCAATTATCAAATGATTCAATCTTATTCAATTATTAAATAATTCAAAACTTAATTATTAAATAATTTCAAAATTTAATAATTTCAAACTTAATTATAATTTCAAACTTAATTCAATCATTTCTCAAATTAAACAACCTTCTTTCATCAATTTCTTTATTAATATTTCATTTCAGATTATTAAATATTCACGTTTAAATTTCATTAAATTCAATTTCCAACTTCGTTTCAAAACCATATTATTTATTCAAATAAAATCTTCATTTTATTTTTAAATCAATTATTGACCAATCGGGTTTTATTTAATTTCCTATCCTAGGTAAAAATTCAATTTGGGTATTTATCATTTCAACCCGATTCCAATTCAATTCAAAATCAAAACATATCAAAGGGAACTTGCAGTGTGATAACTGGGATGGTGTCAAAGTAAATAAACAAGCAATAACAACAATCAATATCAATCCAATAATCAATTCAAATAATCCCGAAATAACCGTATTAATTCGCATTGTTATTTATACGAATTAATATAATTATTTCTAGAATCTACACTATCATTTCATGTAGATTAAAGATTATTACATTACGGTTTTCACTTGTCATTCAATTTCAATTTTCATACATCATCAATTTAACAACATGCATTCAGTGGTTCAAAATGTAATTAAACAAATCCTACGTGTCAATAAATTTTGACAGTTAAATGGGTCATATTATACAAATGTCATTTAATCAAATTTTACACATATATCAAATCTAACTATCCTACGTCAATTTCAATTTCAAATTATTCACTTACATCATTAACAATTTAACGTCCAATATAAACATCACAATCAATAAATTATCAGCCAAACTGTATTATCATCGCATAAATAATTAACAGATAATGGTATCAGATGTCACAGGTGAACTGATACAGTTAATATCATATATAACAGTGTAATTAACTAATAGCAGCATATTTCAATTGTCGTTTCAATTGAAATCAAATCTAATAAATAAAAGAACGTTAATCGTGAGTGAGTGCTCACCTTTCGAGGCTTAGAGAGATCGACAATGAAATTGAGTTATAAGTCCAAGCACGAATTTGATGATCAGAGCTGATAACGAGGAATAGACGAAATCAAATCAGAATTTAGTCGATGAAGATGAATGGGTATAAGTGAACGTATATGAATATATAGCTATACATATATATCCCTATTCCAAGCATATATTAAATTAAATATATATTTTTCAAAATCACTTATATATATATAACCTTTGAAATCAAAAATGTATACATATTTCAAGAATTAATGTTTTAAATTAAAACGCATAAAACAAAGTTTCTATATGAAAATTTAAAACCAAACTAATGTATATTTATATATAAACTAATTTATATAAACACTCGTATATACACTCAAAACACAACTGCAAATATATATTCAAAAATATGCATAGGCTGTGTCATGCAATAACAGCAAGGTAGCTTAATACAAAACAAGTCATATGACATACGCTTACAACTAACCATTACATTCGATAATATATATGTAACCATAAAATAGATAACTTAATATTAGTATACTGTTTAACCAGGAATCTACCACGAAATATATATATCTATACTAACGGTTTATAACTCACTTGACTAAAATACTAAATTTATACAAACGCATATAATTATATTAAGCGTATGAATATTATAATTAAGTCGAAATGAACTATAAGACAATTTAAAACTATATATCATTCTACTAAAGTACTACACAACAAAATAAAATAATAGTATAATATAAGTAACCTTACATACGTGTACTTTAAAGTTAATATAAATTTTGAATTTATATGACAAAATAACTATGCATATGACACAGCAACCCACATGCAGCACTTTGAAAACATATGTATAAAACGCATGTAAAAAAAAAATTCGCTAGTTGTGTATGACTAGTAGTAGACTGTATATTACTAACACCTACTTGAGATAGCAGCAAGGTGAAAGAAAAGAAAAACATGTACTCGAATCTATAAGATCTACAACATAGAAGAAAAATATATAAACTATATAGATAAATAACTAGATCATATCTACATGTAACCAAAATGTATGCAGGCTCGAAAAAAACTGGCAAAAGAAAACATGTGCGTAACTTATAAACTAACAAATCTTGCAGATGTAAACAAAACAATGGAAAAATATATCTATATTGACGTACAAAATTTTTGTTTTGAAACTTATATAACTAGTATATAACTTACTTTATTATAAACAACTTCACTACTATAAACATATACCTATGCGCATATAAGCAAAAGGCTAGGCACGGTTGAGATGACAGCACATGAGAGGTTCGGTTTGGCCATGCTCGGTGGTGATGCGATGGGCGTGGAAACTGGTCGATGGAGGCGTGCTGCGCTTGGGACGTCGGATCATAGCCACTTGGTGAAGGGATTTGAGGCATGCGACCAGTTTGATGTGAGGCGGATGTAGTGGGCAGAGGCCGGGTATCAGTGTGGCAGGCGGAGATGCGGTGAGGTGGTCGGAGGTTGGCTATGGTGGTGGGACACGTGGAGATGACGGGGAAGAAGGTGGATCTGTTGTCACGATGGCGGCAGTGGAAGGCTAGTGGAGGTAGGCTACTCGGTTTCAAGGTGAAGGTAATGTTGAGGTATGGACGAGATATAGGCTACTGACAGAGCAAAGTAAGGTAGGTGAGGAACAATTCATGTGTATATACTTTCAAAAAAAATGGAACAGAGAACATGGATGGGTTCAAATCAAAGCTGAAAACAAATGGACCGTTAAAGCAAAGTAAATTGAGGACTTGGAAATAGAGAAAGTTTTGTACGTTGAATTAAAGTAAATTAAATGTAGGTGACCATTGACATTTTTTCTTTTCAGCGGGTAAACGAAATAAATTGGAATGAGAAATATAAAAAGTTAGCAATAAATTTAGGGAATCATAAAAGGCTGGTGGCTGTTGGATTTCACAGTGGATAGTGGATAAACGGAAGGTCATTTGGAAATTTAAAAGCGTCAAAACCGAACCGATACGGTTAACCGTTTCGCGATTTTCACCGCGTATCGGACGCCGAAACACAAGAACGAATATACTATGTAGATCAGCTCGACTAGACGATCAAAACGGTATATGGAAATCAGTGGTACGATTTAATTTATAAAATTCGAAATTTTCTACTGGCGGAAAAATGCAAGAAAATGCTGAAAAATAAGATCGACGGAGCCAAAGATGTCCGAATTTTGAAAAACGACAAACTGACATCTTGCTCAGAAGATGGTTTAGAATTTTTCTATGTAAAAATATTTAGGTTTCGGAAACATTTTATTTTCGTCGTTTGTTAACTGATTAAATTGAAGTAAATTTACACGCGAAATAAACTTTCATATTTTCGGACGAAAATTTACCAGTTGCTATGTTTAACTAGACGTATTCCAAATATTAAAGTTTTATTTCAAAATTTTATCGTTTAAAATTTCACAAAATTTCAACTAATTTCGTTATTAAAACAGTTGAAATTTACGGGTCGTTACACTCTCCCCCACTAAAAACTTTTCGTCCCCGAAAAGGAACGAGGTAGGAGAATAGAAACAACCAGAAAAAAAACAGATTTTGGAATACAAAATAACAATTAATTTAAACCATATAAATTCAAATTTGAATTAATTGATATTCAACAATTGATTTAATCCATTTGATTTTCTTAAGTTAAATCAAGCTTTAACTATTTCTAGATTGATTTTCTTATTATCCAGTCATCTTTAATTAACAGTTTCAAAATCATAAATTAGAATAGTCATTTAATAAAATCATATTTATTCATCAAATTTAATTTTCTTTATTCCAAATTATTGTTAAATTTTATTCTACTTAATATATCTAATCACATATATTTAATCCATATAAATTAATTTAAAACATAAAAGTTTCGATTTAAATTAATTTACATCTATTTATTTCTTTTAAATTCAAGGTATTTTCATATGTTGATCAAATTTCAATTTATTTATTCTTTCAAAACAATTTCTTTTCCAATTATCTTATTATTCTATTTAGCTCTATTAACATCTTTATAATCAAAATTTTTAGTGTATAACATTTATTATAAACACTTAAATTTTATTTATAAATTCAATTTATCTTACATATTATCCAATTACATATTCAACTTCTGAATGATTTAGGTAAGTTGTATTAGAATGCAGTTGAACAATATACAAATAAAATTTTCCCAATTCAATTATTCAAGTTTAAATATTTATTCCAAATTTTGGTATTATTTATAATCAAAATCATCCTTTGACAAAATTTAAGAATTAGATTTCCGATTAACTTTAAACAATTTAGAGATATGTATAATATATTTATATCAAACCAAATTAAATTTTAAAATAAGATACCTATATATATATAAATCAAATTATACTGAAGAAATTTAAATCAAAAATATTTTTCAAAATAAAACCATAGCAAAGCTGCAGAATAGTATCTCCACTTCGAAACTCGAAAATGAATGTCGATGATGCGGCCGCCATCACCGAAATTATTTTCCAGCGACAAAGAGAAGAGTACTGTTTTCAATATTTAAATTCTTTGAAATCGGTTTCTATTTGAAAATACGTTCAATAATATATACTTTAAAATTTTAAAACCAAAGTTCGAAATCACCGGAAACTAATAAATTCTCAAGTTTCTGAATTAAATTCATTTCAAATTTCCAATCAATTTATAAATCGTATTTATAAATTTATTTAGAACAATAAATGATAATCAAATATTATCATTTCAAACAAACAATTTAATTAACCTATTAAATTTTTAGAAAATTTTACTTATATATAATATAATCATACAAAAAATTATTTTATTTACCAAATTTGAAAACAATATTGTGTCAGTTTGCTCTATTCAAGTGTTTTAGAGATCCTATCGATAGCGTTGATCAGACGAATCGATCGGAAACCCAAACCAACATCAACAACTCAAACAACACAAGATAAAACATTTTAAAATTTATTTACAAATACACTTCCTCACTCGACGATACAAGAATGAATTTTCAAAATAAGGATAGGGTTTCAAATTTGATGGGCTCAAATCAAAGAGAATTTTGATTCGAAAATAAGTTTGAACAAAGACGAGATAATTACATAACCAAATAAGGCGATGGATAAGTTTATATAAATCGCGGGCAACCTTAACCGGGTCGACCGTGACTTCAAGAATAAGATCGATGCTGAATTCCGAGGTAAATCAACACTCGATCTCAAGAGATGGAATTCAGGTATAGCAGGTAATAGATAGCATCGTAAACCGAGGATACAGAAATCTCTGGTAAATCGATGCCTATTATAAAGGAGTTTCACCCCTTTACAAATCATTCTAAGATTGGTGAGACCGCCGATCCATTACAAAGATCATTCAAAGTGGAGTTATGGGATGCTCCAGAATTGAAAGAAAACGAATAGTACGGGACACGAATGAATTTCGGAACCGAGGGGAACGTTCCAAAATTCAAAGGAATTGAGTCAAAGGAAGAGATTGAAACTCGAACGAGAGTGATTCTGTAAATACATTTACCCTATATGTTTAGTTTTGCCTAGAGCTACCAAAGCTCTGATACCAACTGTAACGACCCGGAATTTTGGACCATTCGCATCCATTATAAGTGTATAGGTAGACACACATGCCGGAGTTGAATTGCTCAAAATACCGCGTTGTTAATTTAAATTTGGCAAAACTGAACATATACAGTAAATAAATATAATCACAGATCACAGACACAGAGTAATAAGTGCAGCGGAAATAAAAGAGATAGTAGTTCATGAAGCTACTATATGAATATATAAAATACATCAGAGTTTACAACAGAAGAGTAATACGATACATCAGATACAAATCAGAATACATCACTGGAATCATCGAATATCTGAAAGCTGGATAAATAGCTGGATCTCCAAGCGAAGCTCCAACTCCAAAGGTGAGTCTTGAAAGCTGAACCACTCAGTCTGACCCGAGCGTAAAGCAAAAACACAAGACACTCGAGTCAGGATTAACATTCTTATATTAATAAATCCAACTCAAGTGAAATAGCAATTGAAATACAAGTAACTCAAAGGATGTTTGGAATAACCATTCTTTAAGGATCCGCTAAACTATCTACTATGTAGTAGTGTACGATATGTAGATAATGTCTATCAGTAATATAAAGATATCAAAATAGCGTTAAGTCATGGCCCATTCCACCCTTAACACATTTTTATTTCCCAAAAGCATATACAAGACCGTAGTTTCCCCAAAACCGGAAGTCACCAGAGGGCAATCCATATACTAAAGGTACAAATCAAAATCGTAGTGGTCGCGTATAAATGGAATACAAGTATGACAAGGCACATGAGGCTATACCCAAGGTAGTGATACTACCGTTCGCCTGATCCGGACTGGTGAGAACACAACGCCGCAACGCCCGCAACACCGTGAAACAACACTCCCAAAATCAAAGGGTGCACCAATCGACAACAAGTATAAGTAGTTCGAAGAAGTGTGTCCACTTGAGGTATCAATCCTCCATTGGCCCGGCACAGCTCCTGTTTTAGTCATTTCCAATTTGACACAAGTGTCAAGGCTATCCATTATCGTTCACTTTCTTCAGTCATCACGTACATCATTTCCAACCACTTCATTCTGGATCATCACTCCGCGTATAGTTATTAAAGTGGTTTTCGGTTTAGATAGAGAGTATATCCATAACCGAATTCCGGTCTCTTTAATAACTTCCGTAATTATTTCACCGATTGGTCGTTAATATATTTCAAAACCAAATCAATTTCAATTTCAATCAGAGTTTATAAACCAACATTTTATTTGTCTTTCCAAATCAATTTCCATAATTTACGTTTCAAACTTCCAAATTCACAATTTCAAAATCTTAAAATTCAATTTCAATTTCGATTTAAACAATCCAAATATCGATTCAAGTTCGCAAATAAGTTTCCTTCCAAATCATTTGAATTAACTAAATTTAACATTCGAATCAATTTAAACTTATTTATCGATTTCATTCAATATTCGTTAAGTTACTTTATCATTCAAAACAATTTCTATTAAATTTCCAATTCATTAAACCCATTATTTAAATTCAACTTCATTAAATCAAAACTTACAATTTTGAATTAAATTAAATTCATCAAATCGAATTCTTTAAACTTCAAGTCTTACATTAATTTCAATAAATCGCATTTTATTTCTTGTTAAGAAATTCAATTTCAGTTATTTACTTACTTAAATAAATTTCCAAAACTTAATAAATAAAGAAACCCAATTTCATTTATTAATAAGGTTCAAATTTCACTTATTCAAAAGTCCAATTTCTCTTATCAAAGAATTCAATTTTTATTCAATTATCAAATGATTCAATCTTATTCAATTATTAAATAATTCAAAACTTAATTATTAAATAATTTCAAAATTTAATAATTTCAAACTTAATTATAATTTCAAACTTAATTCAATCATTTCTCAAATTAAACAACCTTCTTTCATCAATTTCTTTATTAATATTTCATTTCAGATTATTAAATATTCACGTTTAAATTTCATTAAATTCAATTTCCAACTTCGTTTCAAAACCATATTATTTATTCAAATAAAATCTTCATTTTATTTTTAAATCAATTATTGACCAATCGGGTTTTATTTAATTTCCTATCCTAGGTAAAAATTCAATTTGGGTATTTATCATTTCAACCCGATTCCAATTCAATTCAAAATCAAAACATATCAAAGGGAACTTGCAGTGTGATAACTGGGATGGTGTCAAAGTAAATAAACAAGCAATAACAACAATCAATATCAATCCAATAATCAATTCAAATAATCCCGAAATAACCGTATTAATTCGCATTGTTATTTATACGAATTAATATAATTATTTCTAGAATCTACACTATCATTTCATGTAGATTAAAGATTATTACATTACGGTTTTCACTTGTCATTCAATTTCAATTTTCATACATCATCAATTTAACAACATGCATTCAGTGGTTCAAAATGTAATTAAACAAATCCTACGTGTCAATAAATTTTGACAGTTAAATGGGTCATATTATACAAATGTCATTTAATCAAATTTTACACATATATCAAATCTAACTATCCTACGTCAATTTCAATTTCAAATTATTCACTTACATCATTAACAATTTAACGTCCAATATAAACATCACAATCAATAAATTATCAGCCAAACTGTATTATCATCGCATAAATAATTAACAGATAATGGTGTCAGATGTCACAGGTGAACTGATACAGTTAATATCATATATAACAGTGTAATTAACTAATAGCAGCATATTTCAATTGTCGTTTCAATTGAAATCAAATCTAATAAATAAAAGAACGTTAATCGTGAGTGAGTGCTCACCTTTCGAGGCTTAGAGAGATCGACAATGAAATTGAGTTATAAGTCCAAGCACGAATTTGATGATCAGAGCTGATAACGAGGAATAGACGAAATCAAATCAGAATTTAGTCGATGAAGATGAATGGGTATAAGTGAACGTATATGAATATATAGCTATACATATATATCCCTATTCCAAGCATATATTAAATTAAATATATATTTTTCAAAATCACTTATATATATATAACCTTTGAAATCAAAAATGTATACATATTTCAAGAATTAATGTTTTAAATTAAAACGCATAAAACAAAGTTTCTATATGAAAATTTAAAACCAAACTAATGTATATTTATATATAAACTAATTTATATAAACACTCGTATATACACTCAAAACACAACTGCAAATATATATTCAAAAATATGCATAGGCTGTGTCATGCAATAACAGCAAGGTAGCTTAATACAAAACAAGTCATATGACATACGCTTACAACTAACCATTACATTCGATAATATATATGTAACCATAAAATAGATAACTTAATATTAGTATACTGTTTAACCAGGAATCTACCACGAAATATATATATCTATACTAACGGTTTATAACTCACTTGACTAAAATACTAAATTTATACAAACGCATATAATTATATTAAGCGTATGAATATTATAATTAAGTCGAAATGAACTATAAGACATATTAAAACTATATATCATTCTACTAAAGTACTACACAACAAAATAAAATAATAGTATAATATAAGTAACCTTACATACGTGTACTTTAAAGTTAATATAAATTTTGAATTTATATGACAAAATAACTATGCATATGACACAGCAACCCACATGCAGCACTTTGAAAACATATGTATAAAACGCATGTAAAAAAAAAATTCGCTAGTTGTGTATGACTAGTAGTAGACTGTATATTATAAAACTAACACCTACTTGAGATAGCAGCAAGGTGAAAGAAAAGAAAAACATGTACTCGAATCTATAAGATCTACAACATAGAAGAAAAATATATAAACTATATAGATAAATAACTAGATCATATCTACATGTAACCAAAATGTATGCAGGCTCGAAAAAAACTGGCAAAAGAAAACATGTGCGTAACTTATAAACTAACAAATCTTGCAGATGTAAACAAAACAATGGAAAAATATATCTATATTGACGTACAAAATTTTTGTTTTGAAACTTATATAACTAGTATATAACTTACTTTATTATAAACAACTTCACTACTATAAACATATACCTATGCGCATATAAGCAAAAGGCTAGGCACGGTTGAGATGACAGCACATGAGAGGTTCGGTTTGGCCATGCTCGGTGGTGATGCGATGGGCGTGGAAACTGGTCGATGGAGGCGTGCTGCGCTTGGGACGTCGGATCATAGCCACTTGGTGAAGGGATTTGAGGCATGCGACCAGTTTGATGTGAGGCGGATGTAGTGGGCAGAGGCCGGGTATCAGTGTGGCAGGCGGAGATGCGGTGAGGTGGTCGGAGGTTGGCTATGGTGGTGGGACACGTGGAGATGACGGGGAAGAAGGTGGATCTGTTGTCACGATGGCGGCAGTGGAAGGCTAGTGGAGGTAGGCTACTCGGTTTCAAGGTGAAGGTAATGTTGAGGTATGGACGAGATATAGGCTACTGACAGAGCAAAGTAAGGTAGGTGAGGAACAATTCATGTGTATATACTTTCAAAAAAAATGGAACAGAGAACATGGATGGGTTCAAATCAAAGCTGAAAACAAATGGACCGTTAAAGCAAAGTAAATTGAGGACTTGGAAATAGAGAAAGTTTTGTACGTTGAATTAAAGTAAATTAAATGTAGGTGACCATTGACATTTTTTCTTTTCAGCGGGTAAACGAAATAAATTGGAATGAGAAATATAAAAAGTTAGCAATAAATTTAGGGAATCATAAAAGGCTGGTGGCTGTTGGATTTCACAGTGGATAGTGGATAAACGGAAGGTCATTTGGAAATTTAAAAGCGTCAAAACCGAACCGATACGGTTAACCGTTTCGCGATTTTCACCGCGTATCGGACGCCGAAACACAAGAACGAATATACTATGTAGATCAGCTCGACTAGACGATCAAAACGGTATATGGAAATCAGTGGTACGATTTAATTTATAAAATTCGAAATTTTCTACTGGCGGAAAAATGCAAGAAAATGCTGAAAAATAAGATCGACGGAGCCAAAGATGTCCGAATTTTGAAAAACGACAAACTGACATCTTGCTCAGAAGATGGTTTAGAATTTTTCTATGTAAAAATATTTAGGTTTCGGAAACATTTTATTTTCGTCGTTTGTTAACTGATTAAATTGAAGTAAATTTACACGCGAAATAAACTTTCATATTTTCGGACGAAAATTTACCAGTTGCTATGTTTAACTAGACGTATTCCAAATATTAAAGTTTTATTTCAAAATTTTATCGTTTAAAATTTCACAAAATTTCAACTAATTTCGTTATTAAAACAGTTGAAATTTACGGGTCGTTACACTCTCCCCCACTAAAAACTTTTCGTCCCCGAAAAGGAACGAGGTAGGAGAATAGAAACAACCAGAAAAAAAACAGATTTTGGAATACAAAATAACAATTAATTTAAACCATATAAATTCAAATTTGAATTAATTGATATTCAACAATTGATTTAATCCATTTGATTTTCTTAAGTTAAATCAAGCTTTAACTATTTCTAGATTGATTTTCTTATTATCCAGTCATCTTTAATTAACAATTTCAAAATCATAAATTAGAATAGTCATTTAATAAAATCATATTTATTCATCAAATTTAATTTTCTTTATTCCAAATTATTGTTAAATTTTATTCTACTTAATATATCTAATCACATATATTTAATCCATATAAATTAATTTAAAACATAAAAGTTTCGATTTAAATTAATTTACATCTATTTATTTCTTTTAAATTCAAGGTATTTTCATATGTTGATCAAATTTCAATTTATTTATTCTTTCAAAACAATTTCTTTTCCAATTATCTTATTATTCTATTTAGCTCTATTAACATCTTTATAATCAAAATTTTTAGTGTATAACATTTATTATAAACACTTAAATTTTATTTATAAATTCAATTTATCTTACATATTATCCAATTACATATTCAACTTCTGAATGATCTAGGTAAGTTGTATTAGAATGCAGTTGAACAATATACAAATAAAATTTTCCCAATTCAATTATTCAAGTTTAAATATTTATTCCAAATTTTGGTATTATTTATAATCAAAATCATCCTTTGACAAAATTTAAGAATTAGATTTCCGATTAACTTTAAACAATTTAGAGATATGTATAATATATTTATATCAAACCAAATTAAATTTTAAAATAAGATACCTATATATATATAAATCAAATTATACTGAAGAAATTTAAATCAAAAATATTTTTCAAAATAAAACCATAGCAAAGCTGCAGAATAGTATCTCCACTTCGAAACTCGAAAATGAATGTCGATGATGCGGCCGCCATCACCGAAATTATTTTCCAGCGACAAAGAGAAGAGTACTGTTTTCAATATTTAAATTCTTTGAAATCGGTTTCTATTTGAAAATACGTTCAATAATATATACTTTAAAATTTTAAAACCAAAGTTCGAAATCACCGGAAACTAATAAATTCTCAAGTTTCTGAATTAAATTCATTTCAAATTTCCAATCAATTTATAAATCGTATTTATAAATTTATTTAGAACAATAAATGATAATCAAATATTATCATTTCAAACAAACAATTTAATTAACCTATTAAATTTTTAGAAAATTTTACTTATATATAATATAATCATACAAAAAATTATTTTATTTACCAAATTTGAAAACAATATTGTGTCAGTTTGCTCTATTCAAGTGTTTTAGAGATCCTATCGATAGCGTTGATCAGACGAATCGATCGGAAACCCAAACCAACATCAACAACTCAAACAACACAAGATAAAACATTTTAAAATTTATTTACAAATACACTTCCTCACTCGACGATACAAGAATGAATTTTCAAAATAAGGATAGGGTTTCAAATTTGATGGGCTCAAATCAAAGAGAATTTTGATTCGAAAATAAGTTTGAACAAAGACGAGATAATTACATAACCAAATAAGGCGATGGATAAGTTTATATAAATCGCGGGCAACCTTAACCGGGTCGACCGTGACTTCAAGAATAAGATCGATGCTGAATTCCGAGGTAAATCAACACTCGATCTCAAGAGATGGAATTCAGGTATAGCAGGTAATAGATAGCATCGTAAACCGAGGATACAGAAATCTCTGGTAAATCGATGCCTATTATAAAGGAGTTTCACCCCTTTACAAATCATTCTAAGATTGGTGAGACCGCCGATCCATTACAAAGATCATTCAAAGTGGAGTTATGGGATGCTCCAGAATTGAAAGAAAACGAATAGTACGGGACACGAATGAATTTCGGAACCGAGGGGAACGTTCCAAAATTCAAAGGAATTGAGTCAAAGTAAGAGATTGAAACTCGAATGAGAGTGATTCTGTAAATACATTTACCCTTTATGTTTAGTTTTGCCTAGAGCTACCAAAGCTCTGATACCAACTGTAACGACCCGGAATTTTGGACCATTCGCATCCATTATAAGTGTATAGGTAGACACACATGCCGGAGTTGAATTGCTCAAAATACCGCGTTGTTAATTTAAATTTGGCAAAACTGAACATATACAGTAAATAAATATAATCACAGATCACAGACACAGAGTAATAAGTGCAGCGGAAATAAAAGAGATAGTAGTTCATGAAGCTACTATATGAATATATAAAATACATCAGAGTTTACAACAGAAGAGTAATACGATACATCAGATACAAATCAGAATACATCACTGGAATCATCGAATATCTGAAAGCTGGATAAATAGCTGGATCTCCAAGCGAAGCTCCAACTCCAAAGGTGAGTCTCGAAAGCTGAACCACTCAGTCTGACCCGAGCGTAAAGCAAAAACACAAGACACTCGAGTCAGGATTAACATTCTTATATTAATAAATCCAACTCAAGTGAAATAGCAATTGAAATACAAGTAACTCAAAGGATGTTTGGAATAACCATTCTTTAAGGATCCGCTAAACTATCTACTATGTAGTAGTGTACGATATGTAGATAATGTCTATCAGTAATATAAAGATATCAAAATAGCGTTAAGTCATGGCCCATTCCACCCTTAACACATTTTTATTTCCCAAAAGCATATACAAGACCGTAGTTTCCCCAAAACCGGAAGTCACCAGAGGGCAATCCATATACTAAAGGTACAAATCAAAATCTTAGTGGTCGCGTATAAATGGAATACAAGTATGACAAGGCACATGAGGCTATACCCAAGGTAGTGATACTACCGTTCGCCTGATCCGGACTGGTGAGAACGCAACGCCGCAACGCCCGCAACACCGTGAAACAACACTCCCAAAATCAAAGGGTGCACCAATCGACAACAAGTATAAGTAGTTCGAAGAAGTGTGTCCACTTGAGGTATCAATCCTCCATTGGCCCGGCACAGCTCCTGTTTTAGTCATTTCCAATTTGACACAAGTGTCAAGGCTATCCATTATCGTTCACTTTCTTCAGTCATCACGTACATCATTTCCAACCACTTCATTCTGGATCATCACTCCGCGTATAGTTATTAAAGTGGTTTCGGTTTAGATAGAGAGTATATCCATAACCGAATTCCGGTCTCTTTAATAACTTCCGTAATTATTTCACCGATTGGTCGTTAATATATTTCAAAACCAAATCAATTTCAATTTCAATCAGAGTTTATAAACCAACATTTTATTTGTCTTTCCAAATCAATTTCCATAATTTACGTTTCAAACTTCCAAATTCACAATTTCAAAATCTTAAAATTCAATTTCAATTTCGATTTAAACAATCCAAATATCGATTCAAGTTCGCAAATAAGTTTCCTTCCAAATCATTTGAATTAACTAAATTTAACATTCGAATCAATTTAAACTTATTTATCGATTTCATTCAATATTCGTTAAGTTACTTTATCATTCAAAACAATTTCTATTAAATTTCCAATTCATTAAACCCATTATTTAAATTCAACTTCATTAAATCAAAACTTACAATTTTGAATTAAATTAAATTCATCAAATCGAATTCTTTAAACTTCAAGTCTTACATTAATTTCAATAAATCGCATTTTATTTCTTGTTAAGAAATTCAATTTCAGTTATTTACTTACTTAAATAAATTTCCAAAACTTAATAAATAAAGAAACCCAATTTCATTTATTAATAAGGTTCAAATTTCACTTATTCAAAAGTCCAATTTCTCTTATCAAAGAATTCAATTTTTATTCAATTATCAAATGATTCAATCTTATTCAATTATTAAATAATTCAAAACTTAATTATTAAATAATTTCAAAATTTAATAATTTCAAACTTAATTATAATTTCAAACTTAATTCAATCATTTCTCAAATTAAACAACCTTCTTTCATCAATTTCTTTATTAATATTTCATTTCAGATTATTAAATATTCACGTTTAAATTTCATTAAATTCAATTTCCAACTTCGTTTCAAAACCATATTATTTATTCAAATAAAATCTTCATTTTATTTTTAAATCAATTATTGACCAATCGGGTTTTATTTAATTTCCTATCCTAGGTAAAAATTCAATTTGGGTATTTATCATTTCAACCCGATTCCAATTCAATTCAAAATCAAAACATATCAAAGGGAACTTGCAGTGTGATAACTGGGATGGTGTCAAAGTAAATAAACAAGCAATAACAACAATCAATATCAATCCAATAATCAATTCAAATAATCCCGAAATAACCGTATTAATTCGCATTGTTATTTATACGAATTAATATAATTATTTCTAGAATCTACACTATCATTTCATGTAGATTAAAGATTATTACATTACGGTTTTCACTTGTCATTCAATTTCAATTTTCATACATCATCAATTTAACAACATGCATTCAGTGGTTCAAAATGTAATTAAACAAATCCTACGTGTCAATAAATTTTGACAGTTAAATGGGTCATATTATACAAATGTCATTTAATCAAATTTTACACATATATCAAATCTAACTATCCTACGTCAATTTCAATTTCAAATTATTCACTTACATCATTAACAATTTAACGTCCAATATAAACATCACAATCAATAAATTATCAGCCAAACTGTATTATCATCGCATAAATAATTAACAGATAATGGTGTCAGATGTCACAGGTGAACTGATACAGTTAATATCATATATAACAGTGTAATTAACTAATAGCAGCATATTTCAATTGTCGTTTCAATTGAAATCAAATCTAATAAATAAAAGAACGTTAATCGTGAGTGAGTGCTCACCTTTCGAGGCTTAGAGAGATCGACAATGAAATTGAGTTATAAGTCCAAGCACGAATTTGATGATCAGAGCTGATAACGAGGAATAGACGAAATCAAATCAGAATTTAGTCGATGAAGATGAATGGGTATAAGTGAACGTATATGAATATATAGCTATACATATATATCCCTATTCCAAGCATATATTAAATTAAATATATATTTTTCAAAATCACTTATATATATATAACCTTTGAAATCAAAAATGTATACATATTTCAAGAATTAATGTTTTAAATTAAAACGCATAAAACAAAGTTTCTATATGAAAATTTAAAACCAAACTAATGTATATTTATATATAAACTAATTTATAAACACTCGTATATACACTCAAAACACAACTGCAAATATATATTCAAAAATATGCATAGGCTGTGTCATGCAATAACAGCAAGGTAGCTTAATACAAAACAAGTCATATGACATACGCTTACAACTAACCATTACATTCGATAATATATATGTAACCATAAAATAGATAACTTAATATTAGTATACTGTTTAACCAGGAATCTACCACGAAATATATATATCTATACTAACGGTTTATAACTCACTTGACTAAAATACTAAATTTATACAAACGCATATAATTATATTAAGCGTATGAATATTATAATTAAGTCGAAATGAACTATAAGACATATTAAAACTATATATCATTCTACTAAAGTACTACACAACAAAATAAAATAATAGTATAATATAAGTAACCTTACATACGTGTACTTTAAAGTTAATATAAATTTTGAATTTATATGACAAAATAACTATGCATATGACACAGCAACCCACATGCAGCACTTTGAAAACATATGTATAAAACGCATGTAAAAAAAAAATTCGCTAGTTGTGTATGACTAGTAGTAGACTGTATATTATAAAACTAACACCTACTTGAGATAGCAGCAAGGTGAAAGAAAAGAAAAACATGTACTCGAATCTATAAGATCTACAACATAGAAGAAAAATATATAAACTATATAGATAAATAACTAGATCATATCTACATGTAACCAAAATGTATGCAGGCTCGAAAAAAACTGGCAAAAGAAAACATGTGCGTAACTTATAAACTAACAAATCTTGCAGATGTAAACAAAACAATGGAAAAATATATCTATATTGACGTACAAAAATTTTGTTTTGAAACTTATATAACTAGTATATAACTTACTTTATTATAAACAACTTCACTACTATAAACATATACCTATGCGCATATAAGCAAAAGGCTAGGCACGGTTGAGATGACAGCACATGAGAGGTTCGGTTTGGCCATGCTCGGTGGTGATGCGATGGGCGTGGAAACTGGTCGATGGAGGCGTGCTGCGCTTGGGACGTCGGATCATAGCCACTTGGTGAAGGGATTTGAGGCATGCGACCAGTTTGATGTGAGGCGGATGTAGTGGGCAGAGGCCGGGTATCAGTGTGGCAGGCGGAGATGCGGTGAGGTGGTCGGAGGTTGGCTATGGTGGTGGGACACGTGGAGATGACGGGGAAGAAGGTGGATCTGTTGTCACGATGGCGGCAGTGGAAGGCTAGTGGAGGTAGGCTACTCGGTTTCAAGGTGAAGGTAATGTTGAGGTATGGACGAGATATAGGCTACTGACAGAGCAAAGTAAGGTAGGTGAGGAACAATTCATGTGTATATACTTTCAAAAAAAATGGAACAGAGAACATGGATGGGTTCAAATCAAAGCTGAAAACAAATGGACAGTTAAAGCAAAGTAAATTGAGGACTTGGAAATAGAGAAAGTCTTGTACGTTGAATTCAAGTAAATTAAATGTAGGTGACCATTGACATTTTTTCTTTTCAGCGGGTAAACGAAATAAATTGGAATGAGAAATATAAAAAGTTAGTAATAAATTTAGGGAATCATAAAAGGCTGGTGGCTGTTGGATTTCACAGTGGATAGTGGATAAACGGAAGGTCATTTGGAAATTTAAAAGCGTCAAAACCGAACCGATACGGTTAACCGTTTCGCGATTTTCACCGCGTATCGGACGCCGAAACACAATAACGAATATACTATGTAGATCAGCTCGACTAGACGATCAAAATGGTATATGGATATCAGTGGTACGATTTAATTTATAAAATTCGAAATTTTCTACTGGCGGAAAAATGCAAGAAAATGCTGAAAAATAAGATCGACGGAGCCAAAGATGTCCGAATTTTGGAAAACGACAAACTGACATCTTGCTCAGAAGATGGTTTAGAATTTTTCTATGTAAAAATATTTAGGTTTCGAAAACATTTTATTTTCGTCGTTTGTTAACTGATTAAATTGAAGTAAATTTACGCGCGAAATAAACTTTCATATTTTCGGACGAAAATTTACCAGTTGCTATGTTTAACTAGACGTATTCCAAATATTAAATTTTTATTTAAAAATTTTATCGTTTAAAATTTCACAAAATTTCAACTAATTTCGTTATTAAAACAGTTGAAATTTACGGGTCGTTACACTCTCCCCACTCAAAACTTTTCGTCCCCGAAAAGGAACGAGGTAGGAGAATAGAAACAACCAGAAAAAAAAAAAGATTTTGGAATACAAAATAACAATTAATTTAAACCATATAAATTCAAATTTGAATTAATTGATATTCAACAATTGCTTTAATCCATTTGATTTTCTTAAGTTAAATCAAGCTTTAACTATTTCTAGATTGATTTTCTTATTATCCAGTCATCTTTAATTAAAAGTTTCAAAATCATAAATTAGAATAGTCATTTAATAAAATCATATTTATTCATCAAATTTAATTTTCTTTATTCCAAATTATTGTTAAATTTTATTCTACTTAATATATCTAATCACATATATTTAATCCATATAAATTAATTTAAAACATAAAAGTTTCGATTTAAATTAATTTACATCTATTTATTTCTTTTAAATTCAAGGTATTTTCATATGTTGATCAAATTTCAATTTATTTATTCTTTCAAAACAATTTCTTTTCCAATTATCTTATTATTCTATTTAGCTCTATTAACATCTTTATAATCAAAATTTTTAGTGTATAACATTTATTATAAACACTTAAATTTTATTTATAAATTCAATTTATCTTACATATTATCCAATTACATATTCAACTTCTGAATGATTTAGGTAAGTTGTATTAGAATGCAGTTGAACAATATACAAATAAAATTTTCCCAATTCAATTATTCAAGTTTAAATATTTATTCCAAATTTTGGTATTATTTATAATCAAAATCATCCTTTGACAAAATTTAAGAATTAGATTTCCGATTAACTTTAAACAATTTAGAGATATGTATAATATATTTATATCAAACCAAATTAAATTTTAAAATAAGATACCTATATATATATAAATCAAATTATACTGAAGAAATTTAAATCAAAAATATTTTTCAAAATAAAACCATAGCAAAGCTGCAGAATAGTATCTCCACTTCGAAACTCGAAAATGAATGTCGATGATGCGGCCGCCATCACCGAAATTATTTTCCAGCGACAAAGAGAAGAGTACTGTTTTCAATATTTAAATTCTTTGAAATCGGTTTCTATTTGAAAATACGTTCAATAATATATACTTTAAAATTTTAAAACCAAAGTTCGAAATCACCGGAAACTAATAAATTCTCAAGTTTCTGAATTAAATTCATTTCAAATTTCCAATCAATTTATAAATCGTATTTATAAATTTATTTAGAACAATAAATGATAATCAAATATTATCATTTCAAACAAACAATTTAATTAACCTATTAAATTTTTAGAAAATTTTACTTATATATAATATAATCATACAAAAAATTATTTTATTTACCAAATTTGAAAACAATATTGTGTCAGTTTGCTCTATTCAAGTGTTTTAGAGATCCTATCGATAGCGTTGATCAGACGAATCGATCGGAAACCCAAACCAACATCAACAACTCAAACAACACAAGATAAAACATTTTAAAATTTATTTACAAATACACTTCCTCACTCGACGATACAAGAATGAATTTTCAAAATAAGGATAGGGTTTCAAATTTGATGGGCTCAAATCAAAGAGAATTTTGATTCGAAAATAAGTTTGAACAAAGACGAGATAATTACATAACCAAATAAGGCGATGAATAAGTTTATATAAATCGCGGGCAACCTTAACCGGGTCGACCGTGACTTCAAGAATAAGATCGATGCTGAATTCCGAGGTAAATCAACACTCGATCTCAAGAGATGGAATTCAGGTATAGCAGGTAATAGATAGCATCGTAAACCGAGGATACAGAAATCTCTGGTAAATCGATGCCTATTATAAAGGAGTTTCACCCCTTTACAAATCATTCTAAGATTGGTGAGACCGCCGATCCATTACAAAGATCATTCAAAGTGGAGTTATGGGATGCTCCAGAATTGAAAGAAAACGAATAGTACGGGACACGAATGAATTTCGGAACCGAGGGGAACGTTCCAAAATTCAAAGGAATTGAGTCAAAGGAAGAGATTGAAACTCGAATGAGAGTGATTCTGTAAATACATTTACCCTATATGTTTAGTTTTGCCTAGAGCTACCAAAGCTCTGATACCAACTGTAACGATCCGGAATTTTGGACCATTCGCATCCATTATAAGTGTATAGGTAGACACACATGCCGGAGTTGAATTGCTCAAAATACCGCGTTGTTAATTTAAATTTGGCAAAACTGAACATATACAGTAAATAAATATAATCACAGATCACAGACACAGAGTAATAAGTGCAGCGGAAATAAAAGAGATAGTAGTTCATGAAGCTACTATATGAATATATAAAATACATCAGAGTTTACAACAGAAGAGTAATACGATACATCAGATACAAATCAGAATACATCACTGGAATCATCGAATATCTGAAAGCTGGATAAATAGCTGGATCTCCAAGCGAAGCTCCAACTCCAAAGGTGAGTCTCGAAAGCTGAACCACTCAGTCTGACCCGAGCGTAAAGCAAAAACACAAGACACTCGAGTCAGGATTAACATTCTTATATTAATAAATCCAACTCAAGTGAAATAGCAATTGAAATACAAGTAACTCAAAGGATGTTTGGAATAACCATTCTTTAAGGATCCGCTAAACTATCTACTATGTAGTAGTGTACGATATGTAGATAATGTCTATCAGTAATATAAAGATATCAAAATAGCGTTAAGTCATGGCCCATTCCACCCTTAACACATTTTTATTTCCCAAAAGCATATACAAGACCGTAGTTTCCCCAAAACCGGAAGTCACCAGAGGGCAATCCATATACTAAAGGTACAAATCAAAATCGTAGTGGTCGCGTATAAATGGAATACAAGTATGACAAGGCACATGAGGCTATACCCAAGGTAGTGATACTACCGTTCGCCTGATCCGGACTGGTGAGAACGTAACGCCGCAGCGCCCGCAACACCGTGAAACAACACTCCCAAAATCAAAGGGTGCACCAATCGACAACAAGTATAAGTAGTTCGAAGAAGTGTGTCCACTTGAGGTATCAATCCTCCATTGGCCCGGCACAGCTCCTGTTTTAGTCATTTCCAATTTGACACAAGTGTCAAGGCTATCCATTATCGTTCACTTTCTTCAGTCATCACGTACATCATTTCCAACCACTTCATTCTGGATCATCACTCCGCGTATAGTTATTAAAGTGGTTTTCGGTTTAGATAGAGAGTATATCCATAACCGAATTCCGGTCTCTTTAATAACTTCCGTAATTATTTCACCGATTGGTCGTTAATATATTTCAAAACCAAATCAATTTCAATTTCAATCAGAGTTTATAAACCAACATTTTATTTGTCTTTCCAAATCAATTTCCATAATTTACGTTTCAAACTTCCAAATTCATAATTTCAAAATCTTAAAATTCAATTTCAATTTCGATTTAAACAATCCAAATATCGATTCAAGTTCGCAAATAAGTTTCCTTCCAAATCATTTGAATTAACTAAATTTAACATTCGAATCAATTTAAACTTATTTATCGATTTCATTCAATATTCGTTAAGTTACTTTATCATTCAAAACAATTTCTATTAAATTTCCAATTCATTAAACCCATTATTTAAATTCAACTTCATTAAATCAAAACTTACAATTTTGAATTAAATTAAATTCATCAAATCGAATTCTTTAAACTTCAAGTCTTACATTAATTTCAATAAATCGCATTTTATTTCTTGTTAAGAAATTCAATTTCAGTTATTTACTTACTTAAATAAATTTCCAAAACTTAATAAATAAAGAAACCCAATTTCATTTATTAATAAGGTTCAAATTTCACTTATTCAAAAGTCCAATTTCTCTTATCAAAGAATTCAATTTTTATTCAATTATCAAATGATTCAATCTTATTCAATTATTAAATAATTCAAAACTTAATTATTAAATAATTTCAAAATTTAATAATTTCAAACTTAATTATAATTTCAAACTTAATTCAATCATTTCTCAAATTAAACAACCTTCTTTCATCAATTTCTTTATTAATATTTCATTTCAGATTATTAAATATTCACGTTTAAATTTCATTAAATTCAATTTCCAACTTCGTTTCAAAACCATATTATTTATTCAAATAAAATCTTCATTTTATTTTTAAATCAATTATTGACCAATCGGGTTTTATTTAATTTCCTATCCTAGGTAAAAATTCAATTTGGGTATTTATCATTTCAACCCGATTCCAATTCAATTCAAAATCAAAACATATCAAAGGGAACTTGCAGTGTGATAACTGGGATGGTGTCAAAGTAAATAAACAAGCAATAACAACAATCAATATCAATCCAATAATCAATTCAAATAATCCCGAAATAACCGTATTAATTCGCATTGTTATTTATACGAATTAATATAATTATTTCTAGAATCTACACTATCATTTCATGTAGATTAAAGATTATTACATTACGGTTTTCACTTGTCATTCAATTTCAATTTTCATACATCATCAATTTAACAACATGCATTCAGTGGTTCAAAATGTAATTAAACAAATCCTACGTGTCAATAAATTTTGACAGTTAAATGGGTCATATTATACAAATGTCATTTAATCAAATTTTACACATATATCAAATCTAACTATCCTACGTCAATTTCAATTTCAAATTATTCACTTACATCATTAACAATTTAACGTCCAATATAAACATCACAATCAATAAATTATCAGCCAAACTGTATTATCATCGCATAAATAATTAACAGATAATGGTGTCAGATGTCACAGGTGAACTGATACAGTTAATATCATATATAACAGTGTAATTAACTAATAGCAGCATATTTCAATTGTCGTTTCAATTGAAATCAAATCTAATAAATAAAAGAACGTTAATCGTGAGTGAGTGCTCACCTTTCGAGGCTTAGAGAGATCGACAATGAAATTGAGTTATAAGTCCAAGCACGAATTTGATGATCAGAGCTGATAACGAGGAATAGACGAAATCAAATCAGAATTTAGTCGATGAAGATGAATGGGTATAAGTGAACGTATATGAATATATAGCTATACATATATATCCCTATTCCAAGCATATATTAAATTAAATATATATTTTTCAAAATCACTTATATATATATAACCTTTGAAATCAAAAATGTATACATATTTCAAGAATTAATGTTTTAAATTAAAACGCATAAAACAAAGTTTCTATATGAAAATTTAAAACCAAACTAATGTATATTTATATATAAACTAATTTATAAACACTCGTATATACACTCAAAACACAACTGCAAATATATATTCAAAAATATGCATAGGCTGTGTCATGCAATAACAGCAAGGTAGCTTAATACAAAACAAGTCATATGACATACGCTTACAACTAACCATTACATTCGATAATATATATGTAACCATAAAATAGATAACTTAATATTAGTATACTGTTTAACCAGGAATCTACCACGAAATATATATATCTATACTAACGGTTTATAACTCACTTGACTAAAATACTAAATTTATACAAACGCATATAATTATATTAAGCGTATGAATATTATAATTAAGTCGAAATGAACTATAAGACATATTAAAACTATATATCATTCTACTAAAGTACTACACAACAAAATAAAATAATAGTATAATATAAGTAACGTTACATACGTGTACTTAAAGTTAATATAAATTTTGAATTTATATGACAAAATAACTATGCATATGACACAGCAACCCACATGCAGCACTTTGAAAACATATGTATAAAACGCATGTAAAAAAAAAATTCGCTAGTTGTGTATGACTAGTAGTAGACTGTATATTATAAAACTAACACCTACTTGAGATAGCAGCAAGGTGAAAGAAAAGAAAAACATGTACTCGAATCTATAAGATCTACAACATAGAAGAAAAATATATAAACTATATAGATAAATAACTAGATCATATCTACATGTAACCAAAATGTATGCAGGCTCGAAAAAAACTGGCAAAAGAAAACATGTGCGTAACTTATAAACTAACAAATCTTGCAGATGTAAACAAAACAATGGAAAAATATATCTATATTGACGTACAAAAATTTTGTTTTGAAACTTATATAACTAGTATATAACTTACTTTATTATAAACAACTTCACTACTATAAACATATACCTATGCGCATATAAGCAAAAGGCTAGGCACGGTTGAGATGACAGCACATGAGAGGTTCGGTTTGGCCATGCTCGGTGGTGATGCGATGGGCGTGGAAACTGGTCGATGGAGGCGTGCTGCGCTAGGGACGTCGGATCATAGCCACTTGGTGAAGGGATTTGAGGCATGCGACCAGTTTGATGTGAGGCGGATGTAGTGGGCAGAGGCCGGGTATCAGTGTGGCAGGCGGAGATGCGGTGAGGTGGTTGGAGGTTGGCTATGGTGGTGGGACACGTGGAGATGACGGGGAAGAAGGTGGATCTGTTGTCACGATGGCGGCAGTGGAAGGCTAGTGGAGGTAGGCTACTCGGTTTCAAGGTGAAGGTAATGTTGAGGTATGGACGAGATATAGGCTACTGACAGAGCAAAGTAAGGTAGGTGAGGAACAATTCATGTGTATATACTTTCAAAAAAAATGGAACAGAGAACATGGATGGGTTCAAATCAAAGCTGAAAACAAATGGACAGTTAAAGCAAAGTAAATTGAGGACTTGGAAATAGAGAAAGTCTTGTACGTTGAATTCAAGTAAATTAAATGTAGGTGACCATTGACATTTTTTCTTTTCAGCGGGTAAACGAAATAAATTGGAATGAGAAATATAAAAAGTTAGCAATAAATTTAGGGAATCATAAAAGGCTGGTGGCTGTTGGATTTCACAGTGGATAGTGGATAAACGGAAGGTCATTTGGAAATTTAAAAGCGTCAAAACCGAACCGATACGGTTAACCGTTTCGCGATTTTCACCGCGTATCGGACGCCGAAACACAAGAACGAATATACTATGTAGATCAGCTCGACTAGACGATCAAAACGGTATATGGATATCAGTGGTACGATTTAATTTATAAAATTCGAAATTTTCTACTGGCGGAAAAATGCAAGAAAATGCTGAAAAATAAGATCGACGGAGCCAAAGATGTCCGAATTTTGAAAAACGACAAACTGACATCTTGCTCAGAAGATGGTTTAGAATTTTTCTATGTAAAAATATTTAGGTTTCGGAAACATTTTATTTTCGTCGTTTGTTAACTGATTAAATTGAAGTAAATTTACGCGCGAAATAAACTTTCATATTTTCGGACGAAAATTTACCAGTTGCTATGTTTAACTAGACGTATTCCAAATATTAAATTTTTATTTCAAAATTTTATCGTTTAAAATTTCACAAAATTTCAACTAATTTCGTTATTAAAACAGTTGAAATTTACGGGTCGTTACAGGATAGCTCTATAGAGTATACAAAAAAAATTGAAATACTATTATGTGTAGCAAATATTGCAGTTCATATTTCAAGAACTTGTTGTGTCTCGTCTAGTTCCATATAAAAGAATTATATCGAGTGTTATTACAAATATAAATCAGATGCCTTGTACTTGGATACCAATTGCAACTTCAGAAACTGATGATGCTGCCATTGTTGTACATGGCCTATAAGTCAGCAAATAAAGTTTTGGATTTTATTTATATTAAATCTTATATTTATATGGTTCCACACTATGTCCATTATATGTACATGCATATGGTCAATCATTGAGAGTACATAATCTGTACATAATTCTATACATCATCTGAGAGTATATTAAAATTTGCTCTGCTAAATTGCAAACTACACTGATACTAAATGAATGTATGTCATCTTGCAGATTCAAATTGCTGAAAATAAAACTGACGAAAAAAGAGAAGTACTTACCCAATGACATGCCTTCCACCATCAAAAACAGCTTGAAAGACTAAGCCCGTCAATCCAACACTGCCTCCTCCATATACCAAATCTACATTTCTTGAAAGAAGATAAATAAAGTAATATTTAGGCTTCATTTTAGTAATAAAGATTTTAAAAACATCATATGATAAATAGAAGTGACATAATAAACAATCACTGACAAAAATGTTGAATAATCAAAACATTGCATAAGACAACAAAACACACAACAGAACAAACATAGTTTATCTCTTTCAGTGCACTATCTATTATGATGCTGTCCAATTTGAGTAAACTATCTATGCCTATTTTTCTTATAACTTCCATACTAACCTCATAGATATACACAATAAGCATGTAGACCATTATAAAACTGTCCAACAATACAGTATAGGGTAAAGAGGTATTAGTGGCAAATACTTCAATAATGAGTAGAAATATATTCAATTTGAGGATTTCAAAACTGATAAAGTGCATGGGAAGATAGTACATGCAGAAAATCAACTTAGAATACTAATACATATAGTTTTCAGACTATCATAAAATGGGTCTCCACAATGGTAAATCAGAGACTTAGTTTTTACAAATTCATTACTTTTAGTGGGGAATAATCCAGTGAAGAATCAAATAGACAATTGCTTCTTTGACTTAAAATCGATTCGAATTTTACAAATATGAGCAGAGAAGAAAGTCTTACCTTAATGGAGACTGCAACTATGGTGGAAGCTAGGGTTTCCCATAACTGGCGACGAGAACTGAAGTATCAAATTGAAGAGCGAGATAAGGTTTTTCGGTTATTCAAATCAAATTTAAAAAGGGAAATAAAACAAGTGATGTCATGCAACCATGTTAGTTTACACATGACTCAGGGCCTTGAGGCAATCCAAGGAGAAAAATGGCAAAGGCGAAAGTTGGACGATTAGTGTAGAGATGAATAATTTTAGGGTTTTGTTTGATTTGATAAGAAAAATGGGGATGAAGAGCATCAGTTTTAATTGTAAAAGAAGCGGCCGATAAAATATTTTGCGTTCCCGCTTGTAAAATTGCATACTTAGTTATTTACGGCGCGGATACACGCTATTCTTACTTCATTTTCATTTTGATAATAGTACCAATAGCAAGTAGCATCAGAACGCTATCTTATAATAATTCTTCCTGCAATAGATAACAAAATTTCTTGTAGTGTATGGACTACAATTGACTTAACCTCATTCAGAAGACCGACTTATAACATTCATCGATGCTCATTGAAAAAACGAGGCACGGTATGAAAATGATACTTCTCTACCAGGCCAACGGGAGCTACACAGTTCCAAAAGCGCTACCAGGATATATCAAAAGAAGTAACTTCATAGCCATTCACTATGGAGTGATTTATCAGCATGCACACGGATAAACTAAAACTGCCTAGCCATCAATCCTACATATTGATAACACAAAGACAAATATCATTCCTCCATAGGAATCACGCCAATCCCAAGAGGATTATATAAAAGTTGGTTATCCCACCATTACCAAAATATAATCCCCCCTAAAATTGTGTTATCATGTTTTTAACTCCAGTAATCCAAGACACACCTCCCAAGAATGATTTTAAATGGAGGCACGTGGCAAAATTCAATACTATGATCAAAATTTAAAGCATGATGTCAACGATCCACATATTTTCCACATTTTATAAATAGATAAAGTATTATAACAAAAAGAGGGAGAGGAAAATACTAGAGAAAAAAACCTTAAAATGGAGAAAAGTGTATAAGCAATGTCCGCAGTGCTTTGCCAAAATCTATACTTGTAAGCATAAAAAAAGTATAATCGTTCTATGAATGTAGGATTCTTTAATATTCGAACCACGCAAATTTTATGTGTGATTTATTAGATTGCTTTGTTTTATTATCTTGAAAATAAACTATCCTCACATGCATTTCAACAAACAATTGATTTGTGCCTTTATATACGTGAAAGCGTACAACATTACACATACTATAAATTGTGTTGTAAGATCCAAAGAATCTTATTAATAACTTGTACTAATTCGTAGTTATAAATTTTTAATTGCTTGAATTATTTATATAACTATAAAGAAATAAAACCTACAAGTACACTTAAATATGAAGTATGACATGAAACTTAATTGAACTCTCCATTTTCAATGTCCACACACCCTATATACAAGTGCTTATGTAATTCTTATGTTTGTTTTGCCATTGCTTAATTTGGAATAAGAGATGTAAACAGTACGATAAGAATATCTATGAACAAATTCTTACCATATACTGTAGATTTCTAACATTAACCATAATGATAAATATGTTCTTGTGATTCAAAATCCATGTCGAAATTGATATACATGGTCACTCTACCCTTCACTAAAATATTTATTCACTTTACATATGTAAAATATTTGAATCTTTATGATGTCATTTATTGATAGATTTATCAAACTCAATACGAATGACTCAATTAATGTGGGTATGAATTTTGCTTTGACTACTCCAATCAATTAAGTTATTATTATGGTTGTGTACATGTTCATGACTACTCGACCCAATTGATGGGTGAATCCGATTATTACTTGTTTATAATACTATGTATGTGCACTTTGCTATGTAGTACTTTGATTGTTTATAATTTGTTAGTGTGCATTGATTTGTGAATCTATCGTCACTTATTTGTAAGCTTCATTTCTTTCCCATTTGAAAAAAAAAATTGAAACCTATAGAAAAAATAGGTTTAGCATCAATATTTTGGATTGGATATTCTGATTTTAACTTACATATCCAACGGGTGCTGCTATAAGCAGCGAAACTTATGTGCCAAAAGTACAAATATTTATCTTAAGATGGAAATCCGAGACTTGCCACGTTTCTGCAATGGTCACGATCGTTGTGGTTACTGTTATATAATGGTGGTTCTGATTACCGAACGTACGTTGGCTTGTGTCGGACTAGGCACTGGCTCTGATTATGAGTATACAAAATTGAGTTGGAGTTTGGGTTTTAGATACCCAGCCATCAATGCCTATTCATAAGTTATTTGATTGAAGATACCGCCATTTTTGGAGAATACATCAAATCAAATGAAGCGGGCATGAGTTTCACATTGCAATGTTTCTATCTTCTTTTTTCTTCCCCTTTAATTTTAATCCCAATATCAAGGGCTCCTAGTTCCCCAAATTGTAACGCAATGCTATAAACATCTCTTTATTAACATAAATCCCAAAATTGAAGGTATGCAATTTTCGCAACTTCCAAATTATTTTGTTTCCTCTCATCATTTGATCTAGCATTAGATCAGTTTTCATCAAAAACATTTCAGAATTTCATAAAGGGATGAACAATTTCCTCTTTTTACCAATCAAGTTCCAATTTTAATTAATTTTTATGAATTTTAAGGTGTTTTATGCATACCCACATGATCTGTTGAATTGAATGTGCACAAAACACGTTTATCTTATCGATTACAACCTGTGCATTTGTTTGCCTAATTTGATTCTTTCTCATTTACTTTTGATTTCAGGGTCTAGGACACATTGGGTTGAGCACCAAAATTGATAGTCATGAAAAAAACGCCACCAAATTCTAAAAACAAGTTAGACGAAGAAAAAGGTGATTTCTTTCCAATTTCTCCAAAAAGAGATTGGACATTCAAATTGATAAGGATTGTTTCATTCATAATTGTATTTGCCTCTGGTATCGTGTTTGGGTTGTCATTAACTTCTCATTATAACCCAAATCTTGCCTCACACACTGAGCTTTTTTTTCCTCTGAAAACGTACTCATTGAATTGTAGAAAAGATAACACTAGCCTAGAGAGTTTTGTCAATCCTTGCTTTGTAATGCATGGTATGAATGACGATGAGCTTTTCTGGAGAGCTTCGTTAGTTCCTCAGAAGACTGATTATCCATTTAACCGAGTGCCTAAAGTTGCATTCATGTTCATGTCACGAGGGCCATTGCCTTTTTTGAAGTTGTGGGAGAGGTTTTTCAATCGACATGGAGGACTATATTCCATATATGTACATACAATGCCTGGATATAAGCTTGTTGTAGACGAAGCTTCTCCATTCTATGGACGTCAAATTCCCAGTGAGGTATGATTTTACGTATGTGTTACTGCTGTTATATCATGCTACTATTACCAATACTATGATTTTCCTGTATCTAATTATTACAGTTCCCTATAGGAATTGAAACTTCTGAAAACAATCCAGAATGTAGGTGTAGCATTGGTAACTCTGAAATTACGAACAGCGGTGGAATATTTGCTAGATATGATTTATTTACCTACATTAATTTTTTGTCTGAGCTTTTCTTCAATAATATTTGGCTTATAATTGGAAAACAATTAATAAGACAACGGAGTAGCTTGTTTTTTCCCAACTAAATAGACATTTATTTATAGCATCAAAAGGTCACATAATTCTGGACTTGATTATACAACCAAGTGCAACTTAACATAGTAGATATATCATCAGAAGAGAACTAAAATCTAGTGTCACTAACTGAATATACTTCATTGAAATATTATTCTACTTTGCATCTTTTTGACTCCATATTTCTTTTAATCCCAAGTTCAACTACTTAATTGTCATTTCGTTTAACATGCTTTACTTTCTCATGGAAATCTGCATCAGTTTAATAATTCACTATAATTTGTATTTTAAGCTCCATTAAATGTTACCCTCTCCGTTAACTGCATTGATCAAAATTAGTGAATCAGACATAAAAATTATAATAATAAATTCATTATCAAGGCTATATCTCGTAGCATTTCAGCTTAATATCAATGGTAGTACCATAATACTGTTACCTTCCATTTTCAAATGTTTTGCATTATTACATATGACAGGCTTCCACTTTTCCACCTCGGTATTACATTTTACAGAATCAAATTGCAGCTATAACCTTCTTGAGATCGTTATACAAGATGATATTAGTATTAGGTTGCGCACTGAAAAACATGAGAATCTTCTCGTTGGAAAATTTACTGTTAAGAGAATGACGGTGCACACTGTACTTCTGACTTCAAAGATTTTTTTGTAAAAGATTCTTTTAGACAATAATTCAACTCTCCGAGTACAGCCGGATCATTGGATAATTGACTGTTAAGATTAAATGAAGTCCATTAACAGTAAAAACGAATTCAAAATCAAGCCTTTTGGCTATCAACAGTCGCTCCCATCCTTCAACGCAGCAGAAAATAATCGGATGCCCATTTTGTAAACAAACATAAAATTATTCATACCCATATGATCACGTAGTGAAACAACTTCGACGTTAAAACTCTTGTTTATGTTTTTGATTGTACATACTGACGAGAATCAAGTGTGGCGGTGACGGTTTTCTTTGGGTATTTCGGCATGGTGAAGAGAATGAGTGTAGAAAAGAAGACGTGAGAGAAGAAGAGGATTAAGCTTGAGAAGAATGCGAGGAGAGGAAAAGTAATTCACTGATTCATTCATAATGAAAAATAAAATTATGTTACACTTGATACTCCTCATCATTATTTCCCCACTCACTCTTGTACATGTGTCGCTCTCTAAAAATTGATTAATACAATTCGAATTTCATGCACGTGCTCTCATTTTCTTTCTTTATTACTTTGCCTAATTCTTCTTCCCTACTTTATTTGCCTGAGCCTTGCTAGATCAATTCTTATCTTAAACAATTGTTTCTTCCCCCACACTAGCTGCACTCGTATGTCTTCATTCATGCCCGTAAGTCTTCGTCTTTACGCATGTGCTTTCCTCCTGCTTTGCTCCATTTCTGGTTATGTCACTTGCACATGTTGTGCACAACTTGTTCTGCATAATCCCAGCTTCTTCCTCTTTCTACTTCATGTTCACTTGTTTCTGAGCTTGCTTGGTACTGCAACCTGCTCCATTAATCCAATATGCAATGCAACAAAGGTGGTGAATGATGGTGGCATAGAGTGGAGTTGTAACAAATCCTCTTCCCCTCAAAGCTTGACATTGTCTCAAAGTCAAATGTAGGAAATTTAGCTATCAAATCCCAATAATTTTCCCATATTGCTTCAGCCTATTCTTGTTGTTTCCATTTTACCAATTCTTGTGTTGTGTCTGAGATGTTTACTATTGTCATGCTTCTGGCAATTTTTTTTTTCAGGTTCTTAACAATTTGTTTATCATAAGATGGGATAGATTGATGAATGACTGTATGCTCACCAATTTTCTTCTTAAGATGAGAAACATGAACAAAAGGGTGAATTTTTGCTTGAGTAGGCAGTGTCAGTTTGTATGCTATCTCTCCCACCTTCTCAATAATTTGATAAGGCCCATAATATTTGGAAGATAACTTATGTGTGTGCCTGCTACCATTAGAAAGTTGCCTATATGGCTGAATGCAAGTAAACCCAATCATTAATGTCACTCTTTGTGTGTCCTGTGCTTGTGGCTGAAATCTTCATCTTTTCCCTAACATGGTTGATATTGTCCTTCAAATTTTAGAGAGTGATATCTTCTAGTAAATAACGTGTCTTCCGCCTTTGGTAATCTGGCAGTTTTTGCTATGTAGCTTAGTAAAGTGGGTGGTTTTCTGCCATAAACAGCTTCAAAGGAGGTCATTTTTGCAGCACTTTTCCATGTGCTATTATACCATAATTCAGCCAGGCTAAGCTAGTTTACCCATTCTTTGGGTTTGTGACTGCAAAAGCACCTTAAATAACATTTCAGAAATCTATTTGTGACTACAGATTGACCATCAAATTGAGGGTGATAAGCATTATTGAGTGCCAATCTACATCCCTGCGGCTTGAAGAATTCTTGCCAAAATTACTAGTAAAAACAGGATTCCTATCACTGACTATGGATGTAGGCAGTCCATGAAGTTTATCTGAATTACCAAAGAAAATGTTTGCAACTTATGGGACTGTGTAAAGGTGTATTAGTAGCATGAAGTGAGCATATATAGATAGTCTACCAACCACTATTATAATCACAGAATATGTATAGCACTTTGGCAATAGTACTATAAAATCCATTGCTACACCTTCCCAAATTTGCTCAGAAACTGGAAGGTGTTGCAGTAGGCCAGGTGTCTTAATATTTTCAGATTTGGTTCTTTGACATATACCACAAGTAGAAACAAAAGACTTCACATCTTTCTTTAAATCATGTCAGTAAAAAACTTGTTTAAATCTTTGTAAGGTTCTTTTGATACCTGAGCGGCCTGCTAATGGTGATGAATGGAATTTTTCAAGCAATTTAGTTTTGATGTCAGTAGCATTTGGGCTAATAAGTATTCTTCCTTTGTAGCAATACAAATCAACTTGCTTAGTGTATTTTGAAGGCAGAGAAGAGTTGACTCCCATTTTGTTATTAATTGTGATGTACTATGGGTCAGATTGCATCCAAGATTTACCATCATGAATGCATGGACTTTGAACTATTGAAATTGCTTGTAGTTGTAAGATTAAGTCAGTAGGATGTTGGTCATTACTTCTTGATAGACAGTATGCCACTGTGTTTTCTTTACCAGGCGTGTACTGCACCAAATAATCAAAGCCCATCAACTTGTTTAACCATTTATGTTGAGTGCTATTTGATAATCATTGATCTAATAAATAGTTAAGAGATCTATGATCTGTCTTAATAACAGATTTTCTCCCCAACAAATATTGTGTCCACGTTTTTGTTGCCAAAATTAAGCCAACAAATCCTTTCATATGTAGAAAGATGTAAGTTTTTCCCTTGAAGTGCCTAGCTCAGAAAAGCAATTGGTCTACCCTTCTGTATAAGAACCGTTCCTATTCCATTCCCCAATGCATCACATTCAAGAATAAAGTCTTTTGAAAAATCTGGAAAAGCTAGAACTGGTGGCAATGTAAGTGCTTCTTTCAATTGATTAAATGCTCTTTGTGCTTCCTGACTTCAAGAAAAGGAATTTTTCTTTGATAAATCAGTCTATGGTTTAACTATAGCTCCATACCCTTTCACAAATTTCCTGTAGTGGCCAGATAATCCTACAAATCCTTGAAGAGCTTTAATTGTTTGAGGCTGAGGCCATTCTTAATTGCTTGAACTTTTGAATAGTTAATAGCCACACCTCCTCTTGATATTACATGACCCAAAATATCAATTTGTGCTTGTGCAAAAGAGCATTTGGAAAGTTTTGCCACCAACCCGTGTGATTTCCGGGCCTGCAAAGCCACAATTAAGTGTTATAACTGTTCTTCCCAGTTTAAACCATTTGTCAGTGTATCATCAAAGAAAACTAAGATGAACTTCCCGAGATATTCTCTGAATCTGTCATTCATTAATGCTTGAAAAGTTGCATAAGCATTGGTTAAGTCAAATGACACCAATAAGAATTCATAGTGGCCTTCATGAGTTTTAAATGTTGTTTTATGTATATCATCAGGGTGCATTCTAATTTGGTGGTAACCGGACATTAAGCCAAGTTTAGAAAAGCAGGTAGCATTATTCAATTTATCAAACAAGCCATCAATAAGGTGAATAGGTAATTTATTCTTCTCCGTGGCTTTATTTTCTCCTCTATAGTCCACATACATTCTCCAACTACCATCAATCTTCTGCACCATCACTGCTGGGGTCGAATATAGGTTGTGACTAGCTCTGATAATTCTAGTTTGTAACATTTCTCTCGCTAATTTTTCTACTTTATTTTTCAACTGTTAAAGAACTTCTGTATGGTTTCATGCAAATTGGTTTAAAAGGAGTGGATAAGTGAATTTTGTGGTCAATTGATCTTGGAGGAGGTAATGTCGTTGGTTTCCGGGAAACAATTTTGAAATCTTGAATGATTTTTTGAATTGGTGGTGGAATAGGTTGTTGGTGGATAGATAAATCAGTGTGATAAGAGGTGGGTGAAGGTTCTGCTTATTGAAATTACAAAGGTTGTTATGAATTAGGGTTTTGTCCATCTGTTTTTCATCAATCAACTTGTTTCTCGGCGGTTGAATGTCTTGCCATTGTGGTGAATTTAAGTTGCAGTTTTCTAAAGTTAAACACAATATCATCAAAGAGACTTAACCATTGGACGCCAGTACCAATTGACAACCTTCTAGTGGTAGCAGTAATAGATCAATATGCATTTGTAATCCATGGCATTTACGAATGTCCCCTTTACACATTTCAGATCCTGATAATTGCTCTTCACTGGCCACTAGTACTATAAAGTTGTGTGACGTAGTGATATGCTGCAGATCCGCATTTTCCTCCTCATTGTCATTCAAGTTTTGCATTGCTTCATTGTGGGTTTTAGCACCTGTATGTGATACCAAATGGTGAGAACCAATTGTTGTGGTGGTGGTTTTCTTTGATCATTTTGGCATGATGAAAAGAATGAGGGTAGAGAAGATGTGAGAGAAGAAGAGGACTAAGCTCGAGAAGAATGTGGAGAGATGAAAAGTAATTCACTGATTCATTCATCAGCTCAAATCCTATATCCCCTTTTCATGTGCTAGATACTTCTCAATCATTCATTTTTCATCATTATCCATTGAAGTAATGTGGTGAGTCTCATCAATTCATCAGCTTGTTATGGTTGATGGGTAAGATTGTGCCAAGATTGCCTATGGCACGTGATGACATGTGATAAGAGGACAAAAGAATTGAATCCGTTGTCCATAGTAAAAATAACAAATTATGTTGCATTTTATACTTCTCATCGTTGTTTTCCTACTCACTCTTATACATGTCACCCCATAAAAATTAATTAATACAATTTGAATTTCATGCACGTGCTCTATTTTTCTCTTAAATCTACTTTCGTAGACCAAGAATGTAAGAAGGTCCGCCATCGCCCCATCTCATATTAACCCAGGCTATCACATAGGTATTTTTCGATCCCGCGATTTTTAACTCGTGTAAGGAATTATTTCATGTCTCCGCAAAATATCAGGCCGCTAAAGTGCGGCTACTAAGCCTCGAACCTTCTCCCTCACCTTGGGAGCTGAGAACCCTTGCTAACCGCACTAGTGCTGCCGGCTAGAGCCACATGCTCTCTTTTTATTTCTTTATTACTTTGCCCAATTCTTCTTCCTTGCTTTAATGGCCTGAACCTTCCTAGATCAATTATTCTATGGAACGATTGTTTCTTTATCCTCACTAGTTGCACCTTGTATGTCTTCATCCATGCCCATAAGTCTTTTCTACATGTGCTTTCCTCCTGCTTTGTTCCATTTCTGGTTATGTCACTTGCACGTGCACACCACTTGTTCTGCATGATCCAAGCTTCTTCTGTTGGAATATTTCAATAATTTAAGCCACATATGTAAAATAAAAGGTATTGATCTATTTTAGTCTAAAGTCTAATTAAAGTAATTAAATTTTAAATTAAAGCTAAAAGGCTTAAAGATATAATTGTCATGGTATTAATATGTAGACATTGTGGCAATTCTAATTTATTTATGAACCAAATTAGAAAATGCCAATATTATAAACACATGCTCTAGTTATTTTCCTAATTTCTTTTATGAAAATAATTCAGATCTAGGACTTGTGTCAATTTAAAAGATCAAACCAATTTTCCTTCTCTTTTAATCAAAAACTATGGATTCAGGTACAACTTCCACTAATTTATTTATCTTCATCTGATTTCTTTTCAATCAAATCAATATGAGTTGCATATTCAGATCTAGGTTTTCATGATTAATCAATTCTAAATTATATTGAAATCCTAATATTTTCCTCTTTCTCCTTTATTTTCACTTGTTTCCAAGCTTGCTTGGTACACCAATCTGCTCCATAAATCCAGTATGCAACACTGGTAGTGAATGATGGTGCCATAGAGTGGAGTTGTAACAAATCCTCTTCCCCTCAAAGCTTGACCTTGTCTCAAAGTTAAATGTAGGAGATTTAACTATCAAATCCCAATATTTTTTCCATATTGCTTCATCCTCTTTTTGTTGTTTTCATTTTACAATAACATATACATTTATTGTCCAATTTAATAGGGCATCCAAATTTTCAAATATAACACACACAATATCAGAATCCATGGGGGAATTATTTGAATATTCAAAGAGAATTTATTTCAAAGCAAAAACCAAGGTTTGAGAACTCGGTTTCGATCTCGGTTTCGTTTAGTTGATTTTTTCATAGTTATGATCGATTTCGAAATTTATAAAAGTTTCGGTTTCAATTTCGGTTTCGGTCCAAATTAACTTAATTTTCTATGTCAATGTAGATTAACTTAAATTTTATTCCAAATTAGTAAAACTTTTCAAATTTTTTACTTAAAATAAACCTCAATAGGCTTAAATTCTACACTACTAGCCCAGACCGACCCATTAATAAAACAAGTTTAGCAAAAATTTAAACTAAATAACCCAACCAGCCTACAACACACAAAGTTATCACTCAGCCTCACATATATTATTTAAAAGCCCAACCCACGTCCAAATATTAACAAGTCTTAGAAACTGCAGACATATCTTTTCTTTTGCCGCTCTCAAATTAGGGCTTTTGACATTTTGTGCTGCTGTGAGATTTAATCGCGACGTTTGAAGAAGAATTGGGATTTTGAGATTGCTAAAGAGTTAATTTCAAGGCGAAACTCGAATTTGGTGTAGGTAAAGATGCAAATCAAAATTGCATCGAGGTAATTTTGTACGTTTTATTTTGTTGAATTCATAGATTTTTGTGATCTGTTCTCTTTCTCTCTTCTGATTTCTTCTTGCTCCTTCACTCTTTAGTTTTCAAAAACAAGGAGAGGTTTTTTGGTTGAAACTGAGATTTTGGCCCTATTTCGTTTCGTTTCAGGTCGGAACCGAACCGGGACTGACGGAATCCCGATGTTCCGGCCAAAACCTCACACTATGCCAAAAACCATATAAAAACCTTAAACTATTGTATTGAAAACGTAAATCCAATTTATTGCTTTAAGAAAACAAGCTTTTCTTGCAATTTCGGTCTCGACAAGAATTTGGTGAGTACTTTCACAGTAGATGAGATTGTACATAAAAAATAGTGCATATTTACGTACATAAATGGACTATTTTTTATGTACAATCCCATCTACCCGAAATATGTTTTAAATTACATTTCTATTTTATACCATCTACGTAAATATGCACTACATAAAAAATAGTGCATATGTGGAAAACCCTTTTCAAAAATATGTTTTAAATTACATTCCTATTTTTAATTTCGGTATAAATAATTTCGTTTTTTGTCGAAAATTATATTTGAATAATAATCGTATGTTTCATTGATCAAAATACTTGTTTTTTATTTTTCTTTCGAAAAAACTATAAATATTTGCAGAGAAATCTACAAATATTTGAGAGAATTGCAAATATTTGCAGAATTTTTCATAGATATCTTAAACTTGAAAATATGGCTGTTTTATATCATGTTTTTGGTAGAGAATGATTGTATATTTTGAAACTCAAAGAAAGTGTTTTACAAATCTACGTACAATTTGAATGCTAAGATCCTGACAGTGGATGAACCATTAGACAAGATTTTCCAAGAGAAAACCAACATTTCTCGAAGGAATTTTAGTATTCCATGCTTTATTATAGATGAAAAACAGGAGAGATGAAGTGGATGAAAAAGAAAATATACTGTAAGTTAGATAATAGTTAATCATCTTCATCCCCTAGCACGTGCAAACAACGAAAAGTACCACGAAATCTATGTGAAGGACTAAAATTATTTAGATAATTCATATTCCAGAAAGCTTTTGAGTTTAGAATGCCTTTTACTTCTATTCTTGATGACGGTTCAATATTATTATGTTGAAAAACTAATTATAAAGTGGTTAGAAGTAATAAATCAACGTATGACGTATTTTATTTTCGAGAGCCATCTTGACTTAGGGATTGCAAAACTGATTCCTTAGATTATGTTATTTAGCAGAAAATTTTCATTCTATTTTGAATTGAAATGCATCGTAAAGATGGATGTGATTAAAAGTTTAGCAGAGCTCATCCTTATTCCAGGTGCCTACTTCATCAAGACCATTCAATTTTAATTCTAGTGATAAACTAAGGAGTGAATGATTGAGATTTAATGGGGATATGAGACGTATACAAATTATGAATAGAGGATGTCACTTAGATTTAATAGAAAAATGATTGTCTTTTGTTTAAGATATGATTGAGATTAGATTACATGATTTTGATACATATTTATACCGAATCAGATCCTAGTTCCAAAATAAATTGTCTCAATCTATCCTCTAAATTCTAATCATTATATTTTATTATTTTTTAATCAAACTTGTTATTGATGAACGGTGTAGATTCATTTAACATACCGAAACACGGCGAAATGAGGTCAATCAAATATAGATATTTTTCCGCAACTGTATTTGGAAGACCTCTTTATACTAACACTTGCTAGGCACAGTCGCCTCCAAGCGACTGTAAAAATGCACTTGTTTTTTTATTTGATATTGTTTCGTTCGATCAGCGCCTTTTTTAGCAACATTGATGAGGAAAATGCTTCTCCTTATTGTGCTTTCTTAGCAACGTAAACGAGGATAGTGCTTTAGTCAAGATACTTGTTACTCTTCTAGTTTGAAATATTCTAAGTTGAAATTCATCTTTTTCAACAATTTCTCTAACTTTCCACGGTCGTGGTTGACTATATTTTAACAGATGAAATTGCCGATTTCTTGTCACAATATAGAATACAGAATGATTGCATACTCTTGCCTTTCTCCAATATCTTAATGAAATTTCGTAGTCACATTTTTTGAGATGATACCTTCTGCAGGTGATAACGTCGCTAGAATAAAACTTCTTAATGATAGAAAATTTAATCTTTTATTTGCTTAGGCATGGTTCTATTTCATATTTATTGATTCATTACTCTGAATCAAAATGGATACTTTTGGTGGAGATAAAAGCAACATTTAGTAGAGAAATAAACATATGATTTGTTACATTAAAATCCTTTGACCTCTACATAAATATGGTTTCGTTTGTGGCGTCTCAAACACCACTTGACCTGATCTCTACATTTGGCCATTCCATGTATTTATATCTCTTTTGAACAAGATAGAGTTGCAGCTATCTTCGATGCTAGTCAAATAAACACGAATCCATATATGATTGTTTCTAACACCTACTATGTTTGTAGGCATTACATCAAATAGTTCTAGAGCATTTACAAAAACACCCACCATCACGTATTTGGCACATGTGTACATGTCAAAATCACCTTTCTACATTACATTTTATCAAGCACGCTCATCTTTTTTATACTAGTCAATGTAAAATCGGTTTAACCCTATTACAATTAACAACACGCCATACTTTGTCTTTAGCATATTCTTCGGGAGCCTATGCCTTTTTATCTTTTTACCGGGGTCTAAATTTAAGCCAGCTGACCTTCTTATCACCATTTCGTGTATGTATCTATCATTTATCAAGCCTCATTATTGCATAATTACGAAGCATCCATCACCTTAGCTTTGGAAATTGCTCAACTTGACCCTATGGACCTTACTCGTGGAGCGGCATACAACGAACTTCAATCTAATATGAAGTGCACGGATACTTGCGGACACCTGCGGACGATAGCCACCAGCAGTTGGAAATTTTGACATCCATTTTTATAATTATAAGAAATAAGTTTCAGGTTCCTTCTAATTTTCTTTAAATAATATATTCTTATTTTCAGAAAAATAGATGTAATTCAAGGGTTGTTTGAGTAATTTTACTAATATTAACATGTGTACGTTATCATTGTCCATAACTTATAACTGCATGCAATACACGTCTTGGTAGCCACTTAAATTTGAAAACGAGACGTGTAAAGAGAAATGATTATAAAAAAAAGTATATAAAATAGTTTTCAAAAATGAATATAAAAGAAATAAGTTCTAAACAGAGATTTCTGCCTAATTTTCAACTTCTACACAATGATACTAGTGGTACAGTATCAATTTGATGGAGTTATATACTTACTGAATGGACATATGTAACATCCCTCATTTGTAGGCTCAAAACTAACTGCTATGGATGCTGCAATCATCCATAGTTATTAATTCTCGGTGACCAAATGCGGTAATGTTAGATACATTGATATAACAGAAACATATGAATATGAAAAAATTTAAAATCATAAAACAAATTTCTCATTCAACCTCAAATCATATTTCAAATTCATTACATAATCTCAATTCATAAACCACGTTCATAGAAATATAATTATTACAAAATACGCTAAGAGCGACATATGAAGATGCCCCATTGGTTGATCAGAGTCTAAATATAGGCAACTAAACAACTTGTCATTACAATCAAAACACAGTGGAATCAAACAGAAAGAACTCATACTAGCTAGCTTGTCTCTTACACGTCTTCGGAAGCTTATTCGTCTAAAGGAGAACCTGAAAACCTCAACTCTCAAACTACTCAAAGTTAATTGAGCATCTAAGAGTTTAAGGGGAAGACATAAACTTCGAGTCAGACAAAAAGTCAGGTATGAATAATAACCTACCATCTTGGACCACATAGATATCTAGTGAGACCACGCCGCTTAGCGGAACGGGTTTTTCCCTCACTAGTATCTTAACTCAATTTATAATAACCATATACTGTGCACCTGCATCCACAATGGTTAAGACATAACATAATAAAAATGTATCATGATGATATGCAAAGATGCAATATATTCTGGATTTCTCATCTTCATTCATCTGACCATCTGTCTCAAGTTATAGTTTATAGGACCACTATTAACCTATTAGTTTTCATGGGCTAACTAATAACTTGTTCCAAACTTATGGACTACCTGTCCGGTTTCATAGTTTTCATGGGATCACTAAGAACCTATTGGTATCTACCAATAACATCATCCAGTTATTGTTTTCATCGGTTCACTATGAACCTATTGGTTTCTCTAATAACTTCTTTCATGTCATAGTTTTCATGGGTTGACTATGAACTTATTGATCTCTGTCAATAACTTAATCCAGTTATAGTTTTCATGGGATCACTAAGAACTTATTGGCCTCTGCCAATAACAATTTTCATACATAGTTTTTATGGGTTTATTATGAACCTGTCTAAACCAATAATTCTTTGATCAGTCTTTGGGCATCCTACATTCTGTTCTACCAGACCTCTTGGATGCAATTCTACTCAAACAGGAGTTAACTCGATATACATTCACTACTAGGTCCACTTAGCTGGTATATCTACCCTTAACACCCCAAAATGCAGTCATGGATTGATTATAAAGTGAATATGTTTACAGAAGAAGCACACATGATAATTGATCATAACATAATAATATAAACATTTATGGTTTAATTCCTTGTAATCATTTTTCAAATGAAACATGGTTAATATCCTTAACCTATTATCTTTAGCAAGGAAAGCTTCTTCAAAACTTTAAAGTTAAATGCCATTTCAAAATTCTTTCATATTGCCATGGGTTTATCTTTTAAAAATTGAGATTGGGTCGCTTGATTGAAAACTAAGGCTTTCAAAACTTTAGGCCTTTCCTTTCGAAACCATTAAAACATATCTTTCGAAAGTATTCAAACTTTTCTTTTAAAACACTTAAAGATATATTTTCCGAAACACTCAAAACATTCTTTTCGAAAACATTGAAACATTCCTTTCAAAATACTTAGAGCTTACCTTTCGAAATACATAAAACATACCCTTCGAAAAACTTGAGGCATACCCTTCGAAAGCATCATAAGACCCTTTAAAGATATACCTTTCGAAACACTTAAAGCTTTCCTTTCGAAGGCACTTAGTTCAAGTAAAATTAATGAAAGTATAGTTTCGAAACCATTTAAGAGTAACTCTTTCGAACTTATTCGGTTTAACATTAAATATAACTTCTGAGTCAAATAAAACAAAAGCGGAAGTAACCCTTTCGAAAACATTGATCTTCAAATAAAAGAATTGGGGAAAAGATAGCTTCGAAACCATACTTTCAAAAGCATTGATAAAAGCGGCTACAAGAACCCCTTGGAAAGCATTAGGAACGCGGCTTCAAATTTTACAAGGGCGAAAGCTCCCTTTCCGAGAGCATTGATTTAAAATTATAAAGAAGGCGACCTTTAACTAATTTGAAAGACATGAATGCGGCGGCTGGGTTTCGACTAGGTTCAAAAGCGGCTACCCTTTCGAAAGCTCCTTTTCAAAACTTAATAAGCGACAACTCATTCGAAAGCTTTTCTTAAAACAAAGAGGCGGCAGTCCTTTCGAAAGCATCTTTTATGAACAAAGTAAGTAGTGGATAACTTCTACCCCTTCGAAAGCATCTTTTATAAACAAAAGTAAGTAGTGGATAACTTCTACCTGTTCGAAAGCTGGGTTTCGACATTGTCCCTTCCGCCTTCCTCCAATCCACTACGTATCAATGGCTTAATACCATGTGTTTTGGCTTCAAATGAGTTCTTTAGCAGAGGTATGGTGTCGAAAGCTAACAGATGGAAGCGGCGAAGTTGTAAATTAAAATAAAACTGGTTTTATGCCTTTAAAAGAAATTCTTTTTTACCTAACTTACCCAATTTGTCAAAATATGATTGGTTGCCAAATCCTTTACCAAAATCCTTTTCTAAAAAGGCTGTCGAATTCACTAATTTATAATTGAAATTATTTTAATAAATAAGTCATTCTCTTCCATAAAACATTTAAACATTTAAGTCTTTCAACTTAAATAACTTAATAACCATATTAAAATACGTAGGAAAAATCCTCAAAATTTCTCATAATTCACTTTTAATATGTTTTCTAACATATATAAATTTCAGATCCAAAATCTTTTATATAATTGCCGTAATCAATTTTTAAAGCCAAATTATCTATTCTTTCATTCTAAATTCATAATAAATTATCCACAGCTTGAAGTATTATGAAAATTTAAATTCATTTCCAAAACAATGTTTTACGTAACATATTTAATCCTCATGGCATTCGAAACTCATTTTACATGATTTTAACCTTAAAATCGAATTACACATTTACACAAAATACTTGTGTAAATCAACATGGCATACAATCAAAGCATATCACCATTCAATTCGTCCAAACGGTTTTAAAAGCTTAAACCCGAAACTACAATGTTCAATAAAACATTTATGAAATGGTTTAGATTATTATTCACCTTGTATGGATAAGGAACTTGAGATTTGCTCTTGCTTTAATCTTCCTAGCTTGAATCTTAGCTTCTAATTGATTTTAAGCTCTTCTTCCCCTAGGGTAATGGCCGGCCTTGGTTCTCCTTAGTTTTCGTTTTTGGTTTATGAACGTATAAAATGAGAATGAGGTAAGGGTTTAGGGGTTATGGGTTATGGTATACGACTATTCCCCATATTACCCTTGCCTTACCCTCTTAAATATATACTTATAAATCATTCTTATGAATTTATTTAGTTAAGGCACGGCCCCAATTGATTTTCCAATCTCTATTCCCTTATCATTCTAGTCTTTACATTGTTTTATTTAATTTATCTAATTAAATTTTCTGAATAATGTTATTTAAAATTAAGGGTGTTACAACATATTTAATAGGTGAATAATTATATAATAAATACTAGATATGTGAACCTTCTTTTTATAGTAGTTGTAACTTTTCATGTTTCAAGGCAAATAATTTTTCATAAAAGTGCATTAAATCCAATTCTAAGCACACTCTCTTTTAGGAAGGGTGTTTATACTTAACACATGATTGGTGAACAGTGATAGGTGATCAACTTTGAGAGTTAATGATTGATAGGCTCACACTCTTCATGAGTCATTTGTCAAACACTCTTCATGAGTCATTTGTCAAGTACAAGCAAACTCTCCCTAAAGAGGTGTGCTTAGTATTTCTCTTACAAATTTCTTAACCACCTTTATCCTTTATCATGTAGATTTTTTATCCGAGAAACCCAACAATGCTTGTTTTTTGTTATTATAGCCATTCCAAAACTGAAGAGTGAGCAGATAATTTATTGCTGAGAGCAGCCTTAAGCATAGTTGGTGCAGCAAAAAGTTGCGTTGGAAGTGACATCATAATACTCTAAAGAGTACTAATCTTCCTTAAATTGAAACAAATTTAGCGATACATCTGCCTATTAAATAGCAGAGTAGCTTTTCGCCAGTGAATTATGGACGACCTCCTTTTAGGAATGACTTTGAATTAGAGAAACAGCAATCTCATGGATGCTAATATGATACAGTCGCATATACTATGAATTAATTCTCTATAATTCAGCTAGCAGATGGATGGCAGACCGAATAAGATAATCATATAATCGTTTGAAATGATGGAATGTTTGCTTAAGTTGGAATGTGAAATTCCGACTTCAACACTTTTTTCTTTTTTTATCTTTTCAAATATTAGAACGTTTACTATGCAACTGAAATGTTACTGGAAAAAAAAAGCGTGTCCACCGTTGATATTTTGTAGTCTTGCACCTTAAGTCTTTCATTGAGGGTTTGCCGTAAGTGTTACCAGGGACACGTAAGTAGGAATTTAACTTGCAATGGGTAGATTATGTGAGTGACCAAATAGAATGAAATTAACTAAACTACTTCAGTACAACTACTTTTGTTACATTCAAGCACACCAAATAACAAAGTTTAAGTGTTTGCATTAATATAGAGAATTGTCATGAACATCCATAGCAAAATAACGTACTAAATATTCTACTTAAAGTTGTGCTCTATGAAGTTCATGGAAATCAAATTCATCTACAATCGCCTCAATATCAATATTTTTGGCTATTTCTCCTTCTGTATATATTAACATGTGATTTCCAAGCAAATTGTCGTCGGTCTTATTGCGCATTGGTGTATTGATCAACTTCATAGCTGAAAATGCTTGTTTGATGATAGCAGTTGATACGCGGAGAGTTAAAGCAAGACAAATCAGTCTATGAACAAGAGAGTATCTTTCGTCTTTTTTGTCTCGACTAACTCCATATATAACTCTGAGAGTGTGACAATATTACAAAAGTAAGTATCAAGGTGTATATCTTGCTCGTGCTATTACAACCGGCGTCTTCATTAAAAAAATTATATCCAACTCACTAAAATTTTGAAGGTAGTATTGTTTTGCTAGCAAACATGCATCATTGACTTTTAGTGCTTTTAAGTTATTCTTTGGCTTCAAAACTTAGCTCAAACTTAAAAGTCCAACTGCTGTAAAAGGAAATCTTGTATTTAGCTCCAATATTTCGGTGTCAATAGTTTCATTTAATATATCCTAACGATAGTGATATTCTGTAGTTATTTCTTCATGTTGTTGACTAGAGCATCTAGTTTCTTCCAATTCCTACCAAATAGCGATAATTCAACCTTGATATGCTAACCATAAGATAGCTTTCACTGAAGTGATTATTCACAATTGATCTTTCTTTATTTCAATTTCAGATTGTAAAGTCGGCTGCTTTTCAATACTTTGTGAAGGGTTGTTCGAGTAATCCAATAAAGTTGAATGTAGTGAATTTGGATCTCCTTAATGCTTTTTGTGACAAAAATCTTTCCTTCAAATCTTTTTCAAATTAGGTGAATTTTACAATGAATGTGGAACTCCTTTAAGCTGGTATCTATTCTGCCAAAAGCTCACAAGCTATGTAAATTTTACCATCTACAAAATTTTAAATGGCTACCAATATTATAAATAGTGCTAAAACTCTGGATAAATCCCCAATCGAAGGATCCATATAGCAATAAAGCTAAGCAATCCCCAGTCGAACTTAATTTCTATATACAGGGCTAAAGGCAATAAAGCTATTGTTTTTATTACCAGTACTAAATTACCAAAGTTAGTGTTCTTTGAAAGGTGTAGCATTCAGTGAAAAGTACAAAGGAGAAGAAAGAGTAGAACATCATAATCAACTTACTAGCTGCAGATTGTTCGGGAGGGGAAGCAGGTGAGCAGTCGACTAGGAAGCATTAAGCTAGGGTTTCCGTTCTTTGATCGACAACGTCATCTTTTGTTTTCATGACCGAATCCAACCATGCTGCAACCTTGAATAAATTCAAGCCAACGCGGCGGACCACTTTGGTCCGAAAGTCAATTGGCACTTAGTCGTGCATGTATTTAGGTTGGAATTTTGAACCAGTGAGGTTGAACTGCGGTTCTTTTACTTCCCTCCTACTTTTTCACAGTATCATTCTCATCCTCTATACCGTTTCCATTTTTGAAAGAAAATAAAAATCTACATTATAAAGCCCATCATCGTTCATAATCTAAACAGCAAGCTACACTACTTTGTTCTTAGGTACTGCAAGCTCCTTCAAACCAGTGTGGGCATCTCAACTTCGTTGTCACTAAACTTCTGCTGCATACACAACTGCAGTTGTGTTGGTGAAATTTTACACTAAAGTAGTATACAACTTTGATTGCAGACGTTGAAGACCCTCTACAGTTCGTCTACCTAGCATTTTTATTTCAATATTTTTTGTGTATATCTTGTTTTTAAATTTGTAAATTTTCTATAAAACAATTAAACCATCAAAACAAATTTTAAGTCATCATGCTTCGTGAACACTTTAAGGTTATATTAAGATTACATAGCATTTCAAGTTTATATACAATCACACAATTTATAATCCTTTCTCTTTATTTTTGACACCAATAATTTTAGAGTTTTTATTTTTATATCATTTTTATTATTAGTTTTTCGTTGATCAAAATGTGCTAAAAGCTGCTTCTTATAGTTATTAAAGCATAACCTTGTATGTTTCTTCCTGGAATTGATAATATTTTTGTTGAATCTTCTTTTATTTGAGAATACGGGAATAATTTGAATGTAGGTACTATTTCATGTGTTGATTGAATTGGGTTGGTTGTATATTTTCGGGGTTGGGTTAGGTGATTCGAGTTAGGTTGAGGTTACAACACTACAAGAATGGCTCCGTTTAGCGATGGCATATAGCCGTCGGCGGCCGTCGCCAAAAGCCGCAACAAAATCACACGACGCAAGCAAAATAGCGACGACTTTAGCGACGACTTCATCGCCATATTCGCGTCGGTTAGCGTCGAAAACCTAGGAAAATGAGCTAGAGGCTTCAATTTGTGGTTGTTGTATTTGTAAGAATAATACTTAACGCTTGTTTTCAAATCAATATTATATTCATTTTAAATTTTTTTAGATAATCGATTTTAGTACAATATTTGTTTTTTTATATAAATTTCATAGCTTTTTAGAAAATCGATTTGAGTACATTATTTGTTGTTGTTATATTCATTTGTTAACTTATTGGAAAATTGATTTCAGTAACATATTTCTTGTTGTTATGTTCGTTTCTTAAGTTTAAAGAAAATCGATTTGAGTACAATATTTGTTCTTGTCATATTCATTTCTTAACTTTTTGAAAAATCGATTTGAATACAATATTTGTTGTTGTCATATTTATTTCTTGATTTTTTTACAAAATCGATTTCATTAGAATATTTGTTGTTGTTGTATTCGTTACTTAACTTTTTACAAATCGATTTTATTACCATATTTGTTGTTGTTATTTTCATTTCTTAACTTTTTGTTAACTAAATTATACACTTTGTAGCGTATTTTCAAACTCTTTTAACTAATAAAATTTTAATTTACAGATTTGGTAAGCTAAAATTAGAAGTTAGCACTAATAATAACAAATTAAAATAAATTAATTTTATACTAAGCACCAGCAGTTATAATTAACACACATTAATTAATTAAAGAATATTACTTATGTTTAACCGTACCTATTTAGGAGCATATTAATCAATAATTGTACACTAATTTTTGCGTAAACTGTAACAAACATCGTTTTTCACTATAACAAACATTCGTGTAAACTTATCAATAAACATATTAATCAATAATAATAATTTTCGAATTTCAAATCAATAATCAACTAATTTTCTAAATTAGGGTTTTATTTTTATCTCCAAATCAACTAATAAACTATACCATCATCTAATACCAATTAATTTAACCTATTCAAACCAAAAACACTAAATTTTTTATAAATAGGATTTAAAGTAATATATCTCAAAAATTGGGGATAAAGAGAAGGAAGAAGAGTGCGCAGCGGAAAGGGGTCGTCGGTGTCGGTTAGAGGCGGTTGGAAGCGGTTGGAATCGGCTGAAAGAAAATGAATATGACAAGAACATGAAAATGTATCGGCTGGAGGCGAATACTGAAATGTTCTCGGCTTCGCGGGTTATATTTAGTTTTGCGACGGCCACTTTTTTTAGCCGACGCAAACCGTTGTCACGACTTGTCACCAAGTGAAGCCGTTCTAGCAGTGCAAGTTCGAAACATGCAGGACATATGTCAATATGTAGTATAATTATATACACTCGTAGTATTACCATTGTATTGCATAAAAATATCCCGATTAAAAGGAAAAGAAAAAAGAAAAAGTTTGATATACTCACGTATCTCTTTATGTTCCTAAATAGCAAAATTGTGTTGTTTGTAGAGTTCAGGATCCTTAATATTTCAAACAAAAATTTCACTCATGTACATTGCCATTTTTTATACAGGAAACATCATGGGGATCAATAACCCTAGTAGATGCAGAAAAGCGGCTTCTAGCCAACGCTCTTCTAGACTTCTCAAATGAGCGCTTCATCCTCATATCCGAAAGCTGCATCCCTGTATACAACTTCCAAACCGTCTACAACTACTTGATAAATTCCATGCACAGCTTCATCGAATCGTACGACGAAGACTCGCCCCAAGGCCGCGGTCGGTACAGCCAAAACATGTACCCACTGATCAAGATCTCCGAATGGAGAAAAGGGTCTGAATGGTTCGAGCTCAGCCGTGAGTTAGCAGTAGCCATAGTTGCTGACTACAAGTACTACGAGCTCTTCGACAAGTACTGCAAGCCTTCTTGTTACCCTGACGAGCACTATATTACCACTTATCTCAATATTTTTTATGGGCCTTTGAATGCGAACCGGACCGTTACTTGGGTTGATTGGTCGAGAGGTGGGCCTCATCCGGCAACCTATGGGAAGGAGGCTATTACTGTGGAGTTTATGGAGTCTATAAGGCATAATAGGACTGCTTGTTCCTATAATTTTGAGCCTACTACTTTGTGTTACTTGTTTGCTAGGAAGTTTGCTCCCAATGCTTTGGAACCTTTGCTTGAGCTTGCTTCTTCGCTCATGGAGTTTTGAAGCTGTCTTTTTGATGGTGTTGTCTTGAAGTGAATTTATGGATGTTTTGTTCATTTTTTATTATAGCTGGTATCGTGTAGTTGTAGTGGTCAAAGGACTGGTGTATAGAAATTCTTTCAATCATGTAATCATTTTATCTGTACACGTATTTTTTGATGAATATGTAATACAACCTGGTACATGGACTTTCCTTTTTGCCTTTTCCTTTCTTTACTTTTTAAAATTGTTGGTTTGTGTTTGTATGGTTTTGAATCCAAAAACAGCAGGCCTTGCAAAGTTTATATAATCAAAATTTCAATAATGATGTTTACAAAAATGGATGTTTGGAGTAGCGGTTGTTAACAGAACATTACAAAAGTGTTACGAAACTGTTTGTACCAAAAATGAGCACAACACTCTTCGGAAGTTTTTGAAGAGATAAAAGTGAAGAATGAAAATTAAAACTGTGGGTTATCTAACAAAAACTCCAAATAACATAAAGTAAATTGCAAAGACAAGCGATTTAGAGTGGTTCGGCGTTTTGCCTACGTCCACTATGAAGTTTGATGATTTTATTGCTCGATACTTGAAGGTTACAGTAGTTTATAATGTAATACAACTGAATTTCTAAGTTAAGTCTCAGTCTAAAACAGCGGCGGTGTTCTGAAGTAGATCTGGCAGAATCTGGGCGCTCTTCAGTACTTAGAATTTTCCGACCTCTTTTCTGAATGACTAGGGGCTCTATTTATAGGTGTAGGATGCTGATATTTCGCCTAAAATGAGGGGAGACCAGTTCTGGTACGTCAGAGGGCCCACATGGCCGAAATCTGGAGATCCGGGCCCACTTTGGGATCGATTCGACCCTTGGTTCGAATCGATCAAGAAATCATCCAATCGAGCTGAAATTTGGTGTGAACATTCTTCATCATGTGCTTAAGCTTCTGTGAAAATTTCATGACATTTGGACTTGTAGAACTCGAGTTATGATCGATTCAAGTTGAAGATTTTCGCTTTCTGGAGTCGCTCGAATCGATCCGTTCGAATCGATTCTCCTTCACGTGAAGACAACGGCGTGGTGCGCATACTTCGGGTCAACCTTCTTTTACCTCCGAGTTTTACCGAGTCGTACCCGAGGTATTAGTTGCGTGGACATTGCGGATTCGAGGTTATCGATTCGAAGACGTGCTTCCTTCGAATCGATTGGACCAACGTTAGTTCGAATCGATCAGGGTATGCCACTATTGATCGATTCGAACTTATTTCAACAGGGTGGACTCGAAGGCAGTTTATCAGATGGAGTCGAAGCGACTAGCCTTTGCGGATTCGAAGGAAGGGATGCTCAATGGATTCGAACTATCGGGTTCGCTTGATGGAGTCGAAGCAATTCTCCTTTGATCGATTCAGCCTTTTCCTCATGGATTCGAGGCAATGCTTGTCTGATGGATTCGAACTAAGGATGGTCTACTCCATCTTTTGTCGACGATATCTTGAGCATACGAACTCGGATTGACTTGAAACTTGGATCGTTGGTTCCCACGGCTTTGCTTGACGTGCCTTATCAATTGTAGCCTGATCCGGACTCGAACAAATTTCGTCGATATCCATAGCGATCCTTGCGCGTAACCGATTTCCGAGACAATCTGTCACCGGTCTCTAGTCAAATCCTTGGTGTCACGGCCTTGCCAAAAGGCGGGATAACATTTGCCCCCCAAAGTACGTCTTGTGTAAACATGACGTGCTTTGAAAAGTTGTAATCTCTCACTGGACGGCTATGACATGCTTTACCGAAAGTTGCATTCTATATCGCAGTAATCGACCGTCGTATAATTGTGACTGGCTGTTAGGTTTTTGAGTCATGACGAGATGAACATTTGATCCCTGTTGAAGCCGGTCAGTTGTACCGGGAGGCGAATCGTCATATTTCTTCTATATATACCGGGGTCCTATTCATTTCTCACTTTTTTACCTTCGCTTTGATTTCCTGTATCTTCGAATCGATAAAAAACCTTGCAAACAAAGCCATTCGTTCTTCTTCGAATCAACCCAACCCTTTCCATTTTCAACTCATATTTAGGTAGGCGATTCGACTAAGTACCTTATGTCTTGGGCTCTGATGAATTTTTCCTTATCTCACGCTCGTATTGATCTGGAGGGAGTCGAATCCAGGGATGAAAAGAGAGACAACTTTTTCGTATCGATCTTGAATAGTGTTTTTCGAATCGATCTCAAATGACCAGCTTTTCCGTGGTGCTTGCATCGATTCGTGGAGGTATGTCGATCGAATCGATTATAGGTAGTGAATTGATCGTATTGACCCGAAGTGATCGATATGAGAAGTTGTGGGATATTCGCCCACGATCGATTCGAAGATTATACCAATACAATCGATACGAGGATACGTTAGTTGATATGTTGTTTTTCCAGAGATCGATTCGAAAAGTAGACTTGTAGTGGATTCGAAAGTTTTTGCCTTCCACCGTTCCAATTCGAACTATATCGATCCGAAGAGTATCGATTCGTTCAGGATCGATTCGAACGGTATCGATTCAAGCAGTATCGACTCGAACGCACACTTCTCAGATCGATTCAAAGCTTCATGGATTCGAACCTTGATTGATACTAACGAGCTCCCATGGATACAAGTACTTCATATAATTACTGCCATGACTCCGACGAGCTTCATCGTTGCATATTTGGACTAAGTTGTTGTGCATATTTGACTGCCTTTCGTAGCTCGTCGATGGAACCGTAACTTTGAAAAACCAATTTGAACTAAGCAATCATGAATTCTGGGCAATATGTTTTAAGACGGTCAGCGATGACGGTCATTTTAACCAACTTCATAATTTCTGAAGCTTGCATCTTGTCTTCAGTTTTGTTGAATCCGTTAAGTAACGCACAGCACTTGCACTACACGGCACGTTCATACACTTCACACTGGGGAATGCACGGGCTCTTTATGTACTTAACATTTCTTTATGATGAGTTAGTTAATTATGGAATCTTCGAGCTCCCAACAACAAGAGGTACGGAGCTCGACTCCTCCAGTGCTTGAGATTCCCGATATTCCTGCCGATGCGATCGATCCAGCTCCAGATGAATTGCCAGAGGCAATATTTATTGAGGACCCCGTTGACTCTGTCCAATCTAACATTTCCGAATCCTTATTGGGCCGAATTTGCTTGAAACATAACATATCTCTGGACGATGTGTTATTACCCAGTGCCGCTGATAGACCGCACAATCCGCCCGAAGGATATACAACTTTCTATCGTCATGCTTGTGCGGCCGGAACTCTCCCTCCTTTCAATCAATATATCAGAGGGATGCTATCATATTTAGGAATCGCTCCTTCACAACTTCATCCCAACGGGCACGCGTTGCTGAACAGTGCCTTTGTTATATTTATGGACTGTCTCTTTCGCCCGCCAAGGCCAACTGAGATTAGACATATATTTAACTTCAAGAGTAGGGGTGATAGTCCGTCTTTTACATTTCTGGAGGCAGTTAGGAATTGCCAAGTTGTAGTTGGAGCTTGGACCCGACTGAGTTATTTCAAGAACGAATGGTTCTATGTTCGATGCCCTCCGGGTTTCGCTAGGCGATGGTTGTCTAGACGTAAGCGCCGTAACCTGTTCTCTTGACCGATAACTTTTTGGCGTTAGTATTGACATCTTATTTCTTTCACAGCCATTATCTCCAGACCCGATGGAGGGCACTTCAGGGGTATAGTCCGAAGTCTTCAAGAAGTTCCGAGTGAGCTAAGACATATCGACTCGGTGATGGATGACTATAACTTAAGGACTCTTGGTCTGATCGAAATCAATCAAAGTATAGCTATCGAAGGGTTGGCAAAGCCTGCCTCCAAGAAGGAGAACAAGAAGAAAACCAAGAAGAAAACGGCAAAGAAACCGCTCGGAATCACCATAACCGAAGCGAGTGACGAAGATAGAACCCATACAGATTCGGAGCCGATGGCTGATCTCTCGGGAAACTTTGAAGAATCGGGAGAAAAACGGAAAGGCAAGGCCGCCGTTTCCAAAAAACTTAAGTCCAAGGGGGGGAAATCTGTAGATGTGTTTCCTCCCGCTTCCGGAGTCATGATTTCTGAGGCCGCCCCTTCTCATTCGAGAGATTCTTTCAAAGGGCTTGACGATATTCCTATCCCAGATTATATATCGATCTCTCATAATCCTGGGTTGGAGGAATTTCAAGATGTCCTAAATATGAACGAGCCCTTTCCTTTAAGTGCGGTCAACACCTCCGGTCGGCTTGGGGGTTTACACATTTACACACACTTCCACAGCACTTCATGACTTTTGCATAGTAAATGTTGGGCAAATTAGCAACACCTGACCGAATAGCATTCATATCCACTCCATCCCAATACCAAATCACCTTCTTTCCACATGCTGCCGAATCAACTGCCAAACGAACCCATTCGGCGTCACCCCACCGATCCAAACCAACCTTCATCCGGCTTCACCCAACCAACCACCGGACCAACCTTCATCCGGCTTCACACAACCTTCATCCGGCTCCACACAACCAACCACCGGACCAACCTTCATCCGGCTCCACACAACCAACCACCGGACCAACCTTCATCCGGCTTCACACAACCAACCACCGGACCAACCTTCATCCGGCTTCACCCAACCAACCACCGGACCAACCTTCATCCGGCCTCACCAAACCAACCACCGGACCAAGCATTACCGGTCCAACCCATCGCACTCCCACCACCGAACCATGGGATGCCGAACCAAGGTGTGCCAGGCCAGATTGCATCAGCCCAGGCCCACCAGCAGCTATGTACGTCCAAGACCCCTGCTCCCAACCTCACTCTACAAATAAAGGGGCATGGATACAACAATGGGGACAAGTTTGAGAGCTCAAGCACGGAAGGAACTTTCAAACAACTTTCTTTTACTTGTATTAAAGCTTTGTACTTGTAATCAAAAGAAGAGAAGAGAAATAACATATAAAGTGGACGTAGGCACATTCTAGCTGAACCACTATAAATTTGCGTGTCTTTTTACAGTTTAGCCCCTGCTTTTCATATATTTGCGTAAACCACTCAAATCGCTAAGAACAACATAAGATCCACTAAATTATACAACTTTGAGGTGTTTGTCCATTTTTTGTGCAAACATTTTTGGTGCTTTCACTGAGAAGATAGAAACTCGAAGCTTCAGCTTCATCTACTTAACGAGTTTTCCTAACAGCATCGTCCGCCACTTGGAAAACATGCCTCCCAAACAGAGAAAAGATGTTAACAAAGGAAAAAACATCGCATCCAGTAGCCTTCCTGATCCAGCTGCCGCGAATCAAGTAAATCGTCCTCCTCCAGCAACGGCAACAAATGAAGGACAGGCTAACCCAACCACTCCTGCCACAGGACAGCCCGCAGCAATTACTAGGGCAGATTTGGATAGAGTTGTTGTTGAAGTAACTAACCGCTTCACGTCCCAGCAGGAAGCCTTGGTGGACCATCTCATGTCACGCTTGAGGGACGCTGAAGAATCCAACCGCAACACTGAATCATGGGGCGAGTCCCAGTCTGGAGGATCTCAGAGACAGCAAAGATCTTCCTTCTTCGAAGGAGCTAACGGCAGGAGTAGCCGTGGTAGGAGCCGAGACCGAGCCCAGCCCGAAGTTAGGCCTGAGGAAACGTTTGGTGCCGAACCCAACGGGGAAGGTACCGGGCGAAGGTCAACTGCAGCTGAGCCTGTCATGCTGCCTAACCATAGAAACACCAGTGAACGGGGCCGAGCTAGAGTTCAGCCCGAAGTTGGACCCGAGGAAGTGCTTAGATCAGAACCCAACAGGGGAAGATCAAGGCAAGGGCCAACTGTAGCTGACCCAAGCATGCTCCCAGAAGATCAAAGGCAGCCACTGGAAAATATGAGGAATGATAGACGATACCATCCCTACAGGTTGTCTGGACGGAATCAACCCCACAAAACAGAACCAAACTCATTTCTGTCCGCTCCAAATTCTGATGAAAGGATGGCGCGCTTATTCAGAGAGTGTGTCCAACGGGAGCAAAGAGATCGAGGGATAGGCGCTAGGGTAACCAGCCCTTTCGCCCGCAATGTCGAAATTGCTATCACCCCCCGAGAATGGAAGATGCCAACAATGGAACCCTACAAAGGAACCTCCGATCCCGTTGTACACTTACAGAGGTACACGCAGCATATGCTCATGAGTGGAGCAACAGAGGGAGTACTGTGCAAATGCTTCCCGCTCTTCTTAGCAGATCTTGCTACCTCCTGGTTCTGTCATCTACCCCAAGGATCCATCAGCTCATGGGAAATGTTGAAAGAAAAGTTCATCAGTCAGTTCCGCATTCATGTGGAGCAACCTAAGGACGCTTATTCCTTATCCAGCGTCAAACAGAAACCTGGAGAAAAGCTGCAGCAATACCTAACCAGATTCAACGCCGCAGCAGCCGCAGTTCAAGATGCCGATGAGAAGCTTATCCTAATGGCCCTCTGCAGTGGGGTGCATCCGGACACTAAATTTGCTAGAAGATTGACAAAAGAAAAACCAGCTACTTTACCCGATTTCTTCCATGAAGCCGGGAAATACATGAGGCTTGAGGATGCTGCCATTGAGGGGCAGTCAGGACAGCAAAGTAAGACGACCCATGGCAACGTCCCTGCTGTGGCAAGGGACGTTCGAAGAAATGATTCCAGAGATAATGCTGGGGGCAAGAAAGTAGAAAAACGCCTATATCGGCCAGGACCAAGATTCGACTCTTACACCCCTTTGAACGAGACCGTCGAAAACATCTTCCTTGCCACCCAAGGCGAAGTTAGATACAAACGCCCACCATACAAGAAGGAATCAGATAGCGCACAGAAATCTGGAAAGTTCTGCCGCTTCCACGAATCCCACGGACATGATACCAACGAATGCCATCATCTCCGAGATCTGATTGAGGAACACATCAGAAGAAAGAAACTGGAACGCTATGTAAAAAGTCAAGACAGGACTCCAGCTCCTGCCAATGAAAACCCAAGGCTACCCTCACCAGGGACCGGCAGAGGCGACCGCAACGCTAGCAGCTCTAGTCAAGAGAAGATAGTGGTCCATACCATCTCAGGGGGTCCGCACATCGCAGACAGAAGTTGGAAAGAGATGGAAAGATATGGGAAGTCGCTTAAAGACAATAGGGACTGTGTCAATACGGTTGTAGAAGAGCGCCACCCAAAGCGGAAAGAAAGTGATGACATCACATTCAGTAAACGCGACCTAGAAGGAAGACAGTACCCTCACATGGATCCCATGGTTATCTCTGCTCGACTTGGTCCCGCCGAAGTTTACCGAATCCTGGTAGACACTGGAAGCTCTGTAAATATCCTGTTCAAACACGCATTCAACAAAATGAGGCTATCAATGAAGGATGTATCTCCCTGCGATAAACCACTACACGGTTTCACTGGAGATGCGAAAATGCCCATCGGGCAGCTGGATCTCTTCGTTGAAATTGTAAGCCATCCCCGCTCCGTTATAAGGAAACAGACGTTTGTGCTGATAGAAAACCATTCGGCCTACAACGCCTTCCTAGGAAGACCAGCCTTATCTGACTTCCAGATTGTCCTAGCCCCGTGGTGCCTGAAAATGAAATTTCCAACAGACAATGGGGTAGGGGAAGTGGAAGGAGACCAGGATATTGCACGAGACTGCTATGTAACCGAACTTCGCAACAACCACAGGAAAGATAAAGGGAAAGGTGCAGAGATTGCCCTCTGCACAAAAAGCCTTGAAGCATAGCAACTAAAGAAAGCCCCTCCTCTTCGATACACCAGCGACCCTTTCAATGAATTAGACCCTAGGGACAAAGAGGAGGAGGCCACCGCCGAGCCTGCGGAGGCTATGGAGTTTATATCTGTGGACAAGCATGACCCAAGTAGGCTACTGAAAATTGGGTCCCAGCTGAAAGCTGAACTGAAGGAACAACTCATTGATTTCCTCCGCCACAACTTGGATGTATTCGCTTGGTCACACGCTGACATGACCGGAATCTCCCCCGACATAGCGTGCCACGCACTAAACATTGATCCTACCAGGGCGCCTGTAAAACAAAAAAAGAGAAGTATGGGGGCAGAGCGATCAGCAGCCCTCGATGAAGAAGTAAAGAATCTACTCGCCAATGACTTCATACGAGAAGCTATTTACCCAGAATGGATCGCCAACCCGGTACTAGTAAAGAAGGCTAATGGGAAGTGGCGGACCTGCATTGACTTCTCCAACCTAAATGACGCCTGCCCAAAGGATTGCTTCCCGCTTCCCAGAATCGACCAACTTGTAGACAGCACAGCCGGGCACGAACTCCTGTCTTTTATGGATGCATACTCAGGATATAACCAAATTCCTATGCATGCTCCTGACCAAGACCACACTAGTTTCATCACCGACCGGGGTTTGTACTGCTACAAAGTGATGCCCTTCGGACTTAAAAATGCAGGAGCCACCTACCAGCGCCTCGTCAACAAGATGTTCGCAGGGCTAATAGGACGAACAATGGAAGTATATGTAGACGACATGCTGGTAAAATCACGGAAAGCCAAAGATCACGTAAGCCACCTGGGCGAAATGTTCCAGGTACTTCGACAGTATGGAATGAAGTTGAATCCACTAAAGTGCTCCTTCGGAGTGTCATCAGGAAAATTCTTAGGATTCATCGTCCATGCCCGAGGGATAGAAGCAAACCCTGAACAAGTCCGAGCATTAAGGGACATCAAGATACCTTCCACCCGAAAGTAAATGCAAAGCCTAAATGGAAAAGTGGCTGCCCTAAGCCGATTCATCTCCAAAGCAACGGACAAGTGCGTCCCCTTTTTCGAAGCTCTAAAGAAAGATAAAGGAAAGTTCGAATGGACGGACGAATGCTTGACCGCTTTCCTTAACCTAATCGAACACCTCCAGAAACCACCGGTACTCTCGACCCCAAGCGAAGGCGAAGAATTATACCTATACCTTGCTGTGTCATCTCACGCTCTAAGCGCTGCCTTGGTAAGGGAAGATAACCGCACGCAACGACCAGTTTACTTCGTCAGTAAAAGGTTTACTGGGGCAGAAGTCAGATATCCTAAGCTTGAAAAGTTAGCATACTGTTTACTAATCACTTCACGAAAGCTACGTCATTACTTCCAATCCCATTCCATCAAGGTTCTAACCGATCAACCACTAAGGCAGGTACTCCATCGTCCCGACACTTCCGGGCGACTACTTAAATGGTGTATTGAGCTGAGTCAATATGATATCACCTATCACCCTCGCACCGCCATCAAGGGACAAGCCATGGCTGATTTCATTGCAGAATTCACTACCAACGAGGATAAGGAGCAACCGGAAATAACAGAAGATACCAAGTGGAATCTCTTTGTGGACGGTGCATCTAACGAACAAGGCTCGGGGGCAGGTGTGGTAATAATCACTCCCAGGGGAAATAAACTGCACTATGCTATAAGGTTAGAGTTCGCTGCCACCAACAACGATGCAGAATACGAAGCAGTAATAGCCGGATTAGAAATTGCTATCGAGATCGGAGCCAATTCTTTGTGTCTTCACAGCGATTCTCAGCTTATTGTTAATCAAATACTAGGGGAATTCCAAGCTCGAGAAGAACGACTCATAGCATATCTAAAGAAGACCAAGTTACTTCTCAGCCGATTGGACCACTACTTAGTCAAACACATCCCTCGGGAAGAGAACCAAGAGGCCGACGAATTGGCAAAGCAAGCAAGTATGAGAGACGTCGCCATCTTCGGGGCAGTAACTGTCTCAAAGCAAATGATCCCAAGTTTTGAGCAAGTGAATCTGATAGCTGCAACCGAAGAAGCAACTTGGATGACTCCCATCCGAGACTACCTACAAAATGGCACACTACCCGACGGGCGTAACGAAGTCAATAAAATCTTGAGGAAAGCGTCCCGCTACACAATACAAGGAGACATCCTCTATCGGCGCGGGTTCTCTAACCCATTATTAAGGTGTGTCGCCGGAAGGGAAGCCAAGGAAATCTTATCCAACATTCATCAAGGAAGCTGCGGAGATCACACCGGAGGGCAAACGTTAGCAAGAAAGATACTCCGATACGGATATTTCTGGCCCACCTTAAGCAAGGACGCCTTAGATTTCGTCAAGAAGTGTGACAGATGCCAAAAATTTGCTAAGATCCCTCGGCTACCAACAACCGAAATTACTCAGATGACCAGCCCTTGGCCCTTTGCAGTATGGGGAATTGACTTAATCGGTGAACTGCCAATGGGTCGAGGCGGCACCAAATATGCTATAGTAGCAGTCGACTATTTCACCAAATGGGTGGAAGCAGAACCTCTAAATAAAGTATCTTCAGCGAAAGTTATCAACTTCTTAATCAAAAATGTTCTGTGCAGGTACGGAGTCCCACTAAAAATCATATCAGACAATGGACTTCAGTTTGACAGCGAGGAATTCGCCAACTGGTGCCAAGAACACGGAATTCACAAAAGCTTCTCATCCGTAGCATATCCCCAAGCAAACGGACAAGTCGAAGCAGTCAACAAAATTCTGAAAACTCTGATCAAAAAGAAGCTCGAAAAGTCAAAGGGCGCTTGGGTGGATGAACTCCCTACGGCACTATGGGCCTACCGCACATCTTTCAGAACATCAACAGGGCACACTCCTTTCTCTTTGGCATACGGATCGGAGGCTATGCTCCCAGTTGAAACCATTGTGCCTTCCCACCGTAGGATCCACTATAACCCAGAAGAAAACGAAGAGCTCCTCAACATGTCTTTGGATCTAGTCGAGGAGAGAAGGAATGATGCAGTCCTAAAAACAGCAGCCCACAAGCAAAAGGTGGCAGCACAATACAACTCCAAAGTCAAACATCGTACCTTACGAGAAGGGGATCTTGTCCTCAAGCGAATCTTCCCTCGCCCCGGAGCACTAGACCCAATCTGGGATGGACCATATGTAATTCATAAAGATCTCCACAACGGAGCCTATATTTTGTCAACAGTGGACGGAGAGGTGTTCCAGAGGGCATGGAACATCCAACACCTCCGTCGATACTTTTCTTAACTTGTATTGCCCATATGAAGTGAATTAACAAAGAGAATCAGTGGACGTAGGCATTTTTTCGTGCCGAACCACTTTAAAAAAAAGCCTTGTCTCTTTTTTAACTTGTTTCTTTGTATCTTGGCTGCTTGTTAACTTTATCCTTTTCTGTTGAACAAAATCCTGAGCATATAGCATTTCTATTCAAAGCACTCCACAATGCAACTTCACGTGGACAAGCCCCAACAGGTACTATGCGAATCTATGCCCTCGCCAATGAGACACTTTTGCTCCAGCATCCCTCTGCTGCGGGTTAACTCATTGCTCGCGACGGCCCTTAAAGCCAACTGTAATGAGCCGATTATAAGCCACCGAGAAGGCCGACTATAGCCGAGGCAGCTCATTACGGCGTTAGGCTCGCCGGCGACTGTGAACCGATTATAAGCCCCAACATAAGGTGTGGCCAGCCAGGGGCAGTTCACAGTTGACGATCGGCACCCACGCTAGCCGGCCACAGTAAGTCGAATAATACCCATGAGTACGGGCCATAATGGCCCGGGTAGTTACTGTGCGCGATCTCGGCTCCGGTGTGTCTTAAGTGCGGCTGTGGTAAAAAAGAATTAACTCCCCGCGGAGGCGTAAGATGGGTGACAAATGTCTCCAAGACCCACAGCTAGGGAAAGTGACTACAAAACCCGTTTGCCACGAACTTAAGCACATCGAAGGCCTTCCGTGACTGGAAGTTTTACTATTTCACATATTTCAATTTTACTTAAAAAACTTTCCTCCTATCCTCTATAACAAACCATAAAGTACAGGATGCAGGGTAAGAGATACCCGCCAATGGATGCAGAGATTCACAATCAGATGGCAGGGCAGTCAACTGCTTTCCATGCTTGGTCATACAAGATATTCGAAACTGCCATTTACAAACAGAACATGAAAGGCGGTATTTTCTTCCTTTATGTACAAATGCATGACTATAATTTAATTTTTTCACACCGCACGCTAACATTGCAAGTCATGAGATTATGATTTAAAACCAGAATCTGACATCAAACACAATTTAATTACAAGAATATACATAGCTACATTTCTCATACGATATGTCGAAATAGCAACAAATATTCAAGAAACGACAAAATCAACTTGAGCTAAAAAATTACACGTCAAGAATAATGTTATTACAAGTAGCAAGAATTACAACTTAGAAGTTACTCTACTGTCTTGAGACTAACAGATACAACAATGCCAAGCCTACAAAAAGAATTTTTCAGGTTCAGTCATGGAGCTGGTTGCGTCGAAGTCTTGTCCTTGTTCTTTTGCCCGCCTGTCCGGTCATAAAAAGGATTCATTAGTGATGAGTAACCAAGTTAACAGAAAGACTAGAAAGGAAGACTTACCAGTACTAGCTTCTTGACCATCCTGGTCGTCATCCTCTACCTGCACACCCGCCTCTTCAGCAGCAAGCAGCCGCATACCCTCCTTTACCGCCACTTTCTCCTCCTTGGTGAACTGGGCAGTGACCACATCCATACTGAAGACCGTTCCACCCTCTTTATCTGCATCAGCCTTAGCCTCCTCCAAAGCCCGAAGATATGTCTTGGCCATGACTCTGGGATAATCATCCATCCAAGAGAGGTTACCCTGCTTCCAAGTCCGGAAATACATGTCCTGGAGCATGTCATCCATCATTCCTTCGTTCTCCTCAAACTCCCTCATCCGGGCATCGGAGGCCGACAACCTTTCCACGGCAGCATCTCTCTCCAGTCTGTATCTCGAGCAATCAGCTTGAAGGGACCTCCGCATCACCTCCATCTCTTCCCACAACTTAGCTTGAGCAAGCTCTGCAGCCTCAAGCTTCTCGGACAATTCCTCCACCTGCTCGAGATCCGCTCTCCGAACCTCATCCACCGTGGTAATAGCCATGTCAATCCGCTCTTTGCAAGCAGCTTCCATTTTCCGCAATTCGGCCCGACTGGCCTCTTCCATGGTTCTCCTTAATCGCCCAGTAGCAGCCTCATGCTGAGAAATCTGGATAGCCTGATCCGCAAGCTGCTTGGCCTGATCCGAGACCACCAATCGAAGTCGGATATTGGCGCTCCCTATCTCCTCTCCGGCCTTAACCAGCCGAGCGTGATGCCCCATCAGCTTCTTGGCCTCCTCTGCCACCCGATCAATATTAGCTTTGGCCTCGTCTCCCATAGTGACTATACGAGTGGTGAGTAGATCGAGGTCTAAGGACTTGGCTTCGTCAAGTACTCGTACCATGGGGTTACGGGGGAGAAGGTGTTCACCAGTAACTTCGTCAAAAGTAATATCCTGAGAACCTGGATCCAGATCAGGATGACCCGCGAATGGATTACGGGCCAAGTCGGGACGGTCGATATGAATAACAGAAGGGTTTCCGGACGGGTGTGGAGAGGGTACAAACTCGCTACCCTCCTCAGTAATATCATGAATAGGCTGAGCCGGAGGCTGAGGACCGAGCGAAGTTTCGGATAAAGGATGACTCCTCTTCCTCTGCTGAATACCCTCTTCGATGACCCCAAGAAGAGGACGGTACCCGACTACATCCCCGGAGCGTTGGGCTGAGGGCTTCGGCTTAGCAGAAATTTTGGAAAGTTTATATTGCTCGAGCCTGTGTCGAAGGTCTGAAGCTTTGGGCGTCTTGCCTGCTCCTGATATAAAGAACAAGTGTCATAATCTTACATTACTATATGATTCAAGAAACGCGGTAGATTACAAGTTAGAAAAGGAAAAGAAACACAGCTGTGGTTGTACAAACCCTGGGGAGGAGTGGGATACTGCAATAAGTCCTGGATTTCATTCCAGGACGGGAGCGGGTCATAAAATATTCCTAAGTCCCTATCATTAGTGAAGCATGCAGGGGTCAAGAGTTCACCTTGAGTCGTCAGAGCCACCTTGGCCGGAATAGTCGGAGAAGACTCACTTGCACCAGTCCCGGTTTTGTCCGCCTCCCCGGTCTTCTCTACCAAAGCCGGATCATCACCCAACCCCTCAAAAGCTTGACGGAGAGCATCATCCGTCCACTCTTGCATCTCGCCTACTTGCCCAGAAGACAGAGCCCTGGAACCATCACCACCCTGTCCATCGCCACCCTCGTCACCAAGACGCTCAACGTCACTTCCGCCCTCCGCCTCACCTCTTTCCTCCTCCGCGTCTATCTCCCCCTGAGTAAGTGGACAATTGCTGGGAGAAGGACCGTCTGACCTCTTAAGTTTCTTACCTCCAACGGCTGGAGGTTTCGTGAATGGTTTTCTCTTTCCACCCTCTGCCGCAACGCCTCCCTTGGCCTGAGCAGCCGCCCTCTCTTCCGCCGTTTCCCTCAACTTAACTACAGACTGCTGCGGAAGGATCAAGTTATATTCTAGAAGGATCGCATTTCTAATCAAGTAAGCAGATGATCTGTATTTCCCAAGAATGCCTTCTATCTCCGCCGCCGTCTGAACCAGGCGGTCAGTCTCCACAACCGGAAAGCCACCTGTCGCTAGCAAAAATGAGAAAGTATGAGAAGAAGCATCGCAATCAGGATAGAAATTATAAGTAAAAGCATCAACTTACATCCAGAGGTAAAGCGCCGGATGGAGACGGAGTCGTCCCTAACAAAGAACCACTCTTTCTTGAACATGCTGAATTTGGAATAAAGGTCCAGGACCGGCTTGAAGGTCACAGCAGATTCCAAGTTAATATATGGGGACCCCTTCTTGTAGCCCCTTAAATTGTACAAGTACCGGATCTCCCGGTTGGAGGGAGCGCGACCATACTTCCTCCGAAAAATAACGAAAAGGCTCACCAGTATGGCATAAGAGTTGGGCTGAAGCTGGAATGGGGCCACCTTCAGGTACGTGAGGAAGCTGACTATCCAAGCATTGAGAGGAGGGATAGCACCACACATGCAATGGTACCTACTATAAGCAAAGTATCCTTCGGGAGGACTGTATGGCATGACTCCTGGACCCGGCAGCAGCATGAGGGCTCTATCAATCCCAAAGGAACGAGATATAACATCGAGTTGCTCCTCTTTGAGAAAGCTAGGAAAGCAGTCAGGCGGGGAATCCAGCAACTCCTGGGGACCATATCCATCCACTAATGACCTCGGGGCGGGCCCATGACGCTCCGATCCTGATTGAGCTGGGGGCACGGCCGAGGACTCTCCTTCACCCCCGGATCTCCTCTTATCTGATCGAGTTTCAACTCTTCGGGACATTATCTGCGCGCACGAAAGCGAAAGATATGATTGTTATAACAAGAAGTACAGAAATATAACCGAGCAAGTATATATAAGCATAGGATGTTGTTCAAGATTCAAAGTCCATTCGGCATTAGAAGTTTAAATTTCATTCGGTGTTGAAAGCTTCGGAGGTCATTCGGTGGTACACCACGTATCTCATTCGGCGCTCAACACCCAAACCTCGTCGCCTTCGTTCGGCGAAGGAAAACGTACCTGGTTCGGTGCTTGTTTGGTTCGGTCCTTCTGGGTCGGTGCTTGTTTGGTCCGGTCTTTGTCTGGATCGGTGCTTGTTTGATTCAGTCCTTGTATGGATCGGTGCGAAGTTTGATTCGGTCCTTGTCTGGATTGGTGCTTGTTTGATTCGGCGCTCAAACTCACTCGGCTCTCTCTGATTCGGTAAGGGACAACAAAGCAGGTATAGCCTCTATTTATAGAAGTGCACGGTATAGCCGGAATAACCGAATCAACACCTGGAACCAACTGGAACCATACCAAAAAAAAAAAAAAGGGGGAACAAAGCGCAGTACATGCAACACACGTACCCCACTTTGGGGGGCAAATGTTGGGCAAATTAGCAACACCTGACCGAATAGCATTCATATCCACTCCATCCCAATACCAAATCACCTTCTTTCCACATGCTGCCGAATCAACTGCCAAACGAACCCATTCGGCGTCACCCCACCGATCCAAACCAACCTTCATCCGGCTTCACCCAACCAACCACCGGACCAACCTTCATCCGGCTTCACACAACCTTCATCCGGCTCCACACAACCAACCACCGGACCAACCTTCATCCGGCTCCACACAACCAACCACCGGACCAACCTTCATCCGGCTTCACACAACCAACCACCGGACCAACCTTCATCCGGCTTCACACAACCAACCACCGGACCAACCTTCATCCGGCTTCACCCAACCAACCACCGGACCAACCTTCATCCGGCCTCACCAAACCAACCACCGGACCAAGCATTACCGGTCCAACCCATCGCACTCCCACCACCGAACCATGGGATGCCGAACCAAGGTGTGCCAGGCCAGATTGCATCAGCCCAGGCCCACCAGCAGCTATGTACGTCCAAGACCCCTGCTCCCAACCTCACTCTATAAATAAAGGGGCAGGGATACAACAATGGGGACAAGTTTGAGAGCTCAAGCACGGAAGGAACTTTCAAACAACTTTCTTTTACTTGTATTAAAGCTTTGTACTTGTAATCAAAAGAAGAGAAGAGAAATAACATATAAAGTGGACGTAGGCACATTCTGGCTGAACCACTATAAATTTGCGTGTCTTTTTACAGTTTAGCCCCTGCTTTTCATATATTTGCGTAAACCACTCAAATCGCTAAGAACAACATAAGATCCACTAAATTATACAACTTTGAGGTGTTTGTCCATTTTTTGTGCAAACAGTAAACATTGCTTTATCGGATCCTAACCCGTAATTCTTCTTTATCGCAGGTGAAATGTCAGGCAGAGGCTCCACTTTGGATAGGCTCCGGAACGTGCGCCAATCTTCTCCATTTTATGATTCCCGCAGGAGAGAGACAGATAGGGATCATGGGCGAGGCTATTCAAGTCAAGAACGTTATGATAGAGATAGAGATTACTCGCGTGGCCGTTCTGGCCATGATTACTCTGACAGAGACCGGGGATACCAGTACTGACCCCGATCTCGCTCTCCTCCGCCTCCTAGGGCCCCAGTTGATCTTCCCGGGCCTTCTCAACATCAACAGCCGCCTTCTCAATCTTCTCGGCCTGATACTCAGCAGCCAAGAATGGAACCGACAACGGCTGCTATAATAGAACAAGCTCCGGCTGAGTTGTCAAGTGAGGGAGCCATCAAACTTGCGCAAATGAAAAGAGATTTTCCTGAAATTTGTATGGATGCTTATGTCTTCCCTCCTAATCTTAAAAGAATTCCTCCGGATGCTGAGAACATTGCTCATAATTATATCCGTGACTTCTATGCTCAGTATAAGGAGTGGTACAAAGCGGCAGCGAAAGCATCGAGGGTAGCTTTCGACCGGGCGAGAATTATTGCTGAGCGCGATGCTAACATTGTTAAACAGAAACGTATTATTCAGGTTCTTCAATCCGAAATGGAGACGCTCCGGAAGTCAGAGCTTGAAGCACTTCAGAAACATGAGGATGCCGTGGCCAAAATGGCGAGGATGCAACAGGAACACTGCGCCACGGTAGAAGAGATGGGCCACCGCAACACCACCATTGCGGCTGAGCGAGACTTAGCCGTTAAAGAGCTGAACGAGCTCAAGGCCAAATTTGCCGAAATGGTGAAGGAGAAGGATGACGCAAACGCCACTGCACAAGAGGCTTGCGACCAAGCAGTATCTCTCAGGGCCGAGCTTGCTGCGGCGGCGGTCAAGACTAAGTCTGCGGAAGCAGAAATCCAAGAAAAGATTTTGGAGGAGAGGTCCAGGCTTGATGTTGAGTTTGATGATCTCTTGGTCACGTACAACGCTAATGTTCTGGAGCACAGAAATTTAGCGTGGCTGGGAGATGACTCCATGATCCTGTACAACGCCTGGACCCGGCTGGTGGATGAGAAGAGAGCAACGCATCCAGATGAAACACTTGATGACTTTGAGTTGGAGATGCGTTTGCTCACCGAGGATGAGAGGAAGGTCCTTCATGAGGCGGTGATCTCTATGGCGAAAGAAAAGCTTGGTGTTCAATCTCTAGAGACAGGCGAAGGCTCGGGGATCGCGCATCACGAGGCAAGTGTTGAAGCTGTAATTCCAACATTGCCCGAAACCACTGGTGCGGTAGATCCCCAGTCCATTCCTGCATATAATCCTGACCAACCGCTATTATCTTCCGCCGATGATTCTGCCCACGTTTCGGTCCAGACTAAGGAAGGTATTTGAACGCTTCCCGTATTTTAGTTGTGAAGAACCTTAAGCAACACACTTGGCTAACAATCTTCGCTTTGTCGCATTTCAGTGACTGAAGTCGTTGTTTCTCCGCCTCTTGCACTATCAGTTCCATATCAAACACAAGGGGTTGTTTTTACTGAAGTCGTCACGACTTCTACCTTGGTCGGCGAAGAGGGAGAGGCAAATATGTTTTCTTTCAGCGCTCAAATGATTGAGGAGCTTCTTAATGAACCCATCAATCCCTCCGTCAACTCGTCCGATGCTATGAGTGGGGCTGCTCTGGCCGTTAGTTCGTCTATGCCAGCTACTGGTACATCCGGTGTGGCCCAAGCATCCCGCGAGGACGAAGTTCTTGTTGAGATTGACGCCGAGATGGCAACAGGGGCTGCTGGTATGAATCCGTCAGGGCCTGCCCCATTAATGGTGATCTCTCCGGGTGGTACTGTAGTTATCGAAGCTGCTCCTGCCCCACTCCCTGTTACTGCTTCCATGCCTTCAACTCGTCCTCCGAGAAGAATTTCCGTTGCCTCAAGCTCTGAGGAAGACGTTGATATTATGTCGCTGCCGGAGGACAAGCCTGAAAAGAGCAAGCGATCGAGGGGAAAATCAGGCAGCGGATCTGGTGGAGCTACCCCGAAGAAGAAAATACGGAAGAAGAAAGATTGAACTCTTTCTTTAACTTTCTGTTGTGAAGGGTAGTATTTTGTTGATTTTTCTATAGCCGTGTATAGATGTGGATTCGGCTCCCACTAGCAGAATTTTTTGAAACACTTTGTAATCAGATTCTTTTTGTTGATAGTGGAAATGAAAATTTATTCCCTTTCTGTCTTCAACTTGTTATGTGTTATGGTTCTGCCCCCAGTATTGGGGATAAGTGTGGAGTTGACGTATGTTTATACTCCGTCTCGCGCTCTGGGAGTATGGAGTTGAGTAAATGTTTATACTCCGTCTCGCGCTCTGGGAGTACGGAGTTGAATGAATGTTTGTACCCAGCTCGCGCTCTCGGAGTACTCTGGGATTTTGTAAATGTTTACACTCCGCCTCGCACTCTGGGAGTACGGAGTTAAGTAAATAGTTTATACTCTGCCTCGCGCTCTGGGAGCACGGAGTTAGGAAAATGTTTATACTCCGCCTCGCGCTCTGGGAGTACGGAGTTAAGTAAAATGTTTATACTCCGCCTCGCGCTCTGGGAGCACGGAGTTAGGAAAATGTTTATACTCCGCCTCGCGCTCTGGGAGTACGGAGTTAAGTAAAATGTTTATACTCCGCCTCGCGCTCTGGGAGCACGGAGTTAGGAAAATGTTTATACTCCGCCTCGCGCTCTGGGAGTACGGAGTTAAGTAAAATGTTTATACTCCGCCTCGCGCTCTGGGAGCACGGAGTTAGGAAAATGTTTATACTCCGCCTCGCGTTCTGGGAGTACGGAGTTAAGTAAAATGTTTATACTCCGCCTCGCGCTCTGGGAGTACGGAGTTAAGTGAAGGGTTGTCGTGTATCAACCCATTTCTTGGCCTGATGTGATGGCTTGCCCCCGAGCTCGGGTTTCATTTAGTGAGTGGTTGATTGCTTCACAGCCACTCCCTACTTGAATAAATTCCACCGTGTGATGGAATTTAGCTCTTCGTGCATCGTGATGTTGTACATTGTATTTAATGAATCACAGCTCTGGCTCGAAGAGATGGCATTTTATTGCTGAAATAAGAAAATATGGCAAGTCAGTTGCCATATTACAAATTCTAATTTCGAAATGCAAAAGTAAATTGCTGAATAAAAAACATAATGAAATAAATAAAGCCTGTCATATGTAGTAGCGACGTAGACTCTCGCTGTTCCAGGCCCTCGGTAAAACTAGACCGTCCACGGTTGATAGTTTGAATGTGCCATCCCCAAGTCTTTGTGTAATCACGTACGGTCCTTCCCAATTTGGTTTCATGTGTGAAGGTACCGAGTAGATTCTCTTGAGGACAAGATCATCGAGTTCAAAGGTTCGGGGTCGAACTTTGGTGTTATATAACCGGGCGACCCGACTTCGGTATGCGGCCGCTCTCAAATCAGCTTCTTCCCGTTTCTCGTCCAACAGATCCAAAGATTCAGCGAGTAATATAGCATTTGTTTTTGGATCGTAATAAGTTATGCGGTGAGAAAATACTTCTGTCTCAACTGGAATAACGGCCTCCGAGCCAAAGAATAAGGAAAATGGGGTGTGTCCAGTTGCGGTCTTGTGAGTTGTTCGATAAGCCCATAATGCCATAGGAAGTTCATCGACCCATTTGCCCCCAGCCTTTTCCAGTCATTTCTTTAAGATGGATTTGATAACTTTGTTAACAGCTTCGACCTGACCGTTTGCTTATGGATGTGCGACTGCAGAGAACTTTTTATGAATATGAAACCGTTGACAGAAATTCTTGAACTCCGAACTTTCGAATTGGGTCCCATTATCGGTGATGATGGTATGCGGGAGTCCAAATCGACAAATGATATTGCGGACTACAAAGTTTATTACTTTCTTCGATGTAATCGTTGCGAGAGCTTCGGCCTCGGCCCATTTCGTGAAGTAGTCAACTGCGACGATGGCGTACTTCGCACCACCTCTTGCTAGAGGTAAAGCGCCGATGATATCGATACCCCACATAGCGAATGGCCAGGGACTGACCATTTGAGTTATCTCGGTAGGTGGGGCCCTTGGAATTCGAGCGTGTTTCTGGCACTTGTCGCACTTTCTGGCATAATTGGCTGCATCTCGGTTCACTGTCAGCCAGTAATATCCATATCGGAGTATTTTCTTAGCAAGCGCTTGTCCACCGGTGTGATCGCCACATTCTCCTTCGTGCACGTCATGTAACACTCGTTTGACTTCGTCGTGAGCGATACACCGGAGGAGTGGAACAGAATAACCTTTTCTATACATGATCCCGTCCTGAATGATGAACCATGAAGCTTTTCGTAGAATTTGCCTTTTCTCATTTCGGTGCTCAGGCAATATCCCATTCTCAATATAATTTCGATACGGAGTCATCCATGATTCTCTGCTGGGAGAGGTTTCCAACACATCATTCGTTTTTATTTGATCGATGCTTGGGAAGGACAAAGTTTCGACCGAGACAAGTCCCATTTGCTGTGCTTCACCTGTGCTGGCCAGCTTTGCCAAGGAGTCGGCCCTTTGATTGTGATCTCGAGGTATATAGTAAATGGCGTAATAATCAAATTGATCCAGTATTTCTAGAACTCGAACCAAGTAAGCAGCTAACCTCCGGTCTCTCGCTTGATATTCTCCCCGTACCTGGCACACAAGCAACTGTGAATCACAATAAATTTCTATAGCGATAATTCTTAGATCTCTGGCAAGCTTTAACCCGGTCAATAGAGCTTCATATTCGGCTTCATTGTTGGTTGCGTGAAAATCAAACTTCAAAGCATAGCATATGGATCGACCTTCGGGGGTTTCTAGTACAACACCAGCGCCCGAACACCGATCGTTTGATGCACCATCTGTATAAAGTTTCCAGACATATTCAGGAGATTTGCTGGTTTTGGGTAAGTCGTCTGGAACAGTAAATTCAGCTATGAAGTCATCCAGGACTTGCCCTTGAATGGCTCTCCGCGGAGCATAAGTAATGTCAAATTGACTCAGTTCGATATTCCACTTGAGTAACCTTCCAGACGTCTCAGGCCGCGTGAGGACCTGTCGTAACGGCTGATCGGTATACACAGTAAGCGGATGAGCTTGGAAATAAGGACGAAGCTTTCTTGAGGCAATGACCAAGCAATAAGCCAGTTTCTCCAACCTGGGGTAATTTCTTTCAGCTCCGGTCAATCGTTTACTAACGTAGTAGACCGGTTTCTGCACTCGATCCTCTTCTCGGACCAGAGCAGCACTGATCGCATGCTCTGATACTGCCAGATAAAGGTATAATTGTTCGTGATCAATCGGTTTTGACAAGATCGGTGGTGTAGAGAGATGCTGAACCAGCGATCGGAATGCGCCTTCACATTCCATGGTCCATTCAAAGTTTCGTTTTCCCTTCCGGATTAGATCAAAGAAAGGAATGCATTTATCAGTGGATTTTGAAATGAACCTGCTTAGCGCTGCTACCTTCCCATTGAGACTCTGAACTTGCTTTATGGTCCTTGGAGTTTGCAAATTCCTTATTGCCCAGATCTTTTCGGGGTTTGCTTCTATCCCACGAGCGTTGACGATGAAACCGAGGAACTTTCCGGATGCAACGCCAAAGTGGCACTTCAATGGGTTAAGCTTCATTCCATATTCACATAGGATGCAGAACATTGAATCTAAATCCCTGACGTGATCTGTGGAAAATCGGGACTTAACTAACATGTCATCCACATAAACTTCCATGGTCTTCCCGATCTGGTCAGCGAACATTCGATTAACCAAGCGTTGGTAAGTTGCTCCGGCATTCTTTAAACCAAAAGGCATGACTCTGTAACAGTAGAGTCCCAGATCGGTCACGAAACTGGTATGTTCTTGATCGGGTAGATGCATAGGTATTTGATTATAACCGGAATAAGCATCCATAAAGGATAACAATTCATGGCCTGCAGTTGAGTCTACGAGTTGGTCAATTCGAGGAAGTGGAAAACTATCTTTTGGACAAGCTTTGTTTAAGTCGGAGTAGTCGACACAAGTTCTCCATTTCCCATTCGGTTTTCGAACCATTACCGGATTTGACACCCACTCCGGGTATAGAGCATCTCGGATGAAACCATTTGATCGCAACTTGTCAATTTCTTCTTTAAGGGCGGCAGATCTCTCTGGATCCATACCACGCCTCTTTTGCTTGACCGGAACATGTCGCGGATCAATATTCAAGGAGTGACTTGCAATGTTCGGTGAGATTCCGCACATGTCAGAGTGCGCCCTGGCGAATACATCGAGATTCGCTTGGAGAAATTCAACCAATTCCTGTTGTATCTGTTTTCCCAGTTGAGACCCAACTTTTAGTACTTTTGAGTCGTCATCCTCACTGACCGGGACGTCCACAGTCAGTTCGGCTGGAGACGCTTGATTCTCTTTAACTTCCTCTTTATCTTCGTTATCTCTAGGGTCAAGATCTTTAAGGAATTGGTAGTGGCACCCGGACCGGGACCCAGGCGCTAGTTGTCAATGATCAGTAAAACGGACGCAGAGAGATTCCTCTATGCCCTTCCCTTTCTCCTTCTTCTGTGCTTCACGCAATTCAGCAACATAACAGGCTCTTCCCGCTGCCTGATCTCTTTGAATGATTCCAATCCCATGGTCAGTTGGGAATTTCAAAGTCAAACACCATGGGGCAATGGCTGCCCTGAATTCAGCAAGGGCCGGTCGGCCCAAGAATGCATTATACGGTGAAGCGATGTCAAGAACAACGAATTGCAGCAGTCGGACTCTCCTGCGTTCTCCAACCCCCAGTTCCACCGGCAGTTCCACTATCCCAGTGGGTATTGTAGCACTCCCATTGAAGCCGTGAACTCGGGATTGGAAGGGTTTCAAGTCTTTAGCTTCCATCTTCATTAAATCATAAGCTCGTTTAAATAAAATGTTTACAGAACTCCCACTGTCGACCAGGATCCTCTTCATCCAAGCAGGACCAACCTGGGCAGATATGACTACTGGGTCGATTGTCGGAGCTTCGATTTTCTCAGCATCTCGGCTTCTAAATATGATGTCATCGGACATTGTCTTTTGTTGTTTAGCCGGGGTTCCATCCTCACAATTACTGCAGCATTCGAAGCTCGCATGCCTGATAGAGCTAGCATACGACTCCATTTCCCTCCAGCTTCTGTCCGCTGGATGAGGACCACCACTTATGGTATTGATAACTAGCCTCCCGCCTGTACGAGCGGGTTCCTCTTGTCTTTCTTGGTCTTGCGCACGGTTTGGGTTTGATGGGCCCGCACCACCAGACTGCGGTGCCCGCACGAATTGATCTAACTTTCTCTCCCTGATCAACTTTTCTATGAGATCCTGCAAATGACGACAGCCATTAGTATTGTGGCCATAACTCTCATGAAACCTACAAAACTTTCCTGTCTGAATCTGCCTCTCTGATGACCGCTTCAGAGCGGGTTTCTTATACTGTTCAGTGTTGCAAGTTTGTAGGTACACATTTTCCAGCGATGTGTTTAATGGTGTATAACTTTCGAACATCGGAGCCCTACGCCGTGGGCCTGGATTCGGATCTCTCTTCTTATTTTGACCATTGGTACCACTTGGCTGAGTTTGTTTGTTCTGTATGTTTAACTGAACTTTTCCGGAATTGTCACCGGACTGTTTAACTGCTACATTGCTTTGTATTCCCTCATTTCCGGGTTTCGCATCGTCCTGCTTCCTAGACTGTTTCACGTCCTCTTGCCGTAAGAATTGAGCGGCTTTGGAGTAGAAACGGTCCAACGATGCGGGTGGTTTTCCGGCTAACCAGTTTCCAAATTCAGAATCGAGATCAATTCCCTTTGTCAATGCCATTAAAATTGAGTTGTCGTTGGGAGTACTAATTTCCACACATGCCGCATGGAATCTCTCCAAGTAACGCCTTAGTGTTTCCCCACGAGCTTGGGTAACACTGGATAGGGTGTTAACATCTTTGGGTCTAGCGACATGCATGTGAAATTGTTCAACAAATTTCTTAGCCAATTGGTCAAATGAAGAGATAGATCTTGGAGGTAATCTTGTAAACCACATTGTTGCAATTCCTCCTAGTGAGATGGGGAAACTTCGACATTTCACTGCATCGTCGGCCCTTGCGGCGCTCATTGACCATTCATATTTCAATATGTGCTGATTGGGATCAGAATTTCCTTCGTACATAGGGAGAGTTCGCATTCTGAATCGCCGAGGAGGTTCAGCGTATAGTATCTCGTCCGTGAAAGGAGTATGACTTCGAGAAATCCCCCAATCGTCGTTGGTAAGACCTTGGCTTTCGCGGATCATCTGACGTATCATAGTCGAGATGTCTGGCATTGCTACATTTTGAGCATGCTGAGCTAAGGTGTGGTCGGGTTCCACAGTGCGAGTTTGGACCGGGCGCTGTCGACGGTCCAAGTTCCGCCTCCTTGGCTCAGCATCTTCTGGGACGTATGGTTCAGAAGTACGTCCCTGCTGTTGATTACTTGAATCTAGAAGATGTCGGGTATCAACCCTTGTTTCTACTGTGGCAGCTGTGACATGATTGTCCGTAGTATATTGTGGAGTACGACCAATGTTATCCCGCCTTTTGGCAAGGCCGTGACACCAAGGATTTGACTAGAGACCGGTGACAGATTGTCTCGGAAATCGGTTACGCGCAAGGATCGCTATGGATATCGACGAAATTAGCTCGAGTCCGGATCGGGCTACAATTGATAAGGCACGTCAAGCAAAGCCGTGGGAACCAACGATCCAAGTTTCAAGTCAATCCGAGTTCGTATGATCAAGATATCGTCGACAAAAGATGGAGTAGACCATCCTTAGTTCGAATCCATAGGCGAAGCCTATGTTCGAATCCATCAGACAAGCATTGCCTCGAATCCATGAGGAAAAGGCTGAATCGATCAAAGGAGAATTGCTTCGACTCCATCAAGCGAACCCGATAGTTCGAATCCATTGAGCATCCCTTCCTTCGAATCCGCAAAGGCTAGTCGCTTCGACTCCATCCGATAAACTGCCTTCGAGTCCACCCTGTTGAAATAAGTTCGAATCGATCAATAGTGGCATACCCTGATCGATTCGAACTAACGTTGGTCCAATCGATTCGAAGGAAGCACGTCTTCGAATCGATAACCTCGAATCCGCAATGTCCACGCAACTAATACCTCGGGTACGACTCGGTAAAACTCGGAGGTAAAAGAAGGTTGACCCGAAGTATGCGCACCACGCCGTTGTCTTCACGTGAAGGAGAATCGATTCGAACGGATCGATTCGAGCGACTCCAGAAAGCGAAAATCTTCAACTTGAATCGATCATAACTCGAGTTCTACAAGTCCAAATGTCATGAAATTTTCACAGAAGCTTAAGCACATGATGAAGAATGTTCACACCAAATTTCAGCTCGATTGGATGATTTCTTGATCGATTCGAACCAAGGGTCGAATCGATCCCAAAGTGCGCCCGGATCTCCAGATTTCGGCCATGTGGGCCCCCTGACGTACCAGAACTGGTCTCCCCTCATTTTAGGCGAAATATCAGCCTCCTACACCTATAAATAGAGCCCCTAGTCATTCAGAAAAGGAGTCGGAAAATTCTAAGTACTGAAGAGCGCCCAGATTCTGCCAGATCTACTCCAGAACACCGCCGCTGCTTTAGACTGAGACTTAACTTAGAAATTCAGTTGTATTACATTATAAACTACTGTAACCTTCAAGTATCGAGCAATAAAATCATCAAACTTCATAGTGGATGTAGGCAAAACGCCGAACCACTCTAAATCGCTTGTCTTTGCAATTTACTTTATGTTATTTGGAGTTTTTGTTAGATAACCCACAGTTTTAATTTTCATTCTTCACTTTTATCTCTTCAAAAACTTCCGAAGAGTGTTGTGCCCATTTTTGGTACAAACAGAAACTGTTACGATTATGTTGTAAAACTGTTACAACTACAGAACTGTTACAACTATGTTGCAAAATTGTTACGATCATGTTTTAGAACTGTTACAATTATGTTGCAAAACTGTTACGATTAAAACTGTGCAGCAAACAGATTATGCAATAGATATAATACCTCTTAGATTGTCCGAGTCCAGTGAAAACTATTTCATTGAGATAATATTGCTCCCTTTATGGCGCGGAAGGATGAAGAGCAACTGTTTCTCAAGATAAAACAGACCAAACTCTACAATGCTGCGCTGCAAATTGCAGAGAATCGACGAATTCAAAGAAATATTTAAGAACAGAGTTTCGAGGGAGAAGGAGAAGAACAGAATCAAAAGATATATATATATATATATATATATATATATATATTAATTCTGTTTTGCCGCGTCATATATATAGGCACGGGAAAGTGCCTATTCATTTTGAACGGTTGTGACGTTTGGAAAAATTGTGACCCTTTACCAAGCGGTGCGACCGTTTTATTATCGTTTAAGTTTGAATGGACAAAAAAAAATGTCCGATCTGAACAGTCAAGCGTTTCGAAAGGTTTGTTTTAAGTATTTTGAAAGAAAAGTTGCCAATGCTTTTGAAAGACGAGTTTAAATGGTTTTGAAAGGGGATGTCTAAGGTTTTAAGAAATGATTTTTGAAAGGCATATTTTCAATGCATTCGAAAGGTTTGTTTTGGCCTTTCGGCCTAATGTTTTCAAGGTTAAATTAGTAACTTATTTGAAAGGGGTACTTTCAATAAATTCGAAAGGGATTGTTTATGGTTTTAAACAAAGGTTTCGAAATTATTGATTTGACTTTAAGACCTAAAGTTTTCTAAGTTAGAAAAAAGTATTAACCTATTTTGATGGGATAGAAAACCCCCTTGATTTAGATTTCATCAATTTTGTTTTGTGTAAAACATATATCATGGCATAAGTATTTTGAGTAAAGCAAAGAACAAATTTTCCTTGTCTAGGTATGATTTAAAAAAAAAGTTAAATCATTTTGAAAGAAATGTTTTCATGGAATTTTGAATGGGGTAGTTAACTCTAAGTAAATGACTCAGATATTAGAAGACCAGATGGAACTACTGTAGGGTCATGCCATATACTTTAGTTAGTAGCCCCTAGCTAATATTAGTCCAAAATTCCACTGTGTAGGGCTTTGTTACAGGTAAGATTAAAATGATGTTACACATGGAAAGAAATACACAAAGTAGAGGTAGATTATTGGTGAGCCCGCAAAACCATTAGGTTCAGTTGACCCTTGAAAAAGTAAGTTAAGGAGAAATCATCCAGTTTTGGGTCTAACAGAAGTTGGATTATTGGTTATGTCTGGTAGGCCCGAATCAGGCAGTGGTTAAATAATTCAGCCCGATAAAACTATATTGTTCGGATAGATAGTCCATTGATTAGTTGATTTGTATGCATATATGTTATTGCTATTATGATTATAATTAGTTTGATTGCAGTTTTTGATTTGCAAAATGGATATTAGTGAGGGGAAACCCGTTCCGCTAAGCGACATGGTCTCACTTAATATCAGTAAATCGAGATGTAATAGTATTATTCACATCCGGTTTTATGTCTGACTCGAAGTTTATATTTTCCACTTAAACTCTCAGGTGCTTAAAATTTGATTTGAGTAGGTTGAGAGTTAAGGACAGTTAGGTGTAGTAGGTTGGACGAATAAGCTTCCGAAGATGTGCATGAGGCAAAGCTAGTTATATAGGAGCTATTTAGTATTGTTTCCGCTGTGATGTATTTAAGATTGATATGTCTATTTAGTACTCTGATCATCCAAGGGGCATCATATGTTGCCCTTGAAGCAATTTTTAATAATTATATTTGATCAAAACCCGGGAATTGTTTTGGGATTATGTAACTGAATATGAAATATGGATTTGAAATGTAATCAGAAAAGTTGTTTTTTAATCTGTGTTGATCTTATTTCATATTCGTGTGCTTCTAATATTATGAATACCATTAACATTACCGTATTTTGTCATTGGAAGTTAATATTATGGATGACTGCAGCATCTGTAGCACTTAGCTTCGAACCTCAAGATAGGGGATGTTACAACTTGGTATCAGAGCATAGGTTTATGAAAACTTAAAAGAAATTTTAAACTTAAATAATTTTGAAAACATAATCCTAAGGAATTAGAGAAAAGATTGGGGTATAGGATAACGTTACAGTAATATACTTGTATTTGCTATATATAAGTATACGCTTTATCTCTATTCTTCCATCTTTCTTAGACTATTCTTCTATATCTTACAAATACTCGAATGCAGATTTTAAGGAATCAAGATATGGATGTTAGGAGTGGAAGAGTTAACATTGGTGGAGGAAGCACCACAACCAATGGTAATGCCATACCAAACACCAGAAGGAATCCAGGTCGGGCACAGACTGCTAATGTGGGTGCTAGAGTGCCGCAAGTTGATATGAGAGTTATGTATCAATTCTTCGTCAACATGATGTAAGCTGAAGCTGCTACGGGATTAGTTGGAGGAAATTAGGAAGCTCCGGTGGTCAATAACTATGCAGTACTAAGCAGAGATTATGCTAGGCTTGGAGAGAAGCCGTTTATCGGGACTGAGGACGCAAATGAAGTGGAGAATTGGTTGCTTCATTGCAAAAGGATTTTTTATGATTTAGGGCTTAATGATGAGCAGAAAAGGAGGCTCGCTTCTACGCAGTTGTAAAGAGCGGCACTGTACTGGTGGAACAATGTTACCGTAGGAGTTAATGAAGAGACCATGACTTAGGCGGAATTCCAAAGGAGGTTTGAGGAATGATTCATGTCGGAGATTGCCAAGTCGACTCTGCTCAAGAAGTTTGCGGAGTTGGTGCAGGGAGGCATGACAGTGCTGGAGTATGCTACCGGATTTGAGGAGCTATCGAGATATAGTATGCTACAGAGGATACCGTTATCAAAAGGAATGAGAAGTTCATCCGCGGATTGAAACCTGAGCTTGCTAAAGCAACTTTACCACATATTAGGGATCCGTGCAATGTAGTTCTTGAGATGACTTTGAGGAATGAGGAGACGCTCGCTTTCTTTAATAGTAAGGTAGTAGAAACTCAAGGTGGGTAGAACCAGAAGTGGAAGTTTTTCCATAAGAAGGGAGCTCAAAAGAGTAGAGTTGCTAAGAAAGGAAAGACATAAGTTATCTGCTACAAGTGTGATAAGAAAGGGCATCTCACTAATGAATGTCGCTCAGGGATGGAAAGAAGGTGATCGGGAAGAATAATATTAAGTGCTTCAACTGTGATCAGATTGGACATTATAAGAACTAGTGCAAGGAACCAACCAAGGATGGAAAAGCCAAGACGTTTGCATTAGAACCAGCTACCTCAAGACCAACAGCTGAAGAGAAAGGAAAAGCTATGTTGAGAGGTACGCTTTTGATTCATGGTGTATCAGTTAGAGTTCTATTTGATACTGGTGCATCATATTCTTTTATATCTCATTTTTTTATAGATAAGCTTAACCTAGAACCCTCATACTTAGTTACATCCTTAAGGGTTGCGAATCCGATAGGAGGATATGCGACTCTTGGGATGAGATGTGACCACTTAGAGTTTGAATTGTTAGGTCATGTATTTGCTTTCGGTTTGCATGTATTTGATTTTGTTGGGTTTGGAATTATTTTCGGCATGGATTGGTCGAGTAAATATGATGTTAGGATATTTTGTCATGATAGGAAAATATCACTTGCACACCCTAGTTGTAGTGATCGGATTACATACTTCGTAGAAAACCCTAGTTTCGAGGTTAGCGCTTTGTTGGGTGTTATGGAGGAGGAAGACGAGTTAAACCGAGTTTTCATTGTTAGAGAATTCGCAGATGTCTTTGAGCCCGTGATAGGACTACTGCCGAAACGAGCAATTAAGTTTCGAATGGATTTAGTACTAGGAGCAGAACTAGTGGTAGACCACCAAGTAGAATGACACCTACCGAGATGAAGGAGTTAAAGGTGCAGTTGGTGGATTTAGAAGGTAATAATTTTATCAGACCAAGTAGTTCACCCTGGGGAGCAGCCATAGTGTTTGCAAGAAAACTCGATGGATCGTTAAGACTGTGTATTGTTTCTCGTAAGTTGAATGAGAACACGATAAAGAATCGGTATCCGTTACCTAGAATTGATGACTTGTTCGACCAGTTGAGTGGAGCTAAAGTATTTTCTCAGTTGGATTTGGCAACAGGGTTCCATCGGCTTAGAGTAGCAGAGGATAGTATTCCTTTGACGGCATTTAGGACCATATATGGATCGTACGAATGGTTAGTGATGCCGTTCGGACTAACTAATGGGCCAGCATTCTCCATGGACTTGATGAACAGAATCTTTCGAGAACATCTGGATAGATTCGTGTTAATATTCATAAACGACATTTTGATATACTCAAAGGATAAAAGAGAGCACGAAGTTCATCTTTGAGTGGTGCTTGATACGTTGAGGCAGCATCAACTGAAAACGAAATCTGCGAAGTGTCATTTCTATTAGAAGGAAGTGAAGTTTCTTGGTCATGTAGTCTCAGAGAAAGGGTTATCAGTAGATCCAGCTAAGATCGAGGTAGTGAATAGTTGGAAGAGACCCGAAATAGTGACTGGGATAAAGAGTTTCCTTGGGTTAGCTGGTTATTATCGGAGATTCATTAAGGATTTCTCGTGGATAGCAGCCCCGATGACTAAGCTAACTCGGAAAGATGTGAAGTTTGTTTGGACCGATAAGTGTGAGGAAGCATTGCATAAACTAAAACCCTTATTGACTAACGCACCTGCGTTAGTTGTTCCAGAGGGGAATCGGGAATTAGTTATGTACACGGATGCATGTGGAACATGATTAGGAGCTGTGTTAATGCAGAGAGGTAAAGTGATGGCCTATGCTTCTCGACAGCTCAGGTCGCATGAGGTTAGATATCTAACTCATGATTTGGAATTAGCTGCAGTGATTTTTGCATTGATGGTGTGGAGACATTACCTTTTGGAAGAAAGATTCGAGTTTCATACGAATCAAAAGTCACTAAGATATTTATTCTCTCAAATTGAGTTGAATATGAGACAATAGAGTTGGCTGGATTTTTTAGCCGCTTATGACTTTGGTATTGAGTACACACCAAGAAAATGGAATAAAAATGCAGATGCACTTAGCAGAAAATATCAGAATGCAGTATTGGAAATGATAGATGAGTGGAAAGATTTAGAAGCATTAACTACATGTGGAATACAATGGAGATCTGAGAGTAGTTCTAGTCAAGAAACTGCTATGTTGTCATGTTTAGAAGTTCGACCGGTGATGATCGAAAGGATTGCTTCTAAGCAAGGAGAGGATCCATTACTAACTAAATGAATCAGAAAGTTAAGGAATGGAACGGGGAGTGATGGCTCGAAAGATTTTAGTCTTGACCAGAATGATTGGTTGAGGAAGAAAGGAAGACTATGTGTTCCGAATGTGGGGAACATTAGGAAGGAAGTTCTTGGAATGCCATTGTTCAAAATTCACTATTCATCCTGGAAGAACTAAGATGTATCTGGATATGAAAAGGATTTTCTTCTGGGAAGGTATGAAGAGAGATGTAGGCTTATGGGCGAGGTAGTGCTTGAACTGTCAACAGGTAAATGCCGAACATCAAAAACTGAGTTGGTTACTTCAGCCTTTAGATGTTCTAGTTTGAAAATAGGATTCTATCATAATGGATTTCATAGATGAGTTGCCAAGATTGAATCGAGGAAATGAGAGTGTATGGTTTATAGTGGAAAGATTGATCAAGAGTTCCCATTTCATTCTAGTTAAGTCGACAAGGACAGCAACAGATTTAGCTAAGTTATTCATGAGGAATATAGTTAGACTGCATGGAATTCCTAGTAGTATAGTAAGTGATAGAGATTCCTTATTTATTAGCGAGTTTTGAAGGAGTCTACAGAAGACTTTAGGTACCAAGCTCAAGATGAGTACCGCTTACCATCCGTAGATAGATGGGCAAACGGAAAGAGTTAACAACGTCTTAGAGGATTTGTTAAGAGCTTGTGTGCTAGATTTCAGAGGATCATGGGAAGACCATCTACATTTAGTCGAGTTCTCTATAACAACCGTTATTAGACTAGTATAGGGATAGCACCGTTTGAAGCTTTGTATGGAAGGCCATGCAAATCTCTCATTTGTTGGTTAGAGATCGGCGATAGGTTAGTTCTTGGTTCGGATTTGGTTAGAGAAGCCGTAGAAAAGATTGAGTTGATTCGAGCTAGGATGAATGAAGCTCAGTCTAAGCAGAAGAGTTATACTGATAGGAGACGGAAAGACTTAGAGTTCTTAGTTGGTGATCATGTTTTCATCAAGGTGTCACCGATGAAAGATGTAATCATATTTGAGAAATCAGGAAAATTGGCACCAAGATTCGTTGGACCATTTCCTATTATAGAAAGGATTGGGAAACTCGCGTATAGAGTGGAGTTACCGAATAGTTTGGCAGGAGCCCACAATATTTTTCACATTTCTCATCTAAGGAAGTGTATCCGACATCAAGAGACTACTATTACACCAACTATGTTAGATGATCTAGTAGTGGAACCAGATATGACTATAGTTAGAAAACCAGTTCGTATAGTTGCAAGAGATGAGAAGAAACTAAGGAACAAGAAAGTCAGATTAGTCAAAGTCCAATGGAGTGATGATGAGAGAGACTGTATTTGGAAGACCTAGAGCAGGATTAGAGACACTCATCCTGACTTGTTTTATGGTATGTTTTACCTTTATGTTTGATTGTTGTGAGTACCTTATCGTAATTTCGAGGACGAACTTTAAATAAGGGAGTCTGTACTGACCTTACTTTTGACTAACATCATTTAGGACATTTAATTAGATAAATTAATAATGTAGATGGTTAAGAGATTGAGATTTATTAAGTAATAAGGGGTCGTGTCTTAATGAATGTATAAGCAAAAGAAAATTAAAAATAAGTAAGTAGGAGGAATATGATATGGGTAAAATAGGAATAACCTTTGTTCTTATACCCTAAACCCTTCTTCCTTCATTTCTTATTCATTTCAACATTTACAAACAAAACTAAAACCCTTAAGAGTTCGGCCGGCCATCATTAAGAAGAATCAAAAGAAGATAAGCTAGGAATCAAGTAGAAAGCTTGAAGAAATTAATCAAAGGGAAAATCTAAACCTTCCTAACATCAAGTTAAGGTGAATAATTATTTTACATCTCATTTTTCATAATGATTTCGGTTTCAAAGATTGACCTAAATTAATTTGATAAATAATATTCCATGTTATGTTTGTTTGAATGGGTATATATGCTTGTTGACGATTTATAATGTTTCATAAAGATTTTATGATGAGTTTAGATTGGAAAACCAATTAAATGACATCCAAATGATTTGCGTTTTGATATATGGTCGAAAGCATTATTTTAGAAGTGGGTTTCAAGTTTCATAATTTTCTAAGTTATTATGGATTTATTATGAATTTTGTAAGAGAGAAAATAGTTGATATTGGGTTTAAATTATTATGACAAATAAGTAATGTATTTGGGTTTGAAATTTAAATATGTTAGAAAACATATTAAAAGTGAATTATGACGATTTTTGGGGAATTATCCTAAATATTTTGTTATTATTATAAAATTATTTAAGTAAAGAGACTTAAATGTTTTATATGTTTTATCAAGGAGAATGGCTTATTTGTTAAAATGTTTTTAATTTATAATCTTGAATTCGGCAGCCTTTTTAGAAAAGGATTTTGATAAAGAAATGACAACCAATTACATTTTGACAAATAAGGCAAGTTAGGTGAACAGAAATTCCTTTGATTGGCATAAAATCAGTTTTGTTGGAAACTACCACTTCGCCACTTCCTTAGCTGGCTCTCATCAACATGCTAGTTAGGCCTTTCGCACTTGTGTGAAACCAAAGCACATGATATCAAGAAATTGGTATGTAGTGCATTGGAGAAAGGCGAATGGAACGTGTTTAAACCATGCTTTCGAAGGGGTAGAAGTTATTCTTATAAGCTTTCGACTCCACTTCTTACTTATGTTTATAATTGATACTTTCGAAGGAGATGAAGCCAACTTTATTAGCTTTCGAATCAATCAACTTGACTTTGTTTTCAGAAAAGAGATTTCGAATGAGTTGCCACTTACTTAAGTTTTAAAAAATGCTTTCGAAAGAATAGCCTCTTTTGAACTCATTCGAAACCCATGATGCCACATTCAAACCTTTCGAATTAGTTAAGGCCGCTTTTCTTTATAGCCTTAAAGCAACGTATTCAAAAGGGTGCTTTCGCCTTTTATTTTGAAGCCGTCTTCTCAATGCTGCTTTCAAAAAGGTTTTGGAGGCAATGGTTTCAAAAGGGTGGGTTTTGAAACTATCCTCTTTCTTTTAATTGGCATTAATGCTTTCAAAAGCAATGATTTCTCCTCTTTTCTTTATGACCCTGTAGTTATACTATATGTTAAACCCAAAGTTTTCGAAAAGAATGATCTTAAATGGTTTCGAAGCTATGTTTCCACAAACTCATACTTGAGCCCAATACTTTCGAAAGGAACGTTTTAAGTGTTTCAAAGGGGAAGGATTCCAATGTTTTCGAAAGGTATACTTTGAGTGTTTCGAAAAGTATATTTTAAGCGTTCCAAAAGGTTTGTTTTAAGTATTTTGAAAGCAAGGTTTCCAATGCTTTCGAAAGACGAGTTTAAATGGTTTCGAAAGGGGATGTCTAGATTTTAAGAAATGATTTCGAAAGACATATTTTCAATACATTCGAAAGGTATGTTTTGGCCTTTCGGTGTAACGTTTTCAAGGTTAAAATAGTAACTTATTTGAAAGGGGTACTTTCAATAAATTCGAAAGGAGTGTTTAAGATTTTAAACAAGGGTTTCGAAAGTATTGCTTTGACTTTAAGTCCTAAAGTTTTCTAAGTTAGAATGGAGTATTAACCTATTTTGATGGGATAGAAAACCCCCTTTCTTTAGATTTCATCAAATTTGTTTTGTGGAAAGTGTATATTATGGCATAAGTATTTTGAGTAAATCAAAGGAAAAATTTTCCTTTTCTAGGTATGGTTCAAAAAAAAAGTTAAATCATTTTGAAAGAAATGTTTTCAAGGAAGTTTGAATGGGGTAGTTAACCCTAAGTAAATGACTCAGATATTGAAGACCAGATGGGGCTGGTGTAGGGTCGCGCTTTATACTTAAGCTAATTGCCTCTAGCTAATATAAGTCCAAAATTCCAGCGTGTAGGGCTTTGTCAAAGGTAAGACTAAAATGGTGTTACATACAGAAAGGAATACACAAAGTAGAGGTAGGTTATTGGCGAGTTCATAAAACCATTAGGTTCAGTTGACCATTGGAAAAGTAAGTTAAGGACAGATCATCTAGTTTTGGTCTAACAGAAGTTGGATTATTGGTTATGTTTGGTAGGCCCAAGTGAGCCAGTGGTTAATAGTCGGACTGAAAAAACTATATTGTTCGGACAAACAGTCCATTGATTACCTGATTTGTATGCATATATATTATTGCTATTATGATTATAATTAGTTTGATTGCAGTTTTTGGTTTGCAAAAGATAAGTTTTTAAAAGGATATTAGTGAGGGGAAACCTGTTCCGCTAAGCGTCGTTGTCTCACTTAATATTAGTAAATTGAGATGTAATAGTATTATTCACACTAGGCTTTATGTCTGACTCAAATTTTATGTTTTCTTCTTAAACACTCAAGTGCTCTAAATTTGATTTGAGTAGATTGAGAGTTAAGGACTTTTCAGGTTTAGTAGGTTGGACGAATAAGCTTCCAAAGACATGCAGGAGGCAAAGCTAGTTATATAAGAGCTATTTAGTATTGTTTCCGCTGTGATGTATTTAAGACTAATATGACTATTTAGTACCCTGATCATTCAAGGGGGCATTTTCATTGTCGTTCTTGGCATAGTTTATAATAATTATATTTGATCAAACTCGAGAATCGTTTTGGGATTATGTAACTGAATATGAAATATGGATTTGAAATGTAATCAGAAAAGTTTTTTTTGAAATCTGTGTTGATCTTATTTCATATTCATGTGCCTCTGATATTATGGATACCATTAACATTACCGTATTTTACCAGCGGACGTTAATACTATGGATGACTGCAGCATCTGTAGCACTTAGCTTCGGGCCTCGAGATAGGGGATGTTACAACTTGGTATCATAGCATAGGTTTATGGAAACTTTTAAAAAAATTAAACTTAAAATGATTTTGAAAACATAATCCTAGCGAATTAGAGAAAATATTGGGGTATGGGATAACGCTATAGTAACGTACTTGTATTCGCTATATATAAGTGTACGCTTTATCTCTATTCTCCCATCTATCTTAGACTATTCTTCAATATTTTACAAAGAATCAAATGCAGATTTTAAGGAAGTAAGATATAGATCCTAGGAGTGGAAGAGTTAACTTTGGTGGAGAAAGCACCACAACCAATGGTAATGCAAGACCAAACACTAGAAGGAATCCTAGTCGGGCACAAACAGCTAATGTGGGTGCTAGAGCGCCGTAAGTTGATATGGGAGCTATGTATCAATTCTTCGTAAACGTGATGCAAGCTGGAGCTGATGAGGGATTAGTTGGAGGAAATCAGGAAGCTCGGTGGTCAATAACCATGCAGAGTTAAGTAGAGATTATACTAGACTTGGAGGAAAGCCGTTTACCGGGACTGAGGATGCAATTAAAGTAGAAAATTGGTTGCTTCATTGTGAAAGGATTTTTGCTGATTTAAGGCTTAATGATGAGCAGAAGAGGAGACTCACTTCTACGCAGTTGCAAGGAGAGCACTATACTGGTGGAACAATGTTACCGTGGGAGTTAATGGAGAGACCACGACTTAGGCAAAATTCCGAAGGAGGTTTGAGGAAAAATTCATGTCGGAGATTGCCAAGTCGACTCTACTCAAGAAGTTTGCTGAGTTGGTGCAAGAAGACATGACAGTGCTGGAGATGCTATCAGATTTGAGGAGCTATTGAGATATGGGTATGCTACGGTGGATACCGTTATCAAAAGGAATGAGAAGTTCATCTGTGGATTGAAACCTGAGATTGCTAAAGCAACTTTACCACATATTAGGGATCTATATGTAATTGTTGAGATGGCTTTGCGGAATGAGGAGATGCTCGCTTTCTTTAATCGTAAAGTAGTAGAAACATAAGGTGGGTAGAACCAGAAGAGGAAGTTTTTCCATAAGAAGGGAGCTCAGAAGAGTATAGCTGCTAAGAAAGGAAAGATAGAAGTTATCTGCTATAAGTGTGATAAGAAAGGGCATTTGCTAATGAATGTCGCTCAGGGGATGGAAAGAAGGTGACTGGGAAGAAGAATATTAAATGCTTCAACTGTGATTAGATTGGACAATATAAGAACCAGTGCAAGGAACCAACCAAGGATGGAAAAGGCAAGATGTTTGCATTAGAACCAGCTACCTCAAGACCAACAGCTAAGGAGAAAGGAAAAGCTGTATTGAGAGGTACACTTCTGATTCATGGTGTATCAGTTAGAGTTCTATTTGATACTGGTGCATCACATTCTTTTGTATCTCATTGTTTGATAGATAAGCTTAACCTAGAACCCTCATACCTAGTTACTTCTTTAAGGGTTGCAAATCCGATAGGAGGATATGAAACTCTTGGGATGAGATGTGACCACGTAGAGTTTGAATTGTTAGGTCGTGTATTTTCTTGCAGTTTGCATGTATTTGATTTCGTAGGGTTCAGAACTATTTTGGGCATGGATTGGTTGAATAAATACGATGCTTGGATATTTTTCCATGATATGAAAATATCAATTAGATACCCTAGTTGTAGTGATCAGATAATTTACTCCATAGAAAATTCTGGTTTTGAGATTAGTGCTTTGTTGGGTGTTATGGAGGAGGAAGACGAGTTAAACTGAGTTTTTGTTGTTAGAGAATTCACAGATGTCTTTGAGCCTGTGATAGGACTATCGCCGAAATGAGCCATTGAGTTTCGAATAGATTAAGTACCAGGAGCAGAACCAGTGAGTAGACCACCAAGTAGAATGACACCTACCGAGATGAAGGAGTTAAAGGTGTAGTTGGTGGATTTAGAAGGTAAGAATTTTATCAAACCAAGTAGTTCACCCTAGGGAGCAGCCGTAGTGTTTGCAAGAAAACCGGACGGATCGTTAAGGTTGTGTATCGATTATCGTAAGTTGAATGAGAAGACGATAAAGAATTGGCATCTGTTACCTAGAATTGGCGATTTGTTCGACCAATTGAGTGGAGCCAAGGTATTTTCTCAGTTGGATTTGGCAACCGGGTTCCATCAGCTTAGAGTAGCAGAGGATAGTATTTCTTTGATGGCATTTAGGACCAGATATGGATCGTACGAATGGTTAGTGATGCCGTTCGGACTAACTAATGCGCCAGAATTCTTCGTGGACTTGATGAACAGAATCTTTCGAGAACATCTGGAGAGATTCGTGTTAGTATTCGTAGACGACATTTTGATATACTCTAAGGATGAAAGAGCATGAAGTTCATCTTAGAGTGGTGCTTGAGACGTTTAGGCATCATCAACTAAAAGTAAAAATTTTGAAGTGTCATTTCTGGAAGAAGGAAGTGAAGTTTCTTGGTCATATAGTCTCAGAGAAAGGGTTGTCAGTAGATCCGGCTAAGATCAAGGTAGTGAATAGTTGGAAGAGACCCGAAATAGTGATTGAGATAAAGGGTTTCCTTGGGTTAGCTAGTTATTATTAGATATTCATTAAGGATTTCTCACGGATAGCAGCACCGATGACTAAGCTAACTCAAAAAGATGTGAAGTTTGTTTGGACCGATAAGTGTAAGGAAGCATTCCAGAAACTGAAACACTTATTAACTAATGCACTTGTGTTAGTTGTTCCAGAGGAGAATCAGGAATTAGTTGTGTACACGGATGCATGTGGAACATGATTAGGAGCTGTGTTAATGTAGAGAGGTAAAGTGATTGCCTATGCTTCTTGGTAGCTCAATCCGCATGAGATTAGATATCCAACTCATGATTTGGAACCGAATATCTCAACAAGGCAAAGAGACCTCTATGATCTATTTTCCAGATCAGTTAACCATCCAACCAGGAGTCATAGAAGAAATCGTGGCCATCAATTTTTGGGTTTTATAAACTTAGACTATATGAAGATCCGAAGAAATAATCTCATAGAGGACGTCAATGGGAGTTCATCGTTGTGGTTGGATTAACATGATGATGGTTGGTTGGAGTAGAAAAAAATGATTAGGATTCGGTAAATTGGGCGGCAACTGCTCACATTAGGGTGATAAGCGGAGGGGCGGTTGGGTTAAGTAATAATGGTAATACTAGCGGTGGCCTAGCGGAGGTCACCAGTAATTTTTGGGCATTTATGATGCTCGATTGGGCAGCCCAACGTGAGCCTGGATGGGTATGCGTGCGTGGTAAGAGCAGGGAAAATGTATTTTTAAGCCTTTGAAAAATATTCGTTTACGAATAAACCCATAGAACTTCTAATCACCATATCTTGTGCATATTAACTCTGATTCATACGAGGTTTCTTCCATTGAACCCATGGAGGAATTCCAAACGATTTAACACTAGGTGTGTTGATTTTGGAGGCAGTTAGAGAAAACACGTAGGTTTGGTTCATTTAATTAACTGGATTTTAATTATAAAATATATGGTTATTGCTGAAAAATCATATTTATTGATATATGTTGTATTTGATGGATAGCTGTTTGGTTATTGTTTGTACCAAAATTGGGCACAACACTCTTCGGATGTGATTAAAGAGAATAAAATGAAGAAATTAAATGGAAAAAGAGGCTAATCTAACAATCACACCAATAAAAGCATGCAGAAATAGATAGAGACAATAAATTATAGTGGTTCGGAGTTATAACCTACGTCCACTTTGAATGTTTTGCTATTTATTGATGAATGACAACTGATTACAATAGTTCAAAACTCATGCACTCAAGCTTCAATGGAGTTGCGGCAGAGTAGTGGCGTAGCAAAGTCAAAAGTCCTTTTTCTGTAGGCGTAGGGGTGCTATTTATAGGTGTAGGTCTGAAATATCTACCCCTGAACTCGGAATACTCCTTCTCACACGTGGGTGGGTCCACCAGATCGATCAAGGGTCATTTAGGATCGATTTGGATCGATCCCCATCTCTTTCGTATCGATCAATATTGTGTCCATTTGGACTGCGATCGATCATATGCATCCTTGAGATGGTAAGCAAGCTCCTGTGAAAATTTCATAGCATTTGGACTTGTAGATTTTGAATTATGATCAATCCAAGATTGATTTTGCACGTATGCTAGTGGCTGCGTATCGATCCCTGTTCGTATCGATACTCCTTCGTATCGATAGGCCATGCATCGATGACGTGGAGCGGCGTTCACGTGGAGATCTGCTTTTCATGCCGAGTGATCATTTCTCCTAGTTTGAACATGCCTTCTTCATATCGATCTAGTGTGATTCCTTTCGTATCGATGCTTGGATGTGCCTTCGTATCGATGCCTGTGTGTTACTTCCTTCGTATCGATAGTTGGTTGTTGCCTTCGTATCGATGCGTGTGTTCTCCTTCGCATCGATAGCTGGCTGTTGCCTTTGTATCGATGTACTGACTGATCGATACAAAATGTGTGAATGGAGGATCGATACGAAGAGTGTTAAGGGCCGAGAAAATGAACTCTGAGCGATGCTTGTACTTGATGGATACAAAGGGGATGGATGTAGAGTTTGATGGATACGAATATGATGGATACGAAGTAAGCATATCTCATGTAAAACTTGATCGATCTGTAACTTGAGCATACGAACTCCGATTGACCTGAAACTTGGAATGCTGCCTTTCATAGCTTTGTTTGTCATGCCACGTTAATTGTAGCTCGATTTGGACTCGGACCAAATTTGCCAGTATCAATAGTGGACCTGTGTATAACCGATCTTCGGGACGGATTGTCTTTAGTTTCTAGTCAAGTTCTTGGTGTCACGGCCTTGCCAAAAGGCGGGATAACATTTTCCCCCTAAAGTACGTCCTGTGTGAACATGACGTGCTTTGAAAAGCTACAATCTTCATTCTAAAAAAGTTCCATCTGATTCGTAGAATTGTTGTCTTTTCTTCAAGAGATGTAACCTTTGATTATTTCCAGTAATATAAATGCTGAATTGTCGACTGCTAATGATCATCCAGTGTCTTGTTGTAACTGAAGATTGAGTGCTGGGGATTTGTTGTTTTAGTTGTCACCAGGTAAGCATTCAATTCTTGTTAATTTTGAAAATCGAACGTTAGTTCGTCACACATGCACGCATGTTAACCTGACTCATGTTCACGTTTGCATGTTCACGGATCATTGTCAAGTTCTTTGGTTCTTGTTTGGATCTAGTTTCATATCGATCCTCTCCTGGATCTATGTGAAATTCAATTTGTAACAACGATTGATGATTGTTTTAGGCCACTCCTTCGTATCGATCCTCTCCTGGATCGATGTGAGATGTTGGAATGCATGCTTTGTACCGATGGATATCGATACAAAATGGATAGTCCTTGGAGATGCTTCGTATCGTTGTATATGAGGTCTTGGGTCTTCGAGTTGATGGATACGTAATAGGCGTTTCGTATTGATGGAGTTGAGTGGCTCTAACATGATCTTGTAGTGACTTTCGTTTCAATGGTCATCGGTACATAATGGTATGATCTTGGAGTACTTGTTTCGTATCGATGGATACGAAGTAAAGGGCTGCCCATCGATGGTTCCGAAGTGTTAGACTATGGGTCACTTTGGGCTGATGGATACGAATCAGTGTCTTCATATCGATGCAAGTGATTGTTCCAGGTTTGTTGCACAACGTCTTTCGTATCGATAAAATTTTAACCGCTTCAACCGGTTTTTGCTACTGGGATACGAAACATTTTTTTGGATATGAAACCCTATAAAAAGGTTTAGGACTAAAAAAAATTTCTCACTTGCCTTCGCCTTTACCTTCCACTGCGTATCGATACCCAGCACGAGAAAAAAGAACTACAGAAATCTTCGCCTCCAAAATACTCAGTTTTTAATCCTTAATCCAATTCATTTGAACTAGGTAATTGATCGATCAAAACCACTTTAAAATGACGAGACTCAAATCTTAATGCCATTTCATTCAAAGTAATGGTCAATTCCGGTGTTGTCGATGCCGGAACATGGACGGAGTGAGGTCGCAGAGCTTTTAATGGCATTTTGACAACTTGGGGAAGAAGGAGCTATCGATCGAGGCGATGTAGCCATTCATATCGATACGAGGCGGATGGCAGCTACTTTGTGTCAATCTGAAAGGTGGGAGTTTGTATCGATCTGGAACGATCGATACGAAGTTGCCTACCTTAGATCGTTACGAAGAGGAGCGGTCTGGAGTGATCGATATGAAGCCAAGGCTTCGAGATCGATACGAAGAGTATCGATCTGGAACGATCGATACAAAGTCATAGCTCTGGACCGATACCAAGGCAGACTTTGGTGGAATGATCCAAGTTGAACTTTAATGGATACAAACTAGTGGCCTTTTGCATATTCGAACATTTGACTCCGACGAGCTTTAGCCTCGCATAATTGGACTTGATAGTTAAACTGCATACTCGACTATCCATTCAAAGCTCGTCGATGGAACTGTAATTTGAAAACTTAATGAACTTTAACACGGATCGTTCTTCGAAGTCGGGATGGCACGGTTGGGACGGACAACGATGATGGTCACTTCGGTTGAAACTCGAAGTCTTGTCGTTTTAACATCCTTCAAACTTGTAGAAATTTAAAGTATTATATAGCACTACACAACACGATCGCTCACTTCACAATCATGGGGGGAACACGGGTTTATTGCCATCTAATGTTGATTTTTACTGAGTTCAATAGCTATGGATCCCAGAAGCTCCGAGTCGCATAATATTCAGAGTCCTCTACTTCCTGGAATCGAAGTGCCAGACATTGCGGCGGATGTAGTCAGTCCGGCCCCGGATTACCTGCCAGGTGCAGTTTTAGTCTTAAATCCGGAGGATTCTGTTCGTTCCAAAATTTCCGAAGACATGCTAGGCAGGATCTGCCTTAGGCACGACCCATCTCTAGAAGATGTTTTATTGCCAGGGCCAGAAGATAGAGCCCACAATCCCTCAGAAGGGTATACCACCTGCAGTAGGTTTATGTGTGCAGCCAGAATGCTGCCTCCATTTAACCAGTTTGTTCGGGAAGTGTTGTTCTTCTTGAGGATTGCTCCATCTCAATTGCATCCGAACAGATACGCTCTTCTCAACAGCTTATACATTATCTTCATGGAGCATCTTTTCTGACCCCGACTATCGAGGAAATCATATATCTATTCAACGTCAATAGTCGTGGGGATAGCCTTTCATTCACCTTCTTAGAAGCAGTCCGAAACTGCCAAGTAGTGGCAGACGTTTGGAGCAAATTAAGCTACTTCAAAACAGAATGGTTCTTTGATCGGTGTCTACCCGGATTCGCCAGGCGATGGTTAGTTAGACGTAAGTGCTCCAACTCCTTTGTCGATTAACTGGATAATACAAGTTAATGATGAATCTAATACTTTGCTTCTTTTACAGCTTCGATTCCACAACCCGAAGGGGCGCGCAATTCAAGGAGATAGTGAGGACTCTCTAATCGGTGCCAGCCGAACTCAGAGAAATTGATGAAGTTCTTATCGATGAAAACTTGATTGCTATGGGGCTTATAGAGAATGATCAAAGCATTGGGCTGATAGGAGTCCCCATGATGGCTCCGGTAAGGCAAGGAGGATGAATAACTCTGGGAGTCGTAATCACTGAACATGATGAGGATGCGAGTTTGCCAGCTGGGGATGAGCACGCAGTTTTACCTTTGCATAGTCTTCGATTATCGAAAAGAAAAGGCAAAGCTCTCGCCCATAAATCTCAGAGGCGTAAAACTATTGTGGTATCTCTACCTACTGCAACTGCTGTAAGTCGGGAGACTTCTCCTCCGCAAATGGAGAGTTCTTTGAAAGGATTGGCGGATATCCCTATTCCTGATGACTTGACTTCATTTCAAGATTTTGGATTAGAGGGACTTCATTCCCCATCACAAACTAGTGCGGACTTAAGCGCTTTAGACATAGGGGTGCAAAATCCTACGAGAAAGACCACCACAATCGGTTGGTTGGGGGGTTTGCACATGCATACAGACATTTCACGGCATCACACAACTTCTAATCACGTGTTTTCTAGTTTCAGGAGATAACTAATTCCGCTTCTTTTTTCATTTTACAAACACAATGGTGAGGCAGGGGTCGATGCTTAGCAGTCTTCGTTCTAAATGCCACGCATCCAACTCTCACTTTGAATCTTATAGACGCGAATATGAAAGAGACTACGTCTGTGGCCATTACTCCAGCCAGGAGCGTGAGCGTTATGAAAGGGAGAGAGAGAGGCCATATCAATATAGGCGTCGCTCCCGGTTGTGATCGCCTCCACCTAAAGGTTCATCAAAACCCTCCGGCTCCGGCAGACAACCCTCTAAGACTGCCCACCAAATAGCGCCTCCTCAAACTTCGAAATCTGGTGAACAACGCCGTAGGACTGAGGCAGAAGCTCCCATCGTTACAGAACCAGCCGCTATAGAACCCACTGGAGAGGGAGCCATCTGGATTGCTAAGTTAAAGCAAGAGTTCCCAAATATCTGCTTTGATGGCTTCCACTTTCCTTCGAATTTGAAACGAATTCCCAATGATGCAAAAAGACTGGTACATGTTTACGTGCATGATGTTTATTGCCAGTACCGGGAGTGGGTGAAAACTGCAGAAAAGGCTTTGGCGGTAGCCTTCGAGCGGGCCAAGATAATTGAGAAAATGAAGACCGATCTCGCTCAGAAAAATCGAATAATAGAAGTGCTCAATAACGAAGTCGAATCTTCAAGGAAGTCGGAAATGGAGGCCGATAAGAGAGCCGATGAGGCAAAACAGTCCATGGAAAGAATGTGACAGACACATAGAGCCTTGGTGGAAGAGACGGGCCACCGTAATACTACTGTCATGGCAGAGAGAGATGCTACGCCAAAAGAGCTTAACGAGTTAAAGGCAAAATTTGCTGAGGCCATCAAGGAGAGGGATGAGGCCAAAAAATCTACCCAGGAAGCATGCAAACAGGCAGTGACACTCAAGGATGAAAGGAATGCGGCGAACTTAAAGGCTCAGGAAGCCGAGGCCAGAATAGAGAATGAAATTAAAGCAGTGGAGGCCAGGATGGAGAATGAATTTGAAGATCTCCTAGTCACATACAACATCAATGTTTTAAGAAACCGCAATCTAACCTGGCTTGTTGAAGATTATCGTTTTCAATTGTACAAGGCTTGGAGCCGTTTGGTGGAGGACGAGAAGGTGAATCGTAACACTACAACTGTAACGACCCGGAATTTTCGACCCCGAAAATTCGATACTAATACGTTCACTGTAGAAGTGCCGAGCAATCGAACGTCGGAAATCCCAGATTGTTAGGGTAAAGAAGAAAAGAGGTAGAAGAAGAAACAGAAAATAATAGAATCTCACATTTGCAGCGGATCAAAATATAATATAAAATAATAGCATTTACACAAGAAAAGCTGTAAATGTCAGTTTACATACACTATATCAGAGTACAACCATCAAAAATAAAACTGGATAGTTATAATAACTTGTCCCAGACTACTATCAATACACTCTCAAATACACAACGGAATATACTCCATACGTTCCTGCCATCCAGCTCGTCTCTTGAACTCCAGAACGTCCTAACTTGAAAATCTGTAATACTTGGTATGACCCGAGCATTACATCAAAGTAACACCCGAGTCAGGCTGGAAACCAGCGTGAGTAAACCCATATGATTTGAAATACTAAGTTATAAAACTTATTTGAAAACCAGGGTAACTCGTACCTCACTACGAGTTCTTATCTTGTTATAGTCAAATAATTATTTCACAAAATAATATCTAAGTACCGTTACTTAGTTTCAATGGTCTAGTTTACTTAATTTATTCCATTCCAGCCTATTTGATTTTCAAATCAAATCTATAAAGAATTATAGATTACTAATCGAAGTGGTTTCGGATATTGCTGATATCCGACCCCGGCCTCTTCGAATCCAATGTCATCTTTAATCCAAGTTGTTTAAGTGAATACAATTCAATTTTAAACACAGGATGTCACATTTACACAGCAATTCATCATCGATAGATAACCCATATTATCACAGTTCAACCCAAACATATCATATCACATAACATCACAAATTATCAGACTAGAGACATTAATCAATCCAAACATTCAATACAATTTAATCATCCATAAGCAAGATCAATTCATTATCTGAAATTAACTTAAACCAGATTAATTACTTATGAATAAATTACTAATTCTGGTTAATTAACATTAATTAATTTCAAACCATTTTAATTAATTATCTTTTAATCATTTATTAACTAACCTTTAATAATAAATTAATCAACCTTAAATTATTAATTAATCAACCTTAATTAATTAATCAATTAACCTCTAATCATTAAATAATTAACCTTTAATTATTTAATTATCCTTTAATTAATTATCTTTAATTAATTACATTAATTAATTAACCCTTAATTACAAATCACATAAATTAATTAACTTAAGTTAATTACCTTAATTTATTAATCATCCTTTAATTAATTACCCTTAATTAATTACATTAATTATTCCTTAATTAATAAATCATCCCTTAATCACTTTCATTAAATAATTATCTTTAAGTAATTAACTACCCTTAATTACTTACATTAATTAATCTTAATTATCCTTTAATATAATTACACAAAGTAATTACCCCTTAATTAATCTTCATTAACAAATTGCCCTTTTATTTCTTATCATTAATTAATTTCTTAATTAAGCATAAACTTAATTAACTTTAAAATAATTTACTTTAATCCTAATTCCAAAACTAAATTAAAACATTTATCATTCTACAAGAATAAATCAGAAAAGGTTTTAAACTTGATTTGTTTTAAAAGTTAAAAACTGTTTATACTTTAGATTTTAAAATAATTTAAATTACTTTATCCAAAATATATACTTTAAAACACTTAAAATAAAAATTATTTAAACACTTTATTTTAAATACTAACTATGAAATTTTCTAAAAATTCTCAAGTAAAACATAAGCCAAAACAAATTTTAAAATAAAAATTATGAAATTCTATACAAGTTTTCAAATAAAAACTTTAGCCTACTATCTTTAAAATAAAACTACTTTATAAAATATATATATTAATAATTATCTTTTTAAAATACAACCATTGACGAATTTGAACTGGAAAGCCAAATACTTGTCGAAGATGAGCCGAAAGTCCTCCACAACACTATCATTGCTCTTGAAAAGGAAAAACTTGCTGTTAAGTATCCGGACGCTGGAGAAGGATCTGGAGTTGAACATCATGAAGCAGGCTCCAAAGCGCTCTAAGTCTCTCAACCTGAGCTTACTTCTTCTATTGATCTTCCAACTGTTTCGAGATACGACCCTGACCAGCCACACCTGTCTCCGGTACATGAACGCGGTTCTGAAGGGACATTGGCCAAGCTTGTGAGTCAATCCGAGGAAGGTATTCTGAACACTTCTCCCATTCATCCAAATGTAGGAACAATGTCAGAAGACATTACTAATATTTTTTCCTATCTTTATTCAGCCTTAGATTCTGCATCACTTGATCCTCCTGCAACTCAAGGAATGCATCATGAGCAGGAGGCACTAATGACGAAAGCTATAACTACAACGGTCGCTGCTTCGGCTGGGGAGATGCACGAAAGCAATAGTGTTTTTGATGAACAAATAATGGAAGCACTCCTGGGCCATCAAAGCGGCCCGATCACCGAAATGCCATTCGTCATTGATGAAGATGTGATGATTACGAGTTCCTCGGGTCCGACTAGTAGCATGCCGATAGGGATTCGCGCAGATCGGGCTGAGGAGATAATAACGGAAATTAATGCCGAGATAGAGCAAGCCAAGCAAGCTAGTAGTGTTGGTGGTGGCATGGAGGGTCCCGGCCTGGTCCCTATGCTTATTGTTTCTCCGGGTGGAACCATCATCGATACCAGTGCACCTCATTCTTCCAGCGTTGAGGGTGCCACCGTTCCTCCAGTTCCACACACGGAGGGTATTCCGATCCCTTTAAGTTCCGAGGAGGAGACAACTGTAATTTCCCCGGTCTAAGACAAACCAGCTGGTGCGGGCCGGGGAGGTAAAGGCTCGAAGAGACATCCGAGTGGCAGTGCAAGCGGATCTACGCCAAAGAAGAGCAAGAAGGATAAAAAATCAAAGGTGTAGACTCGTACTTTTGCCTTTTCTTTTTGTGGATAGCTGAAAGCCTGGTGTGAATATACTATACATCTTGGTTATCTGATATTAAGTGAGACCACGCCACTTAGCGGAATGGGTTGTCCCTCACTAATATCCCTTTTAAAACATATCTTTTGCAAATTATAATCCTACAACCAAAACTAATTAAATCTGTAAAGCAATATCATGTATATGTACATTTCAATTATCATATGGAGTATCTATCCATACATTGTAGTTTTGTTTGGCTAACTACTAACCCTTGGCGGACTTGGGCCTACCAAAAAACATAAAAATCCAACAACTGTTAGATACTCTCCTTTTGGATGGTCCGTCCTTAATTATTTCTTGGTCTATCCGATCCTAATGGTTTTTGCGGGCATACCAATAACCTGTCTTCCCTTTTTAGATTCCTTTCTGTGTATAACATAATTTTAGTCTCACTTCTGATAAAGCCCTACACACTGGAATTCTGGACTAAATTAGCTAGGGGCTGATAGCTAATGAGTATAGGGCGCGACCCTACACAAGTCCCATTTGGTATTTAAATCCGAGTCATTTTCTTAGGGTTAACTACCCTTTAAATTTTTTTCCGTGAAAACCTTTTTAAAATGATTTAAACCTTTAAATCATACATATACAAGGAAAATACTCTTTGCTTTACTCTAAGCTATTTGCCATGTTATATCCAAAATAATGTTGATGAAATTATTAAGGATTTTCCCATCCTTCCAAAATAAGTTAAATCCCTTTTTAACTTAAAAACACTTAGGCCATAGTGCCAAAACAACTCATTCGAAACCTTTGTTTAAAACCTTTTAAACAACCCTTTCGAAACCATTAAAAGTATCCCTTTCAATACAAGCAAAACCTTAAGCCAAAGGCCAAAAGATACCTTTCGAAATCATAACTTTCGAAACCATTTATCTTTATCCTTTCGAAAGCATTGAAAAACATCTCCTTAGAAAGCTTTAAAACCTTAGACATCCTCTTTAAAACACTTAAACATTGCCTTTCGAAACCACTGGAAAACCTTTCCTTTTATACCTTTCGAAACCATTTGATATACTTTCCTTTTAGACCTTTCGAACACATTAAAATTTCAAGCCTTTCGAAAGCAATTGGGTTCAATTTATAACATGTGGAAACACCTTTCGAAACCATTTAAAACCATCTCTTTCGAAACCATTTGTCTTTATCCTTTCGAAAGCATTGAAAAACATCTTGTTCGAAAGCTTAAAAACCTTAGACATCCTCTTTAAAACACTTAAACATTGCCTTTCGAAACCATTGGAAATCCTTTCCTTTTAGACCTTTCAAAACCATTGGAAAACCTTTCCTTAAAACCTTTCAAACACATTAAAATGTCAAATCTTTCAAAAGCAATTGGGTTCAATTTGTAACATGTGGAAACACCTTTCGAAACCATTTAAAACCATCTCTTTCGAAACCATTTGGGTTATACTTTTTATAGAGCAAAAGGGTCATTAAAACATTCAAGTCGAAAGCATCTCTTTCGAAAGCATTCCCAAGTAAAGAAGTGATGGTGTCGAAACCGTCCCTTCGAAAGCATTGGAGAAGCGGCTTGGTTTTAAAAATAAGATAACCCCTTTCGAAACCAATCTGGGTCGAAAGGTAAAAAGTGGTAGTCAAGGGCATCGACCTAGTCGAAAGCAGTTTTTTAAAAACAAAAGTGCAACCTCTTAAAACCATTCTTTTAAAATCATTGACCCAGTCGAAAGCAGACCAAGTCGAAAGCTATTCAGTCGAAAGCAAAACAGGCACATTTTCATTTAAAAGAAAAGTAGTGCTTCTACCCCTTCATAACCCCTTTGTTTCAAACCAATGCCTTCTGCCATTGTCCAATTCACTACGTACAAATATCTGATACCATGTGCATTGGTTTCGATGGAGTCGGAGGCGGAGGTAGGGAGTCGGAACCTGGTGCCGAAAGCATTGAAACAGGAAAAAGCATGTAGATTTGACTTTTTAAACTATTTCTTTGTACCTAACCTGCCATGTTTGTCAAATTTTGATTGGTTGCACATTTTTTTTCTTTTCTAAAAGTACTGCTAATTTTCAAAAATAAAGATTTGAATTATTTACAAAATACTCCTTCTCCTTTTTATAAATATATAAAACATTTAAGTTCCATAGCTTAAATAATTTTATAAATCCATTAAAACACTTAGGAAAATTCTACAAAAATTCCAGAAAATCATTTTTAATATGTTTTCCAACATATACAAATTTCAGACCTAAACCAATATAATTTGGCCGTAATTAATTTTTAACCCAGAATAACATTTTCTTCACTAGGAAATTCATTTAAAATCCACATTAATTCAGAAAATTATAAAAATTGAAACCCATTCCTAAATTATCATCTCTGATCTAATTCTAAATTCGCAAGGTAGTTGGATGTCATTTAATAGGTTTTCTAAATCAATTCTCATCATAAAATGCATATAAAATAGCCTGACTCATCAACAAGTATATACATATCCATTTATCATTCAAAACATGGAAAAAGAATTGCAAATACTTTCGGAATTTATCTAAAACCAAAATCATTCAAAAATATGAGATGTATTCATTATTCACCTTAGCTTTTTTATTAAGGATGTGAGATTTGTTCTTGATTAAGAGATTTGATTCTTCCTCTTGAATTCTTCTTCTTCTTTATACTTCCTAATGGTGGCCGGCCTTAGCTTTTATTTGTTGAATTGTGAAAAATGAAGTGAACATGAATGTTGAAGGGTTAAGGGTTTAGGGTATAAGGATATGCCTTGTTCCTATCTTGCCCTTGCATATTTCCTAACCTTTTTATTCTCTTTCTATTCTTTAGTTCACTTATTTAACATGGCACGACTACCCCTTATGTAATCACAAATCTCAATCCATTAATCATCTTACATTTTATTTTATTTAACTAATTAAATATCCTAAATAATGTTACTAAAAATATGGGGTGTTATAGACGCCTAGCATTTCTAGCGACAAAGGCAGCAATAGAGGGAAGAATAAGTAGGAGATTCCCAGGACTTGTGAGCAAGATGGCTCCTTTTGCTTGTACACTTCTTTTTCCATTTTGGTGCAAGTAGGCCGCGTTTGTGCTGGGCAGCCTCCGCAATCATTGTATGCAAAGCTGAAGTAATGAATGTCTCTTTTCTTCTTTAATCTTTGTTCCATTTACTTTACCGCAACTTTATACTCTGTACCTATTTATATACAAATATCTGCATATATAATATAATTACATATACTATGATTTATCCACATTATATACTCTTGTTTCTGAGCAATGCTTTTATTTACCGCAATCTATGCATATAAATAAAATTCCTACAATTGCTTTAATTATATTCTATTATTAAGTCTTGTCTTTAGCTGCTAAAGTGCCCCGTTTGGCTAAATATAATTAGAATTTAACCAACTCCATGGTTATTCCCGTTTATGTTAGGTCGAGATCCATTTTACCATTAACAAGTTTGACTAATCCAAGTTCCGTGTTATTCCTTATCTCCGGGAAGTAGTGTTTTGAACATCTATCTCCTGACGTTCCCAATCTCGCCGACAAATGGGCATGATTGTTAGTATCCATAAGTTCACATTAATATACCTTGGAAAGGTGTATCCTGCTATGCCATGAGTTAAGCTGTAATTTCTATGTATTTTTGTCACATATTGAGTTCTATTTTCGAGGCTCGTAGCTCTAAATCCAAAAATCCGAGCATTGTTCTCCGACCTCACCTCTTTTGAGGTATTGATTGGTGTTTTAATCATATGGGGAAAATTTTCCTATTGCTCCCAATCCAATTATACTTTTCAAACCCCGATCCTAGACTTAAGGAATCTGATAGTACTTGTTTTCAACCTTCAATGACTATACTCGCTTATCCTCAACCAAGCGTACCCCGCTAGGATGCAAGCATAGTCTTGAAGGTCTTGATCGTACACTAGTTCGAATATTCAAGAACCTAAGTTTTTGGATGCCTGTCTTTAGGTATCCACTCCTAGTCTCACCTAGGTTCCGGTGTTGATTGAGAGTACCCTTTGACTGTCCTCGCCTAACCTCAGCTTAGCGTAATTTTCCATGCTGCAAGCATGGTCATTAGAATTTAAACCGCGCTCTTGTTTCTATCTCTGAAAATTGGTGCTTTAGTCGCCTTAACCTCGGCGTTCCTTCTTAGTGCTACCAAATTTTTAGCAACATTCAATAATTGAATTTCGGGGTTGAATTATCCGATCAACCCCTATGTTTACTCTCCTCGGTTTTAATTCTAGACCAAAGGAGAAGGTATTTTTTTCCGTGTACCTAAGCATGTAGGGTTGAATTATCCGATCAATCCTTGAAAATATACCCACCGACCTTTATCCTGGGCTAGAGGAGTTGTTACCGACTATACTGCTAATTGTGCAGTAAAGGATTTTGCTTATAAGAGCACGGCTCCATTGGTTCAAGAAACTAACTTTTATTTATGAATAGAAAACGTGACAAGACATGCCTTATTACATAGCCCCTAGAATCCTTGGGTAGCTTATTTGCAGAAAATAAATGAAATAAAGTAGCTACGTAGCAAGTCACTATTCCATGCTTGTGTGATCGAGATTTCATCAACAATGGCTAGCTTAAACATTACATCTCCATGCTTTTGCTCGATTGCATAAGGGACCTTCCGAATTCAGACTAAGTGCCACTGTACCTGGGAGAACCCACTTCAAAACGAGATCTCCTACCCCGAAAGTACTGTTTTGGACCCTAGTGTTAAAATGTCATGCTACTATTTTCTTTTGAGTAGCCACCCTTATTTCCGCTTCCTCCTTTTTCTCTTCAACCAAATTGAGGAACTTAAGTAAGAGTTCCTCATTTACATTTAGATCATTATGCCCTTTAAGATGAGAAGAGACTTCCAGTACTATTGGGATCATGTCCTCTGATCCATAGGCCAAAGCGAACGACATATGTCCAGTCGCATACTTATGGGTTGTAGTATAAGCCTACAATGCCAATGGAACCTCATTACCCAATTGCCTTTGGCTTTGGTTAATCATTTTTTCAAGGTGGATTTGATGATTTTATTTACCGAATTCACTTGTCTATTCACTATGGATGTGTTACCACTGAAATGCTTTTTTCAATCTTGTACCGATTGCAGAAATCCTTAAACTCGACATTTTCAAACTGAGTTCCATATTTATTATGATTGTCTAAGGTACTCCGATCCTATATATGATGTTTTCATCACAAAACTGATCACCTTTTTCATTGTGATTGTGACAAGTGGTTCCGCTTCAACCCACTTCATGAAATAATCCACCGCAACTATTGCATACTTAGCTCCTCTTTTCGCCCATTAGTAGCACACCGATAATATCAATTCCCCAGACCATAAATGGCCATAGGTTGACCATTTCTATAAGCTATGCCGATGGAGCCTTTAGTAGCTTCACAAATCTCTAGCAACGGTTGCATCATTTTGTGTGAGCAGTTGCATCTCGATTTATTGTTGGCCAGAAATATCCATAGTGAAGTATCTTTTTTGCTAATGTCTGCCTCCTTAGTGTGGTCACCACAACCACCCACATGGATCTCCATGAGGATTTTTCTAGCTTTATCCTCGATCACACACCTAAGTAAGGAGGTAGAGAATCCTCTTCTATATAGTATTCCTTCTTGCATCATGAACCTTGTTCTTTTCGAAGGAGTTTCTTCCTTTCATTTCTATCTCTCGAGAGAATTCCCTTAAGTAGATAATCCTTAATTGGAGTCGTCCATGACTCCTCTTCCTTTACAGTCTCCAAAATCCACTCGACATCCATCTGGTCGATACTTGGAGTCGCAAAATCTCCACTACAACCAAACCCATGACTTGTTCCTCCCCAGAACTAGACAGCTTGGCCAATGAATTAGCTTTTTGTTCTCCTCTCTGGGTATATGTGTGTCGTATAACGCTCTATATCATCCAATAGTTCCAGTACCTTTGTCAGGTAAGGGGTAAATCTCGGACCCTTAGCCTGATATTCCTTCATCACTTGACACAACACAAGTTGAGAATCACTGAATATATGCAGCGTCATTATCCCCGGTTCCTTCGCTATCCATAGCCTTGCTATCAATGCCTCGTATTCAGCCTCGTTGTTAGTTGCGAGAAAATCCAACATCAATGCATAACATATCGATCGTCCCTTTGGAGTTAAAAGCAATACTCCTGCACCTAAACTATGTCCATTTTTAGCTCAATCCACAAACAATTTCCAGTGAGGAAGTATGACCTATCATCCTCCTCTTTACCATCATATGTAGTGAACTCAGCGACGAAGTTTACCAACGCTTGCTTGTTTATCGCTCTCCTTAGATGGTAAGTGATGACATACTAACTTAGTTCAATTAGCAATTTCCCTGAAGTCTCGGGTCGATACAACACCTTCTTCAAGGGCTGATCCCTTAACACTTTAATTGAATGAGCCTGAGAACAGAGTCATAGCTTCCTTGATGCAATTAGCAAGCAATATGCAAGTTTTTCTAACTTCGGATAATTCCTTTCAGCTCCAGTAAACCATTTGCTAATATAATAGACTGACATTTAAATCCCCGCCTCCTCATGTACCAATATTGCACTTACATGAATAGACACTACCAAATAAACAAACAAGTCCTTCTCATCCAACAGTTTAGATATAACCGGTGGTGTTTGCATATGCCTAAGTAACTCCTCGAAAGCATTCTAACAATCCTTGTTCCATTCAAAATTCTTCTTTTTAGGGCATCGAAAAATGGTAAGCATTTGTCTGTTGCCCTTGAAAAAACCGACTCAAAGTGGTGACCTTCCCATTTAAACTCTGCAATCCTTCTTTGTAGTCGAGGAACTTAAGTTCCTTAAGATGTTAATCTACTCCGGACCAGCCTTAATGCCCCTTGAATTTACGATGAGTCCCAGAAATTTCCCCGATGCAACTCCAAGAGAGCATTTCAATGGATTCAACTTAATTCCGTACTTCTGCAATACCTCGAACTTCTCCAAAAGATCGTCCATGTGATTCCTCGATAGTCATGACTTCACGAGCATATCATCCACCTACACTTCCATCGTTTGTCCAATTTATTTTCTAAACAAAGAATTAACCAACCTCTGAATTGTGGCTTTTACATCCTTCAAACCGAACGACATTACTCAATATGGTACAGTCCCAAATCTGTTATAAAGCTGGTGTGCTTCTGATCAGGTATATGCATTGGTATCTAGTTATAGCCTGAATAAGCATCCATAAATGAGAGCAACTCAGGTCCTGCGGTCCCGTCTATTAGTTGATGAATCCTAGGAAAAGGAAACCTTTCCTTTGGGCATGCTTTATTCCGGTCTAAATAGTCAGTATACGTCCACCACTTTTCATTTGATATCTTGACCAATACAAGGTTTAATACGCACTTCGGGTATAAAATATCGTAGATAAAGCCATTCGCCATCAGCTTATCCATATCTTCCTTAAATGCAGCTTACCACTTCGGACCCAGACTATATCGTTTCTGCTTCACCAATGGAAACCTTGGATCGACATTCGGTGCATGATAAGCCATCTCTGGCGTATCCCGCACATAACCAAATTCATCCAAGCGAATATGTTCAAATTTCCTCGAATGAAATTAACCAATTCCTTCCTTAGTCTAATGTCGAGCTACGATCCAATTTTAAGAGTCCAAATAGGATCATCCATATCGACTAGAACATCAACCGTCAGTTCAGCTGCTGTCACCCGCACTTCCTTCGACTTCTTTCTGGGATCCATAGACTTATCAAAACTGCTATGGTTTCTGAGCCAAGGCTTGGGCTATAATTGCTATGCTTCCTAGTTCTTAATGCAGAGAGCCTTCCCTACATTTTTGTCTTTCTCTCGTTGCTTTGCTTCTCTTAGATCAGCAGTTTAACATTTCCTTCTAGTGCTCTAATCTCCCCTTACTAATCTGACTACATTCTCTATGGGAAATTTCATTATTATGCACCAAGGAGTCATTGTTATTCTAAAATCTACCAATGCCGATCAGCTAGAAAGGAATTATATGTCGAATACGCGTCTACTATAATGAACTTTGGACTCGCACAACCATGCGGTCGTTATTACCCAACTCAACCAATAAATCAATCATCTCGGTCGTTGCTTTGACTCACTTATAAATCCTGAAACCTGGATTTACAAGGCTTAACGTACTTTATACTGATATGTGTTTAGTCAAATGTCCTTTTAAACAAGATATTCACTAAGCTTCCATTACCCACCAAACTCGGTGCACTACAGTAGGGCTAACAACAGCCAAAATCACCATGGGGCCGAAGGTTGGCGTTTCATCTCCATCAGAATCCCTATTCCTGAATACAATGTCATTCATTACCATCCTTTATTGCTTAGTTGGAGCTCCATCCTCTATGGCAAAGCAACTCTCATGTGCTGCATGCTTCAGTGAGCTCGTGTACCACTCCATTTCCCTTCAGCTATTCTCTGTTGGATAGGGTCCTCCTCTTATGATATTTAAGACTAAGCTTCCGTCAGTGCGCCTGGGCCTTTCTCTATTGTGTCTAGGCTGGTTCCCTTGGGCATTCAGCCCTAGGTGTCTATCATATTGTCCGCCATCCTGCAAAACTTTAACATATTGTTGCAATTTTTCTTCTTTATCAATTCCTCGATAAAATCTCTTAGATATCAGCACTCATTTGTGTTGCGTCCATGAGTTTCATGGAAACGAAGGTACTTTCCTGAGTGCCTTTCCTATTCGATCACCTCCTTCTAGGCGGCCTTTTATATCATTCTGTTCCTTGCGTAGCAAGGTATATATATTCTCCAGTGTGTCATTTAGAGGCATGTTTAACTATCACCGGTCTACTTAACTACCGAAACTCTCACCGGTCCTTTGATTCCTTTTTCTTTGATTATGTGAATTTCCAACATTTATAGCCACACTACCGAAACTCTCACCGGTCTACTTAACTGCCACATTACTTTGAACCATCTCTTTTAATTGTCCACTATCAGCCTTTCCAACAGCCTATCCTGCTTCTTCCAACCGCAAGAACTGATTGGCCTTTCGATGAAATTCCTCCATAGTTGTTGGTTGTTTTATCTTCCACCATTTACCAAATTCCCTGTCTAAATGTATGCCCCGGACCAAAGCCGTCACCAAATCTTCCTTCGGATTGTCGACCTTCGTTACTGCAATGTTAAACCTATTCAAGGACCCCCTCAAAGAATCCTTGGGTTCTTGAGAAAGACTTGACAAGGACATTACATCGATAGGTCAAGCGGTATGGAGCCTAAACTTCTCCATAAACTTCTTTCCTAACTCATTAAGAGTAATTATGGATTTCGGCGTGAGCTGGGTAAACCACAACAATGCAACACCTTCCAGAAAGATAGGAAAACACCTACATCATACCAAACCCACCACCCTGGCACCATCCATGTGCCATTCATACTTAAACAAGTGCTACTTGGGATCGGTGGTCTCATCGTATGAGAGGGCATTGTCGACATCATAAACTTTCTACGATACTCCTCCCTTAGAATATTCTACATGAATGGAGTCTTACCTGGCATGGAACCCCATTCATCATTCTTTCTCCATTTATTTTCTTCCGCCAACTATTTATCCATATCTGATATATACTCCTTGCTAGCATGGTACTCTGAAGGTCAACTATCAGGGGCTACGTCAAGTGTTTGGCTCTATAAACGGTCTCAGTTTTCCCATTAATGTCTAGGTTCTCTACTCGCCAGGAGAACCACTTCTTAATTTTTCGTTGACGTCCAGTTGGCTCCATTGTAGTTGTTTGAACTCTAGCTCCTTTAATTCCAACATCAAGCTCATAATTATCACCATCATGTTGTAGATCATCCTATGAATCAGAATAGTCCACTACCCCAGCTCCTCATCCTCCTAAAGTGCCAAAATTCTTCTTGGTACAACTTGATTCTAGTTGGTACCGAATTGAATTCCTTTAGAGGGGACACCCCCGACTTCCTCCAGCAACTCCCCTTTGCCTCGGTAGCCTTTTCCTTCTATTTTTTTTCTATCTCTTCTGTTTTGACCAGAAATAGACAAGTTCTCTTCTTCATATCCGGCAAGTGAAATCTCTCCCTTGCTCCACCTGGTTCTCTACAACTGCAGGGTCAGCAGAACTATGCTAGCATCTATCTTTTCCAATAGATCCTTCTAACTATCAGCCATCTTCTAATTCAGCTCCTGCATCATTTTATCAAACTCCACCCTGGCAATCATCTTCCGAGGAGCAGATGGTCCTAGTAATGTTGTTGTATGTTGGTTGCTTACATCCATCTAATGGGAAGTTCCTTCATCTACACTAGCTACTGCTCCAGATGATCTTCCAGATCTCCTAGGTGCCATTGATTCCTGTATGCAAATGCTTCAAGTTCCTTAATGAAAATGTTCTCGATCTAACCTCTGGATGCTCTAATCACAAATAGAAAACTAGATCTATGCCTAAGAACCTCCTTTCTCAATGAAAGCATCATAATGTTGAGCCTAAAAATGGCACAACACCCAAAGCAAACTGAAACCAAAGAGATCAAACAGAAAATAATAAGCAAAACAGAAAGAACACCAGAATTTTATGATGTTTCGGCAAATATGTGGCCTAAATCCATTATATTGTTGTTAATTATAGATTTTTAATTACTACTATAAGGTTTTGGCAAATCTAACAGCCTAGAACAACCAAGGGTAGCTTCTTTAGTAACTATGCTTAAGGAGAGATGGAAGATGAAGAAAGCAAAGTGTCGAAAGTCCTTTCCCAAATGATATAGGTGCTATATTTATAGAGAAACCATCCAGTAGAGTCTTGAATATATGAAATACCTAGTCTAGATCCGAGAATGTAAGAGGGGAAGAGGGAGTGCCTTGGGCAATAAAATCAACTCAGTACCAACCAGAAGTAGTCGGTAACGATCAGATTTCTGGAAGGGGCTAGTCCTTCTTCCCTCCTTTAGTCTTCTATCTTTGTTCCATCATACTCTGATTAACTTTCCATAGAGATCATGTTGTTTTGGAGAGGTTTGATATCGCTTGTACTTGTCTACCTTCCTTCAAAAATTCCTTGAAGTTGTTCACCTACTCCTTGTGAAATGCACCTCAAAACGATCTCGAAAGCCATCTATCTATGAATCATAGCTTCAAAGGCCTCAGAGGGTAGAAATAGTGGTCGGTACCAAATTGATTAGCTTGATATTGAGTTGTTTACTTAGATTCAATCATGCTCTAAATTCTTGAGTCCATTCCTATTGTTCTTCCAATCATGTTCCCAAGTTCGTGAATCATTCCGTCTACGTCCAGATTCATCTAAAGTTTGCTTGGTTAAAAAGACAGATAACAAAATATAGCTAATTTTAAATATTTATTTCAGGCATTAACTTGGACCAAACGATGTATAAAAGTTATAATAACAGTTCGATCGATTTTGAAGTCATAAAATAATTAATTAAATGTTCATTAAAGTTGAAGTCAACTTAGGCACTGACCATAATAGTCATAGTGAGGTTGACCATACTCAGGGAAAAAGAGAAGGCCAAGCTCAATCCTTGGATTTGGAGGAAATCGAGGAGAATAAGGTGTTGGTTGATGACTATAAAGCCTAGCCTCCACATTGTTTTAAATACACTTTTTGCTCTATATTCCTCAATATCCAACCGCCTACCCCCCTTAGGGTTGCCATTACTTTGATCTTTCAAATAAAACAGAATAAGGGGATTGTGGTGCTCCAAAAGAAAGGACAGTTCCACCAACGTATCAATTTTCGGCTCAGTTAACTTGAGGTATAATATTCTAATTTCAGCTATAAATATCATGCTCACATATGTTATATTGTATACATGTCTTATTCATCCATGTTTTATTGAAAGAGATTATTTTTAATTTTGTGCATATAATATATATATACATATGTATATATAATAATTTTGTTTAAAAAAATTCTAAAGTACACACATATGCGTGCACGCGCACGCGCACATGCACATATATATGTATGTATATATGTGTGTGTGTATATATATATATATCAAAATCTCGGTTGTAAAATAAAACATATTTTGTTTAGCACCCATATACGTTATTAATAAATATATATTTAAATAAAGCATTTTTTGAAGTTTGGTTTTGGTTTAAATGTATATAATCACTTGCTCGTTTCAAAATTTATACACACACACATATATATAATATATAATATATATTCGTATGAATATAAACTAAATAATCATAATATATTTCATTTTTTTCTTCGTTTGCTGTACAAAATTATAATAAAACTAATTTCTTATAATTTATATATTAAGTCAGAATAAATTGAAAATTAAAATTTTGAATTTTAATTTTTTCAACATAAATGTTTTTCGACCAAAAATCATTCAATAAAAAAACTAATTTCATAATAGTGGCCACATCATAGTTTTAGTAAAAAATTCTAATTTTAAATAAGTCAAATGTTTTGAATTTGGTTCAAATTATTTATATAATTCATAAAACCAAAGGTATAATTGATTATATATATATTTGTTTATTCAAAATTTTAATTCATAAAATAAATTTTTTCAATTAGTTTATAAATATGTGTATGCATATTTATTTTTAAAATTTTATTTATACATATATATTATAGATGTATTTGAAATTTGATAAATGTTTTACTGGCTGAATTAAAAAGGAATATTTTTTACTTCTTGAACACATAGTATATATTATATATTTATGTATGTTATATATATATATATATAACTTAGTCATTCTGTTGATTATATGATAAACTTGTTAATTTTCCCCATGAACCCCTAGTTTAGATTATGTGTGTGTAGTTTGATTGTCCATATTGTAAATATGAATATTATGACATATTAAATAAATTAATAAATTAAATTATAAATTAATACATTTAAACATAAATAATTAATAAATATTCTAATTAACAAAATCAGATTAAAATATTATGACCTCTTTTATTAATCAAATACTAAATTTCATTTAGTATAAAAAACATTTGTTTAAGAAACACAAATTAAAGATTTTATGTAAATTAATAGAAGGATTTTGAAATTCACCCTTTTAACTACACTACCAATGCACCTGATCCAACTAGTCTGTATGTCTCTTTGTCTAGTGTTGTCTCTAACATAACAAGATCCTTATTGTATTCAATCACATTGAACTCAAGATCTTGCACTATGGTTTACTTTCTTATTTCATGTAAAACGTTTTCGTCGAGATTTCATATATTATTAATGTGACTGTTTCACCATACAACTTTTGTATATGATCGAATATGGATTGAATATCCATACACTTATATTTCTTTAGAGTTCATTAACTCAAAAAATAATAATATACAGTCTAAACAAATAGACACTTAAGTAACCAAGATACAAATGTTTTTAATGGCTATATAATTTTGGCTCTTGCATGCGTTTTGAAGTGACAACATGCCAGAAATTTTATTGGTAATTTTTTTTTATATTTCTTCATCAATATTTAATTTATATCGTATAGCATATTTTTGTTAATAAATATTTTATCAACTGGTTTAATTGTAAAAATTTATTTTAGTAAATTATTATAATATCACATATGTTCTTATACTTATTAGATTGATTTATTATATTTTCTAATAAAGCTCCCACTGAATTCTGCATATCTTAACAACCCATAGAGATACAATAATTTAACAAATTTCTTTAATGGGTTTTAGGACCAGTTTATCATGTTACAATGACCTTAAGGCTGCTTAGCATATCGAAGTCTTCATAAATGGAAAGCAACACTTTACCGGTTATATCTCATGCATAACTCCTAACATCATTTTAACTATGCTCCTGATCATCTTCATGACCTTGAGGGTGCTCAACAAAGCATGAAATACATTAAATACTCTATACCTATCATTTTGAGATATCCTAAGAGTAACCCTTGGGGGTGCTTAACAAAGTTACATAACATTCTTACTTATTTATAAATAATATAAACATTACCTTAGATATTCCATAGCTTGAGGGTGCTCAACAACCATGGATATGTAAGGTACTTTATTTATATTATAAATGAAGAAGAGCGTTATTAATTTAAATTCTCAAATTCAAAATAATTTTATAGAGTATTATCGACTATTTAAAGGAGATAAGGAGCATTACGATTATAAATCATAATATCACATGTTTTTAATGTACATCTAATGTATACTCCATTTAGTCACACAATCTTTATTCAATTTTGACCTCTTGTTTTATTCATACATTTAATATACATACACACGCATTTAACTATAGCATATATAATTTATTTAGTTATATACACATATATTTCTTTTATTAATTAAATAATTTAATTAATTTATAAATATAACATTTATATTTATTTAAATTTAAAATAATTTTAAATTTTCTTATTTATAACCTTTGCGAATACAAATTTAAAAATAATTTTAAATTATATTTATAACCCTTATAAACTTATATTTTGCATTTTATAACCCTTTATAAAATTATGTAATTAATTACTTAATTTGAAACTATTTTAAAATTGCATTTTATAACCCTTCCTAAAATAATTTTGTTAATTATTTAATTTAAAATATTATAAATTAATTTTAAAATATTAATGCTATTTGAATTAACCTATAACTCAAAATCACTTTTGAGTCTTGCATAAGGGCATACCTTGAATCAGACCATTTCGATGAGTCGGATAATGTTCAGGAGATATGGAGGTTATTCATATAATATGGTCCTTGGTTAAAGCAACCTTCTCCTTAGTTTAAGCACCATATCCTAGGCATCCTTCTACTTTGAAGTTTTACAAAAGTAATGTTATTAGTGTTGGTAAATTGTTTGCATAAGCACGATGCGGGGTCCGATACTGTTGTTGAATCAAGTGCAACGACATCAGGTTAAAAGGGTGAATTTCAAAAAAATCCATTTATTAAATTGCATAAGATATTTATTTTTTATTTGCATAAATAATATTTTCTTTATACTAAATCAAATTTACTATTTTTATTAGCAAAGAGGTTTTGTAATATTTTAACTTATTTAATTTAATTAAGATATTAATTTAAATGTTTAAAGTAATTTATTAATAGTTTAATTTAAAATTAATTAATTTTAATTTATATTTTATACGTTATGATACTTATATTCAAAATCCGAACATCACAACAATATATACAAATTACCTAAAACTAGAGGTTCATGGGTAAAATTGACTGTTTTTTCTTAAATTCACTAAGATGTACAAGTGTGATATATATATATATTTGTGTGTATACGTATACATATACATACACATATATATATATATATATGTGTGTGTGTGTGTGTATGTGAGTACGTATGTATGTATAATATACTATATATAATATCCTAGGTGTACATGTAGCAAGAAATAATATATTATTAATTTTTTCCTGACCATTAAAAATGTTTTAGAACATCTAGGTTTAACAATAAGTATAGATTAGTATAAACACAAAATTTGAAATATATATAAAATAAAAATGTTTGATGTATTATTATTATGTATATGCATAAAATCAATTTTATTTTTGGCTATTAATAAATATTAGTTTTTAAAAGAAATTTAAATATGTTGATTTACTTAAAAATTTCTTTTTTAGTACTTCGACCGTAAGCATTAACTTTTTAATTAATTTTTAATTAAAATGAAAAGCTTTAAATAATTCAAAAAATTTAAATTGAAATATTTTTGACTTGGAAAAATTATAATATGTATAATGATATATTAATCGGATCCAAAAAATATTTTTTTTATAAACATTCGAATTGATATTTTGAATGGTGTGTATATATAAAGTTTTTATTTAGAAATAACAAAACAAATCCTTTATATATATACATATAGATTAATTTAGAACTTATTTAAAATCAATTTTTTTAATAATATATGTTATATGTGTATATGTATATATGCGTGTGTGCTTAAAAATATGTTTTGTATATTAAAATGGATATAACATTGGAAACCTTCTTCAAATTATATATATATATATATATATATATATAAATATATATATATATATAAGGTCGAGCGTAATATAATCCTAAATGTAGGAAATGATGATATACATGTTTGTATAAGTGAGAATATATCAGTAAAATACCTTTCTTTGAAATGACCTTGTCGAGAGTTATTACGTTGTTTGTTCAGTCCATCCTCTTATGGAACCATTATCTTCTCCTTCTCTTCAAGTTGCAATGTTAAAGAGAGGGTGTAACGGCCCGTATTTTACGTATTGGAGGATCGTAAAATATTTTTATTTTATTCATATAAGGTCATACGACTCTAAATTTTTGGAAAGTAACTCTTAGGGATATTTACCTCATCTATAATTTTTTCCCAATTTCCATGTGACAATTTTAATAATGGAAATCTTATTGGACTATGACTTTTGATAGGAGCCAAATTATCATCTCAAACCACTTCCATTGCTTCAGGATGATGGTTTCCTTTTCCGTAAAGTAGTCATAATAAAAAATATACTTACCGCTTGAAAGTTATAGCCGTTTTACGTTTTGGTTATTATCGGCCTACATTAATGGGTAATTAACTAAGCCCATACTTAGGCCCACTAATCTATCTTGAAAATAGTGCTAAGGTAAGGCAATAGTAACTGATCAAAGTCATTTCCATCTTCTCCAAAATAGCTCTAAACCTCTATTAACCCTAATTTCATCAATAATCCTACCTTTTCCTTACTAATCTTAGCCTAAATTATAATTAAAGGGATAATTAGCATAGAGGAACTTGAGATTATCATTTTGACTGATTTGCATTTCTCTCATTTGTTGTCCACTTTAGATCTAAGGGGAGAAATCGATATTTTAGATATTTGGTGAGTGGATCTTGATCTCTCACTCTGTTATGCATGTTTATATAGTTAAAAAGGATTTTTTTTCAACATGATTTTGACCCCCAAAATATTTCCTAACCTTAATTACATTTTCTTAAATGTTTATGGTTAAAATTTAAAGTGGTTTCTGAATGGTTTTGCAACCTCCTTTTGTTTATATTTATATGCTAGTGTAAAAGTTAAATTTGGATTAGGATTTGCTTTATTATCATGTTCTTATGGATTGCATATATGAATGGATGCACATATATATATATATATATATATATATGATATTTCATGTTTGTATGTTGTGCTTTGATATGGTTTGCTAGTTCTTTTAGGTAGTTAGGAAAGAGGTGGTCGAAATGGAAAATTGAAGGCAAAGAAGATGGAATTGGATGAAAGTTGAAGGAGGGGCTCTAGAGTATAGGAGGGCTCAGGATTTAAGCCATATTGAAATTGGAGCTAAGTACAGGAGTTGGCACCGAAAAGTTTGATCGGTACCAAGAGCTTTTGGTTGGTGGAGAAACGTCTCAGTAATAGAAGGTACTTCAGGTCCAGGATAAGAGAAATGAGTGATGGCTAAATCCAAGAATTTAGCTAAGTGTAAGACTTGGTTACGAGAGCTTTGGACTTAGTATCGAGAGCTTTGGATAATGGTACTTAGAGTTTTGGTTGATGGTACCAAGAGCATTTCTAAGAAGTGGTCGGGGTCCAAGCACTTAGAAAATGGAGTACTAGAAGAGAGGAAGAGAAGTTAGCCAAAATTTGACTAAGTATACCACTCGGTACCGAGAGGTCTGTCTTCTTGGAATCTAGGTAGAACTTCCAAGAGAGGAAGCATAGGCTCTACAGGTCGTGTTGAAGGTGTTAGTTTGCTCACTTAGGGTTTGATGGCGATGTAGTAGCACGATGATAGCTTTGGACTTCAGTGATGGCAACATGAGGGTGAATAGAGTTAGGTTTCAATAATGGCCGCTCAATGTTAAAAGGAGTCATGAGAATGTTTGTCTACAAAGGACGGGTTCTAGAAAGGGTGACCCATGGATCGAATGTTGAATGGTTCTATCGTGGATTGAAGGAACGTGGAATGATTCCTTAAGAATAATGAAAGCTAGGTGGAGCAAGGAAAGGGCTTGGATGCACGTACTAAGAGATCGTTGATACTCGGAGTATTTTCTAATGTACCCGAAAGAAAGGTATCATAGGGATGCTTAGGGTACTTTGTTTTGCTACCCCGAATCGGTTGTTTAAATCCATATACATTGGACCGGTGGATTTGGGTCAAGTATCAACTTCTTCCTAGAGGTGAGTACATTAAAAACTGGGATTTCCATTATTTCTTGGTGGGGGAAAAGGCCATATGAATTATCATATGTCTAGAGCACATTGAGTGATAGTGAGGATTATTTAATGGATGATATCGTTACTTTGATTGTTTTCTTCCATAGTCTATCACTCTAGGGATGCCACCGAAGATAGGTATTGGGGATAGGGAGAACTGGACACCCATCATTACACTTAGTTTGCAATATAGCATTACTATATTCATAGAGTAGCATATTGTATTCGTTATGTGCTAACTTTTTGGTTGCAGAGATTGGTCGGGTATGATTTGTATATCCTTGTTCCTTACTATATCGATTTGTATAGTATCTTGAGATTCATTTACCGCTCACACTAGACTATTGTCTGGCCTGAGGATTTATGCTAGATAGCAGGTTTAGGTACGAAAAAGTAGTTGTATAAAGGACGAGCTAGATGGAGTTATCTTGTATTATATATATATATATATCTATGGATTTCTATTCTTATTCCGATGTGCAACATTAGAGCCTTGACAGTGTCTGCTTATTATGATTGCCATGAGGCAGTTATTTGGGTTTATTTCAGTTTTTTTATAAACTCTATTACTCTATCGTATAACTTTATGGATCTGTATTCTTATATTTGATTCACTTAGTTATTATTGTTTCTCTTGTTTTATATCTGTGAAGTATAATATATTTTATTCCATGCGCTGTGAGATATACGACAGGTTCTATGATGTTTTATTTCATTTTCAACCCTTGATGATCATCCTACATCGGCCGGGCATGTCAGCATTGCACTAAATAGATATATTAGGTGTCGGTGGTGTAGTGCGGTCGTCACATTTGGTTTCAAAGCTTAGGTTACATTGTTTAAGCTAAGGGATACTGTTTGTACCAAAAATGGGTACAACACTCTTCGGGTGTAATTGAAGAGATTAGAATAATGAAGTAAAATGTAAAATGAGGCTAATCTAACTATCACACCAAGAAAAATAAGCAGTAATAGATAGAAAACAAGAATTTATAGTGGTTCGGCGTTATTGCCTACATCCACTTTGAAGGTTTTTATGTTTATTGCTGATTAGAAACTGAGTTACAATAGTACAACAGCTAACACTTGAATTACAATGGAGTTCCATTCAAGCAGTGGCATAAATGTCCTTTTTTAGTTGCAATGAGGGTGCTATTTATAGGTGTGAAGCTGGAAATATCTGCCTTGAATCTCGGAATACCCTTTCTCAAGCCTAGGTGGGCCCACACAATCGATCTGGAGCCGTTTGGGATCGATCCTTAATCGATCCACATTGCTTTCGTATCGATCAGAAGTTGCTCCAACTGAGCTGCGATCGATCATGGATGTTCCTGAGATGATATGCAACCTTCTGTGAAAATCTCACTGTATTTGGATTTGTGGTTGTGGAGTTATTGACCGATCAAAGTTGCAGATATGGAGTGGCTAAAACTTTCGTATCGATTTCTTTATGTCGATGACGTGGCATGCGCACTTTGTGGAGATCCATATTTTGTGCATAGGGACCGCTTCTTTTGGGTTGACCGCTTCTTTCGTATCCATCCGATACCTTACTTCTCGTATCAATGCCTTGCCACCATCTTCGTATCGATTGTAAGCTCTATTATTCGTTTCGATCAAGTAGGTGATCAATACGAGAAATGCAGTTGCTGGCCAAGTGAAGCGCGATCGATCTGGGAAGTGCCGAAGTCCATCGTTATATGTTTGAACCATATGTATACGAGTGATGGACGTCGAGCGATGGAGTTACGTTCATTTCGTTTTGATGGATACAAAATGAAGGATACAGATGGATGGATACGAAATGATGGATACGAGATGGGCGTGTTTCTCATGGACCTTGATCGTTCCATAACTCGAGCATACGAACTCCGATTGACCTAAAATTTAGAATGTCGCCTTGCATACCTCTGCTTGTCATATCATGCTAACTGTGGCTCGATCCGGACTTGGACCAAGTTTGCTTGTATCCATCATAAATCTATAGATAACTGATTTCTAGAGCGGACTGTCTTCTGTCACTAGTTAAGTCCTTGATATCACGGCCTTGCCAAAAGGCGGGATAACATTTTTCCCCCAAAGTATGTCCTGTGTGAATATGACGTGCTTTGAAAAGCCGCAACCTTCATTCTAAAAAGGCTTCATCCAGTTTACTAAATAGTTATTGTCCTTTCATCAAGAGATGTAACCCTTGGTTGATTTCCAGTTGTATAAATATTGTGTTGTAGACTGCTAATGATCATGCAATTTTTGTTGTAGTTGAAGGTCAAGTGCTAGCAATTTATTATTGATTGTTCTGGCTGTCACTAGGTAAGCATTCAATTCCTGTTAACTTTGAGAATCAAACGTTAGTATAGCATGCATGCACGTATTTTAACCTGACTCCCATTCATGCTTGCATGTCCATGGGTCGTTGTCAAGTTCTTGATTCTTCTTTTTCCTTTTTTAAATCGATTTTGGTGAAAAGAAGTTCTTGCCATCAATTGATGGTTCCTTTTAGATCGAGTTTCATATCGATCCTCTCCTAGATCGATATGAAATCCGAGTGGCAACAATGATTGATGGTTGTTTTGATGTCCTTCTTCGTATCGATCCTCTCCTGGATTGATCCGGGGCGCATCAGAGTGGATTTTGTATCAATGATGATCGATACAAGATGAATTTGCTAAAAGCGCGTTCCATAATGATGGATATGGTTTGGCTTGAATTGTTGTACAATGTGGATTTCTTATCGATGGATACGAGAGTTATAAGAATAAATGCATGGGAATGCTTCGTATCGATGGATACGAGATGTTGGGGTTTAGATGTGCTTCATATCGATGGATACAAAAGATGCGCTTTGTATCAATAGATACGAAAGATGTGCTTCGTATCGACCGGCACGTTGACCGACTCAATCAGTGAGGAAACTGGGATACGAATCGTCTTTCATGTTGGATACAAAGGAGTATAAATACTTTTTGTACTTAGCATATTTTTCCACCTTGCTTCTATCGCCATTTCGTATCCATCAGAGAAAAAGAAGAAACCGTAGATCCTTCATCCCCAAATACCAATCTGCTAATCTTTAATCCAGATCCTTCGAGCTAGGTAAATAATCAATAAAATCGTGCTTATAATGATGAGACTTGAGTTTCGTGTCATTTCGTTCATGGCAACGGCCATCTTCGGTGTCGATGGTGCCAGAGTGTGACTGGGGTGAGGTTGAGAGTGTGGCTAATGGCAATTTGGAGATTTGGAGAAGAAGGAGGGTAGCTGGAGAGTATCGATGGACATGGAGTCACTGACTCCAGGTCTGTCTAACTAAGGTGACAATCTCATATCGATGCGAGGGGATGGATGTGGAATCGATTAGAATACATAGAGTTTTGGAGATGATTGAAAGCAGCCTTCATGATCGAGGTGAAGAGTAAGCGTCTGGAAATGATGTGGAAAAATTGGCTTGTTGATCGATCCGAGGTGGAGCAACTCGTATCGATATGGGTGAGATGTCTTATGATCGATCCAAAATCAAAGTCCATGGATCGATATGAAGTGATGGAATGATGGATACGGGGAGCATCGATACGAATGAAGGCTATGGGTGAAGTGATCGATACGAACAAGTTATCGACCCGAAGGTTTGATCGATACGAAGTGGCTATCGATCTGAATCATTGATCGATATGAACGAGTGACATGCAATCGATACGAAAGCTTGCATCAGGGGAATGATCCAAAATGAATTATGATGGATATAGACGTTATGACTTTTGCATACTCAAACACTTGACTCCGATAAGCTTTAGCCTTGCATATTTAGACTCAACCGTAAAATTGCATATGTGATTATCCCTTAAAGCTCGTCGATGGAACTGTAACTTGTTAAATGTAACAAATTTGAACATGGATCGTTCTCCAAAGGCAAAATGGCACGGTTGAGACAGTCAGCGATGACGGTCGTCCGGTCGAATCTCGAAGTCTTGTCCCTTTACCATTTTTTAACCTTGTAGAAACTTAGAGTACTATGCTGCACTTCATTACACAACACGATCATTCACTTTGCACTGGGGGGACATGTGCCTTTTTTACCATCTAATAATGGTTTTTACCGAGTTCAATATCTATGGATCCTGGAAGCTCAAAGCATCAAGAAGTTCAAATTTCTCCATTCCCCAGAATAGAAAGGCCGGATGTCCTGGCAGATACAGTGAATCCTGCTCCAGATGAACCGCCGGATGTAGTGGTAATAATGAATCCGGAAGATTCCGTCCGGTCCAAGATTATAGAAGAAATGCTAGGCAGAATTTGCCTTAGACACGGACTGTCTTTGGAAGAAGTTCGTTTACCAGGACCGAAAGATAGAGCACACAATCCCCCGGAAGGGTTCACCGCATGCAACAGATTCATGTGCTGGACTGGAACAATGCGCCCATTCAATCAGTTCATTAGGGATGTGCTATTTTATCTGAGAATCGCACCTCCTCAGTTTTACCCTAACGGATACGCGCTACTCAACAGCTTGTACATTATATTTATGGAACATCTCTTTCGTCCCTCGACTATCGATGAGATCGAATATTTATTTAATGTCAAGAGTCGGGCGGATAATCCATCATTCACCTTCCTGGAAGCTGTTAGGAACTGCCAAGTTGTGGCAGGCGCATGAGGAAAGCTGAGCTACTTCAAAATGGAGTGGTTTTATGTGAGGTGCCCACCAGGATTCGCCAGGCGGTGGCTAGCCAGACGTAAGTTCTATTACTTGTTTCGTTGTTAACCATGACTGGATAATATAGATTAATGCTGAATTCATTACTATGTTTCTTTTATAGCTGCTATTCCACGGCCCAAAGGAGCCCAATATAAAGAGATAGTGAGGATCACTCCAGGCGATGCCTGTTGAATTAAGAGAATTAGACGAAATTCTCACTGACAACAATTTGATAGCCGCCGGGCTTTTAGAGGAAGGGCAAAGCATAGGGCTCACGGGGGTACCAAGAGTGGCCCCAATAAGACAAGGCGGAAGACAGGCTCCAGTCGTGTCCCCAGTCGAGGGAGCTCAGGCCGCGCTCGGCATAATAATCGTTAAAAGTCGCGATGATGAGGGTACAGAAGCTAGTCAGGAGCCCGCGGTCATGCCTCCTGTTTCCTGGAGATTTGACCAGGCAACTGAGCACTCGGCGTTGGCAGGTACTCGGCATCTATAGTACTCGGCATCTGAACTACTCGGCGTCAACTAGTGCTCGTCATCTCATAGTACTCGGCGTAGTACTCAGCATTTATAGTACTCGGCGTAGTACTCAGCATCTCATAGTACTCGGCGTAGTACTCAGCATTCGTAGTACTCGGCGTAGTACTCAGCATCTCATAGTACTCGGCGTAGTACTCAGCATCTCATAGTACTCGGCGTAGTACTTAGCATTCGTAGTACTCGGCGTAGTACTCAGCATCTCATAGTACTCGGAGTAGTACTCAGCGTCTCATAGTACTCGGCGTAGTACTCGGCATCTATAGTACTCGGCATCAGGAAATACTCGGCCTCAGGTCGTACTCGGCAACAGGAGCACTCGGTACTCAGAGGAACTCGGCAACAGTAGTACTCGGCGTAGTGCTTGACATCCAGTAGAACTCAGCGATAGGAGTACTCGGCATCCAGAAGACGTTCGGCGCACACGACTACTCAACATGACTGTATCGCTCGGACAGAATGCTTCGTTCGGCCAGAATGCGTCGTCCGGCCAGAGAGCACTGTTCGGTTTAGAGCTTCGGATGGAGGCACGTTCGGCTTCAACAGACAACCATTCTGCACTTCCCACACATCAAACACACCGTTCGGCATAGAAGGGATGGTTCGGCATAGCGGCGTTCGGCATACCTTGCTCGGCATACAGCGACCACTGTACTCGGGCTAGAGTGTTCGGCCATCAGCCCACTTGGGAAGTCCAGCCCATATTTGTCTATAAATAGAGGGGCAGGGTCACAGTGAAAAGGGATCCTTTTTGGAGAACACTGGGGAGACTCTGCCATTTTGAGACTCATCTTCTCTACTTAACAACTTCATTCAACCATTTGATTCACGAATTGTATTTGTAATCAACTATTAAGAAGATCAATAAAGTTTAACCTCAAAGTGGACGTAGGCAATTACGCTGAACCACTATAAATTTGGTGTTCTTACTTTCTGCATTTAAATTAGCATTCTCTTCCTTGTTTAATTTATCTTCATCACTTATATCTCTACACAATCTTTCTCTACGAGGTTAGTGACCAATTTTGGTGCTAACACTTTGGTGCTTTCACTGAGAATTGAATTCTCAGACCTCAAGGATCTGCTTTGAAGCTACTGGATTGAACAAATCCCCCAAAGAAGATCCGACTCACTGATAGGACATCCGTTGATTCTACTCAGAGTTCATATCAATAACTCTACAATGGCAGGACCACGTACCAGGTCAGCTTCTCATAATGTGGATGCCCGCGAGACTGCTAGCGTGCAACAAGCAGGACCTAGCAACCAACCAGCAATTCCGGGTGAAGGGATTGCCGCCCAGGACCAAACTCCAGTTGTCACCAGAATAGAGTTCAACGACTTGATGAGAGAGCTCAGGGAAAGCAGGAGACAACTAGGAGAGAAAATGCAAGCTAACGCCAACCTGATGGCACAGCTCACTCAACAACAGCAACAGAATGCTGGGGGCAATCCCGCTCCTTATTCCTCATCTGATAGCTCTACTTCCTCTGATGAACCTCCCAGGCGCAGACGCCGCAAGACTGAAGCTGCACGAGCAGAAGCTGCTGTTCAAACAGCTGGAGACCGTGACCAAGCAAGAGTTGGAAACTTCAGGACCGGAGTACAAATGGAGGATGGAGGCCCAGATCATCAAAACGCTAACGATGTCGAACCTCAAGACGCACGATTGGCAGATCGTCAGGAGAGGAGGCATCAGCATGGACAGGCGCGTAGAACAGACTCTAACCTTCCGCCTTCCATACAGACACCAGATCTGACTGCCATGATCAGGCAATTGATGAAAGAAAATCAGGGCTTGTCGAACGATGATTGGGGAGTGTCAAGAAGTCACACTCCGTTCACGGATGTTGTGTTACAAGCGGCGTACCGAAGAAAGTTTAGTATGCCAACTATCCCTGCGTACGAGGGAAAGACTGACCCCAGACAGCATGTCATGAGGTACGAATGGATGATGGATTCAGCTAGAGCAAATGATGCCACCAAGTGTAGATGCTTTCCAATTACTCTATCTGGGATCGCTACTATGTGGTTTACCCGACTTCCTCCGCGGTCTGTATCCAATTTCGAGGAGTTGGCAAAGAAGTTTATTGAGCAGTTCAGGATACACACTACTCGTCCGAAGGACGTAATGTCTCTGTCAAGTGTAATCCAAAGTCCCGGGGAGTCATTGAAGGAATATTTACAAAGGTTCCATGTCGCGGCAACTGAAGTCAGTAATCCCAATGATCATGCAATTCTAATGGCTGTGATGAGAGGTGTGGATCCGGAGTCTGAATTTGGAGACTGGTTGGCAGGAAAACCTCCGACCACACTAGAGCGTTTCTACTCAAAGGCATACCAATTCATAAGGAGAGAGGAAGCCAGGTGGGTAAGACGAGATAAGGCACCAGGACCTGTCCAAGAGTCTATGAAAAGCAACGTTGCTGTGAAGCAGTCCGGAGACAGCTCGGAAAAGGTCCAAGTCAATGTCCAGAATAAGCCTGGGCAGCCTAAGGAGTCCGGAGGAAGAAATCAAGGGAAGAAGAGAGAAGCGGGGAAGTGGAAGTCGAGAATTCCAAGCTACAGCGAGTATACTCCGCTGAACGCGCCACTTGAGAACATTTACCTATCCACCTGCAATACTTTTCAATACAGAAAGCCACGTCCAAAAGAATCAACCGAGGAACAGAAGCGGACCGGGAAATATTGTCGCTTCCATGAGACTTATGGGCACAATACGGAAGAGTGCAGACATCTGCACGACGCTATCGAGAAATTGATCAGGCAAAAGAAGTTGCAAGAATTTGTGAAGGATCCACAGGAAGGAGGACAGGGAACGTCCAACCCAGGTCGCGCACCAGCCCCGCGTCATCCCGAGGAGCCTGCCCGACCCGTAGGTAGACTAGTCATAAATACAATTATCGGCGGACCTCACCCCGCAGATAAGAATTGGCAAGAGATGGAGCGATATGCAAGTTCCCTGAAGCATGCAGATTTTGAGTGTTGTTCGAACACGGAGGATGGGACCCCCGCTAAGCAGCAGCGCGTAATGACAGACGATATAGTGTTCAGAAACAGAGACTTTAATCAGGTAGAGGCTCCGACCATTGAACCGATGGTCATATCTGCGACGATCGGACCAGCATATATGAAAAGAATTCTGATTGATTGCGGAAGTTCTGTCAACTTAATCTTCAAGAAGGCTTACGACCAAATGAAAATGGAAACAAAAGACTTGAAACCATCCAAAGCTCGTATTCACGGCTTTAACGGCGCTGCGACCGATGCAGTGGGGTATGTCGAGTTACCAGTTGAACTGGGACAAGGCGAGCGTCGGAGAGTGCGAATTCTACCCTTTGTAGTTTTGGATGTGGATTCTCCATATAATGTTTTCTTGGGCCGGCCGGCCCTGGCTGAGTTTAGGGCAGCGTTAGCCCCGTGGTGTTTAACTTTGAAGTTCCCAACTGACAAAGGAGTAGGTATTGTTCATGGCGACCAAGCAGCTGGTCGTTCCTGTTATGTGGCTGAGCTCCGAGAGGCCCATCGGAGGGAGAAGGGAAAGGTTGCGGACAATCCTGTCCGCATCCTCAATACGGATAATTGACAAGTAGTGCCCGAGCCCTGGCTCGGGCACAGTTCTCGGATCTTCAGAGACATGGATCCGAGAGACGACGATGAGAAACCCAGGGAAGAGAAGGCATCACCGGCCGAGTTAACGATTGACATCTCAGTCAGCCGAGACGACCCTTCGCGAATACTAAAGATCGGGTCACAGCTTGGCCCCGCGATGACCGAAGACCTTAGCGACTTCCTCCGGACGAATCTTGATGTTTTCGCCTGGACGCATTCTGATATGTGTGGGATTTCTCCCGCCATCACGAGTCATATGTTGAACATAGACCCGAAATACGTTCCAATTAAACAAAAGAGGAGAGGAATGGATCCGGAGAGGTCCGCCGCTCTCAGAGAGGAGGTGGACAAACTCAAAGCAAATGGGTTCGTCCGCGACGCCCTCTACCCTGAATGGGTATCCAACCCCGTGCTGGTAAAAAAGGCAAATGGGAAATGGAGGACTTGCGTAGATTATTCCGACTTGAACAAAGCATGCCCAAAGGACAGTTTCCCGTTGCCCAGGATCGATCAGTTGGTCGACTCCACCGCAGGACACGAGCTGTTATCATTCATGGATGCATACTCAGGGTACAACCAAATCCCAATGCATATTCCAGATCAAGAACACACCAGCTTCGTTACAAATGTCGGACTATATTGCTATGTAGTGATGCCCTTTGGATTGAAGAACGCAGGAGTGACTTACCAGCGTTTAGTGAATCGAATGTTCAAGGACCAACTGGGTAGAACAATGGAAGTCTATGTGGATGACATGCTCGTGAAGTCACGACGGTCAAACGACCACATTCGAGACTTGGCAGAAATGTTCGACATACTCAGGTTTTATGGGATGAAGATCAACCCTTTGAAATGTTCCTTCGGCGTTGCATCGGGGAAGTTTTTGGGATTCATCGTCAATGCTAGAGGAATCGAAGCTAACCCAGAAAAGATCCAAGCTATTTGAGACGTGCAAGTGCCCAGGACTATAAAGCAGGTACAGAGCTTGAACGGAAAAGTAGCCGCGTTAAGCCGATTCATATCCAGGGCAACTGACAAGTGCATCCCGTTCTTTGATATAATAAAGAAAGGAAAGAGGAATTTCGAGTGGACGCCTAGTTGTGAGGAAGCGTTCCGGGGTCTGGTGAGGCATTTGGAGAGTCCACCAATGCTGTCAAAACCAGTAAACCACGAGATGCTGTACGTATACTTGGCTGTATCCCCGCATGCGATAAGCACGGCTTTAGTTCGTGAGGAGGATCGAGTCCAGAGGCCGGTGTATTATGTTAGCAAGCGTTTAACGGGGTTAGAGAGAAATTACCCTAACATCGAGAAATTGGCTTATTGCTTGGTGATTGCGTCACGTAAGCTGCGCCATACTTCCAAGCACACTCAATCGGTGTTTATACCGATCAACCCCTGCGGCAGGTACTCCAACGACCAGAAACTTCTGGAAGGTTGCTAAAATGGAACATCGAGTTAAGCTAATTCGATATTGCCTACTTGCCATTGAGAGCCGTACAAGGGCAAGCATTAGCAGACTTTATCGCTGAGTTTACCATGCCTGTCGAACCGGGTAGTCACGACGTCATTCCCCCCGCTCGATGGAAATTATACACTGATGGGGCATCAAACGACCGTTGCTCCGGCGCGGGCGTAGTTCTTATGACTCCAGAAAACCGATCAATCTGTTATGCTTTGAAGCTCGATTTCCCAGCCACAAATAACGAGGCAGAATATGAAGCACTCATCGCTGGCTTGAAACTCATCGGGGAACTCGGGATCAGAGCAGTTGAAATCTTTTGTGACTCACAGTTGGTGGTTTACCAAGTGCGGGGAGACTACCAAGCAAAGGGACGAAAGCTTGCTCCGTACCTTGTTCAGGTCCAAGGACTACTATCAAATCTTGAGCGTTATGACATTTCACATGTCCCGCGCGAACAGAACAAAGAAGCCGACTTATTGGCTAAGTTTGCGAGTACCGGCGATGCACAACAAATGGGATTGTATCCTGTCGAAGTCTTGCATGCCCCGAGCATAGACGAGATGAAAGTCGATCGCGTGTTGGAAACGGAAATCGAGAAGGAATCGTGGATAACCCCATTCAAACTGTACCTGACGACCGGGACCTTACCAGACAAAAGAAATGAAAGACGGCAGGTCCTATGAAAGGCCGCGCGATACGTAATGCAAGATGGGTCAATGTATCGAAAAGGATTCTCAGTTCCATTATTATGATGCATCGCTCATGATAAGACAAAGCGGGTCTTAAGGGAGGTTCACGAAGGGGAATGTGGCGACCATACTGGGGGGCAAACGCTAGCAAAGAAGATCCTCCGCTATGGATATTACTGGCCAACCGTAAACCGGGACGCCGCAGACTATGCAAGAAAGTGTGACAAGTGTTAAAGATATGCGAAAATCCCAAGGACTCCATCAACGGAACTCACACAAATGGTTAGTCCCTGGCCATTTGCAATCTGGGGAATCGACATAATCAGCTCTTTGCCTATATCCAGAGGTGGCGCGAAGTACGCGATAGTTGCGGTCGACTATTTTACAAAATGGGCTGAGGCAGAACCTTTGGCCACAATCACCTCTAAGAAGGTCGTTAACTTCGTTGTACGAAACATTATATGCCGCTTTGGCCTTCCTCGCACCATCATTACGGACAACGGGACACAATTTGAAAGTAGAGAGTTCAAAGAGTTCTGTTTAAAGTACGGCATGGAGAAAAAGTTCGCCGCAGTTGCACACCCGAAAGCTAACGGACAAGTCAAGGCCGTTAACAAAATAATCAAGTCCATACTGAAGAAGCGTCTGGAGAAGGTTGGAGGCAAGTGGGTAGATGAACTCCCGACAGCATTATGGGCATATAGAACTACTCACAAGTCCGCGACCGGCCACACTCCATTCGCCTTGGCATACGGCTCTGAAGCCGTCATACCCGTGGAACTTAAAGTTCCATCGCACCGAGTGACATACTTGTTTGTACCAAAAATGGGCACAACACTCTTCGGAAGTTTTTGAAGAGATAAAAATGAAGAATGAAAATTAAAACTGTGGATTATCTAACAAAAACTCCAAATAATCAGAAAGTAAATTGCAAAGACAAGCGATTTAGAGTGGTTCGGCGTTTTGCCTACGTCCACTATGAAGTTTGATGATTTTATTGCTCGATTACTTGAAGATTATAGTAGTTTATAAGGTAATACAACTGAATTTAAATGCTAAGTGTCGATCTAAAGCAGCGGCGGTGTTCTGGAGTAGATCTGGCAGAATCTGGGCGCTCTTCAGTACTTAGAATTCTCCGACCCCTTTTCTGAATGACTAGGGGCTCTATTTATAGGTGTAGGAGGCTGATATTTCGCCTAAAATGAGGGGAGACCAGTTCTGGTACGTCAGGGGGCCCACATGGCCGAAATCTGGAGATCCGGGCCCACTTTGGGATCGATTCGACCCTTGGTTCGAATCGATCAAGAAATCATCCAATCGAGCTGAAATTTGGTGTGAACATTCTTCATCATGTATTTAAGCTTCTGTGAAAATTTCATGGCATTTGGACTTGTAGAACATGAGATATGATCGATTCAATGTTGCATTTCCGGATAGCATGGATACTTCGAATCGATCACTTTTGATTTGGTTCCTTCGAACCGATCACTCCGACTCCAGGTGTTGGATTCGAAAATACGCCTGTTCGAATCGAGTAGGCTATGCTGTATCTACTCGATTCGAAGTTACTCTTACTGGATGGATTCGAAGACCCTCTGCCTCGTTGGGTTCGAATAGAGGGCACGCTCGATGGAGTCGAAGGTGAGCTATATCTCCTGGATTCGAAGTTAGGTTACGCCTCCTGGATTCGAAGTAAAACCACGCCTCCTGGATTCGAAGCTCCTTCTCTTTATGGATTCGAGGTGTAGAAAGCTCCAATGGATTCGAACTTAAGGTATCGTTCGAATCGATTCGAAGCACAGCCAACTACAATCGATTCGAACCAATACTATCTCGATGGTTTCGAACCAATGCTTGGTCCTGTTGGATTCAAACGAGAGCTTCTACGCTGATGGAGTCGAAGCAAGGCTATGACTCTGTGGATTCGAAGCAATGCTAAGGAGGATGGATCCGACCCTAGGTCCTTCCTCTTTCTAACTGCGATAACTTGGGCATATGAACTAAGATTGCTCCGAAACTTGGAACGTTGGCTCACACAGCTTTGCTTGACGTGCCTTATCAATTGTAGCCCGATCCGGTCTTGAACAAATTTCATCGATATCCATAGCGATCCTTGCGTGTAACCGATTTTCGAGACGATCTGTCACCGGTATCTAGTCAAGTCCTTGGTGTCACGGCCTTGCCAAAAGGCGGGATAACATTTGCCCCCCAAATTACGTCTTGTGTAAACATGACGTGCTTTGAAAAGCTACAGTCCCTTATTGAACAGTTATCACATGCTTTGTCGAAAATTGTCTTTTTTGCTGTTGTAATCAATCGTTGTATGATCATGATCGGCTGTTAGGCTTTTGAGTCATGACGAGATGAACATCTGATTCCTGTTGATGATAAAGACCAAAACATTAGTCAAAAAATATGTGCATACGTGTATTATCTTGACCTTGGTTAACGTTGCGTGATCGCAAGTTGTTGTCAGTTCGGTTTGCTATCGAAATCTGCATCGGTCCTCTCCTGAACCGATTCGAGATTTGAGTTAAAACATTGCTTTTATGATTGTCTATGATCATCCCCTCGTATTGATCCTTTCCTGAATCGGTATAAAGAGTAGACAAGCAATTTTTCATATTGAAACGATTCGTCCATTTGACCGGTGGTATTTGATGGATTCGAAGCTATGTTTTTTGACCTGCCTCGAGTTGATGGTTTCGAAGTAGGTACTTTGAATCGATGGGTATATGGCGCTTTCAATTTTGTTTTTTGCCAACTCCTTCGTATCGATGGAGGTTTGAATTGGTGTAGCTTCGTATCAAGGAAGCCCCGTGTTAACGCCGCCTTAGTGGAATCGGAGAATCGATGGATTCGAACTAAGGTGGATTCGAAGGTGATGTGTAGTCAAGTGATCGTTCGAACCGATGGGGTAGTGACCTACTACGATCGGTCAACACGACCGGGAGACGAAGAGACTCGAGCCGTCCCTGGAACCCATATAAATACGCGTGGTTAACTTCACTTTTTCTTTTTACTTTTTACTGTTACTCTGCTCCTTCTTCGTATCGATCTTCCAGACCTCGAGAGATAAGCCTTTACGAATCGATCTAACCCCTTACACTTTCACTCGCAATCCATACTTAACCAGGTAACTATTAGACTGAGTCGAATTTGAGAACGTGTGAAACGGGGAATTGTTGTGAGATCTGAGTCCAATGGGTCGAGTCGATGGATGGAGCGTGACAAAGTGCTGGGGCTTTTTTGGAGAAGGAGAGATTTCGAAGGGTTTCTTTTCTCTTCGGATTGAATCGATCCGGGACGGATTAGTTCGTATCGATCCTGATTATGGGGCTTCGAATCGATGCTTGTGAGATGACGTGGTTCGTATCGATCGATTCGAACTAATAATTTCACGATCGATTCGAAGGCATCGAATTTGATCGATACGATGTTGCTTTCCTGGGTCGGTACGAACGCCTCCCCGATGGACTCGAAGCGCTCCTTCACATGATGCTATGGATATCATTCCAATGACCTACATCGATGCGAAATGCATCGAGTCGACTCTTTTTCGATTCGAAGCACATCGATTCGACTAGTATCGATCCGAGGTGATCGATTCGAACGTCTTCAGTTCAGGGAGTGCAATTCTTCTGACTCGCCCAATGGATTCGATCGTGACCAATTTTCAGTTTTGAAACTTGACGAACTTAATGAACTTTAGCATGCTTTATTCCGACGAGCTTCGGCCTTGCCTAATCGTACTTGACTGAAAGACTTGAACTCGAATTTCCTTTGAAGCTCGTCGATGGAACTATGACTTAACCAATAATACAACTGATTTATACTTGAAGTTAGTCCGTAGCGTTTGGATGGTGTGGAAGTGACGGTCAGCGATGACGGTCATTTTCATTCTCAAATTTCCAAGTTATGTTGCACGAATATCTCGCTTCATTCTGTTAAATTTGCTTAAGTGATGCACAACACTTGCACTGCACGACACGTTCATACACTCTACATTGGGGCACGCACGGGCTGGTTATGAACTTAACGTTGCTTTCTGATGAGTTAGCTAATTATGGAATCTTCGAGCTCCCAACAACAAGTGGTACAGAGCTCGACTCCTCCGGTGCTTGAGATTCCCGATATCCCTGCCGATGTAATCGATCCAGCTCCAGATGAATCTCCAGAGGCTATATTTATTGAGGACCCTGTTGATTCGGTTCAGTCTAACATCTCTGAATCCTTATTGGGACGAATATGCTTAAAGCATAACATATCTCTAGGTGACGTATTATTGCCTAGCGCCACTGATAGACCGCACAATCCGCCTGAAGGATATACAGCATTCTACCGTCATGCTTGTGCGGCCGGAACTCTTCCTCCTTTCAATCAATATATCCGAGGGATGCTATCATATTTAGGAATCGCTCCTTCACAACTTCATCCCAACGGGCACGCGTTGCTGAACAGTGCCTTTGTAATATTTATGGACTGTCTCTTTCGCCCGCCGAGGCCCTCCGAGATCAGACACATATTTAACTTCAAGAGTAGGGGTGATAGCCCGTCTTTTACATTTTTGGAGGCAGTTAGGAATTGCCAAGTTGTAGTTGGAGCATGGACTCGACTGAGCTATTTCAAGAACGAGTGGTTCTACGTTCGGTGCCCTCCGGGTTTCGCTAGGCGATGGTTGTCTAGACGTAAGTGCCTTAACCTGTTTCCTTGACCAATAGCTCTTCGGTGTTAAAATTGACATTTCATTCCTTTTACAGCTATTATCTCTAGACCCGATGGAGGGCGTTTCAAGGGTACCGTCCGGAATCTTCAAGAAGTCCCAAGCGAGCTGAGGCATATTGACTCGGTGCTGAATGATTACAACTTAAGAGTTCTTGGTTTGATCGACATCAATCAAAGCATAGTTGTTGAGGGATTTGCAAAGTCCGCCTCCAAGAAGGAAGATAAGAAGAAGACCAAGAAGAAAATCAAGAAGAAAAAAGTGAAGAAGTCACTTGGAATCAGAATAATTGAGGCGGGTGACGAAGAAAGAACCCACACAGATTCAGAGCCGATGGCTGATCTCTCGGGAAACTTTGAAGAATCGGGAGAAAAACGGAAAGGCAAGGCCGCCGTTTCCAAAAAACTTAAGTCCAAGGGGGGAAAATCCGTAGATGTGTTTCTTCCCGCTTCCGGGGTCATGATTTCTGAGGCCGCCCCTTCTCATTCGAGAGATTCTTTCAAAGGGCTAGACGATATCCCTATCCCAGATTATATATCGATTTCTCATAATCCTGGGTTGGAGGAATTTCAAGATGTTCTAAACATGAACGAGCCCTTTCCTTTAAGTGCGGTCAACACTTCCGGTCGGTTTGGGGGTTTACACATTTACACACACTTCCACGGCACTTCATGACTTTTGCATAGTAAACATTGCTTTATGGGATCCTAATCCGTAATTCTTTCTTATCGCAGGTGAGATGTCAGGACGTGGCTCTACTCTGGATAGGCTTCGGAATGTGCGCCAGTCTTCTCCATTTTACGATTCCCGCAGGAGAGAAACAGATAGGGATCATGGGCGAAGCTATTCAAGCCAAGAGCGTTATGATAGAGACAGAGATTACTCGCGTGGCCGTTCTGGCTATGATTATTCTGACAGAGACCGAGGATACCAGTACCGACCCCGATCTCGCTCTCCTTCGCCTCCCAGGGCTCCAGTAGACCTCCCAGGGCCATCTCATCAGCAACAGTTGCCTTCTCAATCTTCTCGGCCCGATGCTCAGCGGCCTAGAATGGAACCGACAGCAGCCGCTATAATTGAACAAGCTCCGGCTGAGTTGACAAGCGAGGGAGCTGCTAAACTTGCCCAAATGAAAAATGACTACCCGGAAATTTGCATGGATGGCTATATCTTCCCTCCTAACTTTAAAAGAATCCCTCCGGAAGCTGAGACCACTGCTCATAGTTATATCCACGACTTCTACGCTCAGTATAAGGAGTGGTACAAGGCAGCCGTGAAGGCTTCTAGAGTAGCTTTTGACAGGGCGAAGATCATTGCTGAACGTGATGCTGACATTGTCAAGCAGAAACGCATCATTCAGGTTCTTCAATCCGAAGTGGAGACGTCCCGGAAGTCAGAGCTTGAAACACTTCAGAAACATGAAGGTGTCGTGGCCAAACTGGCGAGGATGCAGCAAGAACACTGCGCCACGGTGGAAGAGATGGGCCACCGCAACACCACCATTGCAGCTGAGCGAGACTTAGCCGTTAAAGAGCTGAATGAGCTCAAGGCCAAATTCGCTGAAATGGTGAAGGAGAAGGATGATGCGAACGCCACTGCTCAAGAGGCTTGCGACCAAGCAGTATCTCTCAGGACCGAACTTGCTGCGGCGGCGGTCAAGGCTAAGTCTGCGGAAGCAGAAATTCAGGAAAAGATCTTGGAGTAGAGGTCTAGGCTAGATGCTGAGTTTGACGATCTCTTAGTCACGTATAACGCTAATGTGCTGGAACACAGAAATTTAGCGTGGCTGGGAGATGACTCCATGATCTTGTACAATGCCTGGACCCGGATGGTGAATGAGAAAAGAGCAACGTATCCAGATGGAACACTTGACGACTTTGAACTGGAGATGCGTTTGCTTACCGAGGATGAGAGGAAGACCCTTCATGAGGTGGTGATCTCTACGGCGAAAGAAAAGCTCGGCGTCCAATCTCTAGAGACAGGCGAAGGCTCGGGGATCGTGCATCACGGGACATGTGTTGGAGCTGTAATTCCAACATTACCCGAAACCACTGGTGCGGTAGATCCCCAGTCTGTTCCTGCCTATAATCCTGACCAACCATTATTATCTTCTGCCGAGGATTCTGCCCACGTTTCGGTCCAGACCAAGGAAGGTATTTGAACGCTTCTCGTAGTTTAGTTGTGAAGAACCTTAAGCAACACACTTGGCTAACAATCTCCGTTTTGTCGCATTTCAGTGACTGAAGTTATTGTTTCTGCGCCCCTTGCTCTATCAGTTCCTCATCAAACACAAGGGGTTGTTTTTTCCGAAGCCATCACGACTTCTACTTTGATTGGCGAGGAGGGAGATGCAAATATGTTTTCCTTCAGCGCTCAAATGATTGAGGAGCTTCTCAATGAACCCATCGATCCCTCTGCCAATCCGTCCGATGCTGTAAGTGGGGCTGCTCCGGCCGTTAGTTCATCTATGCCAGCTATTGGCACATCCGATGCGGCCCAAGTATCTCGTGAGGACGACGTTATTGCTGAGATTGCTGCCGAGATGGCAGCAGGGAATGTTGGTACGAATCCGCCCGGGCCTGCCCCGTTAATGGTGATTTCACCGGGCGGTACCGTAGTGATTGAAACTGCTCCTGTCCCTCCTCCTGCTACTACTCCTATGCCTCCAGCTCGACCTCCTAAAAGAATTTCCGTCGCCTCCAGTTCTGAGGAAGACGTTGACATTATATCGCTGCTGGAGGGCAAGCCCGAAAAGAGTAAGCGGTTGAGGAGAAAATCGGGCAGCGGATCGGGTGGAGCTACCCCGAAGAAGAAAGATTGAACTCTTTCTTTAAATCTCTGTTGCGTAGGGTAGCATTTTGTTGATTTTTCTATAGCCGTGTATAGATGTGGATTCGGCTCCCACAACAGAATTTCTCTTAAACACTTTGTAATCAGATTCTTTTTGTTGATAGTGGAAATGAAAATTTATTCCCTTTCTGTCTTCAACTTGTTATGTGTTATGGTTCTGCCCCCGGTATTGGGGATAAGTGTGGAGTTGACGTATGTTTATACCCCGTCTCGCACTCTGGGAGTACGGAGTTGAATGAATGTTTATACTCCGCCTCGCACTCTGGGAGTACGGAGTTAGATGAATGTTTATACTCCGCCTCGCACTCTGGAAGTACGGAGTTAGGGAATGTTTATACTCCGCCTCGCACTCTGGGAGTACGGAGTTAGGGAATGTTTATACTCCGCCTCGCACTCTGGGAGTACGGAGTTAAGAAATGTTTATACTCCGCCTCGCACTCTGGGAGTACGGAGTTAAGTAAAAAGCTTGTACCCAGCTCGCGCTCTCGGAGTACTCTGGGGTTTAGGAAAATGTTTATACTCCGCCTCGCACTCTGGGAGTACGGAGTTGAATGAAAGTTTATACTCCGCCTCGCGCTCTGGGAGCACAGAGTTAAGTAAAATGTTTATACTCCGCCTCGCACTCTGGGAGTACGGAGTTAAGTGAAGGGTTGTCGTGTATCAACCCATTTCGTGGCCTGATGTGATGGCTTGCCCCCGAGCTCGGGTTTCATTTAGTGAGTGGTTGATTGCTTCTCAGCCACTCCCTACTTGAATAAATTCCACTGTGTGATGGAACTTAGCTCTTCGTGCATCGTGATGTTGTACATTGTATTTAATGAATCACAGCTCTGGCTCGAAGAGATGGCATTTTATTGCTGAAATAAGAAAATATGGCAAATCAGTTGCCTTATTACAAATTATAATTTCGAAATGCAAAAGTAAATTGCTGAATAAAAAACATAATGAAATAAATGAAGCCTGTCATATGTAGTAGCGACGGAGACTCTCGCTGTTCCAGGCTCTTGGTAAAACTAGACCGTCCACGGTTGATAGTTTGAATGTGCCATCCCCAAGTCTTTGTGTAATCACGTACGGTCCTTCCCAATTTGGTTTCATGTGTGAAGGAACCAGGTAGATTCTCTTGAGGACCAGATCACCGAGTTCAAAGGTTCGGGGGCGAACTTTGGTGTTATATAACCGGGCGACCCGACTTTGGTAGGCGGCCGCTCTTAAATCAGCTTCTTCTCGTTTCTCGTCCAACAGATCCAAAGATTCAGCGAGTAATATAGCATTTGTTTTTGGATCGTAATAAGTTACGCGGTGAGAAAATACTTCTGTCTCAACTGGAATAACGGCCTCCGAGCCATAGGATAAAGAAAATGGGGTGTGTCCTGTCGCGGTCTTGTGAGTTGTTCGATAAGCCCATAATGCCATAGGAAATTCATCGACCCATTTGCCCCCAGCCTTTTCCAGTCGTTTCTTTAAGATGGATTTGATAACTTTGTTAATAGCTTCGACCTGACCGTTTGCTTGTGGATGTGCGACTGCAGAGAACTTTTTATGAATATGAAATCGTTGGCAGAAATTCTTGAACTCCGAACTTTCGAATTGGGTCCCATTATCGGTGATGATGGTATGCGGGAGTCCAAATCGGCAAATGATATTGCGGACCACAAAGTTTATTACTTTCTTCGACGTAATCGTTGCGAGAGCTTCGGCCTCGGCCCATTTCGTGAAGTAGTCAACTGCGACGATGGCATACTTAGCACCACCTCTTGCCAGAGGTAAAGCGCCAATGATATCGATACCCCACATAGCGAACGGCCAGGGACTGACCATTTGAGTTATCTCGGTAGGCGGGGCTCTTGGAATTCGAGCGTGTTTCTGGCACTTGTCGCACTTTCTGGCATAATTGGCTGCATCTCGGTTCACTGTCGGCCAGTAATATCCATATCGGAGTATCTTCTTAGCAAGCGCTTGTCCACCGGTGTGATCGCCACATTCTCCCTCGTGCACATCATGTAACACTCGTTTGACTTCGCCGTGAGCGATACACCGGAGGAGTGGAACAGAATAACCTTTCCTATACATGATCCCGTCCTGAATGATGAACCGCGAAGCTTTTCGTAGGACTTGCCTTTTCTCATTTCGGTGTTCAGGCAATATCCCATTCTCAATATAATTTCGATACGGAGTCATCCATGATTCTCTGCTGGGAAAGGTTTCCAACACATCATTCGTTTTGATTTGATCGATGCTTGGGAAGGACAAAGTTTCGACCGGGACAAGTCCCATTTGCTGTGCTTCACCTGTGCTGGCCAACTTTGCCAATGAATCAGCCTTTTGATTGTGATCTCGTGGTATGTAGTAAATAGCATAATAATCAAACTGATCCAGTGCTTCCTGAACTCGGGCTAGATAAGCAGCTAACCTTCGATCTCTTGCTTGATATTCTCCCCGTACCTGACACACAACCAACTGTGAATCACAATAAACTTCTATAGCGATAATTCTCAGATCTCTGGCAAGCTTTAACCCAGTCAACAGGGCTTCATATTCGCTTTCATTGTTGGTTGCGTGAAAATCAAACTTCAAAGCATAGCATATGGATCGACCTTCGGGGGTCTCTAGTACAACTCCAGCGCCCGAACACCGATCGTTTGATGCACCGTCTGTATAAAGTTTCCAGACATATTCAGGAGACTCGCTGGTTTCGGGTAAGTCATCTGGAACAGTAAATTCAGCTATGAAGTCAGCTAGGACTTGCCCTTGAATGGCTCTCCGCGGAGCATAAGTAATGTCAAACTGGCTCAGTTCGATATTCCACTTGAGTAACCTTCCAGACGTCTCAGGCCGCGTGAGGACCTGTCGTAACGGCTGATCGGTATACACAATAAGCGGATGTGCTTGGAAATAAGGACGAAGCTTTCTCGAGGCAATGACCAAGCAGTAAGCCAGTTTCTCCAACCTGGGGTAATTTCTTTCAGCTCCGGTTAATCGTTTATTAACATAATAGACCGGTTTCTGCACTTGATCCTCTTCCCGGACCAGAGCAGCACTGATCGCATGCTCTGATACCGCCAGATAAAGGTATAGTTGTTCGTGATCAATTGGTTTCGACAAGATCGGTGGCGTAGAGAGATGCTGAACCAGCGATCGGAATGCGCCTTCACATTCCATGGTCCATTCAAAGTTTCATTTTCCTTTCCGGATTAGATCAAAGAAAGGAATGCATTTATCAGTGGATTTAGAAATGAACCTGCTTAGTGCTGCTACCTTCCCGTTGAGACTCTGGACTTGCTTTATGGTCCTTGGAGTTTGCAAATTCCTTATTGCCCAGATCTTTTCGGGGTTTGCCTCTATCCCACGAGCGTTGACGATGAACCCTAGAAACTTTCCGGATGCGACGCCAAAGTGGCACTTTAACGGGTTAAGCTTCATTCCATATTCACGTAAGATGCGGAACATTGAATTTAAATCCTTGACGTGATCTGTGGAAAATCGGGACTTAACTAACATGTCATCCACGTAAACTTCCATGGTCTTCCCGATCTGATCAGCGAACATTCGGTTAACCAGGCGTTGGTAAGTTGCTCCGGCGTTCTTTAAACCAAAAGGCATGACTCTATAACAGTAGAGTCCCAGATCGGTCACGAAACTGGTATGTTCTTGATCGGGTAGATGCATGGGTATTTGATTATAACCGGAATAAGCGTCCATAAAGGATAACAATTCATGGCCTGTAGTTGAGTCTACGAGTTGGTCAATTCGGGGAAGTGGAAAACTATCTTTTGGACAAGCTTTGTTTAAGTCGGAGTAGTCGACACATGTTCTCCATTTCCCATTCGGTTTTCGAACCATTACCGGATTTGACACCCACTCTGGGTATAGAGCATCTCAGATGAAACCATTTGATCGCAACTTGTCGATTTCTTCTTTAAGGGCGGCAGATCTCTCTGGATCCATACCGCGCCTCTTTTGCTTGACCGGAATATGTCGCGGATCAATATTCAAAGAGTGACTCGCAATGTTTGGTGAGATTCCGCACATGTCAGAATGCGTCCAGGCAAAGACATCGAGATTTGCTCGAAGAAATTCAACCAATTCCTGTTGTATCTGTTTTCCCAGCTGAGATCCAACTTTTAGTACTTTCGAGTCGTCATCCTTACTGACTGGGACGTCCACAGTCAGTTCGGCTGGAGACGCTTGATTCTCTTTGACTTCATCTTTATCTTCGTTATCTCTAGGGTCAAGATCTTTAAGGAATTGGTAGTGGTGCCCGGGCCGGGGCCCAGGCGTTAGTTGTCAATTATCAGTAAAACGGACGCAGAGAGATTCCTCTACGCCCTTTCCTTTCTCCTTCTTCTGTGCTTCACGCAACTCAGCAACATAACAGGCTCTTCCTGCTGCCTGATCTCCTTGAACGATTCCTATACCATGGTCGGTTGGGAATTTTAAAGTCAAACACCACGGGGAAATGGCTGCCCTGAATTCAGCAAGGGCTGGTCGACCCAGGAATGCGTTGTATGGTGAAGCGATGTCAAGAACAACGAATTGCAGCAGTCGGACTCTCCTGCGTTCTCCAATCCCCAGTTCCACTGGTAGTTCCACTATCCCAGTAGGTATTGTTGCACTCCCATTGAAGCCATGAACTCGGGATTGGCAGGGTTTCAAGTCTTTGGCTTCCATCTTCATTAAATCGTAAGCTCGTTTGAATAGAATGTTTACAGAACTCCCACTGTCAACCAGGATCCTCTTCATCCAAGCAGGACCAACTTGGGAAGATATGACCAGTGGGTCAATCGTTGGAGCTTCGATTTTGTCAGCATCTCTGCTTCTAAATATGATATCGTCAGACATCGTTTTTTGTTGCTTAGCCGGGGTTCCATCCTCACAATTACTACAACATTCGAAGCTCGTATGCCTGATAGAGCTAGCATACGACTCCATTTCCCTCCAGCTCCTGTCCGCTGGATGAGGACCACCACTTATGGTATTGATAACTAGCCTCCCGCCTGTACGAGCGGGTTCCTCTTGTCTTTCTTGGTCTTGCGCATGGTTTGGATTCAACGGGCCCGCACCACCAGACTGCGACGCCCGCACGAATTGATCTAACTTCCTCTCCCTGATCAACTTTTCTATGAGATCTTGCAAATGGCGACAGTCATTAGTATTGTGGCCATAACTCTCATGAAACCTACAAAACTTTCCTGTCTGAATCTGCCTTTCTGATGACCGCTTCGGAGCGGGTTTCTTATACTGTTCAGTGTTGCAAGTTTGCAGGTACACATTTTCCAGCGAAGTGTTTAATGGTGTATAACTTTCGAACATCGGAGCCCTACGCCGTGGGCCTGGATTCGGATCTCTCTTCTTATTTTGACCATTGCCACTTCTTGGCTGAGTTTGTTTGTTCTGTATGTTTAACTGGACTTTTCCGGAATTGTCACCGGACTGTTTAACTGCTACATTGCTTTGTATTCCCTCATTTCCAGGTTTCGCATCGTCTTGCTTCCTAGACTGTTTCGCGTCCTCTTGCCGTAAGAATTGAGCGGCTTTGGAGTAGAAACGGTCCAACGATGCGGGTGGTTTTCCGGCTAACCAGTTTCCAAATTCAGAATCGGGATCAATTCCCTTTGTCAATGCCATTAAAATTGAGTTGTCGTTGGGATTACTAATTTCCACACATGCCGCATGGAATCTCTCCAAGTAACGCCTTAATGTTTCCCCACGAGCCTGGGTAACATTGGACAGGGTGTTAACATCTTTGGGTCTAGCGACATGCATACGGAATTGTTCAACAAATTTCTTAGCCAATTGGTCAAATGAATAGATAGATCTTGGAGGTAGTCTAGTAAACCACATTGTTGCAATTCCTCCCAGTGAAATGGGGAAGCTCCGGCATTTTACTGCATCGTCGGCCCTTGCGGTGCTCATTGACCATTCGTATTTCAGTATGTGCTGGTTGGGATCAGAACTTCCTTCGTACATAGGGAGAGTTGGCATTCTGAATCGCCGAGGAGGTTCAGCGTATAGTATCTCGTCCGTGAAAGGAGTATGGCTTCGAGAGATCCCCCAATCGTCATTGGTAAGACCTTGGCTTTCACGGATCATCTGACGTATCATGGTCGAGATGTCTGGCATTGCTACATTTTGAGCATGCTGAGCTAAGGTGTGGTCGGGTTCCACAGTGCGAGTTTGGACCGGGCGCTGTCGACGGTCCAAGTTACGCCTCCTTGGCTCAGCGTCTTCCGGGACGTATGGTTCAGAAGTACGTCCCTGTTGTTGATTACTTGAATCCGGAAGATGTCGGGTATCAACCCTTGTTTCTACTGTGGCAGCTGTGACATGATTGTCCGTAGTATATTGTGGAGTACGACCACCTCGTGCTGATGGCCCAGCCTGGAAGCTGGTTGATGGGCCTACCCTCAATTGCCCGACAGTCAGGGCGGGTTGATATCCAGCAGTCTGAGCATGATCTCCGTCTAATAGGGGACGGGTAGATCTATGATGATAGTCAGATGAGGCAGAACTTTCAGTGGATGAGCGGGAAACATCATCCCTCCTGGACCTCCTACGGCTCTAGCGGTTTAGTTGGTTTGTCAATTCAATATTGGCATGCAACTGTTCGGCTAACTGTTGCCGACTCTGAGTCAGCTCTTGGAGCAACACCTGGAATTCTTGTCTAGTGACTGCCCCAGACGGATCTGAGTGGGCAGTGTTGTCTTGGTTGGATGGCTGCTGTTGAGCAGGATTCTGTCCATCCCTACCTTCTTGTCCAGCAGCTGTAGAAGTGGTTCTCGTGCTAACCATTTTGAATGATGAATCCTTTTCCTAGATTTTATGCAAATCTGAGTAGAATGGAAGGACTGTGAATTAAAGATCTGGATCTTCCTCTTGGATTTGTGCAATCCGGTATCGATGGTAGATCCAAGGAGCAGGAGAAAAAAGCTGGTTTTTTCTCAGTGAAAGCACCAAAGTGTTTGTACCAAAAATGGGCACAACAATCTTCGGAAGTTTTTGAAGAGATAAAAATGAAGAATGAAAATTAAAACTGTGGATTATCTAACAAAAACTCCAAATAATCAGAAAGTAAATTGCAAAGACAAGCGATTTAGAGTGGTTCAGCGTTTTGCCTACGTCCACTATGAAGTTTGATGATTTTATTGCTCGATTACTTGAAGATTACAGTAGTTTATAAGGTAATACAACTGAATTTAAATGCTAAGTGTCGATCTAAAGCAGCGGCGGTGTTCTGGAGTAGATCTGGCAGAATCTGGGCGATCTTCAGTACTTAGAATTCTCCGACCCCTTTTCTGAATGACCAGGGTCTCTATTTATAGGTGTAGGAGGCTGATATTTCGCCTAAAATGAGGGGAGACCAGTTCTGGTACGTCAGGGGGCCCACATGGCCGAAATCTGGAGATCCGGGCCCACTTTGGGATCGATTCGACCCTTGGTTCCAATCGATCAAGAAATCATCCAATCGAGCTGAAATTTGGTGTGAACATTCTTCATCATGTATTTAAGCTTCTATGAAAATTTCATGGCATTTGGAATTGTAGAACATGAGATATGATCGATTCAATGTTGCATTTCCGGATAGCATGGATACTTCGAATCGATCACTTTTGATTTGGTTCCTTTGAACCGATCGCTCCGACTCCAGGTGTTGGATTCGAAAATACGCCTGTTCGAATCGAGTAGGCTATGCTGTATCTACTCGATTCGAAGTTACTCTTACTGGATGGATTCGAAGACCCTCTGCCTCGTTGGGTTCGAATAGAGGGCACGCTCGATGGAGTCGAAGGTGAGCTATCTCCTGGATTCAAAGTTAGGTTACGCCTCCTGGATTCGAAGTAAAACCACGCCTCCTGGATTCGAAGCTCCTTCTCTTTATGGATTCGAGGTGTAGAAAGCTCCAATGGATTCGAACTTAAGGTATCGTTCGAATTGATTCGAAGCACAACCAACTACAATCGATTCGAACCAATACTATCTCGATGGTTTCGAACCAATGCTTGGTCCTGTTGGATTCGAACGAGAGCTTCTACGCTGATGGAGTCGAAGCAAGGCTATGACTCTGTGGATTCGAAGCAATGCTAAGGAGGATGGATCCGACCCTAGGTCCTTCCTCTTTCTAACTGCGATAACTTGGGCATATGAACTAAGATTGCTCCGAAACTTGGAACGTTGGCTCACACAGCTTTGCTTGACGTGCCTTATCAATTGTAGCCCGATCCGGTCTTGAACAAATTTCATCGATATCCATAGCGATCCTTGCGTGTAACCGATTTTCGAGACGATCTGTCACCGGTATCTAGTCAAGTCCTTGGTGTCACGGCCTTGCCAAAAGGCGGGATAACAATACTATGATCCCAAGACGAACCAGAATCTCTTGTTGGAATCACTGGACTGCATCGATGAAAAGCGTGAAGAAGCTGAATTAAGGGCGGCAGCGCATAGACATCGAGTCAAGCGTTATTACGATGGCAGAGTCCGCCCAAGGATCTTTGATGTGGGTGATCTCGTTCTAAAACGAGTCTTCCCGGTACCATCACGTATGAATCCCAACTGGGAAGGTCCGTACGCCATTGAACGGAAGCTTGGAGAGGGAACATTTAAGCTAGCGACCATTGATGGCACGACGCTCCCCCGAGCATGGAACAGTGAACATCTACGGCACTATTACATTTAGCATGTTTTCCTTCTTGTTTTAGGCACTGTTATTTCCTACGTATTTTCGTTCAGTTTTAGCTTAGTTTCTTTTTAACTATGTAATCAAGCAGTCTAGTTGTTTTTCATTAATAAAGGCTTGAAGCCGTATTTTCTACGAATTGCTAATGTTTCTATATCTCATGATCGGATGACGAATTACATTATCATATACGATATACAGACTCGTATAAACGATTTCAAATCTCCGAATCCCCAAAGCGTGGAGCGGAGTACTCTAAGTCCCCAGAGCGCGGACTAGAGTATAAACGATTTCAAATCTCCGAATCCCCAGAGTGCGGAGCGGAGTACTCTAAGTCCCCAGAGCGCGGACTAGAGTATAAATGATTTCAAATCTCCGAACCCCCAGAGCGCGGAGCGGAGTACTCTAAGTCCTCGGAGCGCGGACTAGAGTATAAACGATTTCAAATCTCCGAATCCCTAGAGCGCGGAGTGGAGTACTCTAAGTACCCAGAGCGTGGACTAGAGTATAAACTATTTCAAATCCCGAATCCCCAGAGCGCGGAGTGGAGTACTCTAAGTCCCCATAGCGTGGACTAGAGTATAAACGATTTCAAATCTCTGAATCCCCAGAGCGCGGAGCAGAGTACTCTAAGTCCCCCGAGCGCGGACTAGAGTATAAACGATTTCAAATCTCCGAATCCCCAGAGCGCGGAGCGGAGTACTCTAAGTCCCCAGAGCGCGGACTAGAGTATAAACGATTTCAAATCTCCGAATCCCCAGAGCGCGGAGCGGAGTACTCTAAGTCCCCAGAGCGCGGACTAGAGTATAAACGATTTCAAATCTCCGAACCCCCAAAGCGCGGAGCGGAGTACTCTAAGTCCCCGGAGCGCGGACTAGAGTATAAACGATTTCAAATCTCCGAATCCCCAGAGCGCGGAGCGGAGTACTCTAAGTCCCCAGAGTGCGGACTAGAGTATAAACGATTTCAAATCTCCGAATCCCCAGAGCGCGAAGCGGAGTACTCGAAGTCCCCAGAGCACGGACTAGAGTATAAACGATTTCAAATCTCCGAATCCCCAGAGCGCGGAGCGGAGTACTCTAAGTACCCGGAGCGCGGACTAGAGTATAAACGATTTCAAACCTCCGAATCCCCGGAGCACCGATTCAGGAAAAAGTCCAAGTACTCGAGAGATGTGGGACGAGAAGTATGCCACGTCTAGAAATGATTGAATGACACGAGAATGGACTGGGAGATAATGCAACTCATAAGAACTTGAGTTACGACTACAGTTAGTCAGCAAACCAAAGAAAAGAAAGAGAATCATTCAAACGAAAAAGAAACTAAACTTTATTCGATAAGTTCAAAATGGGGTTACATGGTTACTCCTACAAAACTCAGAATTCAGAGTCCATCTATACAAACTACAAGCTACGGAAGATAAAAGCAACTACAAGACTTAAGCAAGAAGCTCGTTGAACGAGTGTATCGATTATTTCTTCGATTTCTTCTTCTTGTCTTCCTTTGTTTTTTCCGATGACTCCTCTCCCTCATGCTTTTTCTTGGATTTCTTGCTTGCTAAAGAAGCGGAGTCAGGAGTAGGAGACGGAACATCCAGTGGTTTGAACTTGCCTGGGAGAATGATTTTCAAAGGTCTGTTCCGTGGGTCGGTCAGTTCCAGTATTCCAGGTTCAACTTTGACCTCAACCTTTTTCTTCTCCTCTTCGGCAAGGTGATCCTTCATGCTCACCTTTGAGGTATGCTCAGAGGCGCCAATGATTTCGATTTCGTCACTCCCTTCGGCAGGAGATGAAGTGTCAAGCTTATCGTCATCTAGCGCCCCAATCAATTGAGCATCGGGACCAGGAATTGCTCCCGCATGAACAGCGTCGCTTATTTTCTCTGCCTCCTCATTGGCGTCATCGCTCCTCGGAGTTGGCTCGGCGTCATAACAACCTACATGAAAACATAAAGGATGGGCGTTAGAACGAGTAACCACCGCTGAAAAATGATGGGATCTTTCAACTTCTAGAGAAAGAAGAATTTCCTACCAGGTTCCGGTTGGCTATCGGTGGCGCGTGGGGTTTCACCCTCCAGGATAGGGGATAGCACATGAGCACCGAGCCCGGGATCTTCGGGGTCATAACCAGCATGCTGCTCGAATGGATCAAGTGTCGGCCGACCGACCGATTGAGCGGCGGGAGGAGCAGCAATATGAGGAGCAGTAGCATTGGCCCCAGACGGGGCGGCTTCATCATTTTTCTCTTTTGGAAGGGGAGAGCCTTTGCTATAAAGTGCCAATGCTACGGATAAATCCGATGGCTCATTCCCCCTAAGGAACTCCTTCACCAAGGCCTCCTCATCGACCTCTTCGGAGCCCGACTCGATCTTCCTGATCCTTATCAAAGTTTCCCAGGCCTCAGCTAGGGACTCGAGGTAGCCGTCGCCCAAGAATGTTAAGTCGCGATGCATAAGGACGCGGGCTCCATATTCAGCAATCAACGGGTCAAACATGCTTTTGACCTCTTCCCTGCCGGCCTCTACGGCCGCCTCGAGGCGAGAGTCAATCTCCTCCATAGCCTTTCTTTTGCCCTCCTCACGGGCCTCATCCTTCATTTTCTCAACCCCAGCAAGTTCGTCATCGTGCTTCGTTTTCAGGAGACGAGTAGCAACGATTTCATCACAGTATCATTGTGATTCTTCTTGAGCAGCTACCTTGTCCTCCTTCTCCTTAGAGAGTAATTCTTTCAGCTCTCTGACTTGCACAACGAGCGCGTCATGTTGAACATAGATTTGTACGAAGCGAGTAACTGCCTCAGCAGTATCTTTTGCGCTTTGTTCAGCGGCATCCAGCTTCGACTTGTACGAAGCGAGCTCTACGTTTTGGTGCTCGATGATGTTTTTGTCGCAGCCAGCCTCCAGTTTCAGGCAATCAATCTCATGTTGACGCTCAACGGACACCTCCGAGATCTTCTCCACCAAGTGCACAAACGCGTCATGTTGAACATAGACGTCGTTATTGCAGGCAATGGCACTCTGCTTCACGTGCCCAGGAATATGGTGAATAGCCGGGAGGAACTTCAAACCGTCAAAGCAAATTTTCGGAAACTTGGCCCTAAGATCGACCATCTTTTCCGCGACAGTTGGATCAACCGCGGGAGTAGGGGGAGGAGACTTTGGAAGTTCTGCCCTTTTTCGTTGTTCCCGAACTTGCCTCGTACTCGATGAACCAGAGTGTTGCTCTCGAGGAGCATCAGATTGGTAACCCTTCTGTGAAGATTTCTCTTTATCCGGCACAGTTGGAGGAAGAGGATCACGGGACTGCGAAGATTGAGAATATGCCTTCTTGCGGTGAGACGACTCACGGGGACGATTGTCTCTATCTTCATAATCGTCTCTGTCCCTGCGTTTGCCTGAACCAGAGTCCTGTCCAGAGTGATGAAATATGGAAGAGCCATGAAGGCGATCGAGTTTGTGAGAACGCCCCATATCACCTGCAAAGAATGGAGATAACAACGAGTTAAGAAAAATCCGTGAGATAAGAAAAAACTTGAAGTGTGTGATGGAATGCGTATGTGCGTGTGTGTCCTAGTGTTTCCCCCGACGGACCAGTTCTTTTGACTTTGCTAATTGGAGTACTGTCTCCTTGGGTCGGGAGTTGAACTCCCGCGTTGCCTTTAGCGGGCGAAGAAAACTTGAGGGCTTCAGGATCGTCAAACCCGTAATTAAGAATATCATCGGGAATAGACAGGTTCGACAGGCCCCTCAGGGAACTTTCCAGGTGCTGCGAGGAAGCCTCTTTCTCAGGCGAGATAGGCATGACTTTTGAAGTGCCACCAACTTTCTCCTTCTGAACTTTATATTTTAACTTCTTCTTTCCCTTCGAAGGGGAGGATGACGTCTCAATATCTTGAACTTCGACTGCCGGATTCCAAGCGGGACCCACATTCTCACCTTGAGTCTCAAGAGCTTCGTCTTCTTTGCGCTCACCTTCTTCGTGCGTATCGGGAGTGCGGTGCGACGACGATCCGGCCTGTTTTTTCCCTTTACCGGACGGAGGGTTGGGAATGGTGACACCTTCTGGAAGGCTGATCCGACGACCAGGGGCTAGCAAGCAAAACCCCGACAGTGATTCATTTGAGACGATAGTTCGGATGTCTCGTTCCTCGGCAGGAAGGGCTCTAATGGCTTCAACAGCCTCAGAATATCCTCGGCCTTCCGGACGCGGGTTGATACCTGAAAAGTTGAAACAAAGAGTTAGGAAAAACATGACTCCGGTTAAATGCGAATAGTGACTCAGCAGAGAGACTTACTGCCTTCAACCCATCTCCTCGCAAAACCAGGAGGGCAGCGCACATAGAACCATTCCTGTTTGTACAGGGCGAATTTACTGCATGCCTCTGTCAAGATTTGGCATTTGTGGTACGGCTCGAGGAACATAAAGGAAGGACTGTCTTTCCGTCTCTTGATCATATAGATGTATCTGATATCACCAGCGGTTGGAGGTCTGGAGAAGACGGCCATGAAAAGTAAGTAGGTTCCATATAGAAATGCATGACCGTTCGGGTGCAGCTGCGACGGAGCAATGTCGATATACTGCAATACATCCCGGAGGAATAAATTAAACGGAGGCACGCTGCCCATCCAACACATGAACTTGTTACAGGCGGTATACCCGACTGGGGGCAGATGGGGACGATCGTGTCGCGAAGGGACTAACACATCGGCGAAAGGGATCCCATGAATGGAGCATATCCGTCGGAGAGCAGCTTCGTTGATCTTCGAAGCTTGTGAATCGATCGGATTGTCTAGAAGGATCGTTGCCTCCAGAGCATCGGGTGCTAAGTTATGAGCAGGAGGAATCGACGGATTAGAAGTATCAGCGGCTTCTCGCCTTGATGACGGCCAAGGCCTGTCAGATATAGTGGCGGAGCTAGACTTTCTTGACATCCTCAATAAATAATGAATCTGGCTAAGTGCCCGAGGAAACTATACTCAAAAGACGTTGAATGTTAGAATTAACAACATGAACTTCCCCCCCACGTGATGTATGAACTAGCGCAAGCAATCGTGTACAAGCAATAAGGAACTAGAGATTTCAAACATATAAAAATGAGCTACAAATCGTCGCCTTCGAAGACCGTCATCGCTGACCGTCTCGAAAAGCCCGCCTGGTGGTGATTACAGTTCTAGATTCAGAAAATATTTAATTGATAAAGTGATCGGCAATTGTATTGTTCGGTCTAGGTTTTGTTCGAAGGGGATTGTTCGGCCTAAGTATGGTTCGGCATGTACGTTGTTCGGCATGTCAGTTGTTCAACATATATACTGTTCGGCATTTAAGTAGTGTTCGACAATTGTATTGTTCGGCCTAAGTTTTGTTCAAAGGGGATTGTTCGGCCTAAGTATAGTTCGGCATGTATGATTGTTCAGCATGTCAATTGTTCGTTCGGCATTTACAGTGTTCGGCCTAAGTATGGTTCAACATTTATCATTGTTTGGCTAAAGCGTTGTTCGGCTGAAGTCATTGTTCGGCTAAAGTCATTTTTCGTCCTAAATACGGTTCAACATTTGAGTAGTGTTCGGCCTAAGGATTGTTCGGCATTTGAGAATGTTCGGCCCTGGTTTTCGTTCGACTAAGTTACAGTTTGGCATTTTAATGAGTGCTCGGCCTAGGTTTGTTCGGCCAAGGTAGTGCTCGGCACCTTACCTTACCTCCTCCAACACCATCATTCTTTTTTTTCTTCCCTTAAACTTCGGTTCGGCACGAAGAAACTAAGCCCATAGGTGGACATACTCCTAATCATTCCTCCTCGCATCATTGTTCGGCAGTAAAGTACTTGAATCGTACGAGGAAAAATACCTAGTATGCAGATTGGAGATTAGGATGGAGTAGTTAAGTTTTAAATCCGGACGACTGAATAGAATTACAAGTCTTCAAAGAACGGCAGAAGTAAAAAAGTAAAAGGGAGAAGAAGGAAAAGACCTGGTTTTATAGAGAAGAGAGGTGGAAGTCGAAGGGGCTATACCCGGTGGAACCGGTCAAAGTATCAGCGTTCGGCTTCAAAGCGAGGTGTCACTCGGCACATGAGGATTGTTCGGCTTCGAACGTATCGTTCGGTGTCCATACCACGCTCGTCACACATATTCTCGAGAAGGCATCTCCCAGGAAAGTTAGTCTAGGTCCAAAGCGCATCACGTTCGGTCACGTAATACACTTTGGGGGGCAAGTGTTTCCTGGAGATTTGACCAGGAAACTGAGCACTCGGCGTTGGCAGGTACTCGGCATCTATAGTACTCGACATCTGGACTACTCGGCGTCAACTAGTGCTCGGCATCTCATAGTACTCGGCGTAGTACTCAACATTTATAGTACTCGACGTAGTACTCAGCATCTCATAGTACTCGGCGTAGTACTCAGCATTCGTAGTATTCGGCGTAGTACTCAGCATCTCATAGTACTCGGCGTAGTACTCAGCATCTCATAGTACTCGGCGTAGTACTCAGCATTCGTAGTACTCGGCGTAGTACTCAGCATCTCATAGTACTCGGCGTAGTACTCAGCGTCTCATAGTACTCGGCGTAGTACTCGGCATCTATAGTACTCAGCATCAGGAAATACTCGGCCTCAGGTCGTACTCGGCAACAGGAGCACTTGGTACTCAGAGGAACTCGGCAACAGTAGTACTCGGCGTAGTGCTCGACATCCAATAGAACTCAGCGATAGGAGTACTCGGCATCCAGAAGACGTTCGGCGCACACGACTACTCAACATGACTGTATCGCTCGGACAGAATGCTTCGTTCGGCCAGAATGCGTCGTCCGGCCAGAGAGCACTGTTCGGTTTAGAGCTTCGGATGGAGGCACGTTCGGCTTCAACAGACAACCATTTTGCACTTCCCACACATCAAACACACCGTTCGGCATAGAAGGGATGGTTCGGCATAGCGGCATTCGGCATACCTTGCTCGGCATACAGCGACCACTGTACTCGGGCTAGAGTGTTCGGCCATCAGCCCACTTGGGAAGTCCAGCCCATATTTGTCTATAAATAGAGGGGCAGGGTCACAGTGAAAAGGGATCCTTTTTGGAGAACACTGGGGAGACTCTGCCATTTTTGAGACTCATCTTCTCTACTTAACAACTTCATTCAACCATTTGATTCACGAATTGTATTTGTAATCAACTATTAAGAAGATCAATAAAGTTTAACCTCAAAGTGGACGTAGGCAATTACGCTGAACCACTATAAATTTGGTGTTCTTACTTTCTGCATTTAAATTAGCATTCTCTTCCTTGTTTAATTTATCTTCATCACTTATATCTCTACACAATCTTTCTCTACGAGGTTAGTGACCAATTTTTGTGCTAACACCTCCGTAGGGCCCTCAATCATCTGTATTGAAGAGAAAAGGCAAAACTCCTGTCAACAAAATCAAGAGGCAAAAGAGCACCGTAGCAACCAACTTGTTACTATTTCTATAGGTCCGGAGACCTCTTCCCTGTAGACAGAAAGTTCACTGAAATGGCTGTTGGATATTCCTATTCCGGAGGAGATACCATCGTTCCCTGATCTTGGGCTAGAGGGGGTCCACTCCCCTTCAAGAACTAGTGCAGACTTAACCTCAATAGATATAGGGGAGCCGACTCCAATAAGCAAAGCTGCTATAACCGGTCGGTTGGGGGGTTTGCACATACATACATGCACTTCATGACACTGCACAACATTCCATCATATGCTTTTCAATATTTGGCGATGACTGATTTCCTTCTTCTTTTTTGCAGATACAATGGTGAGGCAAGGTTCTATGCTTGGAAAACTCCGCTCTAAACGCCAGTAGTCTGTATCGCACTCTGAGTCATACCGTCGCGAGAGCGAGAGAGATTATGGTCGCGGCTACAATTCTAGCCAGGAGCATGAGCGCGCGATAGGGAAAAAGAGAGATCACACCAAAGCAGGCACCGCTCTAGGTCACGATCTCCGCCACCGAAAGGGCCTTCTAAACCTTCTGGCCCCAGCAGGCCCTCTTCTGAATCCTCGCTCTAGGTCATGCTCCAAAAACTGGCAAACAGCGCGTCGGAATTAAAACAGATGCTCCTGTTGTCGTAGAACAAACTGGCATAGAGCCAACGGGGCAAGGAGCCATCCACATTGCTAAACTAAAGAAAGATTTCCCAAACATATGCTTTGATGGTTTCCACTTTCCTCCCAACTTGAAGAGGATCCCAAATGATATAGAAAAACTGGTGCAAGATTATGTGCATGATGCGTACAGCCAATACCGTGAGTAGGTTAAAATGGTAGAGCGGGTCTCGGCTGTTTCCTTCGAACGAGCCAAGGGGATTGAGAAACTGAAGAGTGACCTTTCTCACAAGGGAAAAATAATAGAGGTGCTCACCAATGAGCTCGAGTCCTCAAGAAAAACTGAGATGGAGGCTGGCCAGAGGGCTGAGGAAGCTAGGAAGTCCATGGAAGAAATGAGAAAAACTCATATGGACTTGGTGTAGGAGATGGGTCACCGCAACACTGTTATCATCCGAGAAAGGAATGTTGTGCTGAAAGAAGTTGCCGAATTAAAGGAAAAGCTGATCGAGGCCACCAAAGAAAATGATTAAGCTAATAAGGTTTCCCAGGAAGCATGCGAGGAGGTGGTAAAGCTTAGAGAAGAGAGGGACATTGCAAATCAAAATGCCGAAGAAGCTGACACCAGTGTTGAAAGGTAAATAAAAGCCATTGAGGCCAAGATGGAAAGTGAATTTGAGGACCTCCTGGTCACCTACAATGAAAATGTCCTGAGGAACCGCAACTTGAACTGGCTTGGCGAGGACTATCCCTTCCAATTGTACAAGGCCTGGGAACGTCTGGTTGAGGATGAAAATGTGACCCGTAAAGTTGCAACTATCGATGAGTTTGAATTGGAAACTCAAGTGTTGATCGGAGATGAGCGCAAAGTTCTTCATGACACAACCATCTCGCTCTAGAGAGAAGCCCTGGCTGCCAAATACCCAGAGGCCAGAGAAGGATCTAGGGGTGAACGCCATGACGCTGCTTCTGAAATGCCCCCAACGTCTCAAACTGCACCACATCTTCTGTCGACCCCCCAGTCGTCCCAGGGTATCATCTCGATAGGCTACATCTCTCTCCTGTCATCGAGCATAGCTCAAAAGGCATGTCGGCTCAACCGGGAGCCAATATGAGGAAGATATTATGGACACTTCTCCTATTCTTCAAAACACAGGAACATTATCATAGGACATTACTAACATATTCTCCTATCTTTATTCAGCCTTAGATTCCGCATCGGCCAACCCTCCTGCAATTCAAGAAGTTCACCATAAGCAGGAGGCATTAACAACAGAGGCCACAATTGTGACGATTACCACTTCGACCGGGGAGATACATGATAGCGGCTGTGTGTTTGATGACCAATTAATGGAAGCACTTCTCATCCTCCAAAGCGACCCGAGCATTGAGACGCCCTTTAACGTGGATGAAGATGTTATTATCACGGGTTCCTCGGGTCCGACCGGCAGTATCCCGATGAGAGAGCGTGTGGACTGGGAGGAACAAATAATGGAGGAAATTAAGGCTGAAATGGAGCAGAGTCTTAGAGCCGGTGGAGGTATGGCGGGCCCTGGTCCTACCCCGATCCTCGTGCTCTCTCAGGGTGGCACCATAATTGAGACTAGCGCGCCTTATCCTTCTGGTGTCGAAAGTGCCACCATTCTACCAGCTCCTCATACAGAGGATACTTCAGTCCCCGTGGCCTCCCAATGGGAGACTGCATCGATTCCCCCGGTTGGAAATAAGCCAACTAAAGTGAGCCGGGAGGCAAGGGTTCCAAAAGAGGTACGGGCGATAGCTCCAATGGACTACGCTAAAGAAAGTTAAGAAGAACAGGAAACCGAAGGTGTAGATTAGCATTTTGACTTCCTCTTTTGTAGATAGTTAGAATAAGCTTCTTTTCTCTAGCTTTTGGTAGGCCATGTATAGATGCGGGTTTGGCCCCCCGCTTATAGGAATTATTTAGACAGATTCTATATGGCTTTTCTAAAGAGTAGCATAAATAAAATTCCTTTTTGGTTTTTTGGCATGACTCTACGTTTACTTGCTTATGTATTTAAGTATTCACATTTTCCATTCTATATGGCGACGGAGACTTTCGATGTTCCATGCTCTCGGTAGAGTGAGACCATCAACGGTCGATATCTTGTATATGCCGTCTCCAAGCCTCCGTTCGATGACATACAGTCCTTCCCATGTTGGTTTCATGTGCGAAGGGACTGGGTAGACCCGCTTAAGTACAAGATCACCGACTTCAAGGGTTCTAGGTCGGACCTTGGCATTGTATAATCGGGCGACTCGGCTGCGATGTGTGGCTGCCCTCAAATCGGCCTCTTCACGCTTCTCATCTAATAAATCCAGAGATTCTACAAGTAGGATGATATTCGTCCTCGGATCATAATAAGTCATACGGTGAGAAGGCACTTCTAGCTCAACTAGAATAACGGCTTCGGAGCCGTAAGAAAGTGCAAATGGAGTATGGCCGGTCGCAAACTTTTGGGTAGTTCGATATGCCCATAAGGCTATGGGAAGCTCATCGACCCACTTATCTCCAGCCTTCTCTAGTCGTATCTTCAAAATGGACTTGATGACTTTATTGACAGCTTCAACTTGTCCATTCGCTTGAGGGTGAGCGACCGTTGAGAATTTCTTCTAGATGCGATAACGTTGGCAAATTCTTAAACTCGACACTCTCGAATTGGGCCCTGTTATCAGTTACAATCGTTTATGGGAGGCCAAAGCGACAGATGATGTTGCGCACAACAAAGTTGATTACTTTCTTCGTCATGATAGTAGCAAGGGGCTCAGCTTCCGCCCATTTAGTAAAGTAGTCAACTGCAACGATGGTGTACTTTGCACCACCTTTAGCTAGAGGCAAGGAACCTATTATATCAATACCCCATATGGAAAATGGCCACGGACTGACCATTTGAGTACTCTTGGTTGGTGGGGCTCTTGGAATTCTGGCATCTATCACATCTCCTAGCTTAATCTAATGCGTCTCGGCTTACGGTTGGCCAGTAGTACCCATACCTGAGTATCTTCTTTGCAAGGGCTTGCCCCCTAATGTGGTCGCCACATTCTCCTTTATGCACTTCCTGCAACACTCGCTTGATTTCATCATGGGCGATACACTGGAGTAAAGGGATGGAAAATCCCCTTCTGTACAAGACTCCATCTTGGATAAAAAACCGCGAAGCCTTTCGGAGGACCTATCTCTTCTCGCTCCTGTGCTCGGGCAACGTTCCGTGTTCAAGATAGTTTCTGATTGAAGTCATCCACGACTCCCTCTCGGGTGTTGCCTCATGAACCCAGTCTGTCTCCACTCGATCAATACTTGGAGCAGTAAGTGTCTCCACAGGGATGAGTCCCATATGCTGTGCTTCGCCAGTGCTGGCCAGTTTTGCTAAAGAATCAGCCTTCTGATTTTGCTCTCGGGGTATACAGTGGATAGTATAATAGTCATACCAGTTCAACACTTCCTGGACTCGCCAAAGATAGAAGGCCAACCTTTGGTCTCTAGCTTGATACTCTCCTCGAACCCGGCTCACCACCAATTGTGAATTGCAGTATATTTCCACAGCGACAACTCCCAAATCCTTGGCAAGCCTCAGTCCAGCGAGCAAGACTTCATACTCAGCTTTGTTGTTAGTTGCATGGAAGTCAAATTTCAAAGCATAGCATACGGATCACCCCTCTAGGGTTTCGAGCACTACTCCAGCGCCCGAGCATCGTTCGTTTGATGCACCATCGATGTTAGCTTCCATATATAATTGGGAGGTTCACTGGTTTCAGGCAAGTCCCCCGGTATGGTGAATTCAGCTATGAAGTCAACCAGAACATGTCCCTGAATAGTTCGCCTTGGCGTATAAGTGATATCAATTGACTCAGCTCGATGTTCCACTTGAGCAACCTACCAGACGTTTTAGGTCGGGTCAGGATCTGTCGTAACGGCTGGTCGGTGTAAACAATGATCGAATGAGCCTGGAAATATGGGCGGAGCTTTCTCGAGGCCACAACAAGACAGTAAGCCAGCTTCTCTATCTTTGGGTAGTTTCTTTCCGCATCCATCAATCTTTTGCTGATAAAATAGACTGGTCTTTGGATCTGATCCTCTTCTTGAACTAACGCAGCACTAATTGTGTTTGCCGAAACCGCCAGATAGACATACAACTTCTCGTGATCAACCGACTTTGACAAGATGGGAGGTGTTGCCAGATGTTGTACTAGCGCCTAGAAGGCGCCCTCGCACTCCTCTGTCCGCTCAAAATTTCGTTTCCCTTTTCTGATCAGATCGAAGAAGGGAATGCACTTGTCCATGGATCTGGAAATGAACCTGCTTAAGGTTGCCACCTTCCCATTAAGACTTTGCACCTGCTTTACAGTTCTATGAGTTTCATGATTCTGAATCGCCCAGATCTTTTTAGGATTGGCTTCAATTCCTATGGCATTGACAATAAACCTAAGGAACTTTCCAGATGCGACTTCGAAATGGCACTTCAGTGGATTGAGCTTCATTCTGTACTGTCGGAGTATGTTGAACATCGTCTCTAAATCACTGATATGGTTGTTGGATAGTCGCGACTTCATGAGCATGTCGTCTACGTACACCTCCATAGTCTTTCCAATCCAGTTTTCAAACATTTGGTTTACGAGCCTCTGATAAGTTGCTCCAGCGTTTTTGAGTCCAAACGGTATCACCTTGTAACAATAAAGTCCCAGATCAGGGATAAAGCTAGTGTGCTCCTGGTCAGGAAGGTGCATCGGGATTTGATTATGGCTGGAGTATGCGTCCATGAAAGATAAGAGCTCATGTCCGGCTGTTGAATCCACCAGTTGATTGATTCTGGGAAGTGGGAAACTGTCTTTGGGGCAGGCTTTGTTCATATCTGAATAGTCCACACATGTCCGCCATTTTCCATTCGACTTTCTAACAAGCACTGGATTCGATACCCACTCCGGGAATAAAGCATCATGCCATTAACCTTGAGTTTGTCCACCTCTTCCTTTAGGGCGGCAGATCTCTCTAGATCCATACCGTGCCTTTTTTGTTTCACCGGGACGTGCCGCGGGTCGATATTTAGTGCATGGCTTGCGATACTCGGCGAGATCCTACACATGTCTGAATGAGTCCAGGCAAACACATCGAGGTTTGCCCGGAGAAAATCAACCAGTTCCTGTCTCATTTGGAGGCTGAGCTAAGATCCAATCTTTACCACTCTTGGATCGTTATCGTCGTTGACCGAGACATCAATTGTCAACTCTGCCGGGGAAGCCTGGTATTCTTGGGCTTCCCCTTCATCGTCGTTGTCTCTAAGATCAAGATCTTTAGGAAACTGGTCGTGGTGCCTGAGCCTCGGCTCAGGCATTAGTTGCCAATCCTTCGAGATATGGATGTAGAGAGATTCCTCCATGCCTTTGCCTTTCTCTTTGCGTTGCACATCCCGTAGTTCTGCAACATAACATGCACATCCAACCGCCTGATCTCCATGGATCACCCCAACTCCATTATCAGTGGGGAATTTTAGAGTCAAGCACCAAGGGGCAATCGCTGCCCTAAAGTCCGCAAGGGCCGATCGACCTAGAAAAGCATTGTATGGGGAATGTATATCCAACACCACAAACTGTAACATTCGGACTCTCCGGCGATCACCAACACCCAACTCAATAGGTAACTCTACCATTCCAGCTGGTATGGTGGCGCTTCCATTGAAACCATGTATACGTGACTGGCACGGTCTTAGATCCTTCGCTTCCATCAGCATTTGGTCATAAGCACGCTTGAAAAGTATGTTTACAGAACTTCCACTATCAACTAAGATTCTCTTCATCCAAGCAGAACCTATTTGGGCAGAAATAACCAACGGATCAATGGTGAGGGCCTTGAATCTATCGGCATCGCGGTTTTTGAAAACGATGTTGTCTGTCATCATCCTCTGTTGCTTTACCGGGGCCCTTCGTCGGTACCACTACAACATTCTAAGTCCACATGCCTAATTGAACTAGCATATGATTCCATTTCCTTCCAGCTCCAATCAGCTAGATGTGGGCCACCACTCATAGTATTAATCACTAACCTCCCGCCAGTACACATGGGTTCCTCAGGCATAGCCTGGTCTTGGCCCCGATTGGGGTTGGATGGGCTCGCTCCAATATCCTACGAAGCCCGGACAAACTGCTCAAACTTTCTCTCTCTAATCACCCTTCCAATAATATCCTGCAAATGATGGCATTCATTGGTGTTATAGCCGTGTGGAATCTACAGAACTTCCCTGTCTGAATCAGCTTCTCTGACGACGGTTTCAGAGCTGGCTTCTTGTACTACCCTGTATTACAAGTTTGAAGATAAACATTCTCTAGCAATGTGTTCATGAGAGTTTATCGATCTAACATAGGAGCTCTCGATCTCCCTCGATGAGGGTCTCTCTTCTTTCCTTGACCTCCGTTACCCTTCTGCTGGCCTTGTTTATTCTGAATATTTAACTATACTTTACCGGAGCTCTCCTCGGTCTGCTTCACTGCAACATTACTCTGGATATCTTCACTACTGGGCCCCAGACATCCTGCTTCCTAGACCATCTAGCGTCTTCTTTCCTCAAAAACTAGGCTGCCTTTGCATAGAAACGGTCCATCGAAGCAAGGGGTTTCCCAGCCAACCAATCACCAAATTCGGAATCAGGATTGATCCCTTTAGTCAATGCCATCAGAATAGAGTTGCTGTTGGGATTGCTGACTTCGACACAAGCAGTGTGGAACCTTTCCAGATAATGCCTTAGAGTCTCTCCTGGAGCTTGAGTAACAATGGACAAGGTATTAGCATCCTTCGGTCTTGTAGCATGCATACGAAATTGCTCAACAAACTTAGTAGCCAACTGGTTGAAACATGAAACAGATCTTGGTAGTAGACGGATGAACCACATACTCGCAATGCCTCCCAAGGAGAAAGGGAAGCTTCCACACTTAACCGCACCGTCAACTCGAGCGACATTCATAAGCCATTCATATTTTAGAATATGTTGGTTGGGATCTGAATTTCCTTCATACACCGGCAAAGTCGGCATCCTGAATCGACGGGGTGGTTTCGCATGTAAGATATCATTGGTGAACGGGGTGCGACTTCTAGAAATCCCCCAGTCATCGTTAGTGAGGCCTTGACTTTCTCTTATCATCGGCGTATCATAGTTGGAATATCAGGCATCTGGAGACTAGAGATTCGGGGCCTAGGCATAGTCAGGTTCCATGTCACTAGGACGGTCTGTTCCATGCCTCCTTGGCTCCCGGGCTTCATGGAAGTGAGGATCCTGGGCATGAATGCGGTGACGAGGGGCTAGATCTAGTTGGTTCTGGATCTCGGTATCCAAATCTATAACAACAACAACAACGTTGTCATGAGTAGGGTTGTAAGGAAGAGCCCCTCCTCGAGAGAAGGGTGCAGCTTGACGCCCTGTAGAAGGACCTATCCCGGCCTGTCCAGGATTTGCAGCATACAGGTGCGCGGATGCTTTCGCATAATTCTCATCTAATCGACGACGTGTAGATATGTGATTGAAGTCAGATGACGACGAGCTTTCAGACATGGAATAAGAGATATGCTCCCTTCTAGGTCTCCCTCGCCTTTCTTCTTTCAGCTGGTTCACAAGTTCCATATTGGCACGAATCTTTGAGTGAGCTCTTGACGGCTTTGAGTAAGCTCATGCATAAGGGTCTGGAATTCCTCTCTAGTTACTAGACCAGGTGGATCTGGAGCTCTAGCTGATGTTTGGCCTGTAGTAGTCAGCTGCGTGGGACTTTGCCTATCTCTTCCTTCGGGATTAGTGGCGTTGGAAGCGATTCTGGTAGTGCACACCATGTTGAATGTAGTTCTTCTTAGATCTGGAACGATCTGAATAGAATAGAAGGAACCACTGGAAGATGAATCTGGATCTTCTCCTTAGATTTTAGCAATCCAACAAAGGTAGGGGATCCACAGAATCAGAGAAAAAGCAGAGTTTTCTCAGTGAAAGCACCAAAGCGTTTGTACCAAAAATGGGCACAACACTCTTCGGGTGTAATTGAAGAGATTAGAATGAAGAAGTAAAATGTAAAATGAGGCTAATCTAACAATCACACCAAGAAAAATAAGCAGTAACAGAAAGAAAACAAGAATTTATAGTGGTTCAGCGTTATTTCCTATGTCCACTTCGAAGGTTTTGATGTTTATTGCTGATTAGAAACTGAGCTACAATAGTACAACAGCTAACACTCGAATTACAATGGAGTTCCACTCAAGTAGCAGCATAAAAGTCCTTTTTTAGTTGCAATGAGGGTGTTATTTATAGGTGTGAAGCTGGAAATATCTTCCTTGAATCTCGGAATACCCTTTCGCAAGCCTAGGTGGGCCCACACAATCGATCTCGAGCCGTTTGGGGTCGATCACTAATCGATCAGTATTGCTTTCGTATCAATTGGAAGTTGCTCCAACTGAGCTGCGATCGATCATGGATGTTCCTGAGATGATATGAAACCTTATGTGAAAATTTTAATGTATTTGGATTTGTGGTTGTGGAGTTATTGATCGATCAAAGTTGCAAATATGGAGTGGCTGAAACTTTCATATCGATACCTTCATATCGATCTCTTCGTGTCGATGACATGGTGTGCGCGCTTTGTGGAGATCTATATTTTGTGCATAGGGACCGCTTCTTTTGGGTTGACCACTTCTTTCATATCCATCCGATACCTTGCTTCTCATATCGATGCCTTGCCACCGTCTTCATATCGATTGTAAGCTCTATTATTCATATCGATCAAGTAGGCGATCGATACGAGAAATGCAATTGCTGGCCAAGTGAAGCGCGATCGATCTGGGAAGTGACGAAGTCCATCGTTATATGTTTGAACAATATGGATACGAACGATGGACGCCGAGTGATGTTGTTACATTCATTTCGTATCGACGCTGATGGATATGAAATGATGGATACAGATGGATGGATAAGAAATGATGGATACGAGACGGGCGTGTTTCCCATGGATCTTGATCGTTCCATAACTCGAGCATACGAACTCCGATTGACCTAAAATTTGGAATGTCGCCTTGCATAGCTTTGCTTGTCATATCCTTCTAATTGTGGCTCGATCTGGACTCAGACCAAGTTGTCTATATCCATCGTGAATCTGTAGATAACTGTTTTCCGGAGCAGACTGTCTTCCGTCTCTAGTCAAGTCCTTGATATCACGGCCTTGCCAAAAGGTGGGATAACAGATATCGTGATCCGGTAGAGATAAGGAAGGAGTTGTCACAATAGACAGGATTGAGAGAGTATATATACACACACAAGAGAGTGTGTATTTGTTACATATTTTAATTTTCAAATCTATATAGTGGTATATAATATATAAGTTGTATGCACACATGAGTACCATCGACATAATTTTCTTTTTGAGAGATTGATCATTCTTATTACAAATTGAGAATGAGCTGGCAAACAAGAAACATTGCGAGGAACTTCATCCCCAAAGTTGAGGAAGGAGCGGGTTCGGGGGTTGCTAACCCTGACTTGCAAGCTATGTTCAATGTGATGATGGTAAACATGCTGCAAAATGCCCAAATGGCCACTCCAAATGTTGTTATTACTGTTGGTGGTAGTGCTCAGGTGTAGGCGTCGAGGGCTGACTTTACCAAGCTAAGCAAAGATTATTCCACCTTGAGAGGCAGACCATTTCTTGGAACGGGGTCGGCTATTAAAGTGCAGGATTTTTTAGACACCTTCGAGCATATCTTTGGTGACATGGAAGTAGATGATGCCATAAAAAGGAAGCTGGCCTCTAGACAGCTTCAAAGACGGGCCATGAACTAGTGCAACATCATTACAATTGCTACACTCGAGGGTCGATTCACTTGGGACCAATTCAAGGCTAGGTTCGAGGAGAAGTTTGTCCCGGTTGCTTAGAAGTTGGTGCTGTTCAGAAGAATCGCTGATCTATATATGTTTGTCTTTGAGTATACTGCTGAGTTTGAAACTTTGTTGAAGTACGGGATATCTTTCATCGATACTCCTTTTAGGAAGAACAAGAAATTTCTATGGGTTTGGATGACCATCTAGGGGAGAAGTTGGTGAGTCATATCGATGAGCCATTTGAGAGACTTGTCAAGAAAGCTCTTCGTCGGTAGAGTTTATACCCCAAATTCAACTCAGCTATTGTCGCTAAGGAAGAGCTGAAACCACAACAAGACAATGGTGGCAAGAAGAATGGAATGGAAGAGAAAATAGTCTTAGGGAGAGAACACTCGGGAGAAGATTAAATAGGAACCCATCTGTTATAGTTGTGGAGACAAGGGTCATCTGATTAGAGACTACAAAGCTGTTAGGAAGAAGAAGTGTTACAACTGCGGCAAGTTTGGACATATGCAGAAAAGTTGTCCCAAACCAGCACAGCAGAAGTAGGTTGTAAAGGCATATGCGTTGGACGTTGTTCCGACTTTATCGAGTGCTCCTTCGGTGAAAGAGATGGGGAAGAGCATTGTTATTCAAGGTATGATTACCATTTTTGATGTTCTCATACCTGTTTTATTAGATACCGGGGCTTCACATTCCTTCTTATCTAGTGATCTTGTAGATAGATTGGTATTGAAACCTGTAATAGTTAACCGACCCTTGATTGCAACGAACCCTGTTAAAGGCTCCACTAACCTGTATACGGTTTGTCATGGTTTGGTCTTATCTTGTCATGGATGCTCTTTTATTTGTGATTGCTTTGTTTTTGAATTTCGTTGTGTTTGAGGTTATCTTGGTGATAGACTGACTAAGGAAGTATGCATTGGTAGTGGACTGCGAGAAGTTGTTGGTGATGATCGGGGTTATGGAGGAGCGAACAATAGCAGTTGGCAGCCTACCGAAGGATAGGGTTTTGTTTAGCTTTCTGTATTCGTTCGAGGTTCCGCAAGATGTGTTGTCATATGTGGATATCATTAAAGCATATCCAGATGTGTTTGAGGAGGTGACCGGATTACCGCCGCACCGAGAGATTGAGTTTCGTATATACTTAGCGAAGGATTCCAAATCAATATTTATGCCTTTAAGGCATATGATACCCAAAGAGCAAAAGGAGTTGGAGGTGTAAGTAAATACATGTTGAAGAGATTATTCATTCATAGGAGTATATCTGAGTGGGGTGCACCTGTAGTATTCACCGCTAAAGGAGATGGCTCTCTGAGGTTTTATGTAGATTATCGTGAGCTGAATAAGGCGACGAAGAAGAACAAGTATCCACTTCCTCATATTGACTACTTGTTCGATTAGCTCCATGGTGAGAAGGTGTTCTCCCAACCGGATTTAGCGATGGGATTTCACAAGTTGAGAGTAGCGAGCGAGAGTGTGTCGATCACCGCGTTTTGTACACTAATGGGTTTATATGAGTGGTTGGTAATACTGTTCGGGCTAACCAATACACCGGCATACTTTCTTGATCTCATGAACCGAGTCTTCAAGGATCGACTAAAAAAGTATGTATTTGTGTTCGTGGATGGTATTCTAATCTATTCTAGGACAAAGGAGGAACATGAGACACACTTGAGGATTATGCTTAAAGTGTTAAGGAGGCACAATTTGAAGGTGAAGTTGTCGAAAGGTCACTTATGGAGAAGAGAAGTGAGATTCTTGGGTCATGTCATCTCTGAGTAGGTTATCATAGTAGATCCTGCCAAGGTGGTAGTGGTTCAGAATTGAGCCAACCCAAGGATGCTATGAACGTGAGGAGTTTCCTAGGATTGGTGGGATATTAGACATTTTATCAAGGACTTCTCAAAGGTAGCAGCACCGTTGACCAACTTGACGAAGAAGAATAAGACTTTTGTTTAGGACGTGAAGTGTAAGCATGCATTTATGAGTCTAAAGTAGAGGTTGACGAGTGAACCAATACTGGCCATTACGAGCGGGAACGAGGAGTTTACAGTATACACAGACGCCTACGAATCTAGATTAGGTGTCGTATTGATGCAGAAGGGAAAAGATGTCGCCTAGCTAGTCAATAGCTGAAGTCACATGGGAGTAAGTATCCAACTCATGATTTGAAGTTAGCGGTGTGTAACACCCCATAAAAATTAACTAATAAGAAAAGAATTAATTAATAATTCAAAAATAAGCTAAAAATGGAAATTTTGTAAAAGTCATAATTTGGCCATAGAAGTTATGTTGTTGGGTTCGTGGTGATTTTCTAATCAATTTCGATATATAATATTTTAAAAACTGAGCCCAAATGAAAAGTTATGGACGTTTGAAGTTTTTGAGTTCAAAATAATTTAAATGGAATTAAAATTCGAATAAATAAATAATTCTTAAATTTGAAATTCAAAAATTAACCATAATTAGATGCGGGGTTGAGTAAACATCAAAATTAATGTCAACATTAAAAGTTAATTAAGGAATAAAATAAATTCATAATAGCAGATAATTGAATGGTTCCAAAAATAGATGAACCGGTCAACCGCTCCCTAGGACTGGTCAACCACTAGCGGTTGACCGCCTAGAGTATAGTTGACCGCTTAGCGTAGACCGGTCGACCGGTAAAAGTTGGCAAAGGCTAGGATTCACATTTTGAATGTCTGGAATTTTATTATTTGAAACCGACTTAAATCCGATGGTTCTGGTGCTTTCTAACCACTATAAATAATAGCCTAGCACCCTCATTTTTATTTATAAATTATTTTAGGAACCATGCGAAGCTCTGCCAAACTTTTTACTTCACGATTCAGAAATTCTCTTGGGTTTCAGGTAAGAAATTTTAGGTTTTAATACTCAATTTTTAGTTCCATTCTCCTCCAATCCTTGAAATTTTGAATCTAATTTATATACCACCCACTTGTTGTATATTTCTAAAGGAAGAGACCCAGATAGAGATTTAAATGGGCATAAACAAATTTAAGAGGAAGAGCAAAGGATCTTTTTGTGAGTGGAAATCTTAGTCTTTCTTATTTTAGTAATTGCATAGTGTAACTTGGATTTCATATATGCATTGGGGAATTTTATTTATGAAAATATACATTAAAACCTCTAAAACTCCCCCAAAGCAAAATGTCAATTTTTATGTTAGACTCTTAAATATTTTATGTTAAAATAATGGAATTTATGTAGATGTTGCAGTCTTAACTTTTAACATTCTATTTCACTTTTTATCTTTTTCTTCGGATTTGATTAAGGGATTTGAAAAGAATAAATTGGAAAATTATGTGTAACGTATGTATTATTTTATTCATAGTTTGCATCGTCTATTTCTGCAATTTAAATAGAAATTATGCTTTTCAATTTAATGCAAAGAAGTTGAATAGAGCATAAAAGTATTTGAATTTTAAGTTTTTCTTTATGTTGATTATATTATTTTAGTATAAAATAAATTGGGTATGGTGAAAGGGAGTGCGGATTAAGGATCTTAAGGCTAATTTAACACTAGAGAGGGGGGGTGAATAGTGTTTAATGGATTCTAAGACTTATATGGACTAAATTAAAATTATGACACCATGGTTTTAAATCTCCTATATATCGTCCGAGATCTCCTCCGAGATCTCCTTTTCACACTTAAACGAGACGAGACATCAAATCTCCTCCATATCTCCCCCGACACTCATCTCGTCCAAGATATTCAAATCTCACCTGAGATATGGATCAAAACCTCAATCCGAGATCTCACCCAAAATTATACATTTTTCTTATTTTGCGTAATATTTTTTATTTTCATATTGATTCAAAGGAAACTACTCAATCCAATTATAATTTACCAACTTCTTGAACATATTCTTTACTTTTTATCTTAATGAGTCATAGCGAAAGGTTTCACTTCTTTATTATGTTCAAATAAAAGGATATTATTCCATCATTACTGAATCAATTAAGCTAATCAAGCTACTACTCTTCTAAAAATATTCCTTTTTCCATGTAAATCAAGTATGTTACCATTTTTATTTTTACTTAGAAAATTATAACCGTTAAATAAATTGTTGATAGATCAATTTTAGACACATAAATACATTCGAGATATTCCCGAGATGCATTATAAGATCCGAGATGTCAATCCGAGATGTACACCCGATATGTACTCATCTCGTCCGAGATCTCCCCTGAGACGAGATAACTTATGTAAAAATTCTAAGACGAAACATGACCGAAATCCGATATTTAAAACCTTGTATGACACAAACAAATGCAGAACTTAATCACAGAACAATCACAGAATCAAACACAGATGTAGAATGTAAATAAAAAGAAGTAAAAGGAAAGAACACACCAGATTTTATACTGGTTCGGAGTTACCCTACATCCAGTCCTGTACCAAGGCAGAACACCTCATACAGGTTTTTATTATACCAAAGTCGAGATTACAATCCTCAGTTTCTAAAGGCCTTGAGGTACCCTCCTGTCTCACGAGTCCGGGGCAAACTCTCTTAATTTACGGGCCACAAGATTACCCAATTGATTTCCAGGCACAACCACACCTTATAGAGAGACTCGTTAAACTTTTGATTACAAATTGATCCTATAACTCTGAATAGCACTTTGATCTTCGAGAGTGGGTATAGAACCAAACAAGAATGAGATTCTAATTGATTCACTTGAGAATTTGGCAGAATTTCGGCACGATCTTAAAAATATGAAAATTTTAGAATATGGATTTGTGGAGAAGAAGGAGTGAAGAAAATAAGAAAATAGTTGGTTAAAAAATTCGTTTGTGAAGGCTATTTATAGACTAGTAACGGTCATAACCATTCGTGAAGAGACTTAAACGAATAGACACTTCTTTTGAAAATTGAAACTTTTGAATTTAACGGCCACCATGTCGACATGGGGTATCCCATGATGTCGACATCCCTAAGTTAAAAATAATGTAAAATTTGTTTTGAAAATGGTATTGAACGGAAAACAAGATGAAATGATCCTGGAGTAAAATAAACTAATTTTCCTATGTTTTGAAATAAAGAAGAGTAGAAAAAGAATATTTAAAAATCAGAAGATAGTTTTTAAAAACAAACGAAGTTTAAAACAAGAGTTTATTTAAAAACAAAAACAAAAAATATTTTAAGGCTAAAACATTTTGAAAAGCAGTTTTGAAAATCATTTTGAAAAACCATTTTGAAGTAGTTTTGCAAGCTTCTTCCTGCATAATATCTCATCACATCAGGACTCGAGAACTTGTACAAAACCAGGGTGTTCGTGGGTTTGTAAGCCACTTGTCGTAGGTTTGTAGGCTACTTGTCGTGGGTTTGTAAGCCACTAAGAAGATAGAAATTGGTTCCATCCCAAATGAAATTTGGAATGAAGATTTCCATGCTATTATGAAGTTTTAACAATAAACTAGACACATATCTTGAAATCTTGATCTTGATACTCATGAGTCTTCAAACTTGATTTCTTCATTCTTGATCTTTATACTATACAGTCTTCAATAATCAGCACCTGCCTTATATATATCCTGCATAATAACATTCATATATATCTAGACAATAGTGTTAGTATATAATTTATAATAAAATAAGTTACAAAGGTTGTTGTCATCAAAACCACTATCTCCAGTTCCTAACATATGGATTCTATTTTATACAAGTCTGTTGATTAAATTGTAGATATTAGATATATTGTATATTTGTTGATATGGATTGAACTTGTATAAATTTGAAGTTTTGACATTTAAACAACAATTTAGGACGCAATCTTCGCATGCCTAGAAATATTTAGAGCGTATATATAAGCAAAAATAACATATAATTATAACGTATTAATCACGCAGTTAATAGTACATTAATTATCATTAAATCCTGCCTTAGGAAAGAAGTTAATTTGTAAAGGAGAAATAAGAATTTTCTTATAAGGCATTGATATGAAATGTAGTGAGATGTGGGATAATATGCTAAGAGAGTGTTATTGATTATGACTAAGTTATAGGGATGCGAGGTCAGTCAAAAGGACATATAAGTCTACTAAGCTAATCTCGCTACTTGCATTGTGACTTTGGAGATGATGTAAGACATCACCTATAATAAGTACCCATGGAGGACGCAAGATTAGTCCTAAATTCTACAGGGTTAACTTGCCAAGTTAATTTGGTACCGGTACCTATGAATACTCGAACTAATGTGACACATCATTATGTGATACAGATCATAATACAAAGGACCTGCTTTAAGGATTAAAGGTATTAAGAGGCCGTGTAAGGGCCCGCCTCATCCCTATGAAATAAGTCTTAAATGGTCAGGGTTGGGCATGGTAGAGGATATCTCGGGGAGGGCCCGCTTAAGAGTTGAAGTAGTAAGTAGTCTGAAGAGATTCCGTGCAATGTTAACTAGATAGTACAAAAAAAGAGTCCGCCTTGAGACGGGTGTTAAATGACGGAGACCTGCCTTGAATAAGGTATTAAATGGTCAGAGTCTGTCTAGTTCCCATTAAAAGGGTATTAAGTAGCTTGGGTACTATCTCTTACATTATGAAGACATTATTGATGATAGGTATGGGTTATGTAATTGGACTGGGAAAGCCTTAGGGCTTATAGTTAGAAACCTTATGATATGGTTAGATACGTAAGACATATTCTTATTTAAATTATACTGCCCAAGTACTATTATAGAATGGCTCGAGATTTTATTCACCAAACATTGTTGTTTTGACTTCCTCCTTATTACAACATAGGTTAGAGATGGTGATGCAGATTTTCAAAGATGATGGTGGAGATGCAGACTTGTGGTTACTGTTTATCTACTTATTTTATTTCCTTTATTTCCGATGTACCCATTTAATGATGTCGTAATTTTGGAATATATACACATAGTTGACGATTGTTTATGGTTTTGTGTTATGTTTTTATGACATTCGAATTTTAAATAAAATGGTAACTGTTCTGATATTATATTTTATCCTTCCACTGTAAGTTTCTAAATGTGTAGATAAATAGCTCTATGTATTGTTTTTTATACCAACCAACAACCAGCTTTGGAATGGATCTAAGTTTCGATGGGCTTTCTCTAGGTCGAAATTTAGGCCTGTTTCGAGGCGAGTAGTTACATTTGGTATTGGAGCATAGGTTACACGATCAGCGGGGATAGGTATACATAAGAGTGTCGTTATTTTTTATTTTTTAAAGTATTTTTCAAAAATCCTACTATATATAAATACACACACACATTTATTTTAAACTTACGCAAACACATTAGGCAAATCTTTACTTTATCATATAATACTATTTTAGGAAATGTTAATGGAAAATATTGTAACTCCAAAATTAATAGGGCGATAAATGTGCAATAAATAGGGAGTTACAAGAATTTGAAAAGGATATAAATGGATTAATGGGATTGATTAAATATATTATTAGAGTAATTATGGAGAGATAAGGAAAACATTTAGGTAAAATTAGAATGAATAAATAAACGTCTTTAGAAATTTGCTATTAGAATAATAATCATTTGTTATGGATAACTGACATTTATAGAAATAGTAAATAAACATGTTAGGTAGTAGTTAAATATTATAAGGTAGTATAATCGTCATTATGGTAAACTATATAGCCTTAACTATACAGGCAAAGGTTAGTGGACCTAGCCCAGTACATAAAAATAGATAGGAGATAAGAACCTTTGTGTTGTAAACATCTAGAAGTAAGGAATGATAGGAGTAAAGAAAAATGTGAAGAGGGAGTGGAGCAAGTTCCCGTAAGAAGGTATACATTAATCATCATAAAGAGATAATCGGATTTTTTGTAAAGATTGAGTAAAAAGATGAAAGTTAAAAAGAAAGGACAATTAAAGTCAATATCTAAATCGAACCCCATAGGAAAGAATTTGATAAAAGGTTTTTGGAATATTCCTTGAAATGTTTTGAATAAGGTTTACAAAGGATTTATTGGGAGGTTGTTATTTTGAAAACGTAAGAAAATTTGAAAATTCATAAGTTAAAAATTTTATCAAGTCAAAAGTTTCTGATTAAAAGGTTTTTGGTAAAAAGGGTTTTTCAATTTTGAAGTTCTTAGTCTAAAAAAATTGGTTGAGTCAAAAAGTTTTCGGTTTAAAGATTTTCAATAAAGGGATTTTTCATAACTTAGAGTCGATGTTTTTTTCTATTTCATAATTTTGGAAGTCAAAAAAGGGAATAAATGGAAATGGAACCTGATTAAGATGGGGTAGTGAGAATAGAAGGGTAAGAATGCTTAAGAATGTAGGTAGAAGGAACATTCCCGTATAAGGAAAATACAGAGAATAACAACTAATGTAGAAGCCATTTAGGTAGGAGAAATATAAATAGAGGCAATATTGGGATATTAGGACAGAAATAGCTGCAGGAATTTATATAAAACAGGATCGATAATGTGGTTAGAAATTAATAGGATAGAAGTTATTTTTGTCTATTCCACTTTTCATTGTTAAAAATTATAGAAGATGTTTTTGGAAAAAAAATTAACAATTGGATCGAATAATGACGATAATTAATAAATGAGTTGGTATGATTTTGTGAATGTTATAAGAAAAAACATTTATGTAAGAACGAGAATTTTATATATACATTTTTCTATTTAGAATTTGTTTGAATAAGAATAAAATCTTATTGAATTTAAAATGGTAATGACAGAGAAATAAATTAGGATTGATTAGAAAAGGATTGCGAAAGATTATAGATGTTTAACAAAGTTATAAAAAATATTTAGTTAAGTGATAGTACATTTTGATTAATAAAGCAACGGATGTTGATGTATATCTTTGAGATAATATAACAAATTAGAAATTTGGCATGCATGTGAATATGAAACGACCCTGAATTTTTGCCATTTAAAATGTGAATATTTAATTGAGTTTAAATATTTGAATGTTAGTTTAATTTGAATTTCAAATATCAGAGTTTGTTTGGTAATTAAATTAGTGAATTTAATTGTTAAAATTTAGGTAAAAAATTTGAATCTTCAATTTTAAGCCTGTTAAAAATAATATGAAGTCTTGGAAAATTCATATTGATAATACTGAAGATAATAGAAGCTTCAGAATTGAATTTGGAAGTAATTTGTTCAGTTTTGAAATTTTGTTGTTTAAATTGAATTTAAAAATAGCGTTTCGAGGCACAGTCTCGGAATTCGACGAAACCAGTTCCATTGGATCCGTAATATTGTATTATTATCAGATTTCAATTTTCGTAATATTTGGAGTGATCGTTTGGCCATACGATAAGCAAACGCGCTGAAATTGAATCGAAAATTTAATATAATAACTGGTCCAAAAAGCTATATTCTCCATACGATCAAATTTGGACTCGAAACTTTTTCCATTGTGTTCGAAATAGGCGTATAACATTATAAACACCTAGCGGCATGCTTCAATGGGAGGTCAAGTTTTTAAGTTGCATTTATCGGACGTTTTGAATTTGAATTTAAATTAAATAGATATATATTTATTCTCCTACAACCCAACATCCAGCTGCCTTTCCTTCAAATCACTGTCTCCACTCGTACACGCAAACATCATTTCCTCTCTTTATTTCATTTCACAGTCGACACTCCTCTTCACTTTAAACTCGGAAAGAAAAGGAAAAAATCGAATTCAAATAAAATAATGGCTGAGCGGTTCAATCTAATCTCGTTCCTCATTCAAAATAAGAGCATAAATCGTGTGTTTTTCTCTTCTCCCAAATCCAGCGCCTATGGCCGCCTGTAAAAGAAAAAAAAACAAACAATTTGAATTCGCGATTGAATCGCGAGACCAAGGGGAGGCATCGCGTGAGTCGCGCGGCGTCGACGAGGGCGGTAATGGACAGTAGGCGACGGCGCGAAGTCTGTCAAGGTCGTGAGTGGTGGTTCGCCGCCGCCTGTGGCGCTCTGGTTTTGCGGTAGTATCGCGCTGGCGGCATTCACTTGCTTGAGCTCGCCTGGTGATGGCTCGCAGCGACGTCAGGCTCGAGGCCGCAATCTCGATCTGGGCGTGGCGATGGGACTCGTTTGCGAGGTTATGATATAGGAAATCGCGGGGGAGCTGGGTTCGTCGACGGTGAGCAGCGAGGTATAAATCTATTTTTAATTCAAAATACAAACAATTATATGTATAAATATGTTAGGAAAATTTTACAGTAAGGCAAGTTTTATAAATATATATATATATATATATATATATATATGCAGATATTTATATGTTTACAGAAAACAGAAAAAAAATATACATCACTAAATTTTATACAAAGGGATTTAAAATCTTGAAGAAATTTATGTAAGTAAAATGTTTGAAAGGTATATGTAAATGAGACTTTAGTTTAAAGAAACAGGAAAGTTAGTTGAAATTGAAATGTTTAGTTAAATAAATTTATTTAAAAGAAATCAGTTAAAATAAAATCATTGGATAATTAAAATTACTAAGCGAAAAATTTATTTATTCGATTATTTCGAATATTAATAAATTGTATAATTGTTTATACAAGGTCTAAAACGGTGAAGAAAACAAACTGGATTGGAAATGAATTGCAAAATAAAAGTAAAGGTGAGATCTTCTCACTCAAATTAAATTTTGAATTGCAGTTATTGATTGTTTGCCTGATTGTGATAGTATATATATTAGTATATAGCAATATATATATATATATTGGAATATATATATTGGAGTTGTTGATTTCCCGCATTATATAGCGGATGAGACCCTATGCACCGCATAATAGCGGATGATATTTTATAAATCCCATATACCGCGATATTCCACCTCGAAGTGGAATTGGTATTGTGCTAACGTCCGTGGATGTAGGGAAACAGGTTGGAGGGATCCAACTGGATTCCTCAAAATTATGTGAATTTGTTTCATATATTGTGATGTGATTGTTTATAATCTGTGTGTGATTATATTTGTGACTGAAATTGTTGAAGGCTAAAATTTAGCCGAATGTATTTTTGGTATCGTTGGATACCAAAAATAAATATAAATTGGATTTTGAAATTAAAGTGGAAAACTTTAAGTAAATTTATTCTTAAGAGTTGAATAAATTTGAAAGAAAGAATTTAACGGTAAAAAGTTGATTTTTGTAATATGATTGAATTTATTTCCAAAATATGGGAAGTGATTTTTAATTAATGGGTTTTGAATAATATTATTTAAAAGTTGAAGAATTTATTGAGAATGGAATTTTAAATAATTTAGAAAAAATAAATGAATTTATTTAAAAGTGATAAATTTCTAGAAATCAATTTGATAATTGATTTGGGATTTGGAAATAAATATTTGAGAAATCGATATGAAAATTTATTTGGTGTTTAAATAAATTTAGAAAATCAAATTCGGAATTTAATTTGGTGCTTGAAAATAAATCATTGGGAAATCAATTTGAAATTGATTTAGTGTTTGAAAAATAAATTTGGAAATCAATTGAAATTTAATTTGGAGTTGAAAGTGAATATTTGAGAAATCGATTTGAAAATCGTATAAAAAGTGAATATTTGGGAATGTAAATTCAAATGGAATTTATAATGGAAAGGGAAATTTGTTTTAAAAATAAACACCGATTTATTTTTAAAGCGTGGAAATAAATTTGCGAATTTGGAACGTAAATTGGAAATAAATCGATAAGGATTTATTTAATTGGTTTAAATGGACCATTTTGAAGTGAAAGTGTATTTTCACTATTAAGCTGAGTATATTTCCAAAGTAGCTTTTAAAAATATAAATTAAAGGTTCTAAAGTTGGTTTTTAAAAGAAATATTTGGAAATATATTCCGCGTAAGGAAATTGATTTGAAATTTATTTTCAAAAGTTGAAAGATGAAAGTTGATTTGAAATTTGTTTTCAAAGTGTTGAAGTGTGGAAAAATATATATCTTGTGAAGATATTTTGAAAATAAATAATTTGGGAAAATTATTTAAATCTGATGATTGTTGTGAATGTTGTTGATAGTTAAATCACCGACTATCAATATTGCCTTTGAAATGGCACTTGAATTTGTTTTTAAAACAAACGCTTATTATTTGGTTTAGCCGAGGAAGGACCTTTGTGTCAGATAACTCATTCCGAATAATGATACGACGTTATGGATTGCAATGGAAGACCGGTATTGAAGACCGGGTATTTGTGAGAACGATAGGATGACCTATCGATTGTCTCTGCACTGGGTTGCTCTGGTATAGAGATTTCCTATGTGATGGGAAATTTAATCGGGATTCTGAATACCCGAATTGCAAGGGCTTTTTTGGAAGTGCCTTCGGTTCTGTTCGAACCCAGAACAGACTTGTATGGTTACACGTCTGACATTACACTTTGAGATATAAAGCAGATTTCTTTCAAATACATTTCTATTGGTGGCGGAGAATTTATTCTCTTAGCTTAACACCCTTCTCTGAGACGTACGAGCTCAGAGGTTGTGTAGTTGAAGGTTTTCAGTGATATACTCCCAATTTGGTAGTGTGGCATGCTAAGTGTTGCTGTGTGTTGATGGTCATTTGCTGATCATTTGTTGATCAAAGCACGGCTTTGTGAAAAAGCGTAGCTTTGTGGACGAGACCTCATCGGACCTCACAGACCGGAAATGGGTCAAAACAGGAATGATGCGGCAAGGTTATGAGGGTCGCTCCCTTTAGGGTATGTCATTTCCTTCTGGAAAAGGGTGGTATCATGGTATGGAGCCCATATACTTACTCATGTGGACACACTTTATTTATTACTGTGTGATGTTGTTGGTTATTGAGCGCTTGGATAAAGGTCCCAAAGGACCGAGGGGTGGCATATTCGTGTAGTAGTTACCCAGTGTAAGGGGTAACCCAGCCTTGTGTTGGCAGAGAGCTAGTTAGTTCTCGGGACGTCCATCCAGAGGCGTACCCATGGACAGTTGGAAGTTCCTTAGCCTGACCATTTGTTGGAAAATCCAAAGAAACAATACGAGCCTTGTACGAATTTAGTTGTATAACCTGCTATGGAATGTGGCGGTAACCTGCTATTGAACATAGTAGCTATAGTAGGCATAAGTGTGGAATGCCTATGCTGGCTAAGATTAATATTATACTTTCGAAATGTTTTCCACACTAGACATTAATAATAATATCAACTGATTTTTCGTAGTAAGCATATTTGACTATCATAAGGAGAAATCTCCTCCAATTCTGCGTTTGCATTGTGTGTGTGGTGGGAGGCCTTATGGTAGTTTCATTTTCCAAAAGCATTGCGGAATTTCTTTTATTTTCTTTGTGAAAATAACTGTTTTACGATCTCACACCAGTCACCATGACTGACTCGGAGTTTATTGTTCCCTTTCTAAACTCTGGGTGCCCATAATTTTCCACACGGGCAGCCTAGAGTTATGTTATCAGGATATTCTGGATATGTTGGAGCTTTGGAGGCAAGCTGGATGGCGAGACGTACTCCCGTACTTTTTTATTTATTCCGCTGTGTATTCTATATGAGGACAAGTTTATATAACTGTCCATTGTTGTATTGAGTTGTATATTGACTCTCATTGTTGTATTGTATAAACTGATATAGTTCTTCGTTTAAAAGACTAGTGATTATCTATTATATATTCTTCCGCTGCGAATGTGAGGTTCTGATATTGTTTCTGTTTCTGTTTTATCGTTCTTTCTTTTCTTCTGTCTTCTTCTACCTCTTCTTTTTAACCCTAATGGTTCGGTTTTCCGGCATTCGATTGCGTGGCATTTGATACAGTGGACGTATTAATGTCGACTTTCGAGCGTCGAAAGATTGTGATCGTTACAGAATAGATTATGGTTTGAAGTCTACAAAAATAATTGTCTTGCAACTAGAAATATCCTTGAAACAGTGAATGTCTAATAAAAAAATCTGTTATTTTGAAATGCTATTGAAGTTATGATCTTTGTAATAGATTTATAAGGAGTTAAAATTGGAAAATAATAATAATAATATATCCTTAAAATGGTCTTTAATGAACTTTTCATAAGTATAGTCCATGATTTCATAAATTAGTGGAGGAATAAATGCTTATTTTGAATTTAACGTAATAAGTTTATCTATATGAAAATTATTTTTTATGTTGTTGAAATTTTAGTTTTAATAAAGAATGGTGAAACCCAAACAAGACTTTATAGAGTATATAGGGATCACTACCTAGGTAAGTCAGGGTAAAGGTTTTAGGATATGAATAAAATAGGAATAGTATGTACAACCTGATCTGGAAATTTTAAATCAGTTCCAAATATTTAATTGTAGAATATTGGTAAAGTTCTGAAGATATTCCAGTTCCATATTTAGGTTGTAAATTAGGTTGCACTAGTTGACTTAGAATGTGAATTTCTATGTTTTGATTTATTTGGAGAAGGCTCCAGGTAATTTCCATAAATTATCCAATTCCAAAATATGTATAAAAGCGTGTTGTTTGAATTAACAAAAGATATGCCAAAAAAGAAAGAGATGTGTAAGATATGGATATTCTTTCCATAGTTCACACTGTCTATTTCAACAGAAGAAAGAAATAATTTCTTACAATTTCAAACAAAGCAAAGATCTTACTTTAGGCTAATTCATGGAAAATTATAACAGTGATCCTTTTAGGAAGGATATCTTAGATAAATTAAAATATGGAAAGGGATGTTCTAGATTAGAAATTAGTAATTAGAAATCAGATACACACACACAGACACACGTATAACTACGCTTAGTGTAAAAAAATAAAAATATATAAATAGCGTAATTTATAATAGTATTTGTATTAGTTATTATAGGAATAAGATTTATAGACATTAATTACAGAAATGGGTAATAAATTTGAAATTAATAGAGAATTAAAAGGAATTAAATGGGGACTGATTGAGGAACTTAATATGGTATTGACGGAGGAATTGAATCGACATAATAAATGGATTTTGGAACTGGCGAAAAGATTAAAGTGATTTAAATGAGGATTGATTAGAGATGGTCCAACTTTGACATTAATGATCAATTATTATCGATATATTAACTAAAGTAATGGATGGATCGCGTTTATTAGAAACTAATAAGAAGAATTAAGTAGAAAGACATACTAAAAATGTTTATCTTAATTTAGTAAGGAGAATTAGGGCCCCAACATCATTAACATCAGTTAATGGTAAATGGCAACTTCTAGCAAAATTTTCTTTTAGAGTTTTTGGAATTGTTATTGCTAGTTGTCTCCCTTAGATTATTGGAAAAACGTATAATATGGTATAAAAAATGTTTATGTTTTATCATTGGGTTGATTTTTTGGATGAGATTAGACCGCCATATATATATATATATATGTATATATATATGTATATATATATGTATATGAAGAAACATGGTAAATAAGAAAATTTTATAAGGGCACTTAATTAGTGATAAACTTTAAATAAGACTGGAAGTTAATGAGGAAATTAAGTTAATAACTAGGAATAATGGATGTTTTAATCCCAAAAATTTTAGGATTCGGAAAAAATAAATTTTAGCTTATAGAGAGACACCATTCAGGCATGACCATTCATCCCAGAGGAGATAAGACTAATAGGGATATGAAGAGAATTTTATATTGGACATGGATGAAGAAGAAGGTGGTAGAATTTTCCACTAGGTGTTTGAAGTGCCGAAAAGAAAAACGTAGAATTGATTAGGCAGCGAATGAAGGCCACACAAGATCGACATAATTCTATTCGGACAAGCGAAGAAAAGAGTTTGAAGTAGGGGACATGGTGTTTGTTAAAGTTTCCCCTCTTAGGAAGCTCGTTAGATTTGGAAAGTCAGGAAAGTTGGCACCAAATATGTGATGCCCCACCTCTATACTCACACTAACCAAGGACACTACTGGGTAATGCCGTCAATTAGTACGAAGAATAAGTCTGTTGAGGAGCGACCATCTGTGTAATTGGTTTGTGCGAGTACCGATATGTCAGATAGTATGTCATGCATTTCATTTCAAGAGGAAATTTGACATATCAAATACAAACTCAAAGCTACTACACAGTGGCTATGTGGCCTTCGGAAACAAATATAAAATAAGCATAACATAAATCAGCCACAGATACTCATATCACTAAGGCGAAAACAGATATGAATATAACACATAGAAGTGTACATCAAAGTACTGGTCATACAAGATCCACTACATCACAAAAGAATAGGTACAAGTGCTAGACAAAAGAATATGTATACATCAAGGAGTCGCTATCTCGAATGTATAAAAACAAAAACTACTAAGCTAAAGTAGTTAGCCAAAAGTCCGAAGCTAGTCCCTGCTAAGAAGTCAAGTAGAAGCACCTGAAACACCTCGGTCTGACTCGAGAATTATTTAAGAAGAAAAATAATAAACGGATCAGTCTAGCTATAACTATCATACAAAATGAGATAGGATAAGAGATATGACAAAAATATATGATAACAATAATGTCATAATATGACAAGTATATATTTGATAACAATGAAAATCATACAATATCTCAAATCTCCTTAAATATCCAAAAAGAATATCATATTCTTTAGCTTATTCATCAAATCTCAAATATTGACAAAACATATCAATGCAAATCATAAAAATTGGTGAAACACAAATTCTAGAAATCAATAATTAGAAATCCAGAAAAACAAAGGGGGAGGCCTATCACAAACGGGAGCATGAAAACTTACCAACACGTGTATAACAAACGAGATGCTATCCTATGGGTTGCTAACCCATAGAGCCGGTGCCACGACATAGTACAACGATACGCCCGAGGAACCTGAAACTCAAATAAGCCAGAACAACGACGTAGTACAGCGATACGCCCGATGAACCTGAAACTCAAATAAGCCGGAACAATGACGTAGTACAACGATACGCCCGATGAACCTGAAACTCCAAAAAGCCGGAACAACGACGTAGTACAGCGATACGTCCGATGAACCTGGAACTATAATAAACCGGAACAACGACGTAGTACAGCGAAATGCCCGATGAACCAAACTCAATAAAACGATTAAAAGACCATGGGTCGTTAGCCCATAAAAATGAGATGAAGCCCTACAGAATGGGGTACAGTCCCCCACGCAGACAAAGAGACCTCGCATATCGCTAGTCTAAACCTAAAAATGATCGTCATAGATCAATAAGTGTAAATTACATCAAGCTAGTAAATAAATGAGTTTAGCTTCATGTCCCATAACCACTGGCTTAAATTAAATATTTACGAACAAATTGTAGATTCCACTCAAAAATTGTCACAAGATTTCAATCGAACAAGTCTAAGAATTAACCGACGAAGTAAACACAAGCGTTTCACACCACTTGTTTTGCTAAGTCGTTTAATAGGATTTCTCATACGAATGAGCTAAAGGTTTGTATATACAAATAGATTGGAAAATGGTTTTAAAAACAAGCTTTGTATTAAAAGTAATGTTGAAATCATTTTTGTGAAAGAGTTTGAATATTTACTACTAGTATAAAGACCTTTGTATTTTAAAGTGACAAATCACAGAAATGATTGTAAAAACAATCTATCACCAAAATCTACATCCGACGACGTGAATTAAAACCATAAAAATCGATACCAAATCCATCAAATGGATATTCCCAAAAATCCAGAAAAGAAGTCATCAAAGTCGATAATAAATGACAACAACTAATCGGATCAACAAAAATCGATAAAAATTGGAAATCCACTCAAAAATAGGCAAATAGGCAAAGTTCCATAGGACCAGACGTCTGGTTGGTTTGGCCAGACGTCTGACCCGGAGTTCTGGAAAATTTTATCCTTTTTCTCCGTTTTCTTTTTATTTTCTGAAGCCTACCAGATGTCTGGTTGGGTTTTACCAGACGCCTGGTCCTGGGCTCTGGAATTTTCTTTTTATCTTTTATTTAAAAACTTTTCCAGAAGCCCCTACCAAACGTCTGGATTTTTCAACCGGACGTCTAGTTGCCTGGGCCTAGGCAGAATTTTCCTAGGCCAATGATGGCCAAATCAATTCGAAGGCGATCGAAATGTAAATGTGATGTGAAGTTTATAAATGTGAAGTGAAGTTTATGTAATAATTATGTTTAAAGTAAGCATGGATGTGACATTCCTTAATGGTGATTAGATGTTTAAGCCAATAAATCAATCATCTCGGTCGTTGCTTTGACTCACTTATAAATCCTGAAACCTGGATTTACAAGGCTTAACGTACTTTATACTGATATGTGTTTAGTCAAATGTCCTTTTAAACAAGATATTCACTAAGCTTCCATTACCCACCAAACTCGGTGCACTACAGTAGGGCTAACAACAGCCAAAATCACCATGGGGCCGAAGGTTGGCGTTTCATCTCCATCAGAATCCCTATTCCTGAATACAATGTCATTCATTACCATCCTTTATTGCTTAGTTGGAGCTCCATCCTCTATGGCAAAGCAACTCTCATGTGCTGCATGCTTCAGTGAGCTCGTGTACCACTCCATTTCCCTTCAGCTATTCTCTGTTGGATAGGGTCCTCCTCTTATGATATTTAAGACTAAGCTTCCGTCAGTGCGCCTGGGCCTTCCTCTATTGTGTCTAGGCTGGTTCCCTTGGGCATTCAGCCCTAGGTGTCTATCATATTGTCCGCCATCCTGCAAAACTTTAACATATTGTTGCAATTTTTCTTCTTTATCAATTCCTCGATAAAATCTCTTAGATATCAGCACTCATTTGTGTTGCGTCCATGAGTTTCATGGAAACGAAGGTACTTTCCTGAGTGCCTTTCCTATTCGATCACCTCCTTCTAGGCGGCCTTTTATATCATTCTGTTCCTTGCGTAGCAAGGTATATATATTCTCCAGTGTGTCATTTAGAGGCATGTTTAACTATCACCGGTCCACTTAACTACCGAAACTCTCACCGGTCCTTTGATTCCTTTTCCTTTGATTATGTGAATTTCCAACATTTATAGCCACACTACCGAAACTCTCACCGGTCTACTTAACTGCCACATTACTTTGAACCATCTCTTTTGATTGTCCACTATCAGCCTTTCCAACAGCCTATCCTGCTTCTTCCAACCGCAAGAACTGATTGGCCTTTCGATGAAATTCCTCCATAGTTGGTGGTTGTTTTATCTTCCACCATTTACCAAATTCCCTGTCTAAATGTATGCCCCGGACCAAAGCCGTCACCAAATCTTCCTTCGGATTGTCGACCTTCGTTACTGCAATGTTAAACCTATTCAAGGACCCCCTCAAAGAGTCCTTGGGTTCTTGAGAAAGACTTGACAAGGACATTACATCGATAGGTCAAGCGGTATGGAGCCTAAACTTCTCCATAAACTTCTTTCCTAACTCATTAAGAGTAATTATGGATTTCGGCGTGAGCTGGGTAAACCACAACAATGCAACACCTTCCAGAAAGATAGGAAAACACCTACATCATACCAAACCCACCACCCTGGCACCATCCATGTGCCATTCATACTTAAACAAGTGCTACTTGGGATCGGTGGTCTCATCGTATGAGGGCATTGTCGACATCATAAACTTTCTACGATACTCCTCCCTTAGAATATTCTACATGAATGGAGTCTTACCTGGCGTGGAACCCCATTCATCATTCTTTCTCCATTTATTTTCTTCCGCCAACTATTTATCCATATATGATATATACTCCTTGCTAGCATGGTACTCTGAAGGTCAACTATCAGGGGCTACGTCAAGTGTTTGGCTCTATAAACGGTCTCAGTTTTCCCATTAATGTCTAGGTTCTCTACTCGCCAGGAGAACCACTTCTTAATTTTTCGTTGACGTCCAGTTGGCTCCATTGTAGTTGTTTGAACTCTAGCTCCTTTAATTCCAACATCGAGCTCATAATTATCACCATCATGCTGTAGATCATCCTATGAATCAGAATAGTCCACTACCCCAGCTCCTCATCCTCCTAAAGTGCCAAAATTCTTCTTGGTACAACTTGATTCTAGTTGGTACCGAATTGAATTCCTTTAGAGGGGACACCCCCGACTTCCTCCAGCAACTCCCCTCTGCCTCGGTAGCCTTTTCCTTCTATTATTTTTTCTATCTCTTCTGTTTTGACCAGAAATAGACAAGTTCTCTTCTTCATATCCGGCAAGTGAAATCTCTCCCTTGCTCCACCTGGTTCTCTACAACTGCAGGGTCAGCAGAACTATGCTAGCATCTATCTTTTCCAATAGATCCTTCTAACTATCAGCCATCTTCTAATTCAGCTCCTGCATCATTTTATCAAACTCCACCCTGGCAATCATCTTCCGAGGAGCAGATGGTCCTAGTAATGTTGTTGTATGTTGGTTGCTTACATCCATCTAATGGGAAGTTCCTTCATCTACACTAGCTACTGCTCCAGATGATCTTCCAGATCTCCTAGGTGCCATTGATTCCTGTATGCAAATGCTTCAAGTTCCTTAATGAAAATGTTCTCGATCTAACCTCTGGATGCTCTAATCACAAATAGAAAACTAGATCTATGCCTAAGAACCTCCTTTCTCAATGAAAGCATCATAATGTTGAGCCTAAAAATGGCACAACACCCAAAGCAAACTGAAACCAAAGAGATCAAACAGAAAATAATAAGCAAAACAGAAAGAACACCAGAATTTTATGATGTTTCGGCAAATATGTGGCCTAAATCCATTATATTGTTGTTAATTATAGATTTTTAATTACTACTATAAGGTTTTGGCAAATCTAACAGCCTAGAACAACCAAGGGTAGCTTCTTTAGTAACTATGCTTAAGGAGAGATGGAAGATGAAGAAAGCAAAGTGTCGAAAGTCCTTTCCCAAATGATATAGGTGCTATATTTATAGAGAAACCATCCAGTAGAGTCTTGAATATATGAAATACCTAGTCTAGATCCGAGAATGTAAGAGGGGAAGAGGGAGTGCCTTGGGCAATAAAATCAACTCAGTACCAACCAGAAGTAGTCGGTACCGATCAGATTTCTGGAAGGGGCTAGTCCTTCTTCCCTCCTTTAGTCTTCTATCTTTGTTCCATCATACTCTGATTAACTTTCCATAGAGATCATGTTGTTTTGGAGAGGTTTGATATCGCTTGTACTTGTCTACCTTCCTTCAAAAATTCCTTGAAGTTGTTCACCTACTCCTTGTGAAATGCACCTCAAAACGATCTCGAAAGCCATCTATCTATGAATCATAGCTTCAAAGGCCTCAGAGGGTAGAAATAGTGGTCGGTACCAAATTGATTAGCTTGATATTGAGTTGTTTAATTAGATTCAATCATGCTCTAAATTCTTGAGTCCATTCCTATTGTTCTTCCAATCATGTTCCCAAGTTCGTGAATCATTCCGTCTACGTCCAGATTCATCTAAAGGTTGCTTGGTTAAAAAGACAAATAACAAAATATAGCTAATTTTAAATATTTATTTCAGGCATTAACTTGGACCAAACGATGTATAAAAGTTATAATAACAGTTCGATCGATTTTGAAGTCATAAAATAATTAATTAAATGTTCATTAAAGTTGAAGTCAACTTAGGCACTGACCATAATAGTCATAGTGAGGTTGACCATACTCAGGGAAAAAGAGAAGGCCAAGCTTAATCCTTGGATTTGGAGGAAATCGAGGAGAATAAGGTGTTGGTTGATGACTATAAAGCCTAGCCTCCACATTGTTTTAAATACACTTTTTGCTCTATATTCCTCAATATCCAACCGCCTACCCCCCTTAGGGTTGCCATTACTTTGATCTTTCAAATAAAACAGAATAAGGGGATTGTGGTGCTCCAAAAGAAAGGACAGTTCCACCAACGTATCAATTTTCGGCTCAGTTAACTTGAGGTATAATATTCTAATTTCAGCTATAAATATCATGCTCACATATGTTATATTGTATACATGTCTTATTCATCCATGTTTTATTGAAAGAGATTATTTTCAATTTTGTGCATATAATATATATATACATATGTATATATAATAATTTTGTTGAAAAAAATTCTAAAGTACACACATATGCGTGCACGCGCACGCGCACACGCACATATATATGTATGTATATATGTGTGTGTGTGTATATATATATATATATATCAAAATCTCGGTTGTAAAATAAAACATATTTTGTTTAGCACCCATATACGTTATTAATAAATATATATTTAAATAAAGCATTTTTTGAAGTTTGGTTTTGGTTTAAATGTATATAATCACTTGCTCGTTTCAAAATTTATACACACACACATATATATAATATATAATATATATTCGTATGAATATAAACTAAATAATCATAATATATTTCATTTTTTTTCTTCGTTTGCTGTATAAAATTATAATAAAACTAATTTCTTATAATTTATATATTAAGTCAGAATAAATTGAAAATTAAAATTTTGAATTTTAATTTTTTCAACATAAATGTTTTTCGACCAAAAATCATTCAATAAAAAAACTAATTTCATAATAGTGGCCACATCATAGTTTTAGCAAAAAATTCTAATTTTAAATAAGTCAAATGTTTTGAATTTGGTTCAAATTATTTATATAATTCATAAAACCAAAGGTATAATTGATTATATATATATTTGTTTATTCAAAATTTTAATTCATAAAATAAATTTTTTCAATTAGTTTATAAATATGTGTATGCATATTTATTTTTTAAATTTTATTTATACATATATATTATAGATGTATTTGAAATTTGATAAATGTTTTACTGGCTGAATTAAAAAGGAATATTTTTTACTTCTTGAACACATAGTATATATTATATATTTATGTATGTTATATATATATATAACTTAGTCATTCTGTTGATTATATGATAAACTTGTTAATTTTCCCCATGAAACCCTAGTTTAGATTATGTGTGTGTAGTTTGATTGTCCATATTGTAAATATGAATATTATGACATATTAAATAAATTAATAAATTAAATTATAAATTAATACATTTAAACATAAATAATTAATAAATATTCTAATTAACAAAATCAGATTAAAATATTATGACCTCTTTTATTAATCAAATACTAAATTTCATTTAGTATAAAAAACATTTGTTTAAGAAACACAAATTAAAGATTTTATGTAAATTAATAGAAGGATTTTGAAATTCACCCTTTTAACTACACTACCAATGCACCTGATCCAACTAGTCTGTATGTAGCTCTTTGTCTAGTGTTGTCTCTAACATAACAAGATCCTTATTGTATTCAATCACATTGAACTCAAGATCTTGCACTATGGTTTACTTTCTTATTTCATGTAAAACGTTTTCGTCGAGATTTCATATATTATTAATGTGACTGTTTCACCATACAACTTTGGTATATGATCGAATATGGATTGAATATCCATACACTTATATTTCTTTAGAGTTCACTAACTCAAAAAATAATAATATACAGTCTAAACAAATAGACACTTAAGTAACCAAGATACAAATGTTTTTAATGGCTATATAATTTTGGCTCTTGCATGCGTTTTGAAGTGACAACATGCCAGAAAATTTATTGGTAATTTTGTTTTATATTTCTTCATCAATATTTAATTTATATCGTATAGCATATTTTTGTTAATAAATATTTTATCAACTGGTTTAATTGTAAAAATTTATTTTAGTAAATTATTATAATATCACATATGTTCTTATACTTATTAGATTGATTTATTATATTTTCTAATAAAGCTCCCACTGAATTCTGCATATCTTAACAACCCATAGAGATACAATAATTTAACAAATTTCTTTAATGGGTTTTAGGACCAGTTTATCATGTTACAATGACCTTAAGGCTGCTTAGCATATCGTAGTCTTCATAAATGGAAAGCAACACTTTACCGGTTATATCTCATGCATAACTCCTAACATCATTTTAACTATGCTCCTGATCATCTTCATGACCTTGAGGGTGCTCAACAAAGCATGAAATACATTAAATACTCTATACCTATCATTTTGAGATATCCTAAGAGTAACCCTTGGGGGTGCTTAACAAAGTTACATAACATTCTTACTTATTTATAAATAATATAAACATTACCTTAGATATTCCATAGCTTGAGGGTGCTCAACAACCATGGATATGTAAGGTACTTTATTTATATTATAAATGAAGAAGAGCGTTATTAATTTAAATTCTCAAATTCAAAATAATTTTATAGAGTATTATCGACTATTTAAAGGAGATAAGGAGCATTACGATTATAAATCATAATATCACATGTTTTTAATGTACATCTAATGTATACTCCATTTAGTCACACAATCTTTATTCAATTTTGACCTCTTGTTTTATTCATACATTTAATATACATACACACGCATTTAACTATAACATATATAATTTATTTAGTTATATACACATATATTTCTTTTATTAATTAAATAATTTAATTAATTTATAAATATAACATTTATATTTATTTAAATTTAAAATAATTTTAAATTTTCTTATTTATAACCTTTGCGAATACAAATTTAAAAATAATTTTAAATTATATTTATAACCCTTATAAACTTATATTTTGCATTTTATAACCCTTTATAAAATTATGTAATTAATTACTTAATTTGAAACTATTTTAAAATTGCATTTTATAACCCTTTCTAAAATAATTTTGTTAATTATTTAATTTAAAATATTATAAATTAATTTTAAAATATTAATGCTATTTGAATTAACCTATAACTCAAAATCACTTTTGAGTCTTGCATAAGGGCATACCTTGAATCAGACCATTTCGATGAGTCGGATAATGGTCAGGAGATATGGAGGTTATTCATATAATATGGTCCTTGGTTAAAGCAACCTTCTCCTTAGTTTAAGCACCATATCCTAGGCATCCTTCTACTTTGACGTTTTACAAAAGTAATGTTATTAGTGTTGGTAAATTGTTTGCATAAGCACGATGCGGGGTCCGATACTGTTGTTGAATCAAGTGCAACGACATCAGGTTAAAAGGGTGAATTTCAAAAAAATCTATTTATTAAATTGCATAAGATATTTATTTTTTATTTGCATAAATAATATTTTCTTTATACTAAATCAAATTTACTATTTTTATTAGCAAAGAGGTTTTGTAATATTTTAACTTATTTAATTTAATTAAGATATTAATTTAAATGTTTAAAGTAATTTATTAATAGTTTAATTTAAAATTAATTAATTAATTTTAATTTATATTTTATACGTTATGATACTTATATTCAAAATCCGAACATCACAACAATATATACAAATTACCTAAAACTAGAGGTTCATGGGTAAAATTGACTGTTTTTTCTTAAATTCACTAAGATGTACAAGTGTGATATATATATATATATATATTTGTGTGTATACGTATACATATACATACACATATATATATATATGTGTGTGTGTGTATGTGAGTACGTATGTATGTATAATATACTATATATAATATCCTAGGTGTACATGTAGCAAGAAATAATATATTATTAATTTTTTCCTGACCATTAAAAATGTTTTAGAACATCTAGGTTTAACAATAAGTATAGATTAGTATAAACACAAAATTTGAAATATATATAAAATAAAAATGTTTGATGTATTATTATTATGTATATGCATAAAATCAATTTTATTTTTGGCTATTAATAAATATTAGTTTTTAAAAGAAATTTAAATATGTTGATTTACTTAAAAATTTCTTTTTTTAGTACTTCGACCGTAAGCATTAACTTTTTAATTAATTTTTAATTAAAATGAAAAGCTTTAAATAATTCAAAAAATTTAAATTGAAATATTTTTGACTTGGAAAAATTATAATATGTATAATGATATATTAATCGGATCCAAAAAATATTTTTTTTATAAACATTCGAATTGATATTTTGAATGGTGTGTATATATAGAGTTTTTATTTAGAAATAACAAAACAAATCCTTTATATATACATATAGATTAATTTAGAACTTATTTAAAATTAATTTTTTTAATAATATATGTTATATGTGTATATGTATATATGTGTGTGTGCTTAAAAATATGTTTTGTATATTAAAATGGATATAACATTGGAAACCTTCTTCAAATTATATATATATATAAATATATATAAATATATATATATATAAGGTCGAGCGTAATATAATCCTAAATGTAGGAAATGATGATATACATGTTTGTATAAGTGAGAATATATCAGTAAAATACCTTTCTCTGAAATGACCTTGTCGAGAGTTATTACGTTGTTTGTTCAGTCCATCCTCTTATGGAACCATTATCTTCTCCTTCTCTTCAAGTTGCAATGTTAAAGAGAGGGTGTAACGGCCCGTATTTTACGTATTGGAGGATCGTAAAATATTTTTATTTTATTCATATAAGGTCATACGACTCTAAATTTTTGGAAAGTAACTCTTAGGGATATTTACCTCATCTATAATTTTTTCCCAATTTCCATGTGACAATTTTAATAATGGAAATCTTATTGGACTATGACTTTTGATAGGAGCCAAATTATCATCTCAAACCACTTCCATTGCTTCAGGATGATGGTTTCCTTTTTCGTAAAGTAGTCATAATAAAAAATATACTTACCGCTTGAAAGTTATAGCCGTTTTACGTTTTGGTTATTATCGGCCAACATTAATGGGTAATTAACTAAGCCCAAACTTAGGCCCACTAATCTATCTTGAAAATAGTGCTAAGGTAAGGCAATAGTAACTGATCAAAGTCATTTCCATCTTCTCCAAAATAGCTCTAAACCTCTATTAACCCTAATTTCATCAATAATCCTACCTTTTCCTTACTAATCTTAGCCTAAATTATAATTAAAGGGATAATTAGCATAGAGGAACTTGAGATTATCATTTTGACTGATTTGCATTTCTCTTATTTGTTGTCCACTTTAGATCTAAGGGGAGAAATCGATATTTTAGATATTTGGTGAGTGGATCTTGATCTCTCACTCTGTTATGCATGTTTATATAGTTAAAAAGGATTTTTTTTCAACATGATTTTGACCCCCAAAATATTTCCTAACCTTAATTACATTTTCTTAAATGTTTATGGTTAAAATTTAAAGTGGTTTCTGAATGGTTTTGCAACCTCCTTTTGTTTATATTTATATGCTAGTGTAAAAGTTAAATTTGGATTAGGATTTGCTTTATTATCATGTTCTTATGGATTGCATATATGAATGGATGCATATATATATATATATGATATTTCATGTTTGTATGTTGTGCTTTGATATGGTTTGCTAGTTCTTTTAGGTAGTTAGGAAAGAGGTGGTCGAAATGGAAAATTGAAGGCAAAGAAGATGGAATTGGATGAAAGTTGAAGGAGGGGCTCTAGAGTATAGGAGGGCTCAGGATTTAAGCCATATTGAAATTAGAGCTAAGTACAGGAGTTGGCACCGAAAAGTTTGATCGGTACCAAGAGCTTTTGGTTGGTGGAGAAAAGTCTCAGTAATAGAAGGTACTTCAGGTCCAGGATAAGAGAAATGAGTGATGGCTAAATCCAAGAATTTAGCTAAGTGTAAGACTTGGTTACGAGAGCTTTGGACTTAGTATCGAGAGCTTTGGATAACGGTACTTAGAGTTTTGGATGATGGTACCAAGAGCATTTCTAAGAAGTGGTCGGGGTCCAAGCACTTAGAAAATGGAGTACTAGAAGAGAGGAAGAGAAGTTAGCCAAAATTTGACTAAGTATACCACTCGGTACCGAGAGGTCTGTCTTCTTGGAATCTAGGTAGAACTTCCAGGAGAGGAAGCATAGGCTGTACAGGTCGTGTTGAAGGTGTTAGTTTGCTCACTTAGGGTTTGATGGCGATGTAGTAGCACGATGATAGCTTTGGACTTCAATGATGGCAACATGAGGGTGAATAGAGTTAGGTTTCAATAATGGCCGCTCAATGTTAAAAGGAGTCATGAGAATGTTTGTCTACAAAGGACGGGTTCTAGAAAGGGTGACCCATGGATCGAATGTTGAATGGTTCTATCGTGGATTGAAGGAACGTGGAATGATTCCTTAAGAATAATGAAAGTTAGGTGGAGCAAGGAAAGGGCTTGGATGCACGTACTAAGAGATCGTTGATACTCGGAGTATTTTCTAATGTACCCGAAAGAAAGGTATCATAGGGATGCTTAGGGTACTTTGTTTTGCTACCCCGAATCGGTTGTTTAAATCCATATACATTGGACCAGTGGATTTGGGTCAAGTATCAACTTCTTCCTAGAGGTGAGTACATTAAAAACTGGGATTTCCATTATTTCTTGGTGGGGGAAAAGGCCATATGAATTATCATATGAATTATCGTTACTTTGATTGTTTTCTTCCATAGTCTATCACTCTAGGGATGTCACCGAAGATAGGTATTGGGGATAGGGAGAACTGGACACCCATCATTACACTTAGTTTGCAATATAGCATTACTATATTCATAGAGTAGCATATTGTATTCGTTATGTGCTAACTTTTTGGTTGCAGAGATTGGTCGGGTATGATTTGTATATCCTTGTTCCTTACTATATCGATTTGTATAATATCTTGAGATTCATTTACCGCTCACACTAGACTATTGTCTGGCCTGAGGATTTATGCTAGATAGCAGGTTTAGGTACGAAAAAGTAGTTGTATAAAGGATGAGCTGGATGGAGTTATCCTGTATTATATATATATATATATCTATGGATTTCTATTCTTATTCTGATGTGCAACATTAGAGCCTTGACAGTGTCTGCTTATTATGATTGCCATGAGGCAGTTATTTGGGTTTATTTCAGTTTTTTTATAAACTCTATTACTCTATTGTATAACTTTATGGATCTGTATTCTTATATTTGATTCACTTAGTTATTATTGTTTCTCTTGTTTTATATCTGTGAAGTATAATATATTTTATTCCATGCGCTGTGAGATATACGACAGGTTCTATGATGTTTTATTTCATTTTCAACCCTTGATGATCATCCTACATCGGCCGGGCATGTCAGCATTGCACTAAATAGATATATTAGGTGTCGGTGGTGTAGTGCGGTCGTCACATTTGGTTTCAAAGCTTAGGTTACATTGTTTAAGCTAAGGGATACTGTTTGTACCAAAAATGGGTACAACACTCTTCGGGTGTAATTGAAGAGATTAGAATAATGAAGTAAAATGTAAAATGAGGCTAATCTAACTATCACACCAAGAAAAATAAGCAGTAACAGATAGAAAACAAGAATTTATAGTGGTTCGGCGTTATTGCCTACGTCCACTTTGAAGGTTTTTATGTTTATTGCTGATTAGAAACTGAGTTACAATAGTACAACAGCTAACACTTGAATTACAATGGAGTTCCATTCAAGCAGTGGCATAAATGTCCTTTTTTAGTTGCAATGAGGGTGCTATTTATAGGTGTGAAGCTGGAAATATCTGCCTTGAATCTCGGAATACCCTTTCTCAAGCCTAGGTGGGCCCACACAATCGATCTGGAGCCGTTTGGGATCGATCCTTAATCGATCCACATTGCTTTCGTATCGATCAGAAGTTGCTCCAACTGAGCTGCGATCGATCATGGATGTTCCTGAGATGATATGCAACCTTCTGTGAAAATCTCACTGTATTTGGATTTGTGGTTGTGGAGTTATTGACCGATCAAAGTTGCAGATATGGAGTGGCTAAAACTTTCGTATCGATTTCTTTATGTCGATGACGTGGCATGCGCACTTTGTGGAGATCCATATTTTGTGCATAGGGACCGCTTCTTTTGGGTTGACCGCTTCTTTCGTATCCATCCGATACCTTACTTCTCGTATCAATGCCTTGCCACCATCTTCGTATCGATTGTAAGCTCTATTATTCGTTTCGATCAAGTAGGTGATCAATACGAGAAATGCAGTTGCTGGCCAAGTGAAGCGCGATCGATCTGGGAAGTGCCGAAGTCCATCGTTATATGTTTGAACCATATGTATACGAATGATGGACGTCGAGCGATGGAGTTACGTTCATTTCGTTTTGATGGATACAAAATGAAGGATACAGATGGATGGATACGAAATGATGGATACGAGATGGGCGTGTTTCTCATGGACCTTGATCGTTCCATAACTCGAGCATACGAACTCCGATTGACCTGAAATTTAGAATGTCGCCTTGCATAGCTCTACTTGTCATATCATGCTAACTGTGGCTCGATCCGGACTTGGACCAAGTTTGCCTGTATCCATCATAAATCTATAGATAACTGATTTCTAGAGCGGACTGTCTTCTGTCACTAGTTAAGTCCTTGATATCACGGCCTTGCCAAAAGGCGGGATAACATTTTTCCCCCAAAGTACGTCCTGTGTGAATATGACGTGCTTTGAAAAGCCGCAACCTTCATTCTAAAAAGGCTTCATCCAGTTTACTAAACAGTTATTGTCCTTTCATCAAGAGATGTAACCCTTGGTTGATTTCCAGTTGTATAAATATTGTGTTGTAGACTGCTAATGATCATGCAATTTTTGTTGTAGTTGAAGGTCAAGTGCTAGCAATTTATTATTGATTGTTCTGGCTGTCACTAGGTAAGCATTCAATTCCTGTTAACTTTGAGAATCAAACGTTAGTATAGCATGCATGCACGTATTTTAACTTGAATCCCATTCATGCTTGCATGTCCATGGGTCGTTGTCAAGTTCTTGATTCTTCTTTTTCCTTTTTTAAATCGATTTTGGTGAAAAGAAGTTCTTGCCATCAATTGATGGTTCCTTTTAGATCGAGTTTCGTATCGATCCTCTCCTAGATCGATATGAAATCCAAGTGGCAACAATGATTGATGGTTGTTTTGATGTCCTTCTTCGTATCGATCCTCTCCTGGATTGATCCGGGGCGCATCAGAGTGGATTTTGTATCAATGATGATCGATACGAGATGAATTTGCTAAAAGCGCGTTCCATAATGATGGATATGGTTTAGCTTGAATTGTTGTACAATGTGGATTTCTTATCGATGGATACGAGAGTTATAAGAATAAATTCATGGGAATGCTTCATATCGATGGATACGAGATGTTGGGGTTTAGATGTGCTTCATATCGATGGATACAAAAGATGCGCTTTGTATCAATAGATACGAAAGATGTGCTTCGTATCGACCGGCACGTTGACCGACTCAATCGGTGAGGAAACTGGGATACGAATCGTCTTTCATGTTGGATACAAAGGAGTATAAATACTTTTTGTACTTAGCATATTTTTCCACCTTGCTTCTATCGCCATTTCGTATCCATCAGAGAAAAAGAAGAAACCGTAGATCCTTCATCCCCAAATACCAATCTGCTAATCTTTAATCCAGATCCTTCGAGCTAGGTAAATAATCAATAAAATCGTGCTTATAATGACGAGACTTGAGTTTCGTGTCATTTCGTTCATGGCAACGGCCATCTTCGGTGTCGATGGTGCCAGAGTGTGACTGGGGTGAGGTTGAGAGTGTGGCTAATGGCAATTTGGAGATTTGGAGAAGAAGGAGGGTAGCTGGAGAGTATCGATGGACATGGAGTCACTGACTCCAGGTCTGTCTAACTAAGGTGACAATCTCATATCGATGCGAGGGGATGGATGTGGAATCGATTAGAATACATAGAGTTTTGGAGATGATTGAAAGCGGTCTTCATGATCGAGGTGAAGAGTAAGCGTCTGGAAATGATGTGGAAAAATTGGCTTGTTGATCGATCCGAGGTGGAGCAACTCGTATCGATATGGGTGAGATGTCTTATGATCGATCCAAAATCAAAGTCCATGGATCGATACGAAGTGATGGAATGATGGATACGGGAAGCATCGATACGAATGAAGGCTATGGGTGAAGTGATCGATACGAACAAGTTATCGACCCGAAGGTTTGATCGATACGAAGTGGCTATCGATCTGAATCATTGATCGATATGAACGAGTGACATGCAATCGATATGAAAGCTTGCATCAGGGGAATGATCCAAAATGAATTATGATGGATATAGACGTTATGACTTTTGCATACTCAAACACTTGACTCCGATGAGCTTTAGCCTTGCATATTTAGACTCAACCGTAAAATTGCATATGTGATTATCCCTTAAAGCTCGTCGATGGAACTGTAACTTGTTAAATGTAACAAATTTGAACATGGATCGTTCTCCAAAGTCAAAATGGCACGGTTGAGACAGTCAGCGATGACGGTCGTCCGGTCGAATCTCGAAGTCTTGTCCCTTTACCATTTTTTAACCTTGTAGAAACTTAGAGTACTATGCTGCACTTCATTACACAACACGATCATTCACTTTGCACTGAGGGGGACATGTGCCTTTTTTACCATCTAATAATGGTTTTTACCAAGTTCAATATCTATGGATCCTGGAAGCTCAAAGCATCAAGAAGTTCAAAGTCCTCCATTCCCCAGAATAGAAAGGCCGGATGTCCTGGCAGATACAGTGAATCCTGCTCCAGATGAACCGCCGGATGTAGTGGTAATAATGAATCCGGAAGATTCCGTCCGGTCCAAGATTATAGAAGAAATGCTAGGCAGAATTTGCCTTAGACACGGACTGTCTTTGGAAGAAGTTCGTTTACCAGGACCGAAAGATAGAGCACACAATCCCCCGGAAGGGTTCACCGCATGCAACAGATTCATGTGCTGGACTGGAACAATGCGCCCATTCAATCAGTTCATTAGGGATGTGCTGTTTTATCTGAGAATCGCACCTCCTCAGTTTTACCCTAACGGATACGCGCTACTCAACAGCTTGTACATTATATTTATGGAACATCTCTTTCGTCCCTCGACTATCGATGAGATCGGATATTTATTTAATGTCAAGAGTCGGGCGGATAATCCATCATTCACCTTCCTGGAAGCTGTTAGGAACTGCCAAGTTGTGGCAGGCGCATGAGGAAAGCTGAGCTACTTCAAAATGGAGTGGTTTTATGTGAGGTGCCCACCAGGATTCGCCAGGCGGTGGCTAGCCAGACGTAAGTTCTATTACTTGTTTCGTTGTTAACCATGACTGGATAATATAGATTAATGCTGAATTCATTACTATGTTTCTTTTATAGCTGCTATTCCACGGCCCGAAGGAGCCCAATATAAAGAGATAGTGAGGATCACTCCAGGCGATGCCTGTTGAATTAAGAGAATTAGACGAAATTCTCACTGACAACAATTTGATAGCCACCGGGCTTTTAGAGGAAGGGCAAAGCATAGGGCTCACGGGGGTACCAAGAGTGGCCCCAATAAGACAAGGCGGAAGACAGGCTCCGGTCGTGTCCCCAGTCGAGGGAGCTCAGGCCGCGCTCGGCATAATAATCGTTAAACCTCGCGATGATGAGGGTACAGAAGCTAGTCAGGAGCCCGCGGTCATGCCTCCTGTTTCCTGGAGATTTGACCAGGCAACTGAGCACTCGGCGTTGGCAAGTACTCGGCATCTATAGTACTCGGCATCTGAACTACTCGGCGTCAACTAGTGCTCGGCATCTCATAGTACTCGGCGTAGTACTCAGCATTTATAGTACTCGGCGTAGTACTCAGCATCTCATAGTACTCGGCGTAGTACTCAGCATTCGTAGTACTCGGCGTAGTACTCAGCATCTCAAAGTACTCGGCGTAGTACTCAGCATCTCATAGTACTCGGCGTAGTACTCAGCATTCGTAGTACTCAGCATCTCATAGTACTCGGCGTACTACTCAGCGTCTCATAGTACTCGGCATAGTACTCGGCATCTATAGTACTCGGCATCAGGAAATACTCGGCCTCAGGTCGTACTCGGCAACAGGAGCACTCGGTACTCAGAGGAACTCGGCAACAGTAGTACTCGGTGTAGTGCTCGAAATCCAGTAGAACTCAGCGATAGGAGTACTCGGCATCCAGAAGACGTTCGGCGCACACGACTACTCAACATGACTGTATCGCTCGGACAAAATGCTTCGTTCGGCCAGAATGCGTCGTCCGACCAGAGAGCACTGTTCGGTTTAGAGCTTCGGATGGAGGCACGTTCGGCTTCAACAGACAACCATTCTGCACTTCCCACACATCAAACACACCGTTCGGCATAGAAGGGATGGTTTGGCATAGCGGCGTTCGGCATACCTTGCTCGGCATACAGCGACCACTGTACTCGGGCTAGAGTGTTCGGCCATCAGCCCACTTGGGAAGTCCAGCCCATATTTGTCTATAAATAGAGGGGCAGGGTCACAGTGAAAAGGGATCCTTTTTGGAGAACACTGGGGAGACTCTGCCATTTTTGAGACTCATCTTCTCTACTTAACAACTTCATTCAACCATTTGATTCACGAATTGTATTTGTAATCAACTATTAAGAAGATCAATAAAGTTTAACCTCAAAGTGGATGTAGGCAATTACGCTGAACCACTATAAATTTGGTGTTCTTACTTTCTGCATTTAAATTAGCATTCTCTTCCTTGTTTAATTTATCTTCATCACTTATATCTCTACACAATCTTTCTCTACGAGGTTAGTGACCAATTTTGGTGCTAACACTTTGGTGCTTTCATTGAGAATTGAATTCTCAGACCTCAAGGATCTGCTTTGAAGCTACTGGATTGAACAAATCCCCCAAAGAAGATCCGACTCACTGATAGGACATCCGTTGATTCTACTCAGAGTTCATATCAATAACTCTACAATGGCAGGACCACGTACCAGGTCAGCTTCTCATAATGCGGATGCCCGCGAGACTGCTAGCGTGCAACAAGCAGGACCTAGCAACCAATCGGCAATTCCGGGTGAAGGGATTGCCGCCCAGGACCAAACTCCAGTTGTCACCAGAATAGAGTTCAACGACTTGATGAGAGAGCTCAGGGAAAGCAGGAGACAACTAGGAGAGAAAATGCAAGCTAACGCCAACCTGATGGCACAGCTCACTCAACAGCAGCAACAGAATGCTGGGGGCAATCCCGCTCCTTTTTCCTCATCTGACAGCTCTACTTCCTCCGATGAACCTCCCAAGCGCAGACGCCGCAAGACTGAAGCTGCACGAGCAGAAGCTGCTGTTCAAACAGCTGGAGACCGTGACCAAGCAAGAGTTGGAAACTTCAGGACCGGAGTACAAATGGAGGATGGAGGCCCAGATCATCAAAACGCTAACGATGTCGAACCTCAAGACGCACGATTGGCAGATCGCCAGGAGAGGAGGCATCAGCATGGACATGCGCGTAGAACAGACTCTAACCTTCCGCCTTCCATACAGACACCAGATCTGACTGCCATGATCAGGCAATTGATGAAAGAAAATCAGGGCTTGTCGAACGATGATTGGGGAGTGTCAAGAAGTCACACTTCGTTCACATATGTTGTGTTACAGGCGGCGTACCCAAGAAAGTTTAGTATGCCAACTATCCCTGCGTACGAGGGAAAGACTGACCCCAGACAGCATGTCATGAGGTACGAATGGATGATGGATTCAGCTAGAGCAAATGATGCCACCAAGTGTAGATGCTTTCCAATTACTCTATCTGGGATCGCTACTATGTGGTTTACCCGACTTCCTCCGCGGTCTGTATCCAATTTCGAGGAGTTGGCAAAGAAGTTTATTGAGCAGTTCAGGATACACACTACTCGTCCGAAGGACGTAATGTCTCTGTCAAGTGTAATCCAAAGTCCCGGGGAGTCATTGAAGGAATATTTACAAAGGTTCCATGTCGCGGCAACTGAAGTCAGTAATCCCAATGATCATGCAATTCTAATGGATGTGATGAGAGGTGTGGATCCGGAGTCTGAATTTGGAGACTGGTTGGCAGGAAAACCTCCGACCACACTAGAGCGTTTCTACTCAAAGGCACACCAATTCATAAGGAGAGAGGAAGCCAGGTGGGTAAGACGAGATAAGGCACCAGGACCTGTCCAAGAGTCTATGAAAAGCAACGTTGCTGTGAAGCAGTCCGGAGACAGCTCGGAAAAGGTCCAAGTCAATGTCCAGAATAAGCCTGGGCAGCCTAAGGAGTCCGGAGGAAGAAATCAAGGGAAGAAGAGAGAAGCGGGGAAGTGGAAGTCGAGAATTCCAAGCTACAGCGAGTATACTCCGCTGAACGCGCCACTTGAGAACATTTACCTATCCACCTGCAATACTTTTCAATACAGAAAGCCACGTCCAAAAGAATCAACCGAGGAACAGAAGCGGACCAGGAAATATTGTCGCTTCCATGAGACTTATGGGCACAATACGGAAGAGTGCAGACATCTGCACGACGCTATCGAGAAATTGATCAGGCAAAAGAAGTTGCAAGAATTTGTGAAGGATCCACAGGAAGGAGGACAGGGAACGTCCAACCCAGGTCGTGCACCAGCCCCGCGTCATCCCGAGGAGCCTGCCCGACCCGTAGGTAGACTAGTCATAAATACAATTATCGGCGGACCTCACCCCGCAGATAAGAATTGGCAAGAGATGGAGCGATATGCAAGTTCCCTGAAGCATGCAGATTTTGAGTGTTGTTCGAACACGGAGGATGGGACCCCCGCTAAGCAGCAGCGCGTAATGACAGACGATATAGTGTTCAGAAACAGAGACGCTGATCAGGTAGAGGCTCCGACCATTGAACCGATGGTCATATCTGCGACGATCGGACCAGCATATATGAAAAGAATTCTGATTGATTGCGGAAGTTCTGTCAACTTAATCTTCAAGAAGGCTTACGACCAAATGAAAATGGAAATAAAAGACTTGAAACCATCCAAAGCTCGTATTCACGGCTTTAACGGCGCTGCGACCGATGCAGTGGGGTATGTCGAGTTACCAGTTGAACTGGGACAAGGCGAGCGTCGGAGAGTGTGAATTCTACCCTTTGTAGTTTTGGATGTGGATTCTCCATATAATGTTTTCTTGGGCCGGCCGGCCCTCGCTGAGTTTAGGGCAGCGTTAGCCCCGTGGTGTTTAACTTTGAAGTTCCCAACTGACAAAGGAGTAGGTATTGTTCATGGCGACCAAGCAGCTGGTCGTTCCTGTTATGTGACTGAGCTCCGAGAGGCCCATCGGAGGGAGAAGGGAAAGGTTGCGGACAATCCTGTCCGCATCCTCAATACGGATAATTGACAAGTAGTGCCCGAGCCCTGGCTCGGGCACAGTTCTCGGATCTTCAGAGACATAGATCCGAGAGACGACGATGAGAAACCCAGGGAAGAGAAGGCATCACCGGCCGAGTTAACGATTGACATCTCAGTCAGCTGAGACGACCCTTCGCGAATACTAAAGATCGGGTCACAGCTTGGCCCCGCGATGACCGAAGACCTTAGCGACTTCCTCCGGACGAATCTTGATGTTTTCGCCTGGACGCATTCTGATATGTGTGGGATTTCTCCCGCCATCACGAGTCATATGTTGAACATAGACCCGAAATACGTTCCAGTTAAACAAAAGAGGAGAGGAATGGATCCGGAGAGGTCCGCCGCTCTCAGAGAGGAGGTGGACAAACTCAAAGCAAATGGGTTCGTCCACGACGCCCTCTACCCTGAATGGGTATCCAACCCCGTGCTGGTAAAAAAGGCAAATGGGAAATGGAGGACTTGCGTAGATTATTCCGACTTGAACAAAGCATGCCCAAAGGACAGTTTCCCGTTGCCCAGGATCGATCAGTTGGTCGACTCCACCGCAGGACACGAGCTGTTATCATTCATGGATGCATACTCAGGGTACAACCAAATCCCAATGCATATTCCAGATCAAGAACACACCAGCTTCGTTACAAATGTCGGACTATATTGCTATGTAGTGATGCCCTTTGGATTGAAGAACGCAGGAGCGACTTACCAGCGTTTAGTGAATCGAATGTTCAAGGACCAACTGGGTAGAACAATGGAAGTCTATGTGGATGACATGCTCGTGAAGTCACGACGGTCAAACGACCACATTCGAGACTTGGCTGAAATGTTCGACATACTCAGGTTTTATGGGATGAAGATCAACCCTTTGAAATGTTCCTTCGGCGTTGCATCGGGGAAGTTTTTGGGATTCATCGTCAATGCTAGAGGAATCGAAGCTAACCCAGAAAAGATCCAAGCTATTCGAGACGTGCAAGTGCCCAGGACTATAAAGCAGGTACAGAGCTTGAACGGAAAAGTAGCCGCGTTAAGCCGATTCATATCCAGGGCAACTGACAAGTGCATCCCGTTCTTTGATATAATAAAGAAAGGAAAGAGGAATTTCGAGTGGACGCCTAGTTGTGAGGAAGCATTCCGGGGTCTGGTGAGGCATCTGGAGAGTCCACCAATGCTGTCAAAACCAGTAAACCACGAGATGCTGTACGTATACTTGGCTGTATCCCCGCATGCGATAAGCACGGCTTTAGTTCGTGAGGAGGATCGAGTCCAGAGGCCGGTGTATTATGTTAGCAAGCGTTTAACGGGGGCAGAGAGAAATTACCCTAACATCGAGAAATTGGCTTATTGCTTGGTGATTGCGTCACGTAAGCTGCGCCCATACTTCCAAGCACACTCAATCGGTGTTTATACCGATCAACCCCTGCGGCAGGTACTCCAACGACCAGAAACTTCTGGAAGGTTGCTAAAATGGAACATCGAGTTAAGCCAATTCGATATTGCCTACTTGCCATGGAGAGCCGTACAAGGGCAAGCATTAGCAGACTTTATCGCTGAGTTTACCATGCCTGTCGAACCGGGTAGTCACGACGTCATTCCCCCCGCTCGATGGAAATTATACACTGATGGGGCATCAAACGACCGTTGCTCCGGCGCGGGCGTAGTTCTTATGACTCCGGAAAACCGATCAATCTGTTATGCTTTGAAGCTCGATTTCCCAGCCACAAATAACGAGGCAGAATATGAAGCACTCATCGCTGGCTTGAAACTCATCGGGGAACTCGGGATCAGAGCAGTTGAAATCTTTTATGACTCACAGTTGGTGGTTTACCAAGTGCGGGGAGACTACCAAGCAAAGAGACGAAAGCTTGCTCCGTACCTTGTTCAGGTCCAAGGACTACTATCAAATCTTGAGCGTTATGACATTTCACATGTCCCGCGCGAACAGAACAAAGAAGCCGACTTATTGGCTAAGTTTGCGAGTACCGGCGATGCACAGCAAATGGGATTGTATCCTGTCGAAGTCTTGCATGCCCCGAGCATAGACGAGATGAAAGACGATCGCGAGTTGGAAACGGAAATCGAGAAGGAATCGTGGATAACCCCATTCAAACTGTACCTGACGACCGGGACCTTACCAGACAAAAGAAACGAAAGACGGCAGGTCCTACGAAAGGCCGCGCGATACGTAATGCAAGATGGGTCAATGTATCGAAAAGGATTCTCAGTTCCATTATTACGATGCATCGCTTATGATGAGACAAAGCGGGTCTTAAGGGAGGTTCACAAAGGGGAATGTGGCGACCATACTGGGGGGCAAACGCTAGCAAAGAAGATCCTCCGCTATGGATATTACTGGCCAACCGTAAACCGGGACGCCGCAGACTATGCAAGAAAGTGTGACAAGTGTTAAAGATATGCGAAAATCCCAAGGACTCCATCAACGGAACTCACACAAATGGTTAGTCCCTGGCCATTTGCAATCTGGGGAATCGACATAATCGGCTCTTTGCCTATATCCAGAGGTGGCGCGAAGTACGCGATAGTTGCGGTCGACTATTTTACAAAATGGGCTGAGGCAGAACCTTTGGCTACAATCACCTCTAATAAGGTCGTTAACTTCGTTGTACGAAACATTATATGCCGCTTTGGCCTTCCTCGCACCATCATTACGGACAACGGGATGCAATTTGAAAGTAGAGAGTTCAAAGAGTTCTGTTTAAAGTACGGCATGGAGAAAAAGTTCGCCGCAGTTGCACACCCGAAAGCTAACGGACAAGTCAAGGCCGTTAACAAAATAATCAAGTCCATACTGAAGAAGCGTCTGGAGAAGGTTGGAGGCAAGTGGGTAGATGAACTCCCGACAGCATTATGGGCATATAGAACTACTCACAAGTCCGCGTCCGGCCACACTCCATTCGCCTTGGCATACGGCTCTAAAGCCGTCATACCCGTGGAACTTGAAGTTCCATCGCACCGAGTGACATACTATGATCCCAAGACGAACCAGAATCTCTTGTTGGAATCACTGGATTGCATCGATGAAAAGCGTGAAGAAGCTGAATTAAGGGCGGCAGCGCATACACACCGAGTCAAGCGTTATTACGACGGCAGAGTCCGCCCAAGGATCTTTGATGTGGGTGATCTCGTTCTGAAATGAGTCTTCCCGGTACCATCACGTATGAATCCCAGCTGGGAAGGTCCGTACGCCATTGAACGGAAGCTTGGAGAGGGAACATTCAAGCTAGCGACCATTGATGGCACGACGCTCCCCCGAGCATGGAACAGTGAACATCTGCGGCACTATTACATTTAGCATGTTTTCCTTCTTGTTTTAGGCACTGTTATTTCCTACGTATTTTCGTTCAGTTTTAGCTTAGTTTCTTTTTAACTATGTAATCAAGCAGTCTAGTTGTTTTTCATTAATAAAGGCTTGAAGCCGTATTTTCTACGAATTGCTAATGTTTCTATATTTCATGATCGGATGACGAATTACATTATCATATATGATATACAGACTCGTATAAACGATTTCAAATCTCCGAATCCCCAGAGCGTGGAGCGGAGTACTCTAAGTCCCCAGAGCGCGGACTAGAGTATAAACGATTTCAAATCTTCGAATCCCCAGAGTGCGGAGCGGAGTACTCTAAGTCCCCAGAGCGTGGACTAGAGTATAAACGATTTCAAATCTCCGAACCCCCAGAGCGTGGAGCGGAGTACTCTAAGTCCCCGGAGCGCGGACTAGAGTATAAACGATTTCAAATCTCCGAATCCCCAGAGCGCGGAGTGGAGTACTCTAAGTACCCAGAGCGCGGACTAGAGTATAAACGATTTCAAATCCCGAATCCCCAGAGCGCGGAGCGGAGTACTCTAAGTCCCCAGAGCGGGGACTAGAGTATAAACGATTTCAAATCTCCGAATCCCCAGAGCGCGGAGCGGAGTACTCTAAGTCGCCAGAGCGCGGACTAGAGTATAAACGATTTCAAATCTCCGAATCCCCAGAGCGCGGAGCGGAGTACTCTAAGTCCCCAGAGCGCGGACTAGAGTATAAACGATTTCAAATCTCCGAATCCCCAGAGCGCGGAGCGGAGTACTCTAAGTCCCCAGAGCGCGGACTAGAGTATAAACGATTTCAAATCTCCGAACCCCCAAAGCGCGGAGCGGAGTACTCTAAGTCCCCGGAGCGCGGACTAGAGTATAAACGATTTCAAATCTCCGAATCCCCAGAGCGCGGAGCGGAGTACTCTAAGTCCCCAGAGTGCGGACTAGAGTATAAACGATTTCAAATCTCCGAATCCCCAGAGCGCGGAGCGGAGTACTCGAAGTCCCCAGAGCACGGACTAGAGTATAAACGATTTCAAATCTCCGAATCCCCAGAGCGCGGAGCGGAGTACTCTAAGTACCTGGAGCGCGGACTAGAGTATAAACGATTTCAAACCTCCGAATCCCCGGAGCACCGATTCAGGAAAAAGTCCAAGTACTCGAGAGATGTGGGACGAGAAGTATGCCACGTCTAGAAATGATTGAACGACACGAGAATGGACTGGGAGATAATGCAACTCATAAGAACTTGAGTTACGACTACAGTTAGTCAGCAAACCAAAGAAAAGCAAGAGAATCATTCAAACGAAAAAGAAACTAAACTTTATTCGATAAGTTCAAAATGGGGTTACATGGTTACTCCTACAAAACTCAGAATTCAGAGTCCATCTATACAAACTACAAGCTACGGAAGATAAAAGCAACTACAAGACTTAAGCAAGAAGCTCGTTGAACGAGTGTATCGATTATTTCTTCGATTTCTTCTTCTTGTCTTCCTTTGTTTTTTCCGATGACTCCTCTCCCTCACGCTTTTTCTTGGATTTCTTGCTTGCTAAAGAAGCGGAGTCAGGAGTAGGAGACGGAACATCCAGTGGTTTGAACTTGCCTGGGAGAATGATTTTCAAAGGTCTGTTCCGTGGGTCGGTCAGTTCCAGTATTCCAGGTTCAACTTTGACCTCAACCTTTTTCTTCTCCTCTTCGGCAAGGTGATCCTTCATGCTCACCTTTGAGGTATGCTCAGAGGCACCAGTGATTTCGATTTCGTCACTCCCTTCGGCAGGAGATGAAGTGTCAAGCTTATCGTCATCTAGCGCCCCAATCAATTGAGCATCGGGACCAGGAATTGCTCCCGCATGAACAGCGTCGCTTGTTTTCTCTGCCTCCTCATTGGCGTCATCGCTCCTCGGAGTTGGCTCGGCGTCATAACAACCTACATGAAAACATAAAGGATGGGCGTTAGAACGAGTAACCACCGCTGAAAAATGATGAGATCTTTCAACTTCTAGAGAAAGAAGAATTTCCTACCAGGTTCCGGTTGGCTATCGGTGGCGCGTGGGGTTTCACCCTCCAGGATAGGGGATAGCACATGAGCACCGAGCCCGGGATCTTCGGGGTCATAACCAGCATGCTGCTCGAATGGATCAAGTGTCGGCCGATCGACCGATTGAGCGGCGGGAGGAGCAGCAATATGAGGAGCAGTAGTATTGGCCCCAGACGGGGCGGCTTCATCATTTTTCTCTTTTGGAAGGGGAGAGCCTTTGCTATAAAGTGCCAATGCTGCGGATAAATCCGATGGCTCATTCCCCCTAAGGAACTCCTTCACCAAGGCCTCCTCATCGACCTCTTCGGAGCCCGACTCGATCTTCCTAATCCTTATCAAAGTTTCCCAGGCCTCAGCTATGGACTCGAGGTAGCCGTCGCCCAAGAATGTTAAGTCGCGATGCATAAGGACGCGGGCTTCATATTCAGCAATCAACGGGTCAAACATGCTTTTGACCTCTTCCCTGCCGGCCTCTGCGGCCGCCTCGAGGCGAGAGTCAATCTCCTCCATAGCCTTTCTTTTGCCCTCCTCACAGGCCTCATCCTTCATTTTCTCAACCCCAGCAAGTTCGTCATCGAGCTTTGTTTTCAGGAGACGAGTAGCAACGATTTCATCACAGTATCATTGTGATTCTTCTTGAGCAGCTACCTTGTCCTCCTTCTCCTTGGAGAGTAATTCTTTCAGCTCTCTAACTTGCACAACGAGCGCGTCCCTCTCTTTTTGGACAGAGTCTTTTTCTAGGGTGAGGGCACCGCTGCGCTGGACTGCTTCATCAAGCTCCTTCTTGTGAGCCATCTCTAAGCGAGTAACTGCCTCAGCAGTATCTTTTGCGCTTTGTTCAACGGCATCCAGCTTCGACTTGTACGAAGCGAGCTCTACGTCTTGGTGCTCGATGATGTTTTTGTCGCAGCCAGCCTCCAGTTTCAGGCAATCAATCTCATGTTGACGCTCAACGGACACCTCCGAGATCTTCTCCACCAAGTGCACAAACGCGTCATGTTGAACATAGACGTCGTTATTGCAGGCAATGGCACTCTGCTTCACGTGCCCAGGAATATGGTGAATAGCCGGGAGGAACTTCAAACCGTCAAAGCAAATTTTCGGAAACTTGGCCCTAAGATCGACCATCTTTTCCGCGATAGTTGGATCAACCGCGGGAGTAGGGGGAGGAGGCTTTGGAAGTTCTGCCCTTTTTCGTTGTTCCCGAACTTGCCTCGTACTCGATGAACCAGAGTGTTGCTCTCGAGGAGCATCAGATTGGTAACCCTTCTGTGAAGATTTCTCTTTATCCGGCACAGTTGGAGGAAGAGGATCACGGGACTACGAAGATTGAGAATATGCCTTCTTGCGGTAAGACGACTCACGGGGAAGATTGTCTCTATCTTCATAATCGTCTCTGTCCCTGCGTTTGCCTGAACCAGAGTCCTGTCCAGAGTGATGAAATATGGAAGAGCCATGAAGGCGATCGAGTTCGTGAGAACGCCCCATATCACCTGCAAAGAATGGAGATAACAATGAGTTAAGAAAAATCCGTGAGATAAGAAAAAACTTGAAGTGTGTGATGGAATGCGTATGTGCGTGTGTGTCCTAGTGTTTCCCCCGACGGACCAGTTCTTTTGACTTTGCTAATTGGAGTACTGTCTCCTTGGGTCGGGAGTTGAACTCCCGCGTTGCCTTTAGCGGGCGAAGAAAACTTGAGGGCTTCAGGATCGTCAAACCCGTAATTAAGAATATCATCGGGAATAGACAGGTTCGACAGGCCCCTCAGGGAACTTTCCAGGTGCTGCGAGGAAGCCTCTTTCTCAGGCGAGATAGGCATGACTTTTGAAGTGCCACCAACTTTCTCCTTCTGAACTTTATATTTTAACTTCTTCTTTCCCTTCGAAGGGGAGGATGACGTCTCAATATCTTGAACTTCGACTGCCGGATTCCAAGCGGGACCCACATTCTCGCCTTGAGTCTCAAGAGCTTCGTCTTCTTTGCGCTCACCTTCTTCGTGCGTATCGGGAGTGCGGTGCGACGACGATCCGGCCTGTTTTTTCCCTTTACCGGACGGAGGTTTGGGAATAGTGACACCTTCTGGAAGGCTGATCCGACGACCAGGGGCTAGCAAGCAAAACCCCGACAGTGATTCATTTGAGACGATAGTTCGGATGTCTCGTTCCTCGGCAGGAAGGGCTCTAATGGCTTCAACAGCCTTAGAATATCCTCGGCCTTCCGGACGCGGGTTGATACCTGAAAAGATGAAACAAAGAGTTAGGAAAAACATGACTCCGGTTAAATGCGAATAGTGACTCAGCAGAGAGACTTACTGCCTTCAACCCATCTCCTCGCAAAACCAGGAGGGCAGCGCACATAGAACCATTCCTGTTTGTACAGGGCGAATTTACTGCATGCCTCTGTCAAGATTTGGCATTTGTGGTACGGCTCGAGGAACATAAAGGAAGGACTGTCTTTCCGTCTCTTGATCATATAGATGTATCTGATATCACCAGCGGTTGGAGGTCTGGAGAAGACAGCCATGAAAAGTAAGTAGGTTCCATATAGAAATGCATGACCGTTCGGGTGCAGTTGCGACGGAGCAATGTCGATATACTGCAATACATCCCGGAGGAATAAATTAAACGGAGGCACGCTGCCCATCCAACACATGAACTTGTTACAGGCGGTATACCCGACTGGGGGCAGATGGGGACGATCGTGTCGCGAAGGGACTAACACATCGGCGAAAGGGATCCCATGAATGGAGCATATCCGTCGGAGAGCAGCTTCGTTGATCTTCGAAGCTTGTGAATCGATCGGATTGTCTAGAAGGATCGTTGCCTCCAGAGCATCGGGTGCTAAGTTATGAGCAGGAGGAATCGACGGATTAGAAGTATCAGCGGCTTCTCGCCTTGATGACGGCCAAGGCCTGTCAGATATAGTGGCGGAGCTAGACTTTCTTGACATCCTCAATAAATAATGAATCTGGCTAAGTGCCCGAGGAAACTATACTCAAAAGACGTTGAATGTTAGAATTAACAACATGAACTTCCCCCCCACGTGATGTATGAACTAGCGCAAGCAATCGTGTACAAGCAATAAGGAACTAGAGATTTCAAACATATAAAAATGAGCTACAAATCGTCGCCTTCGAAGACCGTCATCGCTGACCGTCTCGAAAAGCCCGCCTGGTGGTGATTACAGTTCTAGATTCAGAAAATATTTAATTGATAAAGTGATCGGCAATTGTATTGTTCGGTCTAGGTTTTGTTCGAAGGGGATTGTTCGGCCTAAGTATGGTTCGGCATGTACGTTGTTCGGCATGTCAGTTGTTCAACATATATACTGTTCGGCATTTAAGTAGTGTTCGACAATTGTATTGTTCGGCCTAAGTTTTGTTCAAAGGGGATTGTTCGGCCTAAGTATAGTTCGGCATGTATGATTGTTCAGCATGTCAATTGTTCGTTCGGCATTTACAGTGTTCGGCCTAAGTATGGTTCAACATTTATCATTGTTTGGCTAAAGCGTTGTTCGGCTGAAGTCATTGTTCGGCTAAAGTCATTTTTCGTCCTAAATACGGTTCAACATTTGAGTAGTGTTCGGCCTAAGGATTGTTCGGCATTTGAGAATGTTCGGCCCTGGTTTTCGTTCGACTAAGTTACAGTTTGGCATTTTAATGAGTGCTCGGCCTAGGTTTGTTCGGCCAAGGTAGTGCTCGGCACCTTACCTTACCTCCTCCAACACCATCATTCTTTTTTTCTTCCCTTAAACTTCGGTTCGGCACGAAGAAACTAAGCCCATAGGTGGACATACTCCTAATCATTCCTCCTCGCATCATTGTTCGGCAGTAAAGTACTTGAATCGTACGAGGAAAAATACCTAGTATGCAGATTGGAGATTAGGATGGAGTAGTTAAGTTTTAAATCCGGACGACTGAATAGAATTACAAGTCTTCAAAGAACGGCAGAAGTAAAAAAGTAAAAGGGAGAAGAAGGAAAAGACCTGGTTTTATAGAGAAGAGAGGTGGAAGTCGAAGGGGCTATACCCGGTGGAACCGGTCAAAGTATCAGCGTTCGGCTTCAAAGCGAGGTGTCACTCGGCACATGAGGATTGTTCGGCTTCGAACGTATCGTTCGGTGTCCATACCACGCTCGTCACACATATTCTCGAGAAGGCATCTCCCAGGAAAGTTAGTCTAGGTCCAAAGCGCATCACGTTCGGTCACGTAATACACTTTGGGGGGCAAGTGTTTCCTGGAGATTTGACCAGGAAACTGAGCACTCGGCGTTGGCAGGTACTCGGCATCTATAGTACTCGGCATCTATAGTACTCGACATCTGGACTACTCGGCGTCAACTAGTGCTCGGCATCTCATAGTACTCGGCGTAGTACTCAGCATTCGTAGTACTCGGCGTAGTACTCAGCATCTCATAGTACTCGGCGTAGTACTCAGCATCTCATAGTACTCGGCGTAGTACTCAGCATTCGTAGTACTCGGCGTAGTACTCAGCATCTCATAGTACTCGGCGTAGTACTCAGCGTCTCATAGTACTCGGCGTAGTACTCGGCATCTATAGTACTCAGCATCAGGAAATACTCGGCCTTAGGTCGTACTCGGCAACAGGAGCACTCGGTACTCAGAGGAACTCGGCAACAGTAGTACTCGGCGTAGTGCTCGACATCCAGTAGAACTCAGCGATAGGAGTACTCGGCATCCAGAAGACGTTCGGCGCACACGACTACTCAACATGACTGTATCGCTCGAACAGAATGCTTCGTTCGGCCAGAATGCATCGTCCGGCCAGAGAGCACTGTTCGGTTTAGAGCTTCGGATGGAGGCACGTTCGGCTTCAACAGACAACCATTCTGCACTTCCCACACATCAAACACACCATTCGGCATAGAAGGGATGGTTCGGCATAGCGGCGTTCGGCATACCTTGCTCGGCATACAGTGACCACTGTACTCGGGCTAGAGTGTTCGGCCATCAGCCCACTTGGGAAGTCCAGCCCATATTTGTCTATAAATAGAGGGGCAGGGTCACAGTGAAAAGGGATCCTTTTTGGAGAACACTGGGGAGACTCTGCCATTTTTGAGACTCATCTTCTCTACTTAACAACTTCATTCAACCATTTGATTCACGAATTGTATTTGTAATCAACTATTAAGAAGATCAATAAAGTTTAACCTCAAAGTGGACGTAGGCAATTACGCTGAACCACTATAAATTTGGTGTTCTTACTTTCTACATTTAAATTAGCATTCTCTTCCTTGTTTAATTTATCTTCATCACTTATATCTCTACATAATCTTTCTCTACGAGGTTAGTGACCAATTTTTGTGCTAACACCTCCGTAGGGCCCTCAATCATCTGTATTGAAGAGAAAAGGCAAAACTCCTGTCAACAAAATCAAGAGGCAAAAGAGCACCGTAGCAACCAACTTGTTACTATTTCTATAGGTCCGGAGACCTCTTCCCTGTAGACAGAAAGTTCACTGAAATGGCTGTTGGATATTCCTATTCCGGAGGAGATACCATCGTTCCCTGATCTTGGGCTAGAGGGGGTCCACTCCCCTTCAAGAACTAGTGCAGACTTAACCTCAATAGATATAGGGGAGCCGACTCCAATAAGCAAAGCTGCTATAACCGGTCGGTTGGGGGGTTTGCACATACATACATGCACTTCACGACACTGCACAACATTCCATCATATGCTTTTCAATATTTGGCGATGACTGATTTCCTTCTTCTTTTTTGCAGATACAATGGTGAGGCAAGGTTCTATGCTTGGAAAACTCCGCTCTAAACGCCAGTAGTCTGTATCGCACTCTGAGTCATACCGTCGTGAGAGCGAGAGAGATTATGGTCGCGGCTACAATTCTAGCCAGGAGCGTGAGCGCGCGATAGGGAAAATGAGAGATCACACCAAAGCAGGCACCGCTCTAGGTCACGATCTCCGCCACCGAAAGGGCCTTCTAAACCTTCTGGCCCCAGCAGGCCCTCTTCTGAATCCTCGCTCTAGGTCATGCTCCAAAAACCGGCAAACAGCGCGTCGGAATTAAAACAGATGCTCCTGTTGTCGTAGAACAAACTGGCATAGAGCCAACGGGGCAAGGAGCCATCCACATTGCTAAACTAAAGAAAGATTTCCCAAACATATGCTTTGATGGTTTCCACTTTCCTCCCAACTTGAAGAGGATCCCAAATGATATAGAAAAACTGGTGCAAGATTATGTGCATGATGCGTACAGCCAATACCGTGAGTAGGTTAAAATGGTAGAGCGGGTCTCGGCTGTTTCCTTCGAACGAGCCAAGGGGATTGAGAAACTGAAGAGTGACCTTTCTCACAAGGGAAAAATAATAGAGGTGCTCACCAATGAGCTCGAGTCCTCAAGAAAAACTGAGATGGAGGCTGGCCAGAGGGCTAAGGAAGCAAGGAAGTCCATGGAAGAAATGAGAAAAACTCATATGGACTTGGTGTAGGAGATGAGTCACCGCAACACTGTTATCATCCGAGAAAGGAATGTTGTGTTGAAAGAAGTTGCCGAATTAAAGGAAAAGCTGATCGAGGCCACCAAAGAAAATGATTAAGCTAATAAGGTTTCCTAGGAAGCATGCGAGGAGGTGGTAAAGCTTAGAGAAGAGAGGGACATCGCAAATCAAAATGCCGAAGAAGCTGACACCAGGGTTGAAAGGTAAATAAAATCCATTAAGGCCAAGATGGAAAGCGAATTTGAGGACCTCCTGGTCACCTACAATGCAAATGTCCTGAGGAACCGCAACTTGAAATGGCTTGGCGAGGACTATCCCTTCCAATTGTACAAGGCCTGGGAACGTCTGGTTGAGGATGAAAATGTGACCCGTAAAGTTGCAACTATCGATGAGTTTGAATTGGAAACTCAAGTGTTGATCGGAGATGAGCGCAAAGTTCTTCATGACACAACCATCTCGCTCTAGAGAGAAGCCCTGGCTGCCAAATACCCAGAGGCCAGAGAAGGATCTAGGGGTGAACGCCATGACGCTGCTTCTGAAATGCCCCCAACGTCTCAAACTGCACCACATCTTCTTTCGACCCCCCAGTCGTCCCAGGGTATCATCCCGATAGGCCACATCTCTCTCCTGTCATCGAGCATAGCTCGAAAGGCATGTCGGCTCAACCGGGAGCCAATATGAGGAAGATATTATGGACACTTCTCCTATTCTTCAAAACACAGGAACATTATCATAGGACATTACTAACATATTCTCCTATCTTTATTCAGCCTTAGATTCCGCATCGGCCAACCCTCCTGCAATTCAAGAAGTTCACCATAAGCAGGAGGCATTAACAACAGAGGCCACAATTGTGACGATTACCACTTCGACCGGGGAGATACATGATAGCGGCTGTGTGTTTGATGACCAATTAATGGAAGCACTTCTCATCCGCCAAAGCGACCCGAGCATTGAGACACCCTTTAACGTGGATGAAGATGTTATTATCATGGGTTCCTCGGGTCCGACCGGCAGTATCCCGATGAGAGAGCGTGTGGACTGGGAGGAACAAATAATGGAGGAAATTAAGGCTGAAATGGAGCAGAGTCTTAGAGCCGGTGGTGGTATGGCGGGCCCTGGTCCTACCCCGATCCTCGTGCTCTCTCAGGGTGGCACCATAATTGAGACTAGCGCGCCTTATCCTTCTGGTGTCGAAAGTGCCACCATTCTACCAGCTCGTCATACAGAGGATACTTCAGTCCCCGTGGCCTCCCAATGGGAGACCGCATCGATTCCCCCGGTTGGAAATAAGCCAACTAAAGTGAGCCGGGAGGCAAGGGTTCCAAAAGAGGTACGGGCGATAGCTCCAATGGACTACGCTAAAGAAAGTTAAGAAGAACAGGAAACCGAAGGTGTAGATTAGCATTTTGACTTCCTCTTTTGTAGATAGTTAGAATAAGCTTCTTTTCTCTAGCTTTTGGTAGGCCATGTATAGATGCGGGTTTGGCCCCCCACTTATAGGAATTATTTAGACAGATTCTATATGGCTTTTCTAAAGAGTAGCATAAATAAAATTCCTTTTTGGTTTTTTGGCATGACTCTACGTTTACTTGCTTATGTATTTAAGTATTCACATTTTCCATTCAATGTACTCATGAAGCTTTTAGTCTCTGAGTCGAACTCAAGTTTGGTCTTTAAATCCTGAGGCCGTGGCCTCGGGTCATAATCAAACGTCCAGTTTTGGGGATAATTGACATAATTAGTTGGTAGTCGCCCTCCGCCTTCACTAACTTTAATTTAACTTAGTCGGAATCAAGTCAAAGTAACATGAGTTTTGAGCGATCGGGTCACATTCGCTCATTTGCTAGCATTTGCATCCACACTCTAGGGATTAAACTTTATATGCCGGCGGTCGATCACGCCTGCTTATTGTTTAGGATTACGTCCGCACTTCGGGGACATAAGTTAGTTTGTGGGTGGTCAATCACACTCATTTAATGTTTATACTCTAGTCTATAGTTCGGGACTCTAGAGTCAGTTGGTAGAGGGTCAGTCACATCTGTTTAAGGATCAGGATCTTATTCACGCTCTGGGAATAAGGAGCTGGTTAAGGTCGTGGATGGTCAGTTCACATCCTCCTTGATATAATAAGCGAAGTCGTAGATGGACAGATCCATCCTCTTCAAGCTTAGGGAGAAACGAGGTCATGGATGGATGGATCCATCCTCCTCGAGTTTGGAAAGAAGCGAGGTCGTGGATGGACGGATCCATCCTCCTCGAGCTGGGAAAGAGGCGAGGTTGTGGATGGATGAATCCATCCTCCTCGAGCTGGACGGTCGATTCACGTCCTAATTTTGGAGTTTGCACTTCACCTCGCACTCTGGGAGCTGGAGTTTGTTGGAGAATTTTCGTGTTTCAGTTCTCTTTTTATTGATTGTTGTTTGCCCCCCGAGCTCGGGGTTTCATCTAGCGAGTGTCCGGTCAGATCACGATCACTCTTTATATGAATAAGTCCCACCGTAAGATGGAACTCAGCTCTTCTTACATCATGGCGGTTGCATGATGCATTTAGGAGTCACTAATTTGGCTTGATGAGTTTGTGATTTATTGTTGAAATAAGAAATCATGGCAAAATCAGTTGCCTTATTACAAGTACAAATTCTCGAATTGCATAAACAAACTTGAAAAGGAAAGCAGACTAAATGAATGAAAGCCAGTTATATGTAATAGCGACGGAGACTTTCGATGTTCCATGCTCTCGGTAGAGTGAGACCATCAACGGTCGATATCTTGTATATGCCGTCTCCAAGCCTCCGTTCGATGACATACAGTCCTTCCCATGTTGGTTTCATGTGCGAAGGGACTGGATAGACCCGCTTAAGTACAAGATCACCGACTTCAAGGGTTCTAGGTCGGACCTTGGCATTGTATAATCGGGCGACTCGGCTGCGATGTGTGGCTGCCCTCAAATCGGCCTCTTCACGCTTCTCATCTAATAAATCCAGAGATTCTACAAGTAGGATGATATTCGTCCTCGGATCGTAATAAGTCATACGGTGAGAAGGCACTTCTAGCTCAACTAGAATAACGGCTTCGGAGCCGTAAGAAAGTGAAAATGGAGTATGGTCGGCCGCAAACTTTTGGGTAGTTCGATATGCCCATAAGGCTATGGGAAGCTCATCGACCCACTTATCTCTAGCCTTCTCTAGTCGTATCTTCAAAATGGACTTGATGACTTTATTGACAGCTTCAACTTGTCCATTCGCTTGAAGGTGAGCGACCGTTGAGAATTTCTTCTAGATGCGATAACGTTGGCAAATTCTTAAACTCGACACTCTCGAATTGGGCCCTGTTGTCAGTTACAATCGTTTATGGGAGGCCAAAGCGACAGATGATGTTGCGCACAACAAAGTTGATTACTTTCTTCGTCATGATAGTAGCAAGGGGCTCAGCTTCCGCCCATTTAGTAAAGTAGTCAACTGCAACGATGGTGTACTTTGCACCACCTTTAGCTAGAGGCAAGGAACCTATTATATCAATACCCCATATGGCAAATAGCCACGGACTGACCATTTGAGTACTCTTGGTTGGTGGGGCTCTTGGAATTCTGGCATGTTTCTGGTACCTATCACATCTCCTAGCTTAATCTAATGCGTCTCGGCTTACGGTTGGCCAGTAGTACCCATACCTGAGTATCTTCTTTGCAAGGGCTTGCCCCCTAATGTGGTCACCACATTCTCCTTTATGCACTTCCTGCAACACTCGCTTGATTTCATCATGGGCGATACACTGGAGTAAAGGGATGGAAAATCCCCTTCTGTACAAGACTCCATCTTGGATAAAAAACCGCGAAGCCTTTCGGAGGACCTATCTCTTCTCGCTCCTGTGCTCGGGCAACGTTCCGTGTTCAAGATAGTTTCTGATTGAAGTCATCCACGACTCCCTCTCGGGTGTTGCCTCATGAACCCAGTCTGTCTCCACTCGATCAATACTTGGAGCAGTAAGTGTCTCCACAGGGATGAGTCCCATATGTTGTGCTTCGCCAGTGCTGGCCAGTTTTGCTAAAGAATCAGCCTTCTGATTTTGCTCTCGGGGTATACAGTGGATAGTATAATAGTCATACCAGTTCAACACTTCCTGGACTCGCCAAAGATAGAAGGCCAACCTTTGGTCTCTAGCTTGATACTCTCCTCGAACCCGGCTCATCACCAATTGTGAATTGCAGTAAATTTACACAGCGACGACTCCCAAATCCTTGGCAAGCCTCAGTCCAGCGAGCAAGACTTCATACTCAGCTTTGTTGTTAGTTGCATGGAAGTCAAATTTCAAAGCATAGCATACGTGAAAGGGACGCGGAAGATGATCTTAAGGCTATTTAACACTAAAGGGGGGGTGAATAGTGTTTTAAGAATTTCTTTAAAATTTCTTTAATTTAAATTGATTTAACTAACTTAATGCAAATACACAATCACAGATCAAATCACAGAATCACAAACAGATGCAAATATAAATAAAAAGCAAGTAAAGGAAAGAACACACCAGGAATTTTATACTGGTTCGGTGTTACCCTACATCCAGTCCCGCACAACTCGTACGGCTTTCTATTCAATAATAATCTAGATTACAATCCCTCGATTCCAAGGCGACGAGGTACACCCTCCAGATTCTCAGGTCTCTGGGTAGAACCACTTGATTCACAGGACACAAGTTCACCCGATCGATTTCCAAGGACACGATCACACCTTTATAACCCTAAACAAGTTTCTTTGATTACAAATGTATCTATAACTCTGATAAGCACTGAGATTCTTTGAAGAGAGTGGCAGAGAATCAAACTAGAGATATTCTGGTTTGATTCACTTAAGATTTTGGCAGAATATGGATAGGATGATTAGAAAATAAGATAAGAGAATAAAGAGGAGAGAAAATAAAGAAAGTAGTTACTGGAAAACGTCCATAATAGTCTCTATTTATAGAGAATGAATGGATGTGTCCATTCGAAGAGGTTTAAACGAATAGACACTTCTTTTGAAAACAACCTTTGCTATAACGGGAAGTATGTCGACATGACAAGTAAAGAGGATGTCGACATGGTCTAGTAAAAATGATGATTTGCTTTTCTTTGAAAATGATGATTTAAAACATATGCAACTTTATTCAAATGGACTCTATGTATTTGTATAAGGTATTTAGAAGTAGAAATACTTATGAATATATATATGTATATATACTAAAATATATTTAAAATCAAGGTAAATAAACTAAAGTAAATATAATATTAAAATAGATTTTGAGGCTGAAATATCAAGGACAATTTTGAAATCAAAATATAACAAAATGATAAATATGATTTTGAGGCTAAAACATTTTTGGAAATACGAACGAAGGTTTTTCTTTTGAAAAGGAATATTTGAAAATCATTTTATGAAACAAGAGATAATTTTGAAAATCATTTTGAATCAAAATTAGTGGATAACAAAATAGGGCTACTATCCGTTCCACTAGATATTTCGTGAGTTCCATCTCACTAGGGTTCCATCCCTTTAACAAGAACGAAGTGGATTCCATTCCACGAGTAAATTGGATAAAAAAGAATGATAGTGCTTTCAAGGAGTTTTAACAAATATCTAACCTAACTATATTATTTGTCTTGAACTCTTGAATATCTTGAATCTCATGAGTCTTCAATCTTGAACTCTTGATCTTTGTCTTCTTTACTGTACAGTCTTCTTTTGTTGATACCGGCATATAGATTTCCTGCACATATATATTTTATAACACTTCTATAGTTGTTGTCATCAAAACCTACTATCCTATGGACTAACAATACGGATCACCCCTCTAGGGTTTCGAGCACTACTCTAGTGCCCGAGCATCGTTCGTTTGATGCACCATCGATGTTAGCTTCCATATATAATTGGGAGGTTCACTGGTTTCAGGCAAGTCCCCCGGTATGGTGAATTCAGCTATGAAGTCAACCAGAACATGTCCCTGAATAGTTCGCCTTGGCATATAAGTGATATCAATTGACTCAGCTCGATGTTCCACTTGAGCAACCTACCAGACGTTTTAGGTCGGGTCAGGATCTGTCGTAACGGCTGGTCGGTGTAAACAATGATCGAATGAGCCCGGAAATATGGGCGGAGCTTTCTCGAGGCAACAACAAGACAGTAAGCCAGCTTCTTTATCTTTGGGTAGTTTCTTTCCGTATCCATCAATCTTTTGCTGATATAATAGACTGGTCTTTGGATCCGATCCTCTTCTTGAACTAACGCAGCACTAATTGTGTTTGCCGAAACCGCCAGATAGACATACAACTTCTCGTGATCAACCGACTTTGACAAGATGGGAGGTGTTGCCAGATGTTGTACTAGCGCCTAGAAGGCGCCCTCGCACTCCTCTGTCCGCTCAAAATTTCGTTTCCCTTTTCTGATCAGATCGAAGAAGGGAATGCACTTGTCCATGGATCTGGAAATGAACCTGCTTAAGGTTGCCACCTTCCCATTAAGACTTTGCACCTGCTTTACAGTTCTATGAGTTTCATGATTCTGAATCGCCCAGATCTTTTTAGGATTGGCTTCAATTCCTATGGCATTGACAATAAACCTAAGGAACTTTCCAGATGCGACTTCGAAATGGCACTTCAGTGGATTGAGCTTCATTCTGTACTGTCGGAGTATGTTGAACATCGTCTCTAAATCACTGATATGGTTGTTGGATAGTCGCGACTTCACGAGCATGTCGTCTACGTACACCTCCATAGTCTTTCCAATCCGGTTTTCAAACATTTGGTTTACAAGCCTCTGATAAGTTGCTCCAGCGTTTTTGAGTCCAAACGGTATCACCTTGTAACAATAAAGTCCCAGATCAGGGATAAATCTAGTGTGCTCCTGGTCAGGAAGGTGCATCGGGATTTGATTATGGCTGGAGTATGCGTCCATGAAAGATAAGAGCTCATGTCCGGCTGTTGAATCCACCAGTTGATTGATTCTGGGAAGTGGGAAACTGTCTTTGGGGCAGGCTTTGTTCATATCTGAATAGTCCACACATGTCCGCCATTTTCCATTCGACTTTCTAACAAGCACTGGATTCGATACCCACTCCGGGAATAAAGCATCATGCCATTAACCTTGAGTTTGTCCACCTCTTCCTTTAGGGCGGTAGATCTCTCTAGATCCATACCGTGCCTTTTTTGTTTCACCGGGACGTGCCGCGGGTCGATATTTAGTGCATGGCTTGCGATACTCGGCGAGATCCTACACATGTCTGAATGAGTCCAGGCAAACACATCGAGGTTTGCCCGGAGAAAATCAACCAGTTCCTGTCTCATTTGGAGGCTGAGCTAAGATCCAATCTTTACCACTCTTGGATCGTTATCGTCGTTGACCGAGACATCAATTGTCAACTCTACCGGGGAAGCCTGGTATTCTTGGGCTTCCCCTTCATCGTCATTGTCTCTAAGATCAAGATCTTTAGGAAACTGGTCGTGGTGCCTGAGCCTCGGCTCAGGCATTAGTTGCCAATCCTTCGAGATATGGATGTAGAGAGATTCCTCCATGCCTTTGCCTTTCTCTTTGCGTTGCACATCCCGTAGTTCCGCAACATAACAGGCACATCCAACCGCCTGATCTCCATGGATCACCCCAACTCCATTATTAGTGGGGAATTTTAGAGTCAAGCACCAAGGGGCAATCGCTGCCCTAAAGTCCGCAAGGGCCGGTCGACCCAGAAAAGCATTGTATGGGGAATGTATATCCAACACCACAAACTGTAACATTCGGACTCTCCGGCGATCACCAACACCCAACTCAATAGGTAACTCTACCATTCCAGCTGGTATGGTGGCGCTTCCATTGAAACCATGTATACGTGACTGGCATGGTCTTAGATCCTTCGCTTCCATCAGCATTTGGTCATAAGCACGCTTGAAAAGTATGTTTACAGAACTTCCACTATCAACTAAGATTCTCTTCATCCAAGCAGAACCTATTTGGGCAGAAATAACCAACGGATCAATGGTGAGGGCCTTGAATCTATCGGCATCGCGGTTTCTGAAAACGATGTTGTCTGTCATCATCCTCTGTTGCTTTACCGGGGCCCTTCGTCGGTACCACTACAATATTCTAAGTCCACATGCCTAATCGAACTAGCATATGATTCCATTTCCTTCCAGCTCCAATCAGCTAGATGTGGGCCACCACTCATAGTATTAATCACTAACCTCCCGCCAGTACACATGGGTTCCTCAGGCATAGCCTGGTCTTGGCCCCGATTGGGGTTGGATGGGCTCGCTCCAATATCCTACGAAGCCCGGACAAACTGCTCAAACTTTCTCTCTCTAATCACCCTTCCAATAATATCCTGCAAATGATGGCATTCATTGGTGTTATAGCCGTGTGGAATCTACAGAACTTCCCTGTCTGAATCAGCTTCTCTGACGACGGTTTCAGAGCTGGCTTCACTGCAACATTACTCTGGATATCTTCACTACTGGGCCCCAGACATCCTGCTTCCTAGACCATCTAGCGTCTTCTTTCCTCAAAAACTAGGCTGCCTTTGCATAGAAACGGTCCATCGAAGCAAGGGGTTTCCCAGCCAACCAATCACCAAATTCGGAATCAGGATTGATCCCTTTAGTCAATGCCATCAGAATAGAGTTGCTGTTGGGATTGCTGACTTCGACACAAGCAGTGTGGAACCTTTCCAGATAATGCCTTAGAGTCTCTCCTGGAGCTTGAGTAACACTGGACAAGGTATTAGCATCCTTCGGTCTTGTAGCATGCATACGAAATTGCTCAACAAACTTAGTAGCCAACTGGTTGAAACATGAAATAGATCTTGGTAGTAGACGGATGAACCACATACTCGCAATGCCTCCCAAGGAGAAAGGGAAGCTTCCACACTTAACCGCACCGTCAACTCGAGCGACATTCATAAGCCATTCATATTTCAGAATATGTTGGTTGGGATCTAAATTTCCTTCATACACCGGCAAAGTCGGCATCCTGAATCGACGGGGTGGTTTCGCATGTAAGATATCATTGGTGAACGGGGTGCGACTTCTAGAAATCCCCCAGTCATCGTTAGTGAGGCCTTGACTTTCTCTTATCATCGGCGTATCATAGTTGGAATATCAGGCATCTGGAGACTAGAGATTCGGGGCCTAGGCATAGTCAGGTTCCATGTCACTAGGACGGTCTGTTCCATGCCTCCTTGGCTCCCGGGCTTCATGGAAGTGAGGATCCTGGGCATGAATGCGGTGACGAGGGGCTAGATCTAGTTGGTTCTGGATCTCTGTATCCAAATCTATAACAACAATAACAACGTTGTCATGAGTAGGGTTGCAAGGAAGAGCCCCTCCTCGAGAGAAGGGTGCAGCTTGACGCCCTGTAGAAGGACCTATCCCGGCCTGTCCAGGATTTGCAGCATACAGGTGCGCGGATGCTTTTGCATAATTCTCATCTAATCGACGACGTGTAGATCTGTGATTGAAGTCAGATGGCGACGAGCTTTCAGACATGGAATAAGAGATATGCTCCCTTCTAGGTCTCCCTCGCCTTTCTTCTTTCAGCTGGTTCACAAGTTCCATATTGGCACGAATCTTTGAGTGAGCTCTTGACGGCTTTGAGTAAGCTCATGCATAAGGGTCTGGAATTCCTCTCTAGTTACTAGACCAGGTGGATCTGGAGCTCTAGCTGATGTTTGGCCTGTAGTAGTCAGCTGCGTGGGACTTTGCCTATCTCTTCCTTCGGGATTAGTGGCGTTGGAAGCGATTCTGGTAGTGCACACCATGTTGAATGTAGTTCTTCTTAGATCTGGAACGATCTGAATAGAATAGAAGGAACCACTGGAAGATGAATCTGGATCTTCTCCTTAGATTTTAGCAATCCAACAAAGGTAGGGGATCCACAGAATCAGAGAAAAAGCAGAGTTTTCTCAGTGAAAGCACCAAACCGTTTGTACCAAAAATGGGCACAACACTCTTCGGGTGTAATTGAAGAGATTAGAATGAAGAAGTAAAATGTAAAATGAGGCTAATCTAACAATCACACCAAGAAAAATAAGCAGTAACAGAAAGAAAACAAGAATTTATAGTGGTTCAGCGTTATTGCCTATGTCCACTTCGAAGGTTTTGATGTTTATTGCTGATTAGAAACTGAGCTACAATAGTACAACAGCTAACACTCGAATTACAATGGAGTTCCACTCAAGTAGCAGCATAAAAGTCCTTTTTTAGTTGCAATGAGGGTGCTATTTATAGGTGTGAAGCTGGAAATATCTTCCTTGAATCTCGGAATACCCTTTCGCAAGCCTAGGTGGGCCCACACAATCGATCTCGAGCCATTTGGGGTCGATCACTAATCGATCAGTATTGCTTTCGTATCAATTGGAAGTTGCTCCAACTGAGCTGCGATCGATCATGGATGTTCCTGAGATGATATGAAACCTTATGTGAAAATTTTAATGTATTTGGATTTGTGGTTGTGGAGTTATTGATCGATCAAAGTTGCAAATATGGAGTGGCTGAAACTTTCATATCGATACCTTCATATCGATCTCTTCGTGTCGATGACATGGTGTGCGCGCTTTGTGGAGATCTATATTTTGTGCATAGGGACCGCTTCTTTTGGGTTGACCACTTCTTTCATATCCATCTGATACCTTGCTTCTCATATCGATGCCTTGCCACCGTCTTCATATCGATTGTAAGCTCTATTATTCATATCGATCAAGTAGGCGATCGATATGAGAAATGCAATTGCTGGCCAAGTGAAGCGCGATCGATCTGGGAAGTGACGAAGTCCATCGTTATATGTTTGAATCATATGGATACGAACGATGGACGCCGAGTGATGTTGTTACATTCATTTCGTATCGACGCTGATGGATATGAAATGATGGATACAGATGGATGGATAAGAAATGATGGATACGAGACGGGCGTGTTTCCCATGGATCTTGATCGTTCCATAACTCGAGCATACGAACTCCGATTGACCTAAAATTTGGAATGTCGCCTTGCATAGCTTTGCTTGTCATATCCTTCTAATTGTGGCTCGATCTGGACTCAGACCAAGTTGTCTATATCCATCATGAATCTGTAGATAACTGTTTTCCGGAGCAGACTGTCTTCCGTCTCTAGTCAAGTCCTTGATATCACGGCCTTGCCAAAAGGTGGGATAACAGATACCGTGATCCGGTATAGATAAGGAAGGAGTTGTCACAATAGACAGGATTGAGAGAGTATATATACACACAAGAGAGTGTGTATTTGTTACATATTTTAATTTTCAAATCTATATAGTGGTATATAATATATAAGTTGTATGCACACATGAGTACCATCGACATAATTTTCTTTTTGAGAGATTGATCATTCTTATTACAAATTGAGAATGAGCTGGCAAACAAGAAACATTGCGAGGAACTTCATCCCCAGAGTTGAGGAAGGAGCGGGTTCGGGGGTTGCTAACCCTGACTTGCAAGCTATGTTCAATGTGATGATGGTAAACATGCTGCAAAATGCCCAAATGGCCACTCCAAATGTTGTTATTACTGTTGGTGGTAGTGCTCAGGTGTAGGCGTCGAGGGCTGACTTTACCAAGCTAAGCAAATATTATTCCACCTTGAGAGGCAGACCATTTCTTGGAACGGGGTCGGCTATTAAAGTGCAGGATTTTTTAGACACCTTCGAGCATATCTTTGGTGACATGGAAGTAGATGATGCCATAAAAAGGAAGCTGGCCTCTAGACAGCTTCAAAGACGGGCCATGAACTAGTGCAACATCATTACAATTGCTACACTCGAGGGTCGATTCACTTGGGACCAATTCAAGGCTAGGTTCGAGGAGAAGTTTGTCCCGGTTGCTTAGAAGTTGGTGCTGTTCAGAAGAATCGCTGATCTATATATGTTTGTCTTTGAGTATACTGCTGAGTTTGAAACTTTGTTGAAGTACGGGATATCTTTCATCGATACTCCTTTTAGAAAGAACAAGAAATTTCTATGGGTTTGGATGACCATCTAGGGGAGAAGTTGGTGAGTCATATCGATGAGCCATTTGAGAGACTTGTCAAGAAAGCTCTTCGTCGGTAGAGTTTATACCCCAAATTCAACTCAGCTATTGTCGCTAAGGAAGAGCTGAAACCGCAACAAGACAATGGTGGCAAGAAGAATGGAATGGAAGAGAAAATAGTCTTAGGTAGAGAACACTCGGGAGAAGATTAAATAGGAACCCATCTGTTATAGTTGTGGAGACAAGGGTCATCTGATTAGAGACTACAAAGCTGTTAGGAAGAAGAAGTGTTACAACTGCGGCAAGTTTGGACATATGCAGAAAAGTTGTCCCAAACCAGCACAGCAGAAGTAGGTTGTAAAGGCATATGCATTGGACGTTGTTCCGACTTTATCGAGTGCTCCTTCGGTGAAAGAGATGGGGAAGAGCATTGTTATTCAAGGTATGATTACCATTTTTGATGTTCTCATACCTGTTTTATTAGATACCGGGGCTTCACATTCCTTCTTATCTAGTGATCTTGTAGATAGATTGGTATTGAAACCTGTAATAGTTAACCGACCCTTGATTGCAACGAACCCTGTTAAAGGCTCCACTAACCTATATACGGTTTGTCATGGTTTGGTCTTATCTTGTCATGGATGCTCTTTTATTTGTGATTGCTTTGTTTTTGAATTTCGTTGTGTTTGAGGTTATCTTGGTGATAGACTGACTAAGGAAGTATGCATTGGTAGTGGACTGCGAGAAGTTGTTGGTGATGATCGGGGTTATGGAGGAGCGAACAATAGTAGTTGGCAGCCTACCGAAGGATGGGGTTTTGTTTAGCTTTCTGTATTCGTTCGAGGTTCCGCAAGATGTGTTGTCATATGTGGATATCATTAAAGCATATCCAGATGTGTTTGAGGAGGTGACCGGATTACCGCCGCACCGAGAGATTGAGTTTCGTATATACTTAGCGAAGGATTCCAAATCAATAGTTATGCCTTTAAGGCATATGATACCCAAAGAGCAAAAGGAGTTGGAGGTGTAAGTAAATACATGTTGAAGAGATTATTCATTCATAGGAGTATATCTGAGTAGGGTGCACCTGTAGTATTCACCGCTAAAGGAGATGGCTCTCTGAGGTTTTATGTAGATTATCGTGAGCTGAATAAGGCGACGAAGAAGAACAAGTATCCACTTCCTCATATTGACTACTTGTTCGATTAGCTCCATGGTGAGAAGGTGTTCTCCCAACCGGATTTAGCGATGGGATTTCACAAGTTGAGAGTAGCGAGCGAGAGTGTGTCGATCACCGCGTTTTGTACACTAATGGGTTTATATGAGTGGTTGGTAATACTGTTCGGGCTAACCAATACACCGGCATACTTTCTTGATCTCATGAACCGAGTCTTCAAGGATCGACTAAAAAAGTATGTATTTGTGTTCGTGGATGGTATTCTAATCTATTCTAGGACAAAGGAGGAACATGAGACACACTTGAGGATTATGCTTAAAGTGTTAAGGAGGCACAATTTGAAGGTGAAGTTGTCGAAAGGTCACTTATGGAGAAGAGAAGTGAGATTCTTGGGTCATGTCATCTCTGAGTAGGTTATCATAGTAGATCCTGCCAAGGTGGTAGTGGTTCAGAATTGAGCCAACCCAAGGATGCTATGAACGTGAGGAGTTTCCTAGGATTGGTGGGATATTATAGACGTTTTATCAAGGACTTCTCAAAGGTAGCAGCACCGTTGACCAACTTGACGAAGAAGAATAAGACTTTTGTTTAGGACGTGAAGTGTAAGCATGCATTTATGAGTCTAAAGTAGAGGTTGACGAGTGAACCAATACTGGCCATTACGAGCGGGAACGAGGAGTTTACAGTATACACAGACGCCTACGAATCTAGATTAGGTGTCGTATTGATGCAGAAGGGAAAAGATGTCGCCTAGCTAGTCAATAGCTGAAGTCACATGGGAGTAAGTATCCAACTCATGATTTGAAGTTAGCGGTGTGTAACACCCCATAAAAATTAACTAATAAGAAAAGAATTAATTAATAATTCAAAAATAAGCTAAAAATGGAAATTTTGTAAAAGTCATAATTTGGCCATAGAAGTTATGTTGTTGGGTTCATGGTGATTTTCTAATCAATTTCGATATATAATATTTTAAAAACTGAGCCCAAATGAAAAGTTATGGACGTTTGAAGTTTTTGAGTTCAAAATAATTTAAATGGAATTAAAATTCGAATAAATAAATAATTCTTAAATTTGAAATTCAAAAATTAACCATAATTAGATGCGGGGTTGAGTAAACATCAAAATTAATGTCAACATTAAAAGTTAATTAAGGAATAAAATAAATTCATAATAGCAGATAATTGAATGGTTCCAAAAATAGATGAACCGGTCAACCGCTCCCTAGGACTGGTCAACCACTAGCGGTTGACCGCCTAGAGTATAGTTGACCGCCTAGCGTAGACCGGTCGACCGGTAAAAGTTGGCAAAGGCTAGGATTCACATTTTGAATGTCTGGAATTTTATTATTTGAAACCGACTTAAATCCGATGGTTCTGGTGCTTTCTAACCACTATAAATAATAGCCTAGCACCCTCATTTTTATTTATAAATTATTTTAGGAACCATGCGAAGCTCTGCCAAACTTTTTACTTCACGATTCAGAAATTCTCTTGGGTTTCAGGTAAGAAATTTTAGGTTTTAATACTCAATTTTTAGTTCCATTCTCCTCCAATCCTTAAAATTTTGAATCTAATTTATATACCACCCACTTGTTGTATATTTCTAAAGGAAGAGATCCAGATAGAGATTTAAATGGACATAAACAAATTTAAGAGGAAGAGCAAAGGATCTTTTTGTGAGTGGAAATCTTAGTCTTTCTTATTTTAGTAATTGCATAGTGTAACTTGGATTTCATATATGCATTGGGGAATTTTATTTATGAAAATATACATTAAAACCTCTAAAACTCCCCCAAAGCAAAATGTCAATTTTTATGTTAGACTCTTAAATATTTTATGTTAAAATAATGGAATTTGTGTAGATGTTGCAGTCTTAACTTTTAACATTCTATTTCACTTTTTATCTTTTTCTTCAGATTTGATTAAGGTATTTGAAAAGAATAAATTAGAAAATTATGTGTAACGTATGTATTATTTTATTCATAGTTTGCATCGTCTATTTCTGCAATTTAAATAGAAATTATGCTTTTCAATTTAATGCAAAGAAGTTGAATAGAGCATAAAAGTATTTGAATTTTAAGTTTTTCTTTATGTTGATTATATTATTTTAGTATAAAATAAATTGGGTATGGTGAAAGGGAGTGCGGATTAAGGATCTTAAGGCTAATTTAACACTAGAGAGGGGGGGTGAATAGTGTTTAATGGATTCTAAGACTTATATGGACTAAATTAAAATTATGACACCATGGTTTTAAATCTCCTATATATCATCCGAGATCTCCTCCGAGATCTCCTTTTCACACTTAAACGAGACGAGACATCAAATCTCCTCCATATCTCCCTCGACACTCATCTCGTCCAAGATATTCAAATCTCACCTGAGATATGGATCAAAACCTCAATCCGAGATCTCACCCGAAATTATACATTTTTCTTATTTTGCGTAATATTTTTTATTTTCATATTGATTCAAAGGAAACTACTCAATCCAATTATAATTTACCAACTTCTTGAACATATTCTTTACTTTTTATCTTAATGAGTCATAGCGAAAGGTTTCACTTCTTTATTATGTTCAAATAAAAGGATATTATTCAATCATTACTGAATCAATTAAGCTAATCAAGCTACTACTCTTCTAAAAATATTCCTTTTTCCATGTAAATCAAGTATGTTACCATTTTTATTTTTACTAAGAAAATTATAACCGTTAAATAAATTGTTGATTGATCAATTTTAGACACATAAATACATCCGAGATATTCCCGAGATGCATTATAAGATCCGAGATGTCAATCCGAAATGTACACCCGATATGTACTCATCTCGTCCGAGATCTCCCCCGAGACGAGATAACTTATGTAAAAATTCTGAGACGAAACATGACCGAAATCCGATATTTAAAACCTTGTATGACACAAACAAATGCAGAACTTAATCACAGAACAATAATAGAATCAAACACAGATGTAGAATGTAAATAAAAAGAAGTAAAAGGAAAGAACACACCAGATTTTATACTGGTTCGGAGTTACCCTACATCCAGTCCTGTACCAAGGCAGAACACCTCATACAGGTTTTTATTATACCAAAGTCGAGATTACAATCCTCAGTTTCTAAAGGCCTTGAGGTACCCTCTTGTCTCACGAGTCCGGGGCAAACTCTCTTAATTTACGGGCCACAAGATTACCCAATTGATTTCCAGGCACAACCACACCTTATAGAGAGACTCGTTAAACTTTTGATTACAAATTGATCCTATAACTCTGAATAGCACTTTGATCTTCGAGAGAGGGTATAGAACCAAACTAGAATGAGATTCTAATTGATTCACTTGAGAATTCGGCAGAATTTCGGCACGATCTTAAAAATATGAAAATTTTAGAATATGGATTTGTGGAGAAGAAGGAGTGAAGAAAATAGTTGGTTAAAAAATTCGTTTGTGAAGGCTATTTATAGACTAGTAACGGTCATAACCATTCGTGAAGAGACTTAAACGAATAGACACTTCTTTTGAAAATTGAAACTTTTGAATTTAACGGCCACCATGTCGACATGGGGTATCCCATGATGTCGACATCCCGAAGTTAAAAATAATGTAAAATTTGTTTTGAAAATGGTATTGAACGGAAAACAAGATGAAATGATCCTGGAGTAAAATAAACTAATTTTCCTATGTTTTGAAATAAAGAAGAGTAGAAAAAGAATATTTAAAAATCAGAAGATAGTTTTTAAAAACAAACGAAGTTTAAAACAAGCGTTTATTTAAAAACAAAAACAAAAAATATTTTAAGGCTAAAACATTTTGAAAAGCAGTTTTGAAAATCATTTTGAAAAACCATTTTGAAGTAGTTTTGCAAGCTTCTTCCTGCATAATATCTCATCACATCAGGACTCGAGAACTTGTACAAAACCAGGGTGTTCGTGGGTTTGTAAGCCACTTGTCGTAGGTTTGTAAGCTACTTGTCGTGGGTTTGTAAGCCACTAAGAAGATAGAAATTGGTTCCATCCCAAATGAAATTTGGAATGAAGATTTCCATGCTATTATGAAGTTTTAACAATAAACTAGACACATATCTTGAAATCTTGATCTTGATACTCATGAGTCTTCAAACTTGATTTCTTCATTCTTGATCTTTATACTGTACAGTCTTCAATAATCAGTACCTGCCTTATATATATCCTGCATAATAACATTCATATATATCTAGACAATAGTGTTAGTATATAATTTATAATAAAATAAGTTACAAAGGTTGTTATCATCAAAACCACTATCTCCAGTTCCTAACATATGGATTCTATTTTATACAAGTCTGTTGATTAAATTGTAGATATTAGATATATTGTACATTTGTTGATATGGATTGAACTTGTATAAATTTGAAGTTTTGACATTTAAACAACAGTTTAGGACGCAATCTTCGCATGCCTAGAAATATTTAGAGCGTATATAAATAAGCAAAAATAACATATAATTATAACGTATTAATCACGTAGTTAATAGTACATTAATTATCATTAAATCCTGCCTTAGGAAAGAAGTTAATTTGTAAAGGAGAAATAAGAATTTTCTTATAAGGCATTGATATGAAATGTAGTGAGATGTGGGATAATATGCTAAGAGAGTGTTATTGATTATGACTAAGTTATAGGGATGCGAGGTCAGTCAAAAGGACATATAAGTCTACTAAGCTAATCTCGCTACTTGCATTGTGACTTTGGAGATGATGTAAGACATCACCTATAATAAGTACCCATGGAGGACGCAAGATTAGTCCTAAATTCTATAGGGTTAACTTGCCAAGTTAATTTGGTACCGGTACCTATGAATACTCGAACTAATGTGACACATCATTATGTGATACAGATCATAATACAAAGGACCTGCTTTAAGGATTAAAGGTATTAAGAGGCCGTGTAAGGACCCGCCTCATCCCTATGAAATAAGTCTTAAATGGTCAGGGTTGGGCATGGTAGAGGATATCTCGGGGAGGGCCCGCTTAAGAGTTGAAGTAGTAAGTAGTCTGAAGAGATTCCGTGCAATGTTAACTAGATAGTACAAAAAAAGAGTCCGCCTTGAGACGGGTGTTAAATGACGGAGACCTGCCTTGAATAAGGTATTAAATGGTCAGAGTCTGTCTAGTTCCCATTAAAAGGGTATTAAGTGGCTTGGGTACTATCTCTTACATTATGAAGACATTATTGATGATAGGTATGGGTTATGTAATTGGACTGGGAAAGCCTTAGGGCTTATAGTTAGAAACCTTATGATATGGTTAGATACGTAATACATATTCTTATTTAAATTATACTGCCCAAGTACTATTATAGAATGGCTCGAGATTTTATTCACCAAACATTGTTGTTTTGACTTCCTCCTTATTACAACATAGGTTAGAGATGGTGATGCAGATTTTCAAAGATGATGGTGGAGATGCAGACTTGTGGTTACTGTTTATCTACTTATTTTATTTCCTTTATTTCCGATGTACCCATTTAATGATGTCGTAATTTTGGAATATATACACATAGTTGACGATTGTTTATGGTTTTGTGTTATGTTTTTATGACATTCGAATTTTAAATAAAATGGTAACTGTTCTGATATTATATTTTATCCTTCCACTGTAAGTTTCTAAATGTGTAGATAAATAGCTCTATGTATTGTTTTTTATACCAACCAACAACCAGCTTTGGAATGGATCTAAGTTTCGATGGGCTTTCTCTAGGTCGAAATTTAGGCCTGTTTCGAGGCGAGTAGTTACATTTGGTATTGGAGCATAGGTTACACGATCAGCGGGGATAGGTATACATAAGAGTGTCGTTATTTTTTATTTTTTAAAGTATTTTTCAAAAATCCTACTATATATAAATACACACACACATTTATTTTAAACTTACGCAAACACATTAGGCAAATCTTTACTTTATCATATAATACTATTTTAGGAAATGTTAATGGAAAATATTGTAACTCCAAAATTAATAGGGCGATAAATGTGCAATAAATATGGAGTTACAAGAATTTGAAAAGGATATAAATGGATTAATGGGATTGATTAAAGATATTATTAGAGTAATTATGGAGAGATAAGGAAAACATTTAGGTAAAATTAGAATGAATAAATAAACGTCTTTAGAAATTTGCTATTAGAATAATAATCATTTGTTATGGATAACTGACATTTATAGAAATAGTAAATAAACATGTTAGGTAGTAGTTAAATATTATAAGGTAGTATAATCGTCATTATGGTAAACTATATAGCCTTAACTATACAGGCAAAGGTTAGTGGACCTAGCCCAGTACATAAAAATAGATAGGAGATAAGAACCTCTGTGTTGTAAACATCCAGAAGTAAGGAATGATAGGAGTAAAGCAAAATGTGAAGAAGGAGTGGAGCAAGTTCCCGTAAGAAGGTATACATTAATCATCATAAAGAGATAATCGGATTTTTTGTAAAGATTGAGTAAAAAGATGTAAGTTAAAAAGAAAGGACAATTAAAGTCAATATCTAAATCGAACCCCATAGGAAAGAATTTGATAAAAGGTTTTTGGAATATTCCTTGAAATGTTTTGAATAAGGTTTACAAAGGATTTATTGGGAGGTTGTTATTTTGAAAACGTAAGAAAATTTGAAAATTCATAAGTTAAAAATTTTATCAAGTCAAAAGTTTCTGATTAAAAGGTTTTTGGTAAAAAGGGTTTTTCAATTTTGAAGTTCTTAGTCTAAAAAAATTGGTTGAGTCAAAAAGTTTTCGGTTTAAAGATTTTCAATAAAGGGATTTTTCATAGCTTAGAGTCGATGTTTTTTTCTATTTCATAATTTTGGAAGTCAAAAAAGGGAATAAATGGAAATGGAACCTGATTAAGATGGGGTAGTGAGAACAGAAGGGTAAGAATGCTTAAGAATGTAGGTAGAAGGAACATTCCCGTATAAGGAAAATACAGAGAATAACAACTAATGTAGAAGCCATTTAGGTAAGAGAAATATAAATAGAGGCAATATTGGGAGATTAGGACAGAAATAGCATCAGGAATTTATATAAAACAGGATCGATAATGTGGTTAGAAATTAATAGGATAGAAGTTATTTTTGTCTATTCCACTTTTCATTGTTAAAAATTATAGAAGATGTTTTTGGAAAAAAATTAACAATTGGATCGAATAATGACGATAATTAATAAATGAGTTGGGATGATTTTGTGAATGTTATAAGAAAAAACATTTATGTAAGAACGAGAATTTTATATATACATTTTTCTATTTAGAATTTGTTTGAATAAGAATAAAATCTTATTGAATTTAAAATGGTAATGACAGAGAAATAAATTAGGATTGATTAGAAAAGGATTGCGAAAGATTATAGATGTTTAACAAAGTTATAAAAAATATTTAGTTAAGTGATAGTACATTTTGATTAATAAAGCAACGGATGTTGATGTATATCTTTGAGATAATATAACAAATTAGAAATTTGGCATGCATGTGAATATGAAACGACCCTGAATTTTTGCCATTTAAAATGTGAATATTTAATTGAGTTTAAATATTTGAATGTTAGTTTAATTTGAATTTCAAATATCAGAGTTTGTTTGGTAATTAAATTAGTGAATTTAATTGTTAAAATTTAGGTAAAAAATTTGAATCTTCAATTTTAAGCCTGTTAAAAATAATATGAAGTCTTGGAAAATTCATATTGATAATACTGAAGATAATAGAAGCTTCAGAATTGAATTTGGAAGTAATTTGTTCAGTTTTAAAATTTTGTTGTTTAAATTGAATTTAAAAATAGCGTTTCGAGGCACAGTCTCGGAATTCGACGAAACCAGTTCCATTGGATCCGTAATATTGTATTATTATCAGATTTCAATTTTCGTAATATTTGGAGTGATCGTTTGGCCATACGATAAGCAAACGCGCTGAAATTGAATCGAAAATTTAATATAATAACTGGTCCAAAAAGCTATATTCTCCATACGATCGAATTTGGACTCGAAACTTTTTCCATTGTGTTCGAAATAGGCGTATAACATTATAAACGCCTAGCGGCACGCCTCAATGGGAGGTCAAGTTTTTAAGTTGCATTTATCGGACGTTTTGAATTTGAATTTAAATTAAATAGATATATATTTATTCTCCTACAACCCAACATCCAGCTGCCTTTCCTTCAAATCACTGTCTCCACTCGTACACGCAAACATCATTTCCTCTTTTTATTTCATTTCACAGTCGACACTCCTCTTCACTTTAAACTCGGAAAGAAAAGGAAAAAATCGAATTCAAATAAAATAATGGCTGAGCGGTTCAATCTAATCTCGTTCCTCATTCAAAATAAGAGCATAAATCGCGTGTTTTTCTCTTCTCCCAAATCCAGCGCCTATGGCCGCCTGTAAAAGAAAAAAAAACAAACAATTTGAATTCGCGATTGAATCGTGAGACCAAGGGGAGGCATCGCGTGAGTCGCGCGGCGTCGACGAGGGCGGTAATGGACAGTAGGCGACGGCGCGAAGTCTGTCAAGGTCGTGAGTGGTGGTTCGCCGCCGCCTGTGGCGCTCTGGTTTTGCGGCAGTATCGCGCTGGCGGCATTCACTTGCTTGAGCTCGCCTGGTGATGGCTCGCAGCGACGTCAGGCTCGAGGCCGCGATCTCGATCTGGGCGTGGCGATGGGACTCGTTTGCGAGGTTATGATATAGGAAATCGCGGGGGAGCTGGGTTCGTCGACGGTGAGCAGCGAGGTATAAATCTATTTTTAATTCAAAATACAAACAATTATATGTATAAATATGTTAGGAAAATTTTACAGTAAGGCAAGTTTTATAAATATATATATATATATATATATATATGCAGATATTTATATGTTTACAGAAAACAGAAAAAAATATACATCAGTAAATTTTATACAAAGGGATTTAAAATCTTGAAGAAATTTATGTAAGTAAAATGTTTGAAAGGTATATGTAAATGAGACTTTAGTTTAAAGAAACAGGAAAGTTAGTTGAAATTGAAATGTTTAGTTAAATAAATTTATTTAAAAGAAATCAGTTAAAATAAAATCATTGGATAATTAAAATTACTAAGTGAAAAATTTATTTATTCGATTATTTCGAATATTAATAAATTGTATAATTGTTTATACAAGGTCTAAAACGGTGAAGAAAACAAACTGGATTGGAAATGAATTGCAAAATAAAAGTAAAGGTGAGATCTTCTCACTCAAATTAAATTTTGAATTGCAGTTATTGATTGTTTGCCTGATTGTGATAGTATATATATTAGTATATAGCAATATATATATATATATTGGAATATATATATATTGGAGTTGTTGATTTCCCGCATTATATAGCGGATGAGACCCTATGCACCGCATAATAGCGGATGATATTTTATAAATCCCATATACCGCGATATTCCACCTCGAAGTGGAATTGGTATTGTGCTAACGTCCGTGGATGCAGGGAAACAGGTTGGAGGGATCCAACTGGATTCCTCAAAATTATGTGAATTTGTTTCATATATTGTGATGTGATTGTTTATAATCTGTGTGTGATTATATTTGTGACTGAAATTGTTGAAGGATAAAATTTAGCCGAATGTATTTTTGGTATCGTTGGATACCAAAAATAAATATAAATTGGATTTTGAAATTAAAGTGGAAAACTTTAAGTAAATTTATTCTTAAGAGTTGAATAAATTTGAAAGAAAGAATTTAACGGTAAAAAGTTGATTTTTGTAATATGATTGAATTTATTTCCAAAATATGGGAAGTGATTTTTAATTAATGGGTTTTGAATAATATTATTTAAAAGTTGAAGAATTTATTGAGAATGGAATTTTAAATAATTTAGAAAAAATAAATGAATTTATTTAAAAGTGATAAATTTCTAGAAATCAATTTGATAATTGATTTGGGATTTGGAAATAAATATTTGAGAAATCGATATGAAAATTTATTTGGTGTTTAAATAAATTTAGAAAATCAAATTCGGAATTTAATTTGGTGCTTGAAAATAAATCATTGGGAAATCAATTTGAAATTGATTTAGTGTTTGAAAAATAAATTTGGAAATCAATTGAAATTTAATTTGGAGTTGAAAGTGAATATTTGAGAAATCGATTTGAAAATCGTATAAAAAGTGAATATTTGGGAATGTAAATTCAAATGGAATTTATAATGGAAAGGGAAATTTGTTTTAAAAATAAACACCGATTTAATTTTAAAGCGTGGAAATAAATTTGCGAATTTGGAACGTAAATTGGAAATAAATCGATAAGGATTTATTTAATTGATTTAAATGGACCATTTTGAAGTGAAAGTGTATTTTCACTATTAAGCTGAGTATATTTCCAAAGTAGCTTTTAAAAATATAAATTAAAGGTTCTAAAGTTGGTTTTTAAAAGAAATATTTGGAAATATATTCCGCGTAAGGAAATTGATTTGAAATTTATTTTCAAAAGTTGAAAGATGAAAATTGATTTGAAATTTGTTTTCAAAGTGTTGAAGTGTGGAAAAATATATATCTTGTGAAGATATTTTGAAAATAAATAATTTGGGAAAATTATTTAAATCTGATGATTGTTGTGAATGTTGTTGATAGTTAAACCACCGACTATCAATATTGCCTTTGAAATGGCACTTGAATTTGTTTTTAAAACAAACGCTTATTATTTGGTTTAGCCGGGGAAGGACCTTTGTGTCAGATAACCCATTCCGAATAATGATACGACGTTATGGATTGCAATGGAAGACCGGTGTTGAAGACCGGGTATTTGTGAGAACGATAGGATGACCTATCGATTGTCTCTGCACTGGGTTGCTCTAGTATAGAGATTTCCTATGTGATGGGAAATTTAATCGGGATTCTGAATACCCGAATTGCAAGGGCTTCTTTGGAAGTGCCTTCGGTTCTGTTCGAACCCAGAACATACTTGTATGGTTACACGTCTGACATTACACTTTGAGATATAAAGCAGATTTCTTTCAAATACATTTCTGTTGGTGGCGGAGAATTTATTCTCTTAGCTTAACACCCTTCTCTGAGACGTACGAGCTCAGAGGTTGTGTAGTTGAAGGTTTTCAGTGATATACTCCCAATTTGGTAGTGTGGCATGCTAAGTGTTGCTGTGTGTTGATGGTCATTTGCTGATCATTTGTTGATCAAAGCACGGCTTTGTGAAAAAGCGTAGCTTTGTGGACGAGACCTCATCGGACCTCACAGACCGGAAATGGGTCAAAACAGGAATGATGCGGCAAGGTTATGAGGGTCGCTCCCTTTAGGGTATGTCATTTCCTTCTGGAAAAGGGTGGTATCATGGTATGGAGCCCATATACTTACTCATGTGGACACACTTTATTTATTACTGTGTGATGTTGTTGGTTATTGAGCGCTTGGATAAAGGTCCCAAAGGACCGAGGGGTGGCATATTCGTGTAGTAGTTACCCAGTGTAAGGGGTAACCTAGCCTTGTGTTGGCAGAGAGCTAGTTAGTTCTCGGGACGTCCATCCAGAGGCGTACCCATGGACAGTTGGAAGTTCCTTAGCCTGACCATTAGTTGGAAAATCCAAAGAAACAATACGAGCCTTGTACGATTTTAGTTGTATAACCTGCTATGGAATGTGGCGGTAACCTGCTATTGAACATAGTAGCTATAGTAGGCATAAGTGTGGAATGCCTATGCTGGCTAAGATTAATATTATACTTTCGAAATGTTTTCCACACTAGACATTAATAATAATATCAACTGATTTTTCGTAGTAAGCATATTTGACTATCATAAGGAGAAATCTCCTTCAATTCTGCGTTTGCATTGTGTGTGTGGCGGGAGGCCTTATGGTAGTTTCATTTTCCAAAAGCATTGCGGAATTTCTTTTATTTTCTTTGTGAAAATAACTGTTTTACGATCTCACACCAGTCACCATGACTGACTCGAAGTTTATTGTTCCCTTTCTAAACTCTGGGTGCCCATAATTTTCCACACGGGCAGCCTAGAGTTATGTTATCAGGATATTCTGGATATTCTGGAGCTTTGGAGGCAAGCTGGATGGCGAGACGTACTCCCGTACTTGTTTATTTATTCCGCTATGTATTCTATATGAGGACAAGTTTATATAACTGTCCATTGTTGTATTGAGTTGTATATTGACTCTCATTGTTGTATTGTATAAACTGATATAGTTCTTCGTTTAAAAGACTAGTGATTATCTATTATATATTGTTCCGCTGCGAATGTGAGGTTCTGATATTGTTTCTATTTCTGTTTTATCGTTCTTTCTTTTCTTCTGTCTTCTTCTACCTCTTCTTTTTAACCCTAATGGTTCGGTTTTCCGGCATTCGATTGCGCGGCATTTGATACAGTGGACGTATTAATGTCGACTTTCGAGCGTCGAAAGATTGTGATCGTTACAGAATAGATTATGGTTTGAAGTCTACAAAAATAATTGTCTTGCAACTAGAAATATCCTTGAAACAGTGAATGTCTAATAAAAAAATCTGTTATTTTGAAATGCTATTGAAGTTATGATCTTTGTAATAGATTTATAAGGAGTTAAAATTGGAAAATAATAATAATAATATATCCTTAAAATGGTCTTTAATGAACTTTTCATAAGTATAGTCCATGATTTCATAAATTAGTGGAGGAATAAATGCTTATTTTGAATTTAACGTAATAAGTTTATCTATATGAAAATTATTTTTTATGTTGTTGAAATTTTAGTTTTAATAAAGAATGGTGAAACCCAAACAAGACTTTATAGAGTATATAGGGATCACTACCTAGGTAAGTCAGGGTAAAGGTTTTAGGATATGAATAAAATAGGAATAGTATGTACAACCTGATCTGGAAATTTTAAATCAGTTCCAAATATTTAATTGTAGAATATTGGTAAAGTTCTGAAGATATTCCAGTTCCATATTTAGGTTGTAAATTAGGTTGCACTAGTTGACTTAGAATGTGAATTTCTATGTTTTGATTTATTTGGAGAAGGCTCCAGGTAATTTCCATAAATTATCCAATTCCAAAATATGTATAAAAGCGTGTTGTTTGAATTAACAAAAGATATGCCAAAAAAGAAAGAGATGTGTAAGATATGGATATTCTTTTCCATAGTTCACACTGTCTATTTCAACAGAAGAAAGAAATAATTTCTTACAATTTCAAACAAAGCAAAGATCTTACTTTAGGCTAATTCATGGAAAATTATAACAGTGATCCTTTTAGGAAGGATATCTTAGATAAATTAAAATATGGAAAGGGATGTTCTAGATTAGAAATTAGTAATTAGAAATCAGATACACACACACACACACGTATAACTACGCTTAGTGTAAAAAAATAAAAATATATAAATAGCGTAATTTATAATAGTATTTGTATTAGTTATTATAGGAATAAGATTTATAGACATTAATTACAGAAATGGGTAATAAATTTGAAATTAATAGAGAATTAAAAGGAATTAAATGGGGACTGATTGAGGAACTTAATATGGTATTGACGGAGGAATTGAATCGGCATAATAAATGGATTTTGGAACTGGCGAAAAGATTAAAGTGATTTAAATGAGGATTGATTAGAGATGGTCCAACTTTGACATTAATGATCAATTATTATCGATATATTAACTAAAGTAATGGATGGATCGCGTTTATTAGAAACTAATAAGAAGAATTAAGTAGAAAGACATACTAAAAATGTTTATCTTAATTTAGTAAGGAGAATTAGGGCCCCAACATCATTAACATCAGTTAATGGTAAATGGCAACTTCTAGAAAAATTTTCTTTTAGAGTTTTTGGAATTGTTATTGCTAGTTGCTCCCTTAGATTATTGGAAAAACGTATAATATGGTATAAAAAATGTTTATGTTTTATCATTGGGTTGATTTTTTGGATGAGATTAGACCACCATATATATATATATATATATATGAAGAAACATGGTAAATAAGAAAATTTTATAAGGGCACTTAATTAGTGATAAACTTTAAATAAGACTGGAAGTTAATGAGGAAATTAAGTTAATAACTAGGAATAATGGATGTTTTAATCCCAAAAATTTTAGGATTCGGAAAAAATAAATTTTAGCTTATAGAGAGACACCATTCAGGCATGACCATTCATCCCAGAGGAGATAAGACTAATAGGGATATGAAGAGAATTTTATATTGGACATGGATGAAGAAGAAGGTGGTAGAATTTTCCACTAGGTGTTTGAAGTGCCGAAAAGAAAAACGTAGAATTGATTAGGCAGCGAATGAAGGCCACACAAGATCGACATAATTCTATTCGGACAAGCGAAGAAAAGAGTTTGAAGTAGGGGACATGGTGTTTGTTAAAGTTTCCCCTCTTAGGAAGCTCGTTAGATTTGGAAAGTCAGGAAAGTTGGCACCAAATATGTGATGCCCCACCTCTATACTCACACTAACCAAGGACACTACTGGGTAATGCCGTCAATTAGTACGAAGAATAAGTCTATTGAGGAGCGACCATCTGTGTAATTGGTTTGTGCGAGTACCGATATGTCAGATAGTATGTCATGCATTTCATTTCAAGAGGAAATTTGACATATCAAATACAAACTCAAAGCTACTACACAGTGGCTATGTGGCCTTCGGAAACAAATATAAAATAAGCATAACATAAATCAGCCACAGATACTCATATCACTAAGGCGAAAACAGATATGAATATAACACATAGAAGTGTACATCAAAGTACTGGTCATACAAGATCCACTACATCACAAAAGAATAGGTACAAGTGCTAGACAAAAGAATATGTATACATCAAGGAGTCGCTATCTCGAATGTATAAAAACAAAAACTACTAAGCTAAAGTAGTTAGCCAAAAGTCCGAAGCTAGTCCCTGCTAAGAAGTCAAGTAGAAGCACCTGAAACACCTCGGTCTGACTCGAGAATTATTTAAAAAGAAAAATAATAAACGGATCAGTCTAGCTATAACTATCATACAAAATGAGATAGGATAAGAGATATGACAAAAATATATGATAACAATAATGTCATAATATGACAAGTATATATTTGATAACAATGAAAATCATACAATATCTCAAATCTCCTTAAATATCCAAAAAGAATATCATATTCTTTAGCTTATTCATCAAATCTCAAATATTGACAAAACATATCAATGCAAATCATAAAAATTGGTGAAACACAAATTCTAGAAATCAATAATTAGAAATCCAGAAAAACAAAGGGGGAGGCCTATCACAAACGGGAGCATGAAAACTTACCAACACGTGTATAACAAATGAGATGCTATCCTATGGGTCGCTAACCCATAGAGCCGGTGCCACGACATAGTACAATGATACGCCCGAGGAACCTGAAACTCAAATAAGCCAGAACAACGACGTAGTACAGCGATACGCCCGATGAACCTGAAACTCAAATAAGCCGGAACAATGACGTAGTACAACGATACGTCCGATGAACCTGAAACTCCAAAAAGCCGGAACAACGACGTAGTACAGCGATACGTCCGATGAACCTGGAACTATAATAAGCTGGAACAACGACGTAGTACAGCGAAACGCCCGATGAACCAAACTCAATAAAACGATTAAAAGACCATGGGTCGTTAGCCCATAAAAATGAGATGAAGCCCTACAGAATGGGGTACAGTCCCCCACGCAGACAAAGAGACCTCGCATATCGCTAGTCTAAACCTCAAAATGATCGTCATAGATCAATAAGTGTAAATTACATCAAGCTAGTAAATAAATGAGTTTAGCTTCATGTCCCATAACCACTGGCTTAAATTAAATATTTACGAACAAATTGTAGATTTCCACTCAAAAATTATCACAAGATTTCAATCGAACAAGTCTAAGAATTAACCGACGAAGTAAACGCAAGCGTTTCACACCACTTGTTTTGCTAAATCGTTTAATAGGATTTCTCATACGAATGAGCTAAAGGTTTGTATATACAAATAGATTGGAAAATGGTTTTAAAAACAAGCTTTGTATTAAAAGTAATGTTGAAATCATTTTTGTGAAAGAGTTTGAATATTTACTACTAGTATAAAGACCTTTGTATTTTAAAGTGACAAATCACAGAAATGATTGTAAAAACAATCTATCACCAAAATCTACATCCGACGACGTGAATTAAAACCATAAAAATCGATACCAAATCCATCAAATGGATATTCCCAAAAATCCAGAAAAGAAGTCATCAAAGTCGATAATAAATGACAACAACTAATCGGATCAACAAAAATCGATAAAAATTGGAAATCCACTCAAAAATAGGAAAATAGGCAAAGTTTCATAGGACCAGACGTCTGGTTGGTTTGGCCAGACGACTGACCCGGAGTTCTGGAAAATTTTATCCTTTTTCTCCGTTTTCTTTTTATTTTCTGAAGCCTATCAGATGTCTGGTTGGGTTTTACCAGACGCCTGGTCCTGGGCTCTGGAATTTTCTTTTTATCTTTTATTTAAAAACTTTTCCAGAAGCCCCTACCAAACGTCTGGATTTTTCAACCGGACGTCTAGTTGCCTGGGCCTAGGCAGAATTTGCCTAGGCCAATGATGGCCAAATCAATTCGAAGGCGATCGAAATGTGAATGTGATGTGAAGTTTATAAATGTGAAGTGAAGTTTATGTAATAATTATGTTTAAAGTAAGCATGGATGTGACATTCCTTAATGGTGATTAGATGTTTAAGCAAATAAAATTTTAAGTTTAAATCTTTTATTAGTCAAATCAAATCTTACTTAATTACATATCAAATCAATGGATTTCTAACTTTATTTTACAAAAGTAAACCATTTTTGTCTTTTTGTGCTTACTTTTCCTTAATTGTTTTCTAGAAGTTTCTAACCTTGTTTAGTAAAAGTAAACTTGATTAGAGAATTAATTAATACTTATACTATTTGAATATGTGTTCCTATATAAGAAAATAAAGGTGCGACGACGTTGCAACAACTTTTAATCGACAAAACGTTGTTTTTCGACAAAATGTTTTACGATCACATTTTGACGTTTTAGTTAAAATATTTATTTATGTAAACCAAATTTAAATTTTTTTTGTATAATGCTATTTAAAAATATAAAAACTCATAAATTAATTAAAATAATTTATTTAACCATTGAAACTTCTCTAAAATCAGCATTTTGTCACTTTTGTCGTTATAGGCAAATGTTACTATTTTTGTGTATATTTCTCTTTCCAAATCCTATCTGATATTATTTGAATCATATAACTTACTTATTTTACATTTAAAATCACTTTAAATAGTATATTTTAAAGTGGTCAAATTCTGGGTTGTTACATTCTCCCATACTTAAAAGAATTTCATCCTCGAAATTACCCAAACAAAGTTTGCCTAAAACATTTATCTTTAACTTAATTCCATATAATATACACAGATCATCCGTATGAAATATCTTATTCGACCTCCTATTCGAATACACAACTTTATTTCCGAACTAGTATCGATCCTCCGGTCCTCTAGTGCGGACTTTAATCAGGCTTTTTGCTCAGAAACCTTTGCTTTCCTTGCATAGCTCTTAACTATGATAGAAAACTAAAGTACCTAACCACAAACCCTCATCAATATTCGCCGTCAAGAATCGAGTGATAAATCATTTTTCGGAACAATGTAAACACCACAAAGTTCCGTACTCGGATATTAGATCAAAATTTATGTGACGAAATGATCTACATATACCATATGCATTTATTAACCCTCAAAACTTTCATAAAAACTTTTTCTTAAGTTCAGACATTTTATAAAGGTGCTTCTTTATAATTATTTATTTTAAAATATTTTTATTAAAGGAAAATATTCTAAAGAAACCATTTTTCACTCAAAAGATAATTTATCTTTATAAAAAAGTTTCCCACAATCTTTTAACCCAGTATATTTCCGTTAACACTAATATGATTTATTAATCATTTCGTAATACTATTACTTAAGTTTATTACATCTTATAACTTATGTAAATCAATCACTTTTAAAGACTTAAGTCCAAATTCTTAATTAATGCTGGAATTCATTAATAAAACATTTTCCAGTTTATAATTACCTTTTTAATGAGTCATTATTTTACTTAATAGTTCATGACTTAAATCTATATTTGTATGATATACCTTTACATCCTAAGAGTATATAAAAATCTCAAAATTCAAATTGATTTTACTTAAATCCGTCTGTCTAACAAATTCAATCTTTGTTTTAATTTACTATTATCTCAAATTCATAAGTTATAAAACGTATTTCTTATTTAATTCCAGCTTTGGAAAATAAATTTTAAAAACCATCCGTATTTAAGTACTCATACTCTTAAATCTTTTTCTTCTTCTTTATAAATTAGATTTATAAATTATCCTTATCTTATTTCATTTACTCAAAGTATTTCAATCTTTTACCAAAGTCCTCATAAATTTCTTAGCTCTGAGTTAGGTATGATTCGGAAATTTTCGACTGTCCAAAATCGTCGAGAATCTCGCTTTATCTTATCAATTAGCGATCCCAATTTATCTTTGGTTTAAACACTTTTATAAATATTACTAATCAATGATTCAAATTATTTCTTAAACTTAAGAAAATTATATAGATCGAGTAACTCCAAAATAATCCAAGGAACTAGGTACTACCAATAGTATCATATATCCTCTTAACAAAAAGAGTAATACTTAAGGGAAGTGTTTACCATCCAAACACATCTCTTGCCCTTTTTTAGTTTATTTTCGAGCCAAACGAATTAGTTATCAAAAATATCTCTTTTTATTTTAAATAATACCATTTTCAAAATCCTTTAGAGATTACTTTTGTTTATAAAACCTATTTTATAAATTCTTTTTATAAATTCATCTTATATTAGTTAACTTCATTTAAATTACCACAATTCTTTTACTCGAATTTAAATTCTCATTCTTTTATGTTTATCTTTTTTTACACAATCATTTTTTTTACTATTTAAATACATTTTTATCTTATACGTTCATTTCTTAAAAAAATCTTATTATCAAACATCTTATAGTCAAATCGTGAAACTTAATTCACAAGGTATTCGTACTTAAACTTTTAAATCAAACATTTGATAAATTTATGATAGTAACTTAACATTATCATTTCTTAATTTATTATTTTGGAATAAGTATTAAAGATCTTAATTACCTTTTCAGATTACTTACTTATTGACTATCTTTATGAAACATCTTAAAGTCAAACTGTGAAATTCTAATCACAAGATGTTCATATTTAAATTTCACTAATCCTGATTTCTAACTATACAACTTTTCAAAATATATACTTTATATTAAAAATATAATCCTAGGTAAAATTATTTCATTAACCAATTTTTTTCAAAATCAGTGTGTCGATATGCCTTGTTTAGATGTTTAGGAACCCTCATCGATAACGGTGATCAGGCGCATCGATCAAAATCCATAAATCACTCAACAAATAAATCAACACAAAACAATTTATTCGTCACTAACAAATACGCACTCATATATAATACACTCAAACTCATTCTAGGGTGTTCTAACCCTATCTCTAATGAGTTGCTCATCCTAGGGTATTACTAACCCTATCTTTGATGAGTCTTTGCCCAACCAAAGCCAAGGTTCTCGCTTAACCTTCAGCTCTAATACCAAATGTAATGGCCCGTTTTTCCGTACCCTTTGAATCGATAATAAACCACACATGTCCAACTCAAATTGCACGAATAAGCGGATCATTAAGGGTAGAAAGAAAATAAAGACAGAACAGAATCTCACATGAATGGAATAACATATATTATTTCAATAATAATCTTTACAGCGGAAAATTTTAAATACAATATCAGAGTCTAACCTAGATTCAGCTTGGACAGTTATAACACCAGCCCTTACAAATGCTGACAAACAACAAAACAAATACAATAGATGAAGCGGATAATAGAATACGTCCAAACGATGATGAAGATCTCCAGCTCTCCTCTGGAAACTCCAACCGTCTTCAACTCAACCCGAAACTACTCGGATCTGACCCGAGTATTAAAAATACACGGATCAGGCTTGATAAACCAGCGTGAGATACTCGAAATTTAAAATGACTAAATTATCAAAACCTTTGAAAAGAAGGGTATCTCATAAGACCACGCCCACACCTAAACACAGACGGGTTTTTACCTTATGATAACTAAAACACTTTTATACCAAAATTTACTTGATATTATTTTTAATGACATTCTTTTGAAAACACTTTTCAAATAAACTTATTCAAATAAGGTATCAATATCTGGACTAATTCTAAGGTAATATATCCGAACTAGGTCAACGGAATATACCGAACGGAATATATGATACCAGAAGGGGTAGCTGAAATGTTTGCAAGTCGTTACAGCTATTTTGGGAATACAATCAAAACTGTAAATCTCGTATTGGGATTGGATTCCCAACATGATAGGGAACTAGTGACCTTTTCTCCGATCCACGCATAACAAACATAGTTCCCACGGTGCCTTAATCGCTTTTCTCAAACTAGTCACTTGGAACTATACTTGCTACACTACAACTGATAACCGATAGTTCCCTGCTTTTCTCAAGCTAACCACTTTATAAAAAGTGGGCAATAAATGCCTTGAGGGACGTATCCCCCAAAGGGCCAAACGTATTTGACACCACCATACACACTCACTTATTCGGAATTTGCGTCTGTTAGACCACATAGTATCCCATCATAACCGGGGTGTGAGGCTCGCGAGGCTATGCTCAATTTCTTCAAAGCCACACTTTTCATACAAAACCACGCTTTGATCATAACAGGTTCCACTTTGAATGCCACACTGCCATTCCTTTGATCACTATTTGACTCGCCCAAGCATACAACCTCTGAGCTCGTATGTCTCAGAGAAGGGTGTTAAGCTAAGAGAAGTTGCCTTCTCCGCCACCAAGCAGATGTACATTTGTAAAAGTCAAACGTTGTATAACAGAGCACAACTGCCACTTTAAATATGGTAAATTTCACCTCCAGGGACTAATGGCAAGTTTCACCTCCAGGGACTAATGGCAAGTAATCCTACATCATGAATATCTTTGTCTTCAATATGTTTTATTTCGAAAATTAGCTTGAAGGGTTTTTCAGATAGGAATCACCCAAATCTGATCCCGGTTCCTTTGTCCTAATCATCGATAAAAAGATGTTAAGTGGTTAATTAACATTCTAATAATTTATTTCCTTTCTTTATCTTGGAAAACTTAAACATGATCTTTTAGAGCATCCGAACTTTCCTTTCGATCTATTCCACCCCTCGCCGAACAAGAGAAAACATAGGCCAAGTAAGTTCAGGGCACTGGTTGCTCCATCCCTAACCTTAGTTAAACACCTTGTTTTATCTTCTCAGATCTCACAAGCGGGACAAGTGTACTAGTCGTTTCCGCATACTCTGTTATTAATCTTCATTTTATAAATGATTTATTAAACTTTCAAATCATCTTCTAAAACACTTAATTATTCTTTGAAAATCATTCACAAAAGATTTAGGAAAGAATTGTTAAGTTTAAAACTACATTTCAAAAGGTTATAGAATTCGCAGCATAAAAGTGCTGCGGAAAGTGCTATATAAGCTTTTTCGATTTAAACAACTTTTTATTATTTTAAAATTCATATTTTCCATTCCAAATCTCTTTTAAACCATTTTAATAGATTTATCAAATTTATTTCATATTTTTAATCATTTAAAAATATCATTTATAAAGAAAATCCCTTTTTGGATTCCGAACTGCAAAACCGCGATGTTTTTAGAAAATTGTTTTGGACATATTTCAAAATCTACTAGATGAAATCTTGATTTTCTTTCTTCGTTGGAAAACTATTATCATTGTGAACCAAAGAATTTTTATTTTGAAGAAATCCGACTTATAAATCATTCTCTACGCTAATTTGAAGTTACATGTCGAAATTTACGAACTACTGCTACGCGACAAGCTCTATTTTGACCAATTTTGTGAATTTCTTTGGAACTTGTCCGAAACACTTCAAATTTGTTTTAAACCACATTTAAATTATTTTAACTCATTTAAAATCAATAAGAGGCTAAATAATTTTCATACACACATTTATATGGATTCAATTTCCATTTAGTTAACTATACTTACTAACCATTTCTTTTATCAATTATCAAACCAAGTTATCTTCCATATAATCAACCATAATATCAACCAAGTTATCAAACATTTAATCATCCAACATATTTAAACTTTTAAATCATTATACTTGAAATAATTTATGGATTTATTAGTAAATATGAGTACTCACCTTTAACCAAACCGATTAACTTCCTACCAACATTCTTACTAACAACACTTCACTTAAACTTCAACTAATTAACTTCTACTCCATTTCCTTTTGCTTTATGCTATCGACCTCTTCTTCCAAACTCCCGAAAATCAGGCAAAGCTTCCGTAGCACCTTGAATTTTCTCCAAGCTCCTTGGAATGAAATCGGCGGCACTTCCTTCTCTTTTTCTTGCTCCGGAGCTTCACGACTTGCTTTCCTTCTTCCATAAGTTCGGCCTCCTCCTATTCTTCCTCTTTCTCCATCGTTTCTTCACTTCTTAGATGTTAAACCATGTTTTAATAGTATTCTAAGGTCTTTGGCAAAGTTTGGTGGTGTTTGGAGTTGATTTGATATGGTTTTGAAAAAGTTAGTAAGGAAATGGAAGAAGAAGAAGAAGCCATTAAAGAGTGCTTCAAGGAGGAAGAAGAATAAGGTAGAAATGTGTAAAAGAAGGTGGAAGGATGGTGGTTTATTTATAGTTGAAGTTTGCTACACAATTACCTTATTACCCTTAACCAAAAAGACCAAAATACCCTCCATATCAAATCAATTTTTGTCTCCTTTAAGTACACTAAAATACTCTTTCCAGTGCATGACTAAACATATATTAAATGTAGATTTGATATAAAAAGGAAGTGTATAAATGTGATGTGAAGTTTATGTAATAATTATGTTTAAAGTAAACATGGATGAGACATTCCTTAATGGTGATTAGATGTTTAAGCAAATAAAATTTTAAGTTTAAATCTTTTATTATTAAAATCAAATCTTACTTAATTACACATCAAATCAAAGGATTTCTAACTTTATTTTACAAAAGTAAACCATTTTTGTCTTTTGTGCTTACTTTTCCTTAATTGTTTTCTAGAAGTTTCCAACCTTGTTTAGTAAAAGTAAACTTGATTAGAGAATTAATTAATACTTATACTATTTGAATATATATTCCTATATAAGAAAATAAAGGTGTGACGACGTTGCGACAACTTTTAATCGACAAAACGTTGTTTTTCAACAAAATGTTTTACGATCACATTTTGACGTTTTAGTTAAAATATTTATTTATGTAAACCAAATTTAAAAATAAATTTTTATAATGCTATTTAAAAATATAAACACTCATAAATTAATTAAAATAATTTATTTAACCATTGAAACTTACTTCTCTAAAATCAGCATTTTGTCACTTTTGTCGTTATAGGCAAATGTTACTATTTTTGTGTATATTTCTCTTTCCATATCCTATCTGATATTATTTGAATCATATAACTTACTTATTTTACATTTAAAATCACTTTAAATAGTATATTTTAAAGTGGTCAAATTCTGGGTTGTTACATATAACTTGAATTTGAATTCCTAAGAAAAGCTAGGGCTTAGAAATTTTAATTTCCTTTCTTTTCCACCATTTTTCCTTTTGCTTGAGAGTGTTAGGAAATTAGAAATGGAATGAATGAAGAGGAGTGGAGTTAGGGTATTTGGTAGAGGAGTTTGGGTTATCTTGTTGGGTTGGTGGGCTAGAACCAAACCCAAAGCCCAAATGAAAATACCAAAATCCTAATCAACTCCAAACATATCGATGTTTATACTTAAACAAGTTGTAAACATCGTTTTAAAATCAATGGAAGTGGTCTCGAGTCCGGATTCGAATGTATACAAAAAGTCACATTTCGGACTTTAATTCAACTAACGAGGCTATATTTAAATAAAACATTTAAATATATAATCGTAAATTATGCGGGTTGTTACAGACTCCCCTCCTTAAAGAAATTGCGTCCTCGCAATACATAAGAAGAAAATAAAGAGTAACAACCACTCTAAGGCATAACAACACAAAAGAAAAATTTTAAGTGAGAAGTTCACCTTAAGGAGCACGAGAGAGAAAGTTCAGATGTGTTCGCTCGATGAATTCTCTGGATTCCCAAGAGCAATCTTTAGGATTTGAGGACCATTGAACTTTCACAAGCGGAACATCTTTATTTCGAAGGCGTTTAACCTTCGTAGTAATGATACGAATAGGATGTTGCTCATATGTCAAATTAGGTGAAACCTTTATTTCTTCAATAGCACTTGGCTTAAGCATAGAGTCGGAATCTCTAAGGCATTTCCATAGTTGAGAAACGTGGAATACGTCATGAATAGTAGAAAATTGAGCCGGTAATAAAAGGTGATAAGCCACGGAACCAATGCGTTCGGTGATGGGAAATGGGCCAATATATCAAGGTGCTAACTTTCCCGATCAACTGAAATGCACAACACCCTTCATAGGTGAAACACGAATGAACACCAAATCTCCCACAAAAAATTCTAAATTCCTCCTTCGGTTATCATCATAGGATTTTTGTCTACTTTGAGCTTCTTTCATCCTATGACGAATAAGGTCAATATTTTCTATGGAATCATGAATAAAATCTGGACCTAAAACCAACCTCTCACCGGCTTCAAGCCAACACGAAGGAGATCGGCATGGCCTTCCGTAGAGTGCCTCGAAAGGTGCCATACCAATACTAGATTGGAAGCTATTATTATAAGAAAACTCAACAAGAGAAATACGATCTTCCCAACTTCCACCAAAATCAAGAACACATGCACGAGGAGATCTTCAAGAGTTTGATTCACATGCTCTGTTTGTCCATCGGATTGAGGATGATAAGCGGTGCTAAAATTAAGCTTTGTTCCCAAAGCTTTTTGAAGACCCTTCCAAAATCCACTAGTAAATAATGACTCAAGATCGCTAACAATAGAAGTAGGAACTCCATGCAATTTAACAATTTCTTTAACATAGAGTTTGGCCAAAAGAGGTACAGCTCGGTTGGACCGAACGGGAAGAAAATGGGTGGATTTTGTAAGTCTATCTACTATCACCCATAGACTGTCATGACCCGAACGAGAATGGGGAAGACCATCAATAAAGTCCATGGAAACTTGATTCCACTTCCAAACGGGAATGTCTAAAGGTTACAACAACCCACCGGGCCTTTGATGCTCGGCCTTAACGAGTTGGCAAGTCATGCAACGCTTAATGAAGTTAGCAATATCAGATTTCATTCCATCCCAATAATAAAGTTGCTTCATGTCCGCATACATTTTACTACTACTGGGATGAATGGTAAATTTAGAATGATGAGAATCTTCTAAAATGTCTTTACGAAGATCACTAATATTTGGCACAATAAGTCTACCAAATTTTCGAATGCCTCCACGAGCATCGATTTCAAAGTCTTTCAAACCATCAATATTATTTTTGTCCCTACAACTTTGGCTAAGATGAGCCAATTTGGGATCAAGCTTTTGAGCTTCAAGAATGCAGTCTAAAAGAGATGGATGAGCCTCAAGGCTACATAAAACAAGAGATGAACATGAATCGAATTCACGATCTCGAATCTCACAAGTGGACAAAGTCTCGAGATCATTCCATTCATATATCATCATGGAAATAACCGCTTGTTGCTTACGACTAAGGGCATCGGCAACACGATTTCCCTTTCCGGAAGTATAAAGAATATCAAGATCATAAGATTCAAGGAATTCGAGCCAACGTTCTTGACGTAAATTAAGCTCCTTTTGAGAGAACAAATACTTCAAAGATTTATGATCGGTGTAGAGAACAAATTTCTCTCCCAAAAGATAATGACACCAAATTCTAAAGGGGAAAACAATGGCCGGGAGCTCTAAATCATGAGTGGCATATCTAGTCTCGGCAGGCTTTAATTGCCTAAAAGCATAAGCGATAACACGTTCCCTTTGCATGAGAACGGCTCCCAAACCAACACGACTAACATCGGTATAAACAATCAAGTCTTGGTTCCCTTTGGGAATCACAAGAATAGGAGCATCGAAATGGAGTTCTTTTAATTTCTAAAAAGAAGCTTCATATTTTTCTGACCAAATGTACCTAACTCCCTTCTTTGTCAAACTAGTAAGAGGCACGAAAATTTTAGAAAAGTCTTTTATGAACCGACGGTAATAGCCCGCCAATCCAAGAAAGCTACAGATTTCCGTCACACTCTCCGGTCTCTCCCAATTTTGAATTGCTTCAATTTTTGAAGGATCCACAAAAATTCCGAATTTAGAAATAATATGTCCTAAAAATTTCACACGGGATTGCCAAAAGTGGCACTTAGAAAATTTTGCTTTCAATTGATTGCTCCTAAGAGTTTCCAACATAATCTGAAGATGTTTTTCATGCTCTTCCTCGGTTTTAGAATAAACAAGAATATCATCTATAAAGATGAGAACAAATCGGTCGAGGAAGTCTTTGAAAGTTCGGTTCATAAGGTCAACGAAATAACCTGGAGCATTTGTTAAACCAAATGGCATAACAAGCCATTCATAAGATCCATAACGAGTACGGAACGATGTCAAAGGAATGCTATCCTCTACAATACAAAGCTGATGAAAACTGGTTGCTAAGTATAACTGTGAAAAGACTCTAGCATCGCTAAGTTGATCGAATAGATCATCAATCCGAGCTAAAGGATATTTATTCTTGATGGTGAGATCATTAAGATCGCGGTAGTCAACGCAAAACCTAAGTGTACCATCAGATTTCTTCACAAAGATAACTGAAGCGCCCCAAGGAGAGGAACTAGATCGAATCAACTGTTTTGCTTCCAATTCAGATAATTTTTTATGCATCTCCTCATTTTCCTTATTGGACATATGAGAAGTAGGACGAGTAATAGGTAGAGCTCCAGGGATTAGATTAATTCTGAACTCAATTGCTCGTTTAGGTGGTAATCCTAAAACGGGCTCAAATATATCGGTAAATTCACAAACAACGTGAATGAGGGAAATGACATCTTCCTTATCATCATTATCGTCATCATGTGGATTTAGAGAATATAAGGATGCCACCGAATTGGAATCTGAATCTTTAAGAACAATAGAAATCTGCTTAACAGATTGGGGATGTCAAAGATGGATAGTCCTCTTGGGACATAGGATGTGGGCTTTATAACGATTAAGCCTATCCATTCCCAAAATCCTTCCGAAACATAAGTAACGCATAACATGACAATCGGCACGAAAAGCATAATCACATAGAATAATTTCAACATCCTTACAAAATAAACTGAGTGTTGTGGATCCACCAACCGGATTCGCAATTCTTAATGAAGTCATCAAGCCCATAACATTTAAAGACAAAGTATCAACAAGTTCTTTTGATATAAAAGAGTGAGATGCACCCGTATCAAAAAGAACTCGAATAGGATGATCACGAAATATAATAATGCCATCAAGGACAGGATGAGAAATACCTTGACTGAGAGAAGTGTTACTAAAGGCTTGCACAACATTCAGCTTTCCCTCTTTCCTACTTTGAAGTATGGGACATGAAGATATAAGATGACCCGAACTTTTGCAATAGCGATAATAAATGGGTTTCGGACACCTATTTGCATAATGGTCCTTAGAACCACAATTGTAGCATTGTCCACGACTAGAGGTAGGAGTCCTTGCTACTGAAGTTGCTTGCTTCCCTTTTTTATTGGGATTAGGGTTTTTGAACTTAATAAAGGGATGCCTCTTCTTGTTTTTGTTGAAGTTCTTCTTGGCACCCACAACTTCAACATCACTCTCTTTATCGGCCTCTTCAAGTCGAAGAGCGATATCTACAAGCTGATCGAAAGGCACTTCTAGTTTCAGAAGTAAAGGCTTTTTGAGGTTCTTATTCAACCCATAGATAAACCTCTGATTTTTCTTCAATAGGGTATTAATATACTCGACCCCATATTTAGAGAGGGATTCAAAGGATGCGACATAATCTGTCACAGAAGATTCACCTTGGATAAGGTCAATAAAGTGTCGGGCTAAAGTTACTTTTTAAGCTTTCGGCACAAACTACAACTCGAACCTTTCCCGGAATTGTTCCCAAGTAAGATCCGGTTCAACAATTTCCAAAATCAAAAGCTCATACCAATCTTATGCACTCTCCTGGAGCATGCTAGAAGCCACTTGGACTCGATGTAGATCCACAGGATTCATGCGAGAAAAGATGCGGTCGCATGTTCTAAGCCAAGCTTGGACTTCTATAACACTTTCGGAACCCTTGAATGGCCTTCCACCCAAATTGGTATAATCATTGCATAAGCGTGCAAATTCGGATTTAGAATGAGTAGGATCAGAAATGGGATCGGCAACTTGGGCATTCTTTACAAGATCCAAAAGCTGTTGGGCAGACATGAATACGCCATCCTGAGGAGTAGCACTGGATTGACCGGCGCTGGGACGACCAAGTCTAATCATTTCTCTTCTTTAAGAAAGAAAGAAAGAAAGAAAGAAGAGGAAAAAGGTTATTCTCAGAATGAATATCAAACAAACTTGATTGATAAAACAAGGCATCATAAAAGAAAATAGGATAGAACGGGTCCTAAGACTCGAATTAAATCCTAAAGCACGATTCCTAAGAGAAACTTATGATAATGATCCTTGCTAGATTATTCTACATTGTTCTGAAGTTTGGCTCTGATACCAAGCTGTGACGCCCCACCTCTATACTCACACTAACCAAGGACACTACTGGGTAATGCCATCAATTAGTATGAAGAATAAGGCTGTTGAGGAGTGACCATATGTGTAATTGATTTATGCGAGTACAGATATGTCAGATAGTATGTCATGCATTTCATTTCAAGATGAAATCTGACATATCAAATACAAACTCAAAGCTATTACACAGTGGCTATGTGGCCTTCGAAAACAAATATAAAATAAGCATAACATAAATCAGTCACAGATATTCATATCACTAAGGCGGAAACAGATATGAATATAACACATAGAAGTGTACATCAAAGTAGTGGTCATACAAGATCCACTACATCACAAAAGAATAGGTACAAGTGCTAGACAAAAGAATATGTATACATCAAGGAGTCTCTATCTTGAATGTATAAAAACAAAAACTACTAAGCTAAAGTAGTTAGCCAAAAGTCTGAAGCTAGTCCCTGCTATGAAGTCAAGTGGAAGCACCTGAAACACCTCGGTTAGACCCAAGAATTATTTAAGAAGAAAAATAATAAACGGACCAGTCTAGCTATAACTATCATACAAAATGAGATAGGATAAGAGATATGACAAAAATATATGATAACAATAATGTCATACCGTGACAAGTATATATTTGATAACAATGAAAATCATACAATATCTCAAATCTCCTCAAATATCCAAAAAGAATATCATATTCTTTAGCTTATTCACCAAATCTCAAATATTGACAAAACATATCAATTCAAATCACAAAAATTAGTGAAACACAAATTCTAGAAATTAATAATTAGGAATCCAGAAAACACAAAGGGGGAGGCCTATCACAAACAGGAGCATGAAAACTCACCAACATGTGTATCACAAACGAGATGTTATCCCATGGGTCGCTAACCCATAGAGCCGGTGCCACGACGTAGTACAGCGATACGCCCGAGGAACCTGAAACTCAAATAAGCCGGAACAACGACGTAGTATAGCGATACGCCCGATGAACCTGAAACTCAAATAAGCCGAAACAATGATGTAGTACAGCGATACGCCCGATGAACCTGAAACTCAAATAAGCCAGAACAACGACGTAGTACAACGATACGCCCGATGAACCGAACTCAATAAAACGTTTAAAAGACCATGGGTCGTTAGCCCATAAAAATGAGATGAAGCTCTACAGAACGGGGTACAGTCCCCCCGCGGACAAAGAGACCTCGCATATTGCTAGTCTAAACCTTAAAATGATCATCATAGATCATTAAGTGTAAATTACATCAAGCTAGTAAATAAATGAGTTTAGCTTCATGTTCCATAACAACCGGCTTAACTTAAATATTCACGAAGAAATTGTAGATTTCCACTCGAAAATTGTCACAAGATTTCAATCGAACAAGTCTAAGAATTAATCGACGAAGTAAACGCAAGCGTTTCACACCACTTGTTTTGCTAAGTCGTTTAATAGGATTTCTCATACGAATGAGGTAAAGGTTTGTATATACTAATAGATTGGAAAACGGTTTTAAAAACAAGCTTTGTATTAAAAGTAACGTTGAAATCATTTTTGTGAAAGAGTTTGAATATTTACTACTAGTATAAAGACATTTGTATTTTAAAGTGACAAATCACAGAAATGATTGTAAAAACAATCTATCACCAAAATCCACATTCGACGACGTGAATTAAAACCATAAAAATCGATACCAAATCCATCAAATGGATATTCCCAAAAATCCAGAAAAGAAGTCATCAAAGTCGATAATAAATGACAACAACTAATCAGATAAAAAAAATCGATAAAAATTGGAAATCCACTCAAAAATAGGCAAATAGGCAAAATTTCATTGGACCAGACATCTGGTTGGTTTGGCCAGACGTCTGACGCGAGTTGTGGAAAATTTTATCCTTTTTCTCCTTTTTATTTTTATTTTCTGAAGCCTACCAGACGTTTGGTTGGGTTTTACCAGACGTCTGGTCCTGGGCTCTGGAATTTTCTTTTTATCTTTCGTTTTAAAACTTTTCCAGAAGCCCTTACCAGACATCTGAATTTTTCAACCAGACGTTTGGTTGTTTGGGCCTGGGCAGAATTTGCCTAGGCCAATGATGGCCAAATCAATTCGGAGGCGATCGAACGAGCGATGGATGCTAGGGATTTATGCCAAGCGACAACCCAGCCCTATAGGCTCCTCGATACACCCTAAATAACATGTCCAAACATCCAAGATAGGATCTTTAATGATTTTGACTTTAAAATACCAAAATTGGAAAATTCACCAAACTAATTCAAATCAAAAGCGAATGAACATGAAATAGATGTTAGGAATACATACCTAACAACAATGAAAGCTATAGACATAGATGTGAGTTCAAGAACTCAACTTTAAACTCAAAACAAGGAATGAGAAGCTCCAAAACAAGGAAAGATCAATTCCTCTTTAACTACACCTCAAAGATCTTCAATCTATTATTACATGCAATGATTTCCTAAGTTAGGTTATAGGAAATTCTAAAAATTGAAGAGAGATTGAGATGGAGAAGATGAAGAGAATGCTTACCTAAGCTTCTCTTTGATTTATAACTTGAATTTGAATTCCTAAGAAAAGCTAGGGCTTAGGAATTTTGATTTCCTTTCTTTTCCCCCATTTTTCCTTTTGCTTGAGAGTGTTAGGAAATTAGAAATGGAATGAATGAAGAGGAGTGGAGTTTGGGTATTTGGTAGAGAAGTTTGGGTTATCTTGTTAGGTTGGTGAGCTAGAACCAAACCCAAAGCCCAAATGAAAATACCAAAATCCTAATCAACTCCAAACATATCGATGTTTATAATTAAACAAGTTGTAAACATCATTTTAAAATCAATGGAAGTGGTCTCGAGTCCAGATTTGAATGTATACAAAAAGTCACATTTCGAACTTTAATTCAACTAACGAGGCTATATTTAAATAAAACATTTAAATATATAATCGTAAAATATGCGGGTTGTTACAAAATATTTATTGGGCCTTTTCCAATTTTAGAAAGAATAGGAGACTTGGTTATCATGCGGAGATATCAGATAAATTGGTAGAAGTCCGTGATGTTTTTTACATTTCACCCTTGAGGAAATGTCTTCATAGCATTGTCATTGTGATAAAGCCTTATTAATTGGGGGAAATTGAGATGAAACAAATAGCATCCCGTGCCACCGCACACAATGTGGAGCACGGAACTAGAAAGCTACGCAACAAAGGAATTAGGCTGGTTTGAGTACAATGGAGGGAAAATCCAACGGAAAGCATGAGGGCTTCTCATCCTAAGCTTCTAACTGGCAAACTTTTCTCTCCAAAATTAGGCTTTGGTTGCATCGTGGTTGCTAGATTGGATGAAAGGATACGGGTGCTATGCTATTATTCTCACTTTTGCACTCATATAGAACACTTTTTGCATGTTAGGATATTTGTACAAGCCTATATGTCATGAAACTTGCATTCACACTAGAATAGAACTTGCCTTCCGTCGACATACATAATCATGTTGCCATTTCTGGTTGAGTATATGGTTATGCAGATAATAGGGTTGTATAACATGATGCTTAGTGCGCGTTACGTTGTCCGTCCCTTAAGAGATTTCTGGGACGAAATCCTTTTTAAGGGGAGAGAATGCAACAACAACAACAACTAAGCCATTATTCCCTAACAAGTTAGGGTCGGCTAGAGATGGAACCCAAAACTAAATAGAGGAGAGAATGTAACACCCGGTAAAAATTAATAAGATATTAACTAATAAGAAAAGAATTAATTAATGAACTAATAATAAGGCTAAAAATTGAAATTTTAAAAAAGTCAAAATTTGATTATGGAAGTTGTGCTATTGCGTTCGTGGTGATTTTCTGGATAATTTTCATATATAATGTATTGAAAACGGAGCCCAAATGAAAATTTTATTGGTGTTTGAAGTTTTCGAGTTTAATATAATTTAAATGGAATTCAAATTCAAATAAATAATTAATTCTTAAATTTTAAATTCAAAAATTAATAGTAATTATACATTAGGGTTAAGTAAACATTAAAATTACGTTACTGTTAAAAGTTGATTAAGCAATGAAATTAATTCACAACGGAAAATAATTGAATGGTTCCAAAAATAGATGAACCGCTCGACCACTCCATAGGACCGGTCGACCACTAGCGGTTGACAACCTAGGATAGACCGGTCGATTGATAAAAGTTGGTGGCGACTAGGGTTTTCACATTTTGAACATCCGGATTTTATTATTTTAAACCGACTTAAATCTGACGGTTCTGGTGCTTTCTAATCACTATAAATAAGAGTTTAGCCCTCTCACTTTCATTCATAAATTATTTTGGGAACCAAGCGAAGCTCTGCCAGTTTTTGCCTTCTTTAAGATTTAGATATTCCCTGGGGTTTCAGGTAAGAAATTTTAGGTTTTAACATTCAATTTTTAATTCTATTCTCCTCCATTCCCTGAAATTCTGAATCTTATCTATATACAACCCACCTGTTGTATATTTCTAAAGGAAGAGATCTGGAAAGAGATTTAAGTGGATGTAAACAAATCCAAGAGAAAGTGCTAAGGACTTTTTTGTAAGTGGAAATCTTAGTCTTTCTTATTTAGTAATTGTATAGTGTAACTTGGATTTAATATACGCCTTTGGGGAATTTTGATTTACGAAAATGTCACATTAAGACCCCCAAAATTCCCCAAATAAGAAATGTCAAATCTTATGTTACACTCTTAAATATTTTATACTAAAATAATGGAATTTGTGTAGATGTTGCGTTTTTAATGTTTTACATTCTATTTCATTTCTTACATTTTCTTTGGATCTAATTAAGTGTTTGAAAAGAATAAATTAGAAAATTGTGTGTAAGGTATGGATTATTTGGTTCGTAGTTTGCACCACCTATTTCTGCAATTTTAATAGAAATTCCCTTTTTCAATTTTATACAAAGAAGTTGAATATAGTATAAAAGTATCTGAATTATCAGTTTTTATTTATGATAATTCTGTTATTTTAGCATAAAAGAAATTGGGTATGGATTCTATTTTATACAAGTCTGTTGATTAAATTGTGGATATTGGACATATGGTATATTTGTCGATATGGTATTTTTTTTTTGAGAAAATGTGTGATCTTCTAATAAAAGAGGAGAGCACACATGAAACTATATATATAACACATAATATGGTGCTGCCAACATGCCTGGAAGGTGACATATCTATGTACTGATAACAGAGTAAAAACAGGTACCTCTAAAATGAGCTCCGGCAAAGCCACCACCTATTACACCCCAATACCGAGCTCCGGCATGGCCACCGCCCGATAATGAGGTGTTAGAAGTACCTGGAAAACTGATCCATCTAAAAGAAGACTCTATGAAGCTGCCTCTGAAGAAAAAGGCTAATCTAGAGAAGAAACTGATCCATAAAATAGAACTCCACTCTAAAGGCACCATAAAGCTGAAGGTAACGCCTGATGCAATCAATACTCTTGGAAAAAGCTATCCTGTACACCTGCACGAAACCGCAAGCTATCCTGCAAACCTGAAAAGAGACACTGGCAACCTATCTATTCCAGACCTGAAACAAAACTAGGAAACAAATTAGTAAAAGTCACATATATGTATATAAATAGAATTTATATACATATATGCTTGAACAAAATCTAATAAGATAATCTAGAACTAAAACTAACAATTCTAAAAAGAAAGGGTAATATGATCCATAAAAAAATAAACTATAAATATCTTTATAGACCTACAATAGGAAGCAGATTATTATACACCGAATTATCATCATTTAAGTTAGAAAAGGTATTAATATAAATATTATTAATGTCAAAATTATTATTGTTATGTTTGAAAATATTAATATTATTACTAACCTTATTAAGATATTCCTTAAAAAGATTATTTTTGGCTAATTTATATTTAGGATTAGAGATCAAATTTAAGCAAAAAGATGAAATTAAAAATATGAATTTATTAATATGATTATTGTTATTATTAAAAATTCTTTGATTTCTTTCAAACCAAATGTACCAACTAGATATGGTGAATAAAGTATCAAGCAAGTATCTTAATAATGCATTGAACTTATATAAAATTGAAGTTTTGACAGTGCAATCTTCACACGCCTAGAAATATTTAGTGCGCGCGCACAACACACACACACATGCATACATAGCGTATTAATTACGTAGTTAATAGTGTATTAACTATCATTAAATCCCACCTTAGGAAAGAAGTTAATTTGTAAAGGCAAAATAAGAATTTTCTTATAAAGCCTTGATATGGAATGTGGTGAGATATGGGATAATATATTAAGAGTGTGCTATAGACTAAGACTAAGTTATAGGGATGCAAGGTTAGTCAAAAGTACACAAAAGTCTGTACAGCTAATCTTGCTACCAGCAATATGACTTTAAGGATGATGTAAGACTTCATCTATAATAAGTACTCATGAAAGACACGAGGTTAGTCGTAAATTCTGTAGGGTAAACCTTCCCAGTTAATCTGGCTACTAGTACCCATGAATAGTCGGACTAATGTGAGACATCATTGTGGGGGCACAAATCATAATACGAAGGACCTGCTTCCGGGATCGAACGTATTAAGTGACTATGTGAGGGCCTACCTCTTCCCTATGGAAAGTATTAAATGTTCATGGTTGGGCACGATAGGGGATATCTCGAGGAGGGTCCGCTTTAGATTTGAAGTAGTAAGTGGCCTGAAGAGATTCCATGCAATGCCAGCTAGATATTACCGGAAAGGAGTCTGCCTTGGGATGGGTATTAGATGACGAGAACCTACCTTGAATGAGGTGTTAAATGGTCGGAGTCTGCCTAATTCCCATTAAAAAGGTATTAAGTGGCTTGGGTACTATCTCGTACATTATTAAGATATTATTGATGATGGATATGGGTTATGTAATTGGACTGGGAAAGCCTTAGAGCTTATAGTTGGAAAACTTATAATATGGTTAGATACGTGATACTTATTTTTATTTAAGTTATATTGCCCAAGTACTATTATAGAAAGGCTCGAAAAATTATTCACCAAACATTGTTGTTCTAATTTCCTCTTCATTACAACATAGGTTAAGGATGTTGATCTAGATTTTTGTAGGTGGTGGCGGAGATGCAGACTTATAGCAGTTACTATTTATCTACTTGTGTTATTTCATTTATTTCTAATGTACCCGTTGAATGATGTTGTAGTTTTGGAATATTATACTACATATAGGTTATGATTGTTTATGGTACTGTGTTATGTTTTTATGACATTTGAATTTAAATAAAATGGGCAATGCTCTGATATTATATTTTATCCTTTTGCTGTAAGTTTCTAAATTTGTAGATAAATAGCTCTATGTATTGTTCTTTATACCAACCAATAGCCAGCTTTGGAATTGATCTAAGTTTCGACATGCATTTTCTGGGTCAGAATTTAGGCCTTTTTTCGAGGCGGACTGTTACACGACGATGGTGTTTGCTTTGAATATTTGGGGTAACCAGAAAGGTTTGAGCTATTCATAGACCATAAATCCTGAAAGTACCTTTTCTTCCAGAAGGATCTCAACCTCCGTCAACGGTAATGGTTAGAACTTTTGGCCTCCCACGACTATGGTATTTCCTATACGCCTGGTAAGAGAAACGTGGTCGTCGACGCATTGAGTCAAAGACGTGCATGTTTGGAAGCGATGTTCATGGAGTGGAAGCTGTTGGAGTATATTGCTGGTTATAACTTCAGACCTCATTGCAAGTTAGAGGCAGAGATGTTAGCAAGTTTGACGATCAAATCTAGTTTGGTTGATTAGATTGATACTAGTCAGTGGCGAGATGCTAGACTAGTAGAGATCATGGCAAAAATAGGAGTAGAGTTTGAAGATATGAAGCAGTATAGACTTGACCGAGAAGATTGGCTTCGTAAAGATGGGAGATTGTTTGTCTCCGATGTTAATGGATTGCGAGATGAGGTGCTACAAGATGACACCATTCTAGGTTAACTATACATCCTGATGGTAATAAAATGTACCATGATATGAAACATACTTATTATTGGGAGGGGATGAATAAGGATGTCGGGATATTCATCTCGAAGTGTATGAACTGCCAATTGGTGAAGGCAGAGCAAAAGAAAACAAGTGCGTTACTACAACCGCTTAAAGTTCCCGAATGGAAGTCGGAGCAAGTATCGATTGACTAAGAGCGTTAGATTTATACCCATCAAGTCAAGTAGAACAACATCCAAACTGGTCGAGTTGTATGTGAAATGGGTTGTACGATTTCATGGTGTGCCGAACAGCATTATGAGCGATCGAGACCTATTGTTCACCAATGGATTTTGAAAGAACTTACAAGAGGCATTGGGGACCAAGCAGCATCTCAGTACAACTTAACACCCATAAACGGTGGGTAGATCGAGAGAGTAAATCGTATATTAGAGGATCTCTCATGGGCTTACATTCTTGATTTCAAAGACTCATGGGATGATCACTTGCATTTGGTGGAGTTCGCATTTTACGATAGCTAATAGTCTAGTATCAATATGGCACCATATGAAGCATTGTATGGCCGACCATGTACCGACCCTTCATATTGGTGGAAAGCAGGCGAGAAATCGATACTTAGACCAGATATGATTAGAGAAACCTCAGAGAAGATTGAGATTATTTGACAATGAATGAAAGCTGCTCAGGATAGGCACAGAGCTATGCTGATAGGAGACATAGGGACTTGGAGTTCTTCGTCGGCGATATGGTGTTTGTGAAGATTCCTCGTATGAAGGATGTTATTGGATTTGCTAGTGAGGGTAAGTTGGCGCTGAGATTCATATGTCCTTTTTCGATAGTAGAGATGATTGAGAACCTACCTTATAAGGTCGACTTACCTCAGAAGTTGACTGGTGTGCACAACATCTTTAATTTCTCTCATTTGTGGAAATTTATGCATGACTCAGGCATGACAATTGCGCCAGATCAACTTGATGATATCGAGATTGAACCAGAAGCTTCGAGACCTCGTAGGTCTGTTTGTATTTTCGGACGTGTACGAAACAACTTAGGAGGAAGATGGTGGAGTTAGTGAATGTTCAATACAGCGAAAGTGAAGGCGATTGCACGTGGAAAAACTAGGAGAGCATGAGGTCCACATAACCAGAACTCTTTATGTAGTAAGGTCTACTGTTTATCGTAGTTACTTTCACATTTGACATCGTATAGGGTAGTTTAGTATCATGCATGCTAGGATAGGCTTACCTACACTATTGGTTGCAATGTTGCATATGTATGATGGTTGCATATGATTGTTAGGCATGCGGGGAAGTATGTTTGACTATTCTTTGACTTACTTGGGGATTTCGGAAGAGAAATTCCTAAAGGGGGGAGAGTGTCATGACCCGTATTTACATATAGAAGGATTATAAAATATTTTTATTTTATTCATATGAGGTTGTATGACTCTAAAATTTTGGAAAGTGACTCTTAGGGACATTTTCCACATCTATGATTTTTTCAAATTTTTATGTGACCATTTTGACCACAAAAATCTTGTTGGACTATAACTTTTGGTAGGAGCTGAATTAGGGTCTCAAACCACTTCCATTGCTTCAAGATGATGGTTTCCCTTTTCGTAGAGTGGTCATAATAAAAAAGGACTTACAGTTTGAAAGTTATAGCCATTTTAAGTTTTCGCTGTTGCTGGTCCGCATTAGTGGGTAATTAACTAAGCTCATACTTAGGCCCACTAAGCAATCTAAAAAATAGTGCTAAGGGAGGCTGCAGTAACTGACCTAAGTCATTTTCATATTCCTCAAAATAGCTCTAAATCTCCATTAACCCTAATTTCATTAAAAGTCGTACCTTTTTTTACTACTCTTTGCCTAAAATCATAATTAGAGGGGTAATTAGCATAGAGGAACTTGAGATTATTATTTTGCTGATTTACACTTCTCTTATTTGCTATCCACTTCATATTTATGGGGAGAAATTGATGTTTTTGCTATTTGGTGAATGGTTCTTGATCTCTCACTCTATAATGCATATGTATATAAATTGACATGATTTAGACCCTAAAGTGTTTTTCAAACTTAATCACATTTTAGTAAATATTTATGGTCAAAATTTAAAGGTTTTAAAGTAGGTTTTAAATGGGTTTGCAACCTCTTTTTGTTCATATTTATATCTAGTGTAAAAGTTAGATTTACAATTGGACTTGCTTGTCTTATAGATTGCATGTATGAATAGATGTATGTGTATGGTATTTCATGTTTGTATATTGTGCTTTGATATGATTTACTAATGCTTTTAGGTAGTTAGAAAAGAGGTGGTCGAATTGGCAAATCAAAGGCAAAAATGGACGGAATTGGATGAAACTCGAAGAAGGGGTTCTAGAGCATGGGAGTAGCTTAAGATTCAAGTTACATCGAAATTAGAACCAAGTACAGGAGTTGGTACCGAGTGGTTTGATCGGTACCGAGTGGTTTGATCGGTACCGAGAGCATTTGATTGGTAGAGAAACATCTTGGTAGCATAAGGTATTTCAGATCGGGGATAGGAGAGATGAGTGAAGGACAAATGCAAGAATTTGGCTAAGTATAGGACTTGGTTACGAGAGCTTTGGATTTAGTACTAAGAACTTTGGATAAGGTTACGTAGAGTTTTGGATGATGGTACCGAGAGCTTTTCCAGGAGGTGGTCGAGTTCCAAGCACTTAGAAAATGGAGTACTTGATTAGAGGAAAAGAACTTAGCCAAAATTTGACTAAGTACAACACTCTGTACTGAGAGGTTTGATCGTACGAGAGGTCTGTTTTCTTGGTATCAAGATGGAACTTCCAAAAGGGGAAGTGTAAGCTCTGCAGGTTGTGCTGAAGGTGTTTGTTTTCTCTCTTAAGGTTTGATAGCGATGTAGTAGCATGATGATAGCTTTCATACTTCGGTGATAGCAACTCGACGGTGAGTGGAGTTAGGTTCCAATGATGGTGGCTCGATGTTGAAAGTAGTCGTGAGAATTTTTGCCCATAAAGGGCGGGTTCTGGGAAGGGTGACCTATGGAAAGGATGTTGAATGGTTCTATCGTGGATTGAAGGAACGTGGAATGGTTCCTTGAAAATAATGGAAGCTAGTTAGAGCAAGGAAAGAGCTCAGATGCGCGTGCTAAGGGATCGTTGATATTCAGAGTGTTTTCTAATGTATTTGAAGGCATGGGTATTATGGGGACGCTCATGGGTACTTTGTTTGGCTACCCCAGATAGGTTGTTTGGATCTGTATACCCTAGATCGATGGATTTAGGCATAGTATCTCGGGCTAGAGGTGAATACATTGAAAACCGAGATTTCCATTAGTCCCTGGCAGGGAAAAATGCCATACGAGTTATCATATATACAGAGCACATTGAGTGATAGTGAGGATTTTTTGATGGATGCTATGGTTGCTTTGATTGTTTTCTTTAGTAGTCTATCACTCTAGGGATGTCACTGGAGATAGGTATTGGGAATACAGATATTTGGACACCCGTCATCATACTTAGTTTGCAGTATTCCTTTACTGTATTCGTAGAGTAGCATATTTTGTTTGTTATGTGCTAACTCTTTGGTTGTAGGGATGGGTCAGGTATGGTTTGTGTACTCTCGTTCCTTACTATATCGACTTGTATAATATTTTGAGATTCATTTACCGCTCATACTAGATTACTATATGACCCGAGGTTTTATGCTTTGCTCCTTATTATCTTCAGTACTCTTAAATGAGTAGAATAGATAACAGGTCAAGGTGTGACGCAGCAGCTATGCAGATGCTGATTTGGATGGAGCTATCTCGTATTTTATATGTAGATTTCTATGCTTATTTCACTATGCAACACTGTGAAGCCTTGATAGCGTCTACTTATTATTATTGCTATGAGGCAGTTATTTGGGTTTATTCAGTTTTGTATAAACTCTATTACTTTGCTGTATAACTCTATCGATCTGTACTATGATATTTGGTTCACTTAATTATTACTTCCCCTTCTGTTTTATATCTATGATATGTATTATATTTTATTCCAAAAGCTGTGAGATATATGACAGGTTCTGCAATGTTTTATTTAATTTTCAACCCTTGATGATAGTCCTCAACAGCCAGGCACATCAGCATCACACTGTATAGTTATATTGGGTGCCGGTGGTATAGGGCGGTCGTCACAAGGTGCTTCACAATGGGTAGGGGTAGGTTGTTAGGAATTATGGAGAGAGAGCTCAAAAAGTGTGCCGAAGTTTTCTTGAGGCTTGGTTATTTATATACAAGAGCTGGCACCTTTCTCTCCCTTTTTCCCCTAGATCTGAAGACAAGGTAAATCCCTCAAATCACATTTCTATGGCTAGCCTATGGTGTTGTCCTGGCATGGTCAAACACCCCTTGACTCCTCTTGAACCATTAATTAATTAATCTTTGACTTCAAAATCGATCGTACAACTTTTGTGCATCATTTTTCCCGACTTTACTCTTGAAATAAGTAGATGAAATTAGTCATAAATATTAATACAACATTTTTATTAATTTAATAATAATTTGTAATATTTATAAATTAATTTTATCCTTGGTGGAATTCAAAAATAACCGACAATGCGGTTCTATTAACTCTTTGGTGTGAACTCGATCCACAGTCATTATTTAAATTATTTAAATAATGAAGACTACACGAATTGTGCTAAAGCATGATATAAGGTCAAGTTTAACGCTTACAGATCATTTAGATGAAATTGTATTTCTGGTCTAGTATAAGCTCACTTAGTAATGACAATTTGTACATGTATTCTTTTCGACATTATTGTATTACTTAGATATCTAGAGTTTGGTCCAAGGTCAAAAACTCTGTTGAAATCCATATTAATTGCGTAATGCACATTCAAAGTCCTTGGTTCAATCCGATAACATTTATACATTAACCTTTTTACTCTAGCCAAAGACTTTAACTTTTAAAGTCGTATGCCAATTATGGTGATACAAACCTTCTATAACGGAGACGAATCGTCTCTTGAGTAGTGTTTCAATTCAGGTAGTTCAACATGTACCCAACTATGGTCATAACATGTCATTATGTCATGTGATTTACCATAGCCAAAGTAAAGTCTACGTACTCTAGGTCGATTGTGCTTTAAGTTAGAAGACTATTTTACATCGTTAACTTGAGACCTTCTATTTTAATTTAGTTATAATAACCTATAAAAGTCTATCGTTGATTCATTTTGTGATCGTTCCAAACAACCATAAATATGTAAGCTCTTAGATCCCCAAACGATCAAGAATAAATCACCATCCATCGTATGTAGTGCGTTACATACACTAGTCTCGATAAATATATCAATATCATTTCTCGACTATGAACATTTATGGAGTAAGTGCTTATGTGTGTGTAAGTGTGTGTGTGTACATGCGTACGTACATATGTATCGACTCAATACTCATGGTTACGAGCACATTCTTAATTACAATCAACAAAATACATCACTTAATGATTTTCTACGTCAACATGTTTAATGTATTTCATTCATTATTTATATCTCTATGTAACAATATATATAATAAAAATAAGCTTGATGCATAGATCATCTCAAACAAGATTATATTATAGAAGTTAGTTATACAATAAATTTTATAGTTCCCTATGGGGCCACAACCTGAACTCTATCACTAAGAAAGGCCGAAAAGTGAACAAGATTTCAAAATCTTATATAAACTCAAGATCAGTGTCAGTGATAGTAAAGACGTTGAATTGTGTTTCTAAAATTACAAGCATTCATCTCAAAACTGTAAAGACTGTTGTAATAGTCCAAATCATGTAAGATGTAGCAATGCTTCGAACCATGCCACACATCATAGCTCTCTCCAAGTCTCAAGCATCCAGTAAGATATTCAATTCAACCATTGACCTTGAGAGTAGAAGCTAAAGACAAACAAAACTATGATTTTATCCATCCAACAGTCTTCAACCTTAGACCCGACATCAGTACGCCTTAAACAAGGTAAATCTGAGGGTTTATACAAAATTTTGGAGACCTCATGCTATGTAAGAGGAGAGAATAAAGCAGTAAAGCTCGGATCTTAAGAAAGCAGACAGAAGTATTTGTTTATGTCGTGCAACTTTTGGAGCCCTTTGCATTTCGTTTTCTGGAAGTCATGGTTGTGAAGCTTTTGAATAGAGTGTTGAATGAATGAAAGAAGAAACACATTAGTGTTAGTAATATTCTTTGACGGAGTTAAGTGGGTCGGTTGTTTTATGGGCACCTATGTTTAGGGCCCAACTGAAATTCCATGTATTTTCTTTTATGTTTTATGCCTAATCTCTTCTCCTTATTTCTCTCCCTTCATATTTTATTTTCAAAAATCTCTTAATTTATGTTTTTATTCTTATTTTTACTAATTTTGTTACATCATTTTACATTAAGGTACACGCATTTTAAAGTTTATACAATTATTTTCATCTAATATTTTATATTCAAGGAGATATATGCAGGTTAATTACATAATGTAGAAACTAAAATATTAATATTTCATAGAAATATTAAAGAACTAAAATTCCAATATGTATACCACTATTGTTCCAACAAAAATTGTAAAATTAATTTTTCATTATGTATAAATCACATAAAACAATAAAAATAAAAAATTCAGTTTGTAATTCATTTATCCTGATAAATTCATCATATATTGCATTGTGTAATTTTAATTTTAACTTCAAATGCCTACAGTTAAAGTTACCACAATTATTTACAAAATCGACATCACTTTTCTCCTAATATTACACAATTCAGTCGATATATTTAAATTAATTATGCAATCTTAACTAATATTTGTTAATTTGATACTAAATTATGAAAATATAAAAATTGAAATATGTAGTATTCAATATATTAACAAAAACGGTAAATTATTTTTTTCATTTAAGTAAAGTTACATAAATTACATAACATAAAGTATATACATAAACAATAGTAATAAATTCAATCTAAAATTCATTTATCTCAATATTTTAATCATGCAGTGCTTTATACATCATGTTGTTAATTCAGGTACCTATATTTAAAATTTCTATAATCAGTTACAAAATCTCTCGGTTCCCTTTTAATAATTTACATTTAGGCATATATATTACAATTAATTACATAACCTTAAACCATATAAATAAATTCAGTAAATGGTTATTTGTAGATCCGCCTAATAAACCATAAAATATGACAATTTCAATATTTATACCATATTCATATTAACAAGATAGTATAAATGTATAAATACATCAACCACACAACATAAATTACATACATATAATAGTAATTACAGATTTAATTTATAATCCATTTATACTAATATATTTACCGTGCATTGCATTGTAAAATTATTTTTTAACGTCAAGTACCTAAATTTTGAAATTTCTACAGTTATTTACAAAACTCTCCTCAATATCAGCTAATATTGTACATAAGTCGGTATATTTAAACTAAATATGTAATCTTGAATTTAAATATTGGAGTAATTTCAATCGTTAAATATTTGTTAATTCATCTAACAAATCCTAAATATGACGGTTTCAATATGTATATTATTGATTAAAAATTAAGCCAACTTTGAAATTAAGATAATGCAATTGTATTAGCAAAGATCACTTACTAATACTAGGCTTAAAATTTGAAAATGAGGAATAATAAGCAAATAAAATAAATGACATAATGTGTAAAGTGTTTAGTCTAAGCTTGTCTACGTCCACCATGAAGATTTCTTACCGTATTAATCTCTTACAATTATAAGGAATTACAAGAGAAAAATAAGAAATTAAGTACTTAAGATTACAATGGTACTAAACTTAAGAGCTTTTATATTTTGCTTGCTGGAAATGTTAATTTTGAGCATAAAAATAAACCCCTTAGATGTCGAATGACAAGGGATGTTTATAGTAGTTGATGTTGGTCATTGGATGGCTGTGATTGCATAGTAAATAGGCGAGAATCATCTCTGGCCATTGACCCAATCGCCTAGGTTGATGGAGGATAGCAGGAAAGGTGGTGTAAACATGTGGCTGAGATGTGTGCTAGCTGTTGTTCCGTACTAAGGCGTGCTTTGTGTTGATAAAGGCGGCATGGTACAGGAGTGGGTGTGCTTTTGGCAGACATGCCATAGTAATAGGTGTACCAAGTTGTACTTTTTGTCATCTAGCACACTTTTTTAGGTAACAAGGCTGAAAGAAACTTCTCATGCACAGTATCAGTCAATGGCTTGCTGTTGAAGATTGCTGAGAACAAAGTTGTATATTTCCAAGGACAAAGGTGGAGAGGATTAGCCAAGGTGATCGTGTGGCGATAAGACGAGTTGTATGCAACCGGTCGTAGGTGGCCTAAGATATAGAACAAAGACAGATCGATATTGAGCCTGGTCAAGTCAAACGAGTTGGCTGTATGTCGTCTTGAGTGGCTTGCTAAGTTGGACTTATATTGGGTCAGCCATAGAAGTGCTGGCCGACTTCGATTGGGCAAGGCTTAAAAGTGTTGGTTAGCTTATCTTTGACGACCTGTTTTGTAGACTGACTTGGAATAGGTTGGGCCTTGATGTTCTAGCCGGTTTATCTTTTACTTGCGAGAAAACTGAGAAATTTTTTTTTCTCCCATGCCCATCTCTAAGTGAAGTGGCAGGCTTGTCAAGCCATAAAGATGCCGCCCAGGCTTCCTGCTTTGCATTTAATGCATATACCATGTGTCAACAAATAATTGGTTGAGACAATTCCTTTTTCCAAAGAGATAATGTGACTATTCAGTTGTGGGTATCATTGATATGACAACATCATTAATCATACGTAGATGGCTAGGATTTCTTTCCTTTCGAATATGATGGCTGTGATTGGGAGAATGAATATATAAATACCCCACTTTTTCTTTTGTATTCTTTACTAAATGTCAAATATTCTCCGCTATTAAAAGAACTTCAAGATTTTAAAACTCTTGCTGCTTCCTTCTTTGCAAACAGTGAGTCATTCCCTATTTTTGATGCTTCCTCATCTTCAAATGAATGCAAATTATTTCGACATAGGAGAAGCATGTTTTTGTTGTGCTGTTTTTTATTTGCTATTTGAAAGATTTTGGTTTTGGGTTGATTCTGTGTCATTGCTTGCCAGGAATTGGTGCTTTCTAATCATCTTTTAAACGTCGATCAACCATTACTACCATATTAGTGGCGGTTGATCGACATTGGCTAATTTTCCTATGACTTCCAAAATTTGGCAAATGTATCAGTACCTTGGGCCGTAGATTTAGGCCCAAATTGGTATCCTTGGGCTTTAAGTCCAAAAAGTAGTAGATATGGGCTACTTGTCCTATAACTTATCTTAAGACAGTAGTTTAAGTCATGAGTCGGCCTCCTTAGGGTGCCCGGCACAGGCATGCCATGGAGCCGGTCATCCAAACTTCCTCATTCATACCCCAGGGGTTGGCCTCGAGTTTTGCTAGACTTTGTGTAAGGCTATTTTTATTTAACTAGGCCATTTGTATTTCATATGGCTACTTCAAAATCAACCTTGGTCAGCGTTTCCAACTTAAAATCTTCTTAGAGGATTGAAGGAGAAGTGAACTTGGTTAAGTGCTTTGCCAGGTATGGATGCAATATTAAGACGGTAAGGTACCCCACCATTGCTGACCGACCGGATCACCCTCACCCAGGCTACTTTCTTGGTCCCTGGGTTACTTCAAAGTCAGTGCCTTTCTTCTTACTCACCCCTTCCTTGTCTCTGTTCTTAATGTCTTTAGGCTTGCTTCTGATAAGGTCAGCCTTAATAGCTACTGGTTCTTATGTGGAGCTTATGTCGCTTGTGTGCACTTCCCCTTCCTGAGATGACCGCTTATTTGGTTAATATGGTTTTCTGGTTGTAGGGGTAAAACAAAACCCGATTGGCACCTACTTTCACTTTCAGGCAAACACCAAGCCCACTATCTTCACAGGCGTCCTAAGCAAAGCTTCCCTAGGCGAGATGGGGAATATTTCTTCATTCCTTATGGGGTCAACCTCGATATAAGGAACACTAAGTTCCAAACCCCTAACAAGTTTTCCTTGATGTTCTTTTTCTTCCATTTTTCTTCCCTTCCTTTGCTTATCTTTCCTATGAAATGGGCCTCTCTTGACCCTACTTGCATCGACTTCAGGACGATTAGTGAATACTTAAATCGACTAAAGATGGCCCTGACATCATCAAAAATTTAAAGATGATAGTGGTTCATGTAAACCTTCGTCGTCTTAGGCTCTTGAGGGAGCATCAAACAATGGTGGTGGAGAGGGCTGCCCTAGCAACAAGACATACCAACAAGTAGTGGGACTACTCAATGATTAAATTCTTGGACCCAATATTGGACGGTAATATATGAGAATGAGGATATGACAATGTAAACATGGATGAGTGGTTGGGAGAATGTCAACATTTCGATTATGACAAGCTTAGTTATGTTGTATGGACACCTCGATGAGAAATTTTTGACCCACAACAGTTGGTTGACATCCAAGTCCAATGACATATGAAACAACCCGCCATGTATGATGCCCGTTTCACGCATATAATGACGCAGACATTGCCGACCTTGAAGATGGTGGATCGTTTCAAGGTAAAATATAAAACAAAACACTGAGCTATTTACAATACTCTACACTCTCTGAAACTCACAACGAAAAGAATAAAATATAATATAATCCCAAACAAAAAAAACAAAAGAATACAATATCAAATAAATCCAACTACGACATCAACTATTAACAGACATAGTATAATGTTTAGGAACAGATCAAATACAATTGTAGAGAGCTGATAAATAAACGTGTGTCTCCATTGTACTATCGCCTCTAAGTCACCACCAGTCTTCTCCATTGACCTATCACCATATAACTAAAAAAATAAAATGATAGAGGGTCAGATATACGTCTGGTGAGTGAAACACATTATATAAGCATATAGTACTAATAAGCTAGTAAAACAACACTATGCTCGAAAACGATATCTTAAATTATGTCACATGCTCCCGAAAAGTCGGCTAAATACAATATAAAACTATAGTGACATCATATGCTAAGGTCTTACTAAAATCTTACCCATATCTAGTTGTATGCTCTTGATCGAACTCGAAGTCCCAACTCTACAAGAGACCGACCACTACAGGATTGAGCCCGAAGACCCAAATCATTATCACCGAAAATGTCTGCGACTTGCGATTTAGGAACTATACGTCTCAGGCCACTTTCGCCAAATCGTAAGTGACTCACTACTAGGAACTACATGTCCTAGCTCACTATCGCCAAACCGTAAGCGACTCGCTACTTAGGAATCAAATGTCTTGACCCACTATCACCATATTATGAACGACTCGCTACTAAGGAACTATATGTGTAATCCCGCTAACCATAAGCGACTTGCTACCGGGGAACTACATGTCCCAACCCACTGTCACCAAATGGTAAGCGACTCGCTTCTGATGAACAAAATGTCTCAATCCACTATTACCCAATGGTAAGCGACTTGCTACCGTGGAACAAAACGTTTCAGCCCACTATCACCATATCGAACAATGTATAACGAATTATACTAAAACAAGACACTTCTCGGAAGTGTCTCAAGACATAGCATACAACAAACCAAAATGATCCTCGTCTCACCACGATCCAGATGTGAAGAACCATGCGTAAAACAAAGTCCATGTGCGAGAATTACTAGTGTTTAAATTAAGTTATTTATTATAATTATATTTTTTATTATTGTTGTTGTTTCTATTGTTGTTATTATTATTTTAACTTCCACGTTTGCTACAGTAAGCTCAACTTCACATTGTCGAACCGAACTCCATCCACCTGCAAGCCGACACTACTATTGCCCAGGAGTTTCATTCATCAATCGGGTGCCACCAACGGCATGCCCATGTCATGCCACCTGATGATACAACCGCCTCACCTCCGACCGTCCATATAACCTTCAACATCGTCGAACTTTGAGCACCAGATCTAGCAAACTCCGAGACTTTCTAAGCAAACAATTAACAACGAGTTGGCTTTCTCATCCTCCTCTACACAATCATGCTTCCTGATCGTCGTATCATTGTCGTTTCACCATTGGATCAAAACGAACGGCCCACGTTCTTCGAACTTCCGACATGCTTTTTGAGCTGTTCGCACACCTAATTAGCGAATGACCACTACCATTGGATTCACATCATCGGGGACAACAATCTAGATATACTTTGTTTAATTTGGAACACTTTTGTATCTCACACTTTTTAATTAGATGGAGATTAACTTTTGCTAATTATAATTGATATAAAATTATATTTTTAACCACCAAGCCATGGCATACTACACCATGATCGTGTTTACATAAAATAAATCACTTTTTAAATTTTAATTACATCGTTTATAACGTGATTTACGACGATAAGGGATGAGTACTATAACTTACTAATATATACATTAATATGATGAATAATTCTCACCGATTAGTCGTGCATCTTCTCCAATCCAAGGTGAATCCTGCTCTTTCTTCGCTATCTAGAAATTCCTCACCTTAAAGATGTTAAATTTCTCAATTGCTTCGATTTATTTCTATAGCTCTCTTTGCGATGATCGACTTTATATTTTAATTCATTCAATTTGGATTTGATTTGGAGTTGATTTTGTTTAGAGATTAGATAAAGAAGAAGATGGAGATTAGTGATAGGATGTTTAGGCTCGAGTAGGATTAAAGAATATGGTTTAACATTCTACTTATAGGCTGAAATAATCCATGTTTAGCCTAAAATCTTGAAATTAGTTTATTATGAAAATGCCACTGGGTTTGACTTCTTCTAATTTCTAGCCCGTTGGAACCAAATCGACAAGTTATGTATGTTTTCTAACTGTAAAGGACATTTCAGATGCAATGGAATAGGTCCAAAAGCCTGGTTCTACCTTTATTAAAAATTCACTATTTCCCCTTTATGTGAAGTTAAGACTTTTACTCCTTTAATTTAATCATTTAATTTCATAAAATTGCGGGGTGTTATATTCTCCGCCCTTAAAAGAATTTCATCTTCAAAATTCCAAAAGATGGACAATGCAACTCCATATGCATCGTACAAACATAAAAAACAGACTTAGCAACATCTATCTAGCATCCATTATACAACATAAGCGAAAACACAACCAATAATATATAATACATGTGATAGATAAAATATGATATGAGATGAGCATAAATGCAACTAAATCAACCTCCTATATGTATGCACATATAATGCAACAAATATGTATGCAAACATCATAATGCAAACATCATATCAGTCTCAAAATTAAATTTTCCCTATTAAACATGGCGGCCGAAGGATTTAGACCTAATGGCGATTTTACCAAAGATAGAGGACGCCCACCTGATCAAGGCACTTCGATAGATGCCGCAAATCGTAACAAAGGGAAAGAGGTAATATCGGAGGCAACATGGAAGATGATCGGATCCTCTGACCTGGGTCGTGACGGATTGGCCAACGACAATCAAAAAACCACTACCGTGGTTCGTCACGCCAGGGATTCAAATTTAGGGGGGGATCAAACCCGAACTAGATCTGGAATCTCACAGGTTCAAGGATATCGATTCGATAAAAACAAGGAAGCAAATAAATGGAAATTGATACAAAATGAAATAAGCGCAGGGAACTCAAAATCATGGAAAGATGCAGCCAGTGGGGAAATAGGGGAGAAACATGATGAATCTCTGGATCTAAAGTACATCGAACCATTGATGGAAAACAATAAGAAGAAAGCATTAATATCAGAAGCTTCAGTGAAGAGAGCGGAAGATAAATGGGAACACTCGATCATTTTCTATGTATATGGGATCAGACTGTATCATCTTCATCTAAAGGGATATATAGAACGTGTCTGGAAACCTACAGGAAAATTTCAACTGCTATCACGTGAAAATGGATTTTTCCTAATACGTTTTGATAATAAAATTGACTGTGATAATGTGTTAAAAGGGGGGCCTTATCTGTTTGACAACAAAATTATCATTCTAAAGAAATGGATGATAGGTACTAGATTCAGAAAAGAACTTCTGACAACTCTACCAATATGGATAAAACTTTCTAATCTTGAACTAGAACTCTGGGATAAAGAAGCAATTAGTGCAGTAGCAAGTGTACTGGGAAAACCAATTAAAATGGACAAGATTACAGCTGATGAATCCAGGATAGCATTTGCAAAAAATTTGGTTGAAATGCAAGCAAGTGATGAATTTCCTAATGAAGTGACAGCAATTTTGCATACTGGGGAAGAGATTTCAATAAAAGTTGACTACCTTTACAAACCATATAGCTGTAAAGAATGTAAAGTATTTGGCCACTCTACTCAACAATGCAAAATAAAAAGCAAAGAGAAATGGGTTCCAAAAGTTACTGAACAAATTGCAAGAGAATTAAACTCTGAACAGAATGTAGTGTTGAATAACACAGAACATCCAGTAGGTGATAGAAATGCAGAGCAATCAACAGGAAATACAAATTTAAATTCCACTAAAGAAATTATACAGGTAGATGCTGAAACTACAAATGAAAATCAGGAAAATCTTATTGTTCATAACAGGACTGCAATTGAAATCCCAGAAAACATGGAACCTAATTGTAATAAGGATTCGACTATCTCAGACCAGTTCAAGATGCCTGCAGTTGATAAAACAACAGAAAAGAATTTAATAAATGAAATGTCTACCATTCATAAAGAGTAGAGCTCTGATATATCATTGTTAAAGGATAGTAATACCTCTTCTGAACCTGATAGGCCAGACATTACACCAGTACAAAGCAGTCACATTGGTGAACAAATCTCAGAAGGCTTGGTAGAAGATTTAAGTGATTCTGAAGGAGAGGAACTAATCAGGAATCTTGCCAGAGAAGAAAAGGAATGCAAACAACCAGAGAAATTGGAAGATGTATCGAACTGTGTGGATAAAAACCAAAAATTTTATGAAGAAATTGAAACAGCTAACATATATAGCTCTAAAAGTAGAAAAGGAAAACTAACCTCTGCTCCTCCTAAAGCAAATACAAGGAGCCAAAGCAAGAATAAATAATGAACATTGTTTCATGGAATGTTAGGGGTTTAAATACTAAGAATAAACAATTCGAAGTGATTAAATTCCTAACAAAATACAAGCCAACTATTGCTGGCTTACTAGAAAATAAATTAAGTAATATGAATATAGATAAATTGGGGCAAAGACTGGAAAATAATTGGAAAATGATTGATAATAATGACTGTGGTAGCAAAGGCCGTATCCTCATTATCTGGGACTCAAATATTTGGAGTTTTCAAATGGAGAAAAAATCTGTTCAACACATTTCTATACTAGCTATAAACACTGGTGGATTTACATGCAGAATAACTTTTGTTTATGCTAGTAATTTCATTAAAGACAGAAATAAATTATGGGAAGACTTAATTGAAGAAGCTAGATTGGTGAATTCCCCATGGATAATATTAGGAGATTTTAATAATATATTATCACCTTCAGATAAAAAGGGAGGATCAGTTGTGCCTTTTAGTCAAATGGCAGGATTTAATAATTGCGTTACTAGAGTGGGTTTGCTGGAACTACCGATTATAGGTTTTAAATACACTTGGAGGAAGAAGGGGGTAGCTTCTAAAATTGATAAGGTCCTGTGTAATCACTTATTAATGGGATCTAATCCTGGGATTACTTCCTTTGGGGTTTCTAATGCTGTTAGCGACCATATACCAATATTTATCAGTTTTAATAAAGAGGTCAAATCTCTTAAAAACACTCCTTTTAGATATGTGAATTCCTGGCATATGACAGAAGGCTACATGCAATGTTTTCAAAGTGCTTTAGAAATTTACCAGGTAACTTCCCCAAATTACCAAGCTTCAAAAATGCACAAGTTCATGAAATTCATTATTCAATGCAAGTACAGGCTCAAAGATTGGAATCTCAAAAATTGTAGAGAGGGTAACCTTCTCAAATTCTATGAAGAAGAATACCAGAAATGCCTTAAGGATTGTGATGCAAACCCTACAAACACTCTTTTATTTGAAAAGCTTAGCAACGCATATACCAACTGGAAGATACAAAATGAGGCAGAATTTTTAAAATCAAAACAGAAAGCAAAGATTGAATGGCTGACAGAAGGGGATTCAAGTACCAAATTCTTTCATGCAAAGATGTCACAAAGGAGATATATCAACAACTAGAACCAGATTATTATGAGCAATGGGGAAATATTACAAGATGCTAATAAAATAGAATCTGAGGCTTTAAATTATTACACTACCATTTTTACTCCACACAGCCTCTGTCTAGTAATTTCCCAGATATCCAGTGTAAGAACAAAATAAATGATAGAGGAAGAATTAAACTCACTTCTCTTATTACAATAGAAGAGGTTCAAAAAGCAGTTTTCTCAATCCCTGAAGACAAGAGCCCAGGCCCTGATGGATTCACTGCAAAATTTTACAAAATTCACTGGAATGAGTTGAAGTATGATATTCTGGATTTAATTCAAGAAGCCTTCAATACAGGTAGAATTGAAAAAGGTCTAAACCATACTTTTATCACACTTGTACCTAAAATCAAACAGCCTGTTAGCATCTCTGATTATAGACCAATTGCTTGCTGTAATGTTCTATACAAAATTATATCCAAAATCATATGCAATAGGATTAAGCCTTTCTTACCTCACCTTATATCAGAAAACCAGTCAGCTTTCATTCCAGGAAGATGCATAGCAGAAAATATCCTGCTTGCACATGAACAAATCAGACAATTTAATAGAAAAGGCAATGGCAAAATGTGTCTAAAGATTGACCTTCAAAAGGCTTATGATATGGTTAATAGGGAGTTTGTATGCCACATGATGAACATGATGGGTTTCCCGTGTAGCCTTATCAAACTTATAAGAAAATGCATCTCATCCCCTACTTATTCTATCCTTGTCAATGGTAGCCCCAAAGGTTTTATTCATAGCAATAGAGGGTTGAGACAGGGAGATCCCCTCTCTCCTTATCTTTTCTGCATAGCCATGGAATGTTTATCTTTGATGTTATATAAAGCTCACAAGGCAGGCAATTTTCAACCTATCTACAATCAAGATCCTTGTGTCACTCACCTCATGTATGCAGATGATCTCATGATATTTTCAAAAGCTAAGCATAAATATGCTACAGCCCTCAAAGACATGATGCAGAAATTGAAAGATTTGACAGGATTAAATATAAACAACTTGAAATCTAAAATTTATTTCAGCAGAGGTGTAACCAACAGAAATTCTCTCCTCAACATATTGGATATGAATGAAGGAATACTTCCCATTAAATATTTGGGAGTCCCTCTATCATACAATTACATTCATTATAATGACTGTGGAAATCTACTTGAAAGGATCCAAAACAGAATGGATGGATGGGATTGCAAACTCCTATCAATGGCAGGAACGATTGAACTCATACACTCAGTTATTACACCTATGGTACTATAGTGGATGATGATATATCAATTACCTCATGCTACAATCAATAAAATCAATAAACTATGTGCAAATTTTGTGTGGGGTGGCAGAACGCATAAAATTGCCTGGGACATCATATGCAGACCTAAGCTTGAAGGAGGGGTGGGTCTACGAAATTTTGAGGATATTAGAACTGCTACTGCTATCAAATTGTTGTGGCATTACATAATTAACAACAATCTTTGGGCAAACTGGATGAGAAGTAGATATTGCAAAGAAAAACACTTCTGGACGATGGTGATAGATAACAACAGTTCTTGCACTTGGAAATCTATACTAAAACATAGACAAAAAGGTCTACAACACATTCACAGAAACATAGTAAATGGACAGGACACACTGCTATGGCACGACCCCTGGATAAACAATGAATTATTGGTCAATATCCTTGGGTGGGATGCTCTTGGTTTATATGGAGGGGACAATCTGAAGGTCAGTAGTATAATACAAAACAACACTTTTAAGCCACAGATCCTACAGTTTACTAGACAAGTTAACCAAATTAAAGAAGTAAAACTGTCTACTACTCATGTTTCTGACTATTGGAGCTGGAACCACAAGCCAAATGGTTTCACTTTCTATTCAGCATGGGATAGCACTAGAAGACATTTTCAGCCTTATTTTTGGGCTAAAATTATTTGGAACCATTGCAACAGTCCTAAAATGAGTTTATGTACATACAAAATTATTCTTAACAGAATACCTACCAAAGACAAACAGATGGAATGGGGATTCTCAGTAGATCCTACGTGTGTGTTATGTAATCGAGAGCCAGAAAATAGAGATCACCTGTTCTTTCAATGCCCATATTCGGCATATCTCTGGACTCGAAGTAAACTCGAACTAGGAATGAATATGAACAGCTCGATGCTGATTGAAGAGGAAGCGATGGACATTCATGATTCATTCAAAATTGCAAATCAAATTAAAGACCTTGCTTCCTGCAGCTTCGTCACAATAATCTATCATATATGGTTGGAAAGAAATGCCAGAATACATGATGGCAAAGAAATAAACAAATTTCAGCGTTAGAACTATGTGGAGATGGATGTTAAATACTTGCTGATGAAAAGTAAAAGGAAGACAGTGAGATCGAAAGAAAATGAAGAAATTTTACAAAGATGGGGAATCGATCTAGTGGATAACGGTTGATAACCTGCTTTCAGTTTTTTCAGTTTTTTTTCCCTTGATATGTGTTTTGTTTCAACTGATTAGTTATGTTGTGTACTGAGTAGGATCGGGTGTTCTCTTTTACCCGATTAGAAGAACTATGTTTGTAAACTATATATCGATATTTTTAGATATATCAATAAAGCACCACACTCTTTTTTCCTTACCAAGATATCACGTTGATATCTAGTAAGGTTTTTAATGAGGCGGTTTACCCATTTTCAAAAAAAAATATCTTTATGTATGCGCATCTATATGTAACATCCATAAACAACCATGTCCATAAACACAATCAACAAACATATATATAAATTAATAAAAAATAACATATATAAAATTATCTAGCATAAATTAGAAAACCTAACCATGGGTATCTGTCCTAGGTTGGAATGTATATACATACAAGCCAACATGTGTAAACTAAATTGATATAATCCAAACAAAGCAACCATAGAAACCAAAACACATCATAAGGATGTGCATACAACCAATCCTAGTGTCCATACTTCCATGCCCATGTCAACTATCTAGCTAAAGCAACAATGCAAACTAACACTGAATTAATGAGTAAACAAACCTACAAACTAACTAAAAGAGGAACTTATTGGAAAAGAGCTCATGGTGGGAAACTCAGATTGTCTCCACTATCTCCATCATACTCCTATGTGAACATTTTCCTCACCATACTTGGACAACTTCATTTCCTCATTTCTATGCTATAACATCAAGTCCTAAGATGTGAACACACCCACAGAGTATTCTAGACTTCATCTTTACATTCAACTCATAAGCTGAGTAGGCTCTACCATAACTACTAAAGCATCAACATACGTTTGCATATGGGATAAATAGAAAACGTGTAAAGACCCCCAATTTTTCAAATAGCCCACTCAATGTGCTGATTTCCCTACTCTCTATATGTCTAGGAAAGGCCTAACAATGGCACTAGATTTCCCACATAACTTGTCTCATTCATGAGTCCTTTACCTACCCAGCTAGCCACCTCGAACTCTCTATGCATGCCTATCCTATGGAGTTTCCATTTCTTTGCTTATCACTAATGTGTCTTTAATCATATAATGTCCAAGTATATCTTAGATTTAAATAGATTGCACTACTGGCATATCTTCATCCTCAAATACCTTGCAACGTGCTCTGCCACTTGGATTTTTCATCCTCGACCAATGGAAACCCTCCTCGTATCCTTTGACATACCTCGTTGAACTCATTTTTTAAGTCCATAGGCATGAAAATATGGTAATGGACGGTGTAATACCTTTAAGTGAACTAACATATAGGTGAACCTCATACTCCATCACTGTTTAATTTATAGGTATCACAAATGGATGAATCCTTAATTTCGATGATCACAATATTATTATAAAGAACTCATAAACTAGGTTGTGTACTTTTCACTTATTTTCACATGCAGCGGGCACTGAAAATAATTTATGAACAAAAGGTCGCCATTTCGTAAAATTTACTTCACAAGATAGTTCTTTCAATCCAACTGATGATTGAAAAGAACCAATCTGGCCTCTTAGTCGATATTTTTTCCAAATCATCAAATATCATCCTCCTTAAAATTGCCTTGCTACCTTAGTACGTGCAAGTCAAGACATTTACTTCATGTTTCGAAATCATACAACGTTATATTCTTCAAAAATATTATTAACTCTATATGCTTTGAAGCCTATAAATTAACATATAGCTAGAGTGCCTTATGCACATCGTCATATTCCCAAAACACTTTACATACACAATTTTAGTCATCCGCTATCAAAGACTGTCTTATGCAACCAATCTTCTATTATTTAACCTTTTAAGAAACTTTTAACTTAACGGGACTCTCATGCTTCCTACGTCTTACATAAGTGTATCCCAACCTTTAACGTAAACATATATGTTATTTTCAAACAACATTCAATCACATATGTCTCAATAATTCAAAATAATAAATTTAAACTCGTTATTTCCTTCTTAAGTATAAATCATCCCAGTATTGTTTATTATAAGTATACTTTTTATCTATTATCTCAAAGTACTGTGCTATTTTTCCAAATCGATAATATACTCAGAAATCCTCTATTTTCAACATATTATTTTAAATATTTCATACATCATTACTTAATCCAGAAATAATAATTTTCATAAAATTTCCTTTAAAACAAAAGCATTATTATCACTCCACATAAATAAAAATCATTTTTTTCACAACCACTTTATTTTTACCTAATTCAAAAATAACAACTTTCTGCATTAAATCCTAAAAATCTTTTTATTGTTATTTATATCAAAAATGTAGTAATTTATCCCAAAAATACTCATGTAAGATATCTCTTTATTATTATTATTATTTTTCCAAATACCTCTTATTTTTTTACTTCAATAATAATAATAATTTTTTTCCTAATTTCTGTAAAACGGTTATATTATTATTTGCTTAAAATTTAGATAATCTTCCAAGAATTATATTACTATTTATTTAAATTCCACCAATATTATAAATAATAGTAAATTCCCAATTCAAATAGATTTTTCGTTGTTGTTGCAAAATTTTCTAAAATTTATAAATAATACCCTCATTAATTTTCAATACAATCCTTATATCTCAAAACCATAACATTCATTTCTAGCTAGTCCTGAGCACACTAGCATATTGAATATGCTAGTTAATCTTAATCAATTCAAACTCTATAGGCTTTGTAATTCTTTTCTAGCTCCCATAAAATTTCAATAAATATCATTAATTTTTCACTTTGGTTTTCAAATCAAAATCGTAAATCTCAAATCTTATTATTTAGACAAGTTGTAAGACTTGAAAAACATATAATTATCTGTTAATTTTAACGAACATTTAATGAAATCATAACACATTTTTTTCAAATCAAATTCTTTAAGTTCCACGTAAATAAATTTCCAATTTTTTTACCTTAGAAGTTTCTTATTAAATCATTTCATAAGAAATCAAAATTTATATTTATTTTGAATTAATCACTTTGTATATTCATATGTCCTTAAATAAAGAATTATTATACTTCCAATTTCCAAGCTAATTTTTTCAACCATTCTTAAAAATATCGTTATAAAAAAGCATTTAATTTCCAAAACTCAATTCCTTATAGTTTTACCAATCCAATATTAATTACTCAAAATATAATTTGATTTGAAATAACTTCATTTCTTATTGAAATATCCATACTTTATTTTTACAATATTATTTCATATAATTTATAACCATTTTATCATATATATAAGTATATGTCATTTTATCTTATAATTAGCCAATTTCCAACACCTTTAAATAACATGTCATGTATACAAATAAAACTATATAATTTTTATTAACTTATTTTTGGCTTCAAGCCATATTCATATTCAATTGGAAATAGTTTCCAAAATGTTAAATTATTTACTAATGCATATTTTCAATAATGCTTTAATTTCCATTCTAAAATACATATATATTGAAATTGGAAAATTCTACAAGTTTAAAATAATAATTTAAAATCCTATTTTTTACAATCCAAATTCTATCTAAGATGATTCAATTTAACTTAGAGAAATAGACATGTAAAGCATATATTTTTAAATATACTTTTATAAGTAAGAAATATTCACAAAAGTGTAAGGAAAATGTAATATCTTTTTTTCAAGTGCATATGAAATAAAATACATTCAAAAACATGCATTTAACTTACTTTGTAATTTTCTTTTAAAAGTTGCTTTGTCCAAAGAAAATATACATCAAAGTGTATGTGTAATAACATGCCTTACACCAAGCAAAAATAAAATCTTTAAAAATGGTTATGTTTCCCATTTTTGAAACTCATAATAAGAAGTTATTATTTTTCAAAACATTAAACAAACTTCAACTATTTTATCATTATTTTTTTCCAAAAATCTCAAATATCAATATTTCTAAAATTATAAGGAAAATGTTAATGTTTCAATTAATTTAAATATTTTTGTTTGAGTGCATCATAACCTACACAAACCTAACAAGGTCTTACAGTCCAAATTAATAATTAAGTACGTTCGTTAGGCCTCATCAACATCACACTATGTTCTATGGACTTAAGGGTATCTCTCCTCTTCTTATTCATCCTTAGACCCATAATTTACTTCCCACTAAATGCTATATAAACCTTCTTTTAGAGATTCTATATGGAGTAAATTGCAACAAATGTGATGGATTTATCTTCCACACCAAACTATTTAAATCTCAATATTCAATTTACTTATAGTTGATTACTGCTATAAGGGGTAAGCCAACGACTACCGCTATAAGTCAAAATATATGGGGTGTGGCCTAATATATATATATATATATATATATATATATATATAACAACAACAATAATAATTAAATACATGCTCTCTCATATGCCATAATCTAGTAAGAATTGCCTAACTGAAGCTTTGATACCAAATGACACAACCCGCCATGTACGATGCCTTGATTCATGCATAAAATGGTGCAGACATCACAAACCTCGCAGATAGCAGATCGTTTCGAGGTAAAATATAAAATAAATCATAGAGTTATCTATTATACTTTACACTTTCCAAACTCATAGCGGAAGGAATAAAATATAAGAGTAATTAATAATACAATCCCAGACAAACAAGCAAAACAATATGATTTCAAATAAATCCAACAATGAGATCTCTCTACTGTTAACGAACACAATATATTGTCTGGGAATAAATGAAATACAATAGTAGATAGCGAATAAATAAACATGCATCTCCATCGTACCTTCGCCTCCAAGTCACCACCAGTCCACTCTATCAACCTATTAGAGTATAACTGAAAAAAATGATAGAGGTGGTCAAACATATGTCTGATGAGTGAAACACATCATGTAAGTGTATAGTAGTAAAAACTAGTAAAACAATGCTTATGCCCAAAAACCATACTTTAACCTATGTCACCTGCACCTTCTGCTAAACACAATGTAAAACTATAGTGACATTATATGCTACAGTCTCACTAAAATCTAACCCACATCTAATCATATGCACTCGATCGAACCTGAAGTCCCAACTTGCATGCCAAAGACCGACCGCGACATGATTGATCCCAAAGTACCAACTCGTTATCGTCGAAAACATACACGACTCGCTACTAAGGAACTATATGCCTTAGCTCATTATCTCCCACTAATAAGCGACTCACTACTGGAGAACTACATGTCCTAGCCCACTATCGCCAAACCGTAAGCGACTCACTAGTGAGGAATAAAATATCTAGCCCATTATTGCCATATCGTGAAAGACTAACTATTGAGGAACCATATGTTTTAGCCCATTATCGTTAAATCATAAGCGACTTGCTATTGTGGAACTACATGTCGCTGCCCATTATCGCCAAGTCGTAAGCGACTTGCCATTGAGGAACAAAATGTCTTGGCTCGCTATCACCCAATTATAAGCGAATCACTGCTAAGGAACGAAATGTCTCAGCATGTAACATGCCATATTTTTAGTAACATTATTAGGAACATTTAATCAGGTAAATTAAATGAAATAATGTAAATTGGTTAATGAATTGAGATTTGTGATTAGTAAGGGTAGCCGTGCCATGTATAAATGAACTGAAGAATTAAAATGTTAAGGAAAATAGATAAAGGGCAATATAGGAATAGGACACATCCATATACCCTAAACCCTTAACCCCATCATTCACATGTTCATTTCTACATTCACGAAAGAAAAGCAAACTTAAGGTCGGCCACCATTAAGGGAAGAAAAGAGAAGATAAGCAAGATTTCAATGGAAAAGCTTAAGCAACTTAATCAAGATCAAATCTCAATCCTAAATCTCAAAGCTAAGGTGAATAATGACTACATCTCATATTTTCTATTATTTTCAGTTTTAAGGTTATACCCGATTTATCTTGCAATGTTATGCCATGTTTTTGAAGGATTAAATGTTTATATATGCTTTTAATGATTTATGCTTATTCATATAGGTTTTATGATATGTTCTCATGTGAAAACCCTACTAAATGACATCCAAATGCCTTGCAATTTTAGATTTAGATCAAAAATGATATTTTAGAGATGAGTTTCAATTATCATAATGTTCTGAATTAATGTGGATTTAGTATTAATTTTCTAGTGAGGAAATTGATTGTTTGGATTCAAAATTATTTACGGTTAAATAATATATGTTTTAGGTTTGAAATTATTATATGTTAGGAAACATATAAAAAATGATTTTTGGAATTTTTGTAGAATTTTCCTAAGTGTTCTAATAGATATATAAAATTATTTAAGGTATGGGACTTAAATGTTTTATATATTTATAAAAGGAGAAGGATTATTTTGTAAACTAATTAAATTGGTTGTTTTTGAAATATTGGCAGCAATTTTAGAAAAGAAATTAGAAACCAATCATATTTTAACAAACAAGGCAGGTCAGTTGAAAAGATTACTTTAAAAGGATAAAACTCAGTTTAAATAGGCTTTTTACCTATTTCGCCACTTTCGGCACCTAGGGTTATGACTTAGTAGTTCCACCACCATCACCATCGAAACCAATGCACATGGCATCAAAGACTTGGTGCACGGCGAATTGGATATAGGCGGAAGGTATTGGGTCGAAACCAGTGGTTCCGAAGGGGTCGAAGCGCTACTTTGCTTTTAAATGAAAGTGCGCCTGCTTTGCTTTCGACTAAGTAGCTTTCGACTTAGTTGGCTTTTTACTGGGTCAAATTGATTTAAAGTAAGGTTTCGAAGAGGTTGTGCCTTTTGTTTCAAGTAAAAGCTTTCGTCGGGGTTGAAACCCCTTTGCTGCCGCCTTTTCCTTTCAAAGTAATGCCTTAAAGGGGGTTGTTTTCTTTTAAAACTTAGCCGCTTCTCCGATGCTTTTGGAAGGATTAGTTTCGACACCATCACTTCTTTACTTAGGAAATGCTTTCGAAAGGAGTGCTTATGGCTTAAATGTTTTATGACCCTTTTTGCTCTATTGAAGATAAACCCAAAGGTTTTGAATGGCATAGTTTTGAATGGTTTCGAAAGGGTTCCACATGTTTTACTTGAACCCAAATGCTTTCGAAAGGTTTGATGGATTTAATGCTTTCGAAAGGTTTTAAAAGAAAGGTTTCGAAGGGGTGATTCCCCAATGGTTTCAAAAGGCAATGTTTAAATAATTTAAAGATAGGATGTCTAAGGTTTTAAAGCTTTCGAAGGGAAGGTTTTTCAATGGTTTCGAAAGGTTTATATGAATGATTTCAAAAGGAATGTTTTGGCCTTTAGGCCTAGGTTATAAAAGGTTTACTTGGTTTTGAAAAGTGTACTTTCAATGGATTAGAAAGGGGTACTTTCAAAGGTTTAAATGTTTTCATCAACAAAAATTTGTGTAAAGTAAATATGACATGGCAAGGTGATTTTGAGTAAAGCATAGAGTATACATTTTCCTTGTTTAAAGTATGATTTAAAGGTTTAAATCAATTTGAGAAGAAAAGGTTTTCAAGGAAAATTTAAGAGAAGATTTGTAACACCCCTAATTTTTGATAACGTTATTCAAGAGATTTAATTAGATCAATTAAATAGAATAATGATGATAAGGGGATAGGGATTTGAATAAAACTATAAGAAGGTCGTGCTTAATTTACCTTAAATGGGCTTAAAATGGCTTTTAAATTATTAATTAAAAACATGGGCATATTAGTAAATAGCCTCACCATTATTACTCACGGCTATACATTTCACGTTCTTGCCCATTCACGTACACTTTTCATTTTCAAAAACGCAAATCAAAAACCTAAAATATAGAACCGGCCATTAACAAGGGAAAAAAGGAAGAAAAATTAAATCAAAGTTAAGGATCAAAGCTAGGGGAATCAATCTTCTACAAATCTCAAATTCCTTATCATATCTAAGGTGAATAATAATTCATTCCATCATTATTTGTTTTTATAATCATATTTTTTCGAATTTAAGATTAAATTCGTTTTTATGTTGTTTCTGATGATGATTTGCTTGAATTATTATATGTTTGATTTAAACCAATTCATTTACATATGAATTTGCATGGTTTTAGGGTAAAACCGATTGTTATTGAATTTAGAATGTCATGGAAAAATTATATGTTAGGTAAAACATGATTTTAGAGATGGGTTTCAATTTTTATAATTTTCCAAGTTATGGAAAATTTATTATGAATTTTCAAAGGAAAATATGATATATTTGGGTTAAAAATTTATTTCGATTATTTCAAGAAGAAATTGGGTTTGAAATTTTAATATGTTAGATAACATAATGAAATTGAATTTTTGAGGATTTTTCCTAATTGATATACTATGGAAAATAAATTATTTTAAAATAATGACTTATTTGCAATATTTGTTTTGCTTAATGGAAGGCTTAACATTAATTTTTCTTTGATTTAGATCTGATAAATGCGGCAGTTATTTTGTAAAGTATTTGAAAAGTTTTAAGGCAACCGATTAAAAGATTACACATAGGCAGGTTAGTTAAAGCAATTACTAAAAAAGAGCATGGTTTCAGCCTTTAATCAGAAAATAGTGTTCCACCTCCTTTAGTAGTACCTTTCGACTCCATTGCTTCCGCTCCAACTCAGTCGAAACCAACCCAGTCGGAACCCACCCAGTCGAAACTAATACATAAGGTATCAGTTAGATGGTACGCAGTGGATTGGAGGAAAAGCGGAAGCTATGGTGTCGAAAGCAATGCTTTCAATGGGGTCGAAACCTTAGTTCTGTTTTCGAATGTTAAGTGCCTGCTTTGTTTTACCTAAAGATTTTGACGTAGTCGAAATCAATGTTTTCGGAAGGGGTTTTTCTAAATAGCTTTCTAAGTAGGTTGCCATATCATGTCTTAAGTAGGAGCTTTCGAATGGGTTCCTTTGTTTTTATATAATGCTTTCGAAAGAAGTGGTTCCAACCTGGTCAAAACCCAGATGCTATTGTTTTACCTTTCAGATGTATTGCAGCCATCAATGCTTTCGAAGGGTTCTCTTTATTCTAAACTTAAGGTAAGTCACTTCCTAAATGCTTTCGAAGGGGTTCAAGGGTTTTGAAGGCAATGGTGTCGAAAGGGAGTTTCAATGCTATCCTCCAAAGTTTTACTCTAAGGTTTTGAGCTTTCGAATAGATGGTTTCGACGCCATCAATTTTCCCCCCAAAATACTTTATTAAAGGTTTCGAAAGAGATACTTTCGTGTGTAACCACTTTGACCCAAAAGATGATTTAAAAGAATAAAACCCAATGTTTTCGAAAGGGGTACTTTCATTGGTTTCAAAGTTGTATTTCTAAATATTATTTGTAATGTTTTGACACATACGAAAGGTATGATTTGGTTTCGAAAGGATTGATTTATAGAGCTTCGAAAGGTATATACTTAGAGTTCTAAAAAGATGTTTTCTATGCTTTCGATGGAGGTCATCCAGCGATTTCGCAAGTGATGTTTTAAAGTTTCAAAACAAATAACCCATTCTCATTTTAAAGGAAATACCATGGCATAAATAAAGATTTTTGAGAATATTACTTTGTTTAACCCAAAACGATACTTTGGGGAGGGCAGAATAACCAGCTAGGTTAACCCAATAGTGAATATAACTTCAGAAATGATAAAATCTTAATTAAAGATATTGGCAAGGGCCAATAGGTTCACAGTAAGCCTATAAAAACTGTGTAAAAGGGAAAGATATTAGCAAGGGCCAATAGGTTCATAGTCAGCCCATGAAAACTATGGTTTGACATTGGCAGGGGCCAATAGGTTTATAGTTAGCCCATGAAAACTATATCCGGATTAAGATATTGACATTTAATCAATAGATTCCTAGTCAGCCCATGAAAACTAGGATAGGAGAAAAGATATTGGAGTTACCAATAGGTTCTTAGTGATCCCATGAAAACTATGAAATCAGACAGGTAGTCCATAAACATTTATTCGGTTATTGGTGAGCCCATGAAAACTAATAGGTTAATAGTAATCCTAGAAACTATAATTCAGACAGATAATCAGAATGAATGGGGATGGGTAATCCAGAATTAACTTTCTTGTTTGTATATCATCATATTATTTTGAATTGTTTTAACCATTGTGGATGCAGGAGCACAGTATATCATTTTATAAAGGTTTTAAGATACTAATGGGGGAAACCCATTCCGCTAAGCAGCGTGGTCTCACCAGATATCTAAATGATTTGAGATGATAGATTATTATTCATACCAAGCTTTATGTCTGACTTGAACTTTTTGTTTTCCCCTTAAACTCTCGGGTACTCAATTAATTTTGAGTAGTTTGAGGTTTAGGGTTTTCATATGATCTTTTAGACGAATAAAGCTTCCGGTGACGTGTTGGAGGCATGTTAGCTACTTAGAGTTCTTTTGTTTCCGTTGTGTTTGGTTGTAAAGGCAAACTTGTTTTATTGCCTTATTATATACTCTGATCATCCAAAGGGGCATCTTCATATGTCACTCTTGGTGTATTTTGTAATAAGTATATTTTTTCTGAATGTGGTCTGCGCTTTGGGATTATGTAATGAATTTGAAATATTTTGAAATGGATTGTGGACTTTGTTTGCTGTTTTAAATTTTTTCCATATTCATGTGTTTTATGTATCAATGTATCTAACATTGCCGTATTTGGTCGCCAATGATTAATAACTATGGATGACTGTAGCATCCGTAGCCATTAGTTTTGGGCCTCCAAGTAGGGGGATGTTACAAGATTACCCTAAGTAAAAGGACACGGATATTTGTATACCAGATGGGACTGGTATAGGGTCGTGCCCTATACATTAGCTATTAGCCCCTAGCTGATTTAGTCCAAAATTCCAGTGTGTAGGGCTTTGTCACAGGTAAGACTAAAATGATGTTACACACAGAAGGGAATATATTTGTATAGAGGTAGGTTATTGGTGAGCCCGCAAAACCATTAGGATCAGTTGACCTGGAGAAACTAAGTTAGGGATAGGCCGTCCAGAAAAGGAGTATCTAACATATGTTATATTATCTATTTATATTGTCTGGTAGGCTCGAGTGAGCCAAATGTTAGTAGTTAACCAAAAAAACTATAATGTTTGGACAGATAGTCCATTTGTTACCTGATATGTAAGTTTACATGATAACACTTTACAGTTTTAACTAGTTAAGGTTGCAGGATTATGATTTGCAAAAGATATGTTTTAGAAGGATACTAGTGAGGGGAAACCCGTTCCGCTAAGCGACATGGTCTCACTTAATATCAAATAACCAAGATGTATAGTAATATTCACACCAGGCTTTATGTCTGACTCGAAGTTTATGTTTTCCCCTTAAACTCTCGGGTGCTCAAAATTGATTTGAGTAGGCTGATGGTTTAGGATTTACAAGTTTTTAGTAGGTAGACGAAATAAGCTTTCGAAGGCGAGCAGGAGGCTGAAGTTATTTATTTAGGAGCTGTTTTGTTTTTATTCCGCCGTGTTGTATTAAGTCAGTTATGACTATATAGTACTCTGGTCAACCAAGGGGGCATCTTCATATGTCGCTCTTGGCGTATTTTGTAATAATAATATTTGATCTGAACCTGGGAAACGACTGGGATTATGTAATGGAATATGAAACATGTTTTGTGAAATGTAATCAGAAAAGTTGTTTTTTGAAATCTGTAATATTTTTTTCATATACATGTGCTTCTGATATTATGGATACCATTAACATTACCATATTTGGTCATCAGAAGTTAATACTATGGATTGCTGTAGCATCTATAGTGCTTAGCTTCGGGCCTCCAGATAGGGGATGTTACACAACACATTATCGCCGTATTAAAAAACATATAACAAATTCTACTAAAACAAGACACTTTGGTAAGTGTTCCAAAACACATCTAACAACATAGCAAAATGTTCCTTATCTTACCGCGATCTTGATGCAATGAACTACGCATAAAACAAAGTTTGTACATGAGAGTTATGAGTGTTTAAAGATAAGTTATTTATTATAATTATATTTTATTCTTGTTACTGTTACTATTACTATTACCGTTACTGTTACTATTACTATTATTATTATTGTTTTAATTTCCACATCCTCTACAATAAGCTTATCTTTATGCCACCAAGCCCAACACCGTCCAACTTCAAGTCAACACCGCTACTGCCTAGGAGCTTCATTCTTCAATCGGATGTAACCAACGACATGCACGCGCCATGCGCCTCTCGAAGATACCAGCCACCTCACCTTCAGTTATCCATATAGCCCTCGCTACCGTCGAACTTAAAGCACCAAATCTGGTGAATTCTGAAGCTTTCTAACGGATCAAACAACGATGAGTTGACCTTCTCGTCCTCCTTTATACATCATGCTTCTTGATCGTTGTATTGTCATCGTTCCATCGTTGGATCAAAATGAATGGTCCATGTTTGTCAAACTTTCGTCATGTTTTCTTATCAATCTGTACACCCAATTGACAATTGAACACCATTATTTGATTCATATCATCGAGACCTATAATTTTTATATATAATATGTTTAGTTTAGAACACTTTTGTATTTCACACTTTTTAATTAATGGGAGATTAATTTTTGCTAATTACACTCGATAAAAAATATTTTAAACCATCTCGCTATGACATACTACACCCTAATCATGTTTACATAAAAAAAATCACTTTTTGAATTTCAATTACATCGTTTATAATATGATTTACGACCTTAAGTGACTATATCTTACTAATATATACACATGAATAAGATGAATACCACTCACCGATTAGTTGTGCATCTTCTCCAATTTGAGGTGAATCCTCATGCTTCTTCGCTGTTCAGAAATTCCTCTTCTTGAAAACGAAAAATTTCTTGATAGCTTGGATTTATTTGTGTAGCTCTCTTCGTAATGACCGGTTCTATATTTTAATTTGTTCAAGTTGGATTTGATTTGGTGGATTTGAAATTGATTTTCTTTAGAGCTTAGATAAACAAGACAAAGGAGATTAGTGATAAGATATTTATGCTCTAGTAAGATTAGAGAACATAGTTTAACTTTCTATTTATAGGCTGGAATAACACATGTTTAGCCTAAAATCTCGAAATTAATATATTACGGAAATGCCACTGGTTTGACTTCTTCTAATTTCTAGCCCATTCGACCTAATTTGCTAAGTTATGTATATTTTATGATTGTATGCGAAAGTCTAGATGCAATGGAATATGTCCCGTAGTCAAATTCCACCTCCTATAAAAATCAGTATCTTGCCATTTATGTAAAATTATGATTTTATCTTTTTTAATTTATATTTAATTTCATAAAATTATGGGGTGTTACAACATGGCACATCAGCGGTCTCTTGGGATACCAAGGAGATTTCTGAGGAAGGTAGTGTTAGGGGAGGGCTAAGGGAATTGAGCATTGGTGAAAGTGTGGGTTCCCCTCCAGGACCCATCCTGCCTATGATCTTTTGTATCTTAGTCATGATGTTGTGCTATCCCGTGCTAGGACTAGTCAATCAAGCATAGGGAACTCTATCTTATCTTCCCGCCCCTTGTCAAAAGGCAAGGCTGGGCAAGTCCAAATGGTAGTTAACTTGTATCCTACCTCTTTTTTCTTATACTTGATCTAACTGTTATTTCTGTAGCAGACAATCTTAATGTTGACATCTTTGACTCCACCACCTAAACTGTTGCACCCCCATTGTAAACTGCAACCGTTGCCAACCTGGAGATTATTGAAGTGCCCAACAGCCCCATGAAATCAAGCCCATCCCCATCCGAAGTAAGAAGAGAAAGAGGACCGAGGGAGATGAGCCCTTGTCTTGAGAAGCCTATGCTCATTATGTTAAGCAATTGAAATTTTTTGATCCAGGAGGGAGGTTGATTAAAGGAGAAAAGGAGTGTCGGTGGGGCATGTATCTTTAGAGATCCCTGCACCCTAGACCATGATGATCTGGACCATCAGTTGAAGGCCTTTCAACATATGACCATTGAGTCCTTATCATATACCCATTGATCCAGATCTAGCTAGAATCGGCACTCTTTGGAGGCTGTGGTTAGCTCGCATATCCGAGAAGCCTTACTGGTGAGTTTCAATTTTGATTTTTCTTTTTTATAAACTCTACTCTTCTAATGTCGGTTATTTAAACCAAGCAATGCTCTATTCACATCCAAGAAAAACTCCTGCAAATTTAATAGGGTGCTAAAGCCAAAGAAGCTGGCCGAGAGGCGTTTGAGGAGGCATTGAAAATGACTATGGATAAGGTCGATGAGGCAAAGGAGGCGGCAGATGAGGCCAAGAAGGCGAGAAGACTAATGCCGAGGTGAGGGAGAAGGTGGAGAGGGCGGTTGAGGATATTAAGGAGACCTTGGCAAAGGCCAAGAAGGAGGTTGAAACTATACAGAATGACCTAAACCAGCACTAACTGGATATTGGTTATCTACAAATGTGAAGGCCGCTAGGGTAGCAGAGAAGGACAAATGGATAAACCGACTAAAGCATATGGTGGAGGCCATGTTCATGGAAAATTATTACCTCTCGATTTCCATAAGAAACTTCAATGTCAAGGACCTCACCAAGACTCAGACTGAGGTGCCAACCAAGATGGAGGCAGCAAGGCGGGCCATGCCATCCATTTTGATACAGAAGCAGATAGACTTCTTGACCCAGTTGGTTGGTGGACTAGCTTTGTAAATGTTTTACCCTCTCTCTTTTATAGGCCCAAGGGGAAGGCCTTATGTCTTTAATTTTTGTGTGAATGAGTAGAACCATTTTTAGCACGTGAAATTTGTTCAAGTACTTGTTTTACCTTTTCTAGCTTATCTATGCATGATTAGTAGTACATCATACTTTGAGTTGCTTGCATAGCCAATGTATTGTCTATACTTGAATGTTTTCACAAAATGGATGAACAACAGCTTAGGATCATAAGACGAGCGATGAGTGTTACTTGTTCACATAGAATTGTATTGAGATGACTAAGCTGAACTTTCTTGTTGGTGGGTTAGGCTGGAAAGTGAGCTCGGATATGAGAATTTGTTAAGCAGGCCTGTCGCGGTCAAAAGCCGAGGTGGGAGCATGGTTTCTAAGCCTTTCCGTATTGCTTGATGAGGTTGGAAGGTCCTGTCTCGAATCGAAACACTGTAGGGTTTAAGGGTTCTCTAGGGTGACATGTGGCAAGATTGAGCGGTGGGCGGTCTCGGAATGAACCATAGCGCTGTGGCTTGAGGGTTCTCCTTGGTGACATGCGACCATTTAATATGGTGCTCGGCTTATTTTTATGCGGGTACACTACGAATGTCGTACTTTGGTGTCACTATGAATAACAATGCCAATCTAGACAATAGTGCCTCATCCTTCAGGAGCGATGGGTGGCATTATGAGTGAGTGTAACACCCCGTTAAATCTAATAAGAAATTAAATAATTAAAATAAGATTAAAAATGGAAATTCTATAAATGTTGGAATCCAACCATGGGAGTTGCACCATTGCATTCATGTCGATTTTCTGATCAATTTTTGTATATAATATGTTTAAATCATAGTCCAAATGGAGAAGTTATGGACGTTTGAAGCTTTCAAATTTGAAATTTAAATATTTGAGTTTGAATTTAAATGTTTAAAATTTGAATTTAAAAATTAACATTTAGTAGGTACTTAACGTTTAAGCAAACGTTAGAATTAACGGGGATAATGTTTAAGTTATTGGGTAATAAATAAAAGTTAAACGGAAATAAAATAAATGCTCTAAAATAAAGGGGAGCGGTCGACCGCTTGACCATGACTGGTCGACCGCTAGTTGTCGACCGGTGGAGAGTGGCGGTCGACCGTTGCTTGTAGGTGGCAGCTAGGATTTCAGTTATTTTAAATAGTTCGGATTTAATTATTTAAATCTGATGGTTTTGGTTCCTTCTCACCTCTAGAAATAGACCCCTAGACCCCCAACCCCTTTTCTTTATAAAATTATGTAGCAATGGCAAAGCTTTATCAAATTCTTTCCCCTTAAGTTTTTATAAACAGTAAGATATCAGGTAAGGAATTCTAATCTCTAATTTAATTATATTCCCAATTCCTTTCCTCTTTAATTTCTAATTATAAATCTAATCTATATACAATTCAATTTGTTGTATTTTCAAAAAGGGGAAGATCTAACAGAGAATTAGGAGCCGCATAGATCAAATCCCATCTTATTCTTCTTCTTTATATTCTAGAATAAGTTAGGATTTTCAAGTAAAGAGATTTAGATGTTTAATTCTTTTGATTTCTAATTCTATTCCTATCTAGTTTCTAATTTTAGATCTAATTTCCATATACAATTCACTTTATTGAATATCCCAAAAGAGGGAGATCTGAAAGGGAATTAGGTATATGGAATCAATTCTAGTTAGGAAGCAAATAATTCTCTATAGGTGGAAATATCAAGTTTTTTGTATTTTTGTAATTGAATAGTATTTTTTGGGATTTGATGTATGCATTGGAAAATTTTGGTAAACGAAAACATAACATCTAAAACCCTCAAAATTTCCCTAACTAAATGTCAATCTTTGAATATGTTGTAATTTCAATTGCTTATATTAACATAGTAGGATCAGATCTATAATTGAAATTTTGATAATTTATAATCAATTCCACTTTGTTTCTTTTGATATCACTTATAGTAGTAAAAAGGGTTCTAAAGGCAAATAAAGCTAGAAATGGTGTGCAAAGTATGAATTTGATTATATTGTAGTTTGCTCCACCTATTTCTGTGATTTAACATGTGTGGACCCTTTTCCACTTCAAGGCGATATGTGTAAAAGTTGAATAGAATATGAAAGATCTAAATTATAAGAATTGTTTTCTTTGAATTAGAGGAAATAAATTCTACTATGTTAATATAAAATGAATTTGGTATTATTCCTTTTTGTATACACGTCAGTTGTTGGCTAAGAATATTAGTTATATTTTTGTTTGGAGTTTGGGACTTGTATGAGTTTGACATTTAAATTAATTAATGGTTTCTTTGTGTGTGATTAGAGATATTTTATTCAAATCTCGTGCGTGTATATATTTAATACTAATGTGTTGATTATTAAAGTTAACAGTGTAATGATTATAGCATATTGAATGTATTGATTAGAATTATTAGAATAGTTTAATAATTGTAATTTTGTAGGATGGTAGATAATGTTAATTGTGGAGTTAATCCCTAATTAAAGACGTAATAAGGGGTTACCTTATATGGCCTAAATTATTAATCATGTTGGATAGCGTATATATACAATTAGCATATATATATATATATGTGTGTGTGTGTATGTATGTATATATGTATATAAGGAGTATGACTATGTTTTAGGGATGCGAGGTCAGTCTAAAATTACGTAGAAGTCTGCCCAGTTAAATTTTGCTACCAGCGGAGTGACTTTGAGGATTGATGTGGGACATCGCCCATAATAAATAACCACAATAGACGTAAGGTTAATCTCAATTCTATAGGGTAAGTCTGCACGGTCAATCTGGCTACTGGTACCTAAGAATAGTTAGACTAATGTGAGATGTTACGGTTTGGATTATGAGTCATAATCAGACTATTATTACAGTAGAAGAAATCTTTAAAGGGGTCTGCTTCAGGTTTGGAGGTATTAAGTGGCTATTGTAGGACCCGCCTCTTCCTTTAGGAAGAAGTATCAAGTGACCTGATGGGATTTCTTACAATCTCAGTTAATGAGGACCATGTAGGGACCCGCCTTAGGTTAGGTATGAAATGACGGGGACCTGCCTATTTTATAGGTAATAAATGGTTAAGGTCTGCATAATTCCCAATATAAAGTTATTTAGTGTTAGGGTGCTCTCTTACGTCGTTAATGGTTAGTTGCTTTAGAAATTGAAAATGGGATGGAAATGGGTTAGGTATTAAATGACTGGGACCTGCCTATTTTATAGGAATTAAATTGTTATGGTCTGTCTAATTCCCAATAAAAGGTATTAAGTAATTTGAATGTTTTCTCTTGCATCGTAAATGGTAGTTGCATTAATTTTGGAATTGGACTGGAAAGGCCTTTGGGCTTATAGTTAAAGTTATTAGTATGGTATAGTTTAAATATGTAAGTCATATTACTTATCTAAATGATACTGTCCAAATACAATTAAGGAAAAGCTTTATATTTTCATTCATCAAACATTTGTTGTTCTAACTCACTCCTCATTACAACACATAGGCTAGAGGAGATAATGCAGATTTAGGAGATGAAGGTGGAGATGAAGATTTGTGGCAGCTATCTATCTATTTATGTTTTTTAAGTATTTTTTAATGTAACCAGTTTAGACAATTGTGTAATTTTGAAATATTGTGTTATGGAGGTTTAATGTGGACGTGTTGTAATATTTGGTAATAACATGTTATATTTCTGAAATGGTTTTCTTTCATGAAATGGGTACTTGTTTATGATATTATATTTTATCCATTCCATTGTGAGATTCTGAAAGTATCTATGCATTGTGAATTGTTTCAATTTCATCAACTTGACAACTCGCCTTAAGATGGGCCTAAGTTTCGACGGACTTTTGTTGGGTCGAAATTAGGTCCGTTTCAGGGCATGTTGTTATTACACTTGGTATCAAAGCTTAGGTTACCCGATCAACGGGGATAGGCATACGTATAAGTGGCATATTCATTATTTTGAAAGTATTTGTCAAAAACCCTACTGTATATATATACTTAATTTGAAAATACTCTATAAATTCCGACTATAGAAGTAGTTGGACCATATTCTGAAGATATGTGCGAGGTGACTATGGGTTGGAAAAAATAAATAGAGTAAGGAATATGCGAGGAGGTCGTATCGTAAGGAATGTAATGGAAAAGATTGTTACTCTAAAGTTAATAGGGCAATAAATGTGCAATAAATAAGGAGTTGTAAGAAATTAATAAGGATATGAATGGATTGATTAAAGAGATTATAAGGCAAATTATGGGAAGATAATATGAAAGATTGGAATAAATAAATAAATGTCTTTAGAAATTGTTCGGTTATAATAATAATCATTTACTATGGACAATCAACATTTTTAGAAATAGCAATTAAGCATTTTAGGTAGTAATTAACTACTACAAGGTAGTATAGTTGTAAACATTCAAAAGTAAGGGATGACAGAAGAAGAAAATTTAATAGAGAGGACAACTAAAGTTAATTTCCAAAAATCCAATTCCATGTGAAAGAATTTGATAAAAATATTTTCTTTAAAAACTTTCTTAAAATGTTTTGAATGGATTTTTCAAAAGATTTATTAAGAGTTGTTGTTTTGAAGAAGTAAGGAGATTCGAAAAATCATAAATTAAAAAGAAGACGTGGAGTCAAAAGTTCCGATTAAGAGATTTTTGGTAAAAAGGGTTTTCATTTTCGAAACTCTTAGTCTAAAAATTTGTTGGGTCAAAAAGTTTTCGGTTTAAATATTTTCGATAAAGGGGTTTTTATTTTTGAATTAAATATAAAATAGGGCATAGGTTGGACTTGATGGTTTTTCCTATTTTATAAATTTTGAAGTTCTTTAAAATCCCTTCTTTTTAAAATGGAAATGGAACTTTATTAAAATGATTTAAAAGCAGATAAAGTATGAAAAATATAAACAGAGACAATATTGGAAGACTTAGATAGGAATAGTGTTAGGACCTTATAAAATAGGATTAGTAATCCAGTTAGAGATAATGTATAAGAGAAGTGATGAGATAGAAAAATTATGGGAATAAGAGTTTACTTTGTCCACTTCACTTTTCATTGTTTAAAGTTATGGAAGAGTTTTTGAATGTTTTAAACTAAAAGACCAACTTTAAAAGGAATAAAACTTTGATGTAGGAAGTTTTTGAAAAAGGTAAATTATTTTGCTTCTTTTTGGGATTAAGTAATCCTTTTTGAAATATTGATAGTCTAGTTTAATAATTGAGTTTTTGAATGTTTTTGGTTAAAGAACCTACCTTAGAGAAGTAAGTCTTTGAGGTAAAAGTATTTAAGAAGGGAAATTTCTTTAATAAGCAATTTTTGAATTTGGGATTAAGAATAAAGCGGTGAATGTTTTGAAAATTGTGAAAAGTTGGGTTCAAATATTTTTGGAAGGTTTTGTCCAAATGTTTAATAAAAATGGAGTAGACATATGGAATGAAATAAAGTATGATGTTTAGATGCTTTTAGGAATTCAATCCCCCAAATCGTTTTTACAAGTTGGAAATTCTTTTGAAAAGTATACTTAAAGGTTTACTTACGAGATATGGAAATTCTTTTGCAAGTTTGAATTTCAAATGTCGCATACTAACGTAATATGGATTCCTATGTTTATATTTTATGGAGTAGATAGGGATTACCTTCTAGGAAAGGAAGGTTACAGGTTTCAGGGAATGAATAAAATAAGAATAGTATGTACAACCTAATCTGGAAATTTGAAATCATTCCTAGTCAATTGTTTGTAGAATGTTGCTAATGTTGTAAATGTATTCCAGATCTATAATTGGGTTGTAAGTTAGGTTGTCCTTGGGATGTGAATATCTATATTTTTATTTATCGGGGGCAAGTTCCGTGTAATTTCCATAAATTATCTAATTCTTTAAATGTATAAAAGTGCGGCGTTTGAATTAACAAAGGTTATACCAAAAATGGAAAGAGACGTGTAAGATACGAATATTCTTTACCGAAGTTTACACTATCTTACACTGTCTATTTCAATAAAAGAAAAGGAAATAATCCCTTGTAATTTCAAACAAAGCAAAAACATCACTTGTGGTTAATTTTTGAAAATTTTAATAGTTATCCTTTTTGGAAGGATAGCTCTGATTAAAATAATGAAAGAAATGTTCTAGTTTAGAAATTAATAATAAGAAATAAGAAATATACAAATAGCGTAATTCACAAGGACATTCGTATTAATCATAAATAGCATTTTAACTATAGGACTAGGATTTATGGATATTAATTACAGATTTAGTGCGCAATACATTTGTAATTAATAGAGGATAAGAAGGAATCAAATATGGGACTGATTAAGGAATTTAATATGGTATTTGTGTAGGAATTAAGTACACATAATAAGCGAATTTCGAACCTGGTAATAGATTGAAAGAGAATAAATAAGGATTGATTAGAGACTCTCAATTTTGACATTAATGATAGGTTATTATGGGTAATGAATATTTATTAGAACTAAGAAAATAATTAATGTGGGTAATGGTGAAATGACATTCGAGGAATGTACATCTTAAGTTAGTAAGAACAATTAAGACACCAACATCAGTAATGCTAGTTGATGATTAATGATAGCTTCCAGTAAAATTTTGTTTTATAATTTTTGGGTTGTAATCGCTAGTTATCTCCTTTAAGAAATTAAAGTTTTCGATATGGTATAAGACATATTCCTATTTTACCACTATGTTGATTTTATGGGGGAACATCGTAAATAAAGAAATTCCTCAAGGGCACTTAATAGCGATAAACCATAGATAAGACTGAAAGTTAGTAAGAAAATTAAGTTAGAATGCTTCAAACCCTAAGCTTACAGAGCACCACCATTCACCCTGAATGAATTAAGATTTATAGGGGATGAAGAGAATTTTCTAATTGGTTAAGGATGAAAAGAGAGAGTCTCTGAATTCAGCTCCAGATGTTTAACGTGCCAAAGGATTAAGATTGAGCAAGGGAAAACCCAAAGGGTTATTATTACCATTGGAGGTTCCAACTTGGAAATATGAGCATATATCGATGGACTTTATGACTGGGTTGCCATGAATCAAGAAGGGTAATGATGCTATTTATGTCATAGTAGATTATCTCATTTTACTTCCATTGGAAGTAATAGGACTATAACATCTCTAGCATAGATTTATGTCAAGAAAGTAGTGCGACTACATAGAGATCCAGTTAGTAAACCCTTGTTCACTAGCGAATTGGGAGGAGTTCGCAATCGGCTTCGGAAACAACTTTGAATTTTAGAAGCTTTGTTGAGAGCTTACATCATGGATTTTGGAGGACTGATATGCACGTAAATGTGCATATTTTTACTTCCATATTTAATCCAATTTAATTAAATAAATGAGCATATAGGGTGTTTTAACATGTTTAAACCCAAATTTCAAATATTTTCAAATCATCATATATTCATCTTCATACAGGGGCAAAACAGTCATTTTTGTGCATATATTAATTTGAGAATATTTATTTCTACATTTTATTTTTGTTTGTAGGTAAATTGGATAGAAATTACAAGTGACTTCATGGAAAATATGCATGCACAAGAAGAAACAAAGGAATGAAGATGGAAATAATTTAAACCATGTATCATTGAGGACCCCTCCTATCCACTTACCATAATGTATAATTAGGAGCTAATGCACATGCTAAATGGCCAATAAAGTTACATGCATACTTAATGGAGGATTATCTCATGCTATGATAACTTGGAGGTCACACTTCCTAATATGGTAGTTTGGGTAGTTCCCAAAAATATGATTAGGGTTTCAAAGCTTTTATAAATACCACATTTGTTCATGTAATTGCTCTCTCTTAGCCTTTGAGCCTCCTCTTGTAGTTAGTTTAGTTTTAGGCTCAAAAATATACAAAAGCACTATTTCCTTTTTAATGGCTTCTTAGCCATCTTTCATGTATTTCTTTTAAGCAATTTTAATACATGCACTTTTCTTTTCTTGTTTATTTCTTCTTATGTTAGTAGTGTAGTTTCATTTCTTATGCAAGTAGAATAGCTTTTATTTTATTTTAACTAGCTCTCTTTTACTTAGCTTGCATTTTCTTCTTGTTTTTATTTCATGTTGAATGCTACATTTGTTGAAATGATAACAAATATGAGAGGCTAAACCCCTTCAATTTATGGGTAATGAAGCTCTCTTAATCATGTAGATTCAACATATTGATAATTTGTGATATCTTTTTGTTCTTAATGACAATGTTTGATTTGGTTAAAATTTATTGTTTTAGCTTTAAATTTGATAACCTTTGTTGTTGACACCAAATAGGCTATACTTAAACAAACACAAACACAAATTACCTCTTCATCTACATATGATGTTGGTAATGAAGTGATTTTAAAATCAAAATTTGATACTCTATATTTCTAATTAATAGTTAATAGATCATGCTTAGAATAGATTTTATTTTCAATTTTATTGCAATTTTCATGAGAATTAAGAAGTGGTTTAATGGGTGTGTTATAGTTTGATGGCTTATATTAGGCTAATTAATAGCACAAATATTTCATACTTATGATAAACACATCAATTAAATTCACTAATGACCAAAAAAAGAGATCATAATTTCATGTTGTGTTGATTTATGTGGTCAAGAGAGTGGATTTATCTCTAAATTACCTTCAAACTCTCATATTTTTATCTATTCTCTTTTGTTAGTTTATTTATATTTTTTTAGCTTAACACAACTTCAAATCTTGGTTTAATTTGATTGAATAGAAATTTTAAAATCTAAACAATTCCCTGCGGATCGACCCGTACTCGCCACGTACTAACATTGTACGCCGTGCGCTTGTGGTAAATTTTAATTAAAATTTGATCAGCTATTTTCTAATCCGATGGAAATTTAGCCGGTTCGAATAAGTTTTTGGCGCCGTCGCCGGGGAACTAGTTTTGATTTTTTTTTCTATTCTTCGAATTATTTTCATTTGATTTTTATTGTGTTTTTTGTGTGTTGTTTTGCATTTAAAAAAAAGAAATTTTTTTGTTGTGTGTGATTTTTGTGTTTGTGTGCTTGTTTTCTAGTTGCATTTGAATTGCATTTAAAAAAAGAGCATACACAATTACAAAAAAAATAATATTCTACTTCATTTTTTTTTCATTTACATTTCACATTTTTGATTTACATTGTTTTCCATACAAAAATTAAAAAAAAATTGACACGGTGCACTGTGCACAGTTCACTAGCCTTCTTTGGCTACTGACCATCTCCTTGCCGCCACTTCTCTGTCTCCTTGCATACCATCAACCCCATATACCCCTGAAAACTGTGGCAACCACCCGCCTTCCCCTCTATTCACCTGAAAACCATCTCATTGCTTCCAACCCCTCCTACAACAGCCACAAGCAAACCACTCTATTCGATTACCTCTGCCATACTTCATACATACATTCTAACTCCTTCTCAACTGCCTTGCTACAACCACCATTACTGTCAACCTTCCCCTGCATTATCTCTGTCCATTATCATTACTACCAAAGCCCGCACAACCACCAAACATCGATACATTGCCACCATACACTTCCCCTGCATAAAACAAGTCACACGTTCATATTCTGGAAATACCAAAAAAAGAAATACCACATTCGAACTACCAAAAAGTCTATAAATCCAAGTTTTAAATAGAATTTTTTTTGATTGAAAAATTATAGGTTCATAGTTCTTATAAACCTAACTCATTGAAATTCCATCCAGTAAAACGGAAGAATTATAAATTTCCAAAATAATAGATAGGAATATTGCAAATAGAGCCATTGCAACTCCCATAAGCGGTGTAGTCCCCCAGCCCAGAGCTACTTTACCATATTTTGAATTCAATGGTTTCGATAAACTCCCACTTCATCAAATCCTCCGCACATCATCTCTGAACATACATTGTGCACATCTGTGCATATTCCAGCACCACATTTACACTACCTACAACCTCTGATCCTCTGATCAACTTCTGCCCACCATTACACTTCCACATTACTCCCCTACTGCTTCCCACAAAACCATCACAAACTGCCTCCCACACTTGCACACTGAAAACCACAACCTGCACGCTATCAAACAAGTTTTTTTTGCCTTGCACTATCTTCCTCCCCATCCTCTGTAACATTGTCAACCAAAACTACTGCACACATTACTCCATATTTCCTTTAAACCTGCCCGCACTTGCATATTACCATCAAATACCCACTTCTATTACACTTACCTTCATTCCTTTCTCTAACCAAACAATGACAACTACAACCATATCAATGCAACTCATTTCACTGCCATATTACATACAGTCTTCATTCAACCTAACTGTCTTCAACAACTCTTTCATCTTGTGACTTCACACATACAGTAGCTTCTTCATCATATTTCTATTCATACTTCATTATACTTCATCATCATACCCACATTTCGCAAAAGCCGCTCCATACAAGAAACACGATTGCTGCTCCATTTCCTTCCCCTCAACTTTACATAGTCTTCATACACACTACAACTTCATACAAATCATTGCCTTGCATCAACAACACAGTAGTTACCATATTATCTGCTGCCTGCACCATATTACTTCAACTGTGCACACCTGACAGCTACATACCCTGTCAACTCAATACATTCCTCTACCTCTGACCAACTACCCACCTACGTCACCAATATTGCTCCATCATACCATTACACCCATTGCACTGATCACAAACCACCCCTTCAACTGCTACTAGGCATCGCCTTGCCATCCTCTGACCCATCCGCAAACCAAAACCCAAGTTCACCACACTGCAACTACTTCACAAACCACCAACCGTGACATCTCCTCCATAATTCAACCTCCGAAATTCTACTCCACCGCTTCCTTCTCCCCACCACGATCGATTTCTACAGTTAGTCTCGCCCAATTCCACTACAAACCATCAACCGAATTCGCACGACACTCGAAACCCTCACCAAAAAATCGAGAACACCCAATGCGACTTCAATTCCAGATTTCGCCCTTGCCCCAATTTGCTCGAATCTGCAACCCTTAATCACCTCGAATCTGAACCTCACCGCGACCCTTAATCCACTCTCGATTTGTTTTATTTTGCAGTTCGCGTGATTCACAGTAGTTTTATTATGCTATTTGAGTGAATCGCAGTTGCTTGGTTTTGCATTTTCTTGTATTTTTAACTGAGAAGAAAGAAAAGTTTAGTATTTTGCAATTTCTTGGTTTTGTAGTTTTATTTTGCATTTTGTATTTTCTTATATTTAAGAGAAAAGGGGAAATCAGATTGTTTTAAGTTAAGTGGGTTATGGGCTTGTTCACTTATAGGCCTGAGTAAAAAAAAGAGAATTTTTTTACAAAAAAATTGTTTTGTTGTGTTTTAATTTGTTTTATTTTAATCTGTTTTAATATTTTTATTTAAAAAAAAAGTTTTGTATATATCTTGTTTTTAATTCCAGGTTACCAAAGCAGATATAAAAAAAACAGTTGCCGCTCTACTTGCCAAATAAATTGCTTGCTTATAAAAAATTGCCGCCAAAAAAATGATTTGCTAATAATTCTACATGCTCTGGTATCGTGTCCTTTATCCCTTGTTTTTATTTTGATTTGCATTGTTGGTTGCATGCATTTGCATTTTTTTTAAATTCAAAAACAAAAACAAATTTCATTGTAGTTGCATTTTTAATATACATTTAATTTCAGTTTTGCTTTTCATCTTAGAACTTGATTAGCAATAAAGATTAGACATTTTACTTAAGGGTGTCACGAGCTCACCTAAGGCTTAATTATATATTGATAAGTTGTCTTCTTTGAACAATTTAATTTCTTGGTATCTAGGCTATGGCAGAGCAATAACCATTTATAAATATTACGGTGATTCGTAAATATTATAGTGGTTGTTTCTCTGAAAATACATAAACCTTCGGTTGCATTGCTACGGTGATTCGTGGTGCACTGATAAATGATGTCCGTTACCTGACCGAGAACTATCTTGTTGGTTTAAGACAAAGTGTGATTATACAATTTTGGGTTAGGAGCTACTTAGGACAGAACATTTGTAATTAAGTCCTTGCATTTATTTAGTTGCATTAGTGCATGTATATTTAAAATAAATAAAAAAATTCAAAAGCCAAAACTAAAAAATTGTAAATATTTCTTAATTTAGTTTTTAAATCCTTTCTTTTGAAAATTTTCAATTAAAATCAAAAATCCGAATAAATTTTGAGATAGTTTTTTCTAGAAAAGAAAAAATCCCAAAAAATATATAAAACCTTTTCAAAAACAAAAAAGAATTGAAAATCCAAAAATCAAAGTTCCCTTTTGAAAAATAAATTCTTTTTGGTAAATATTTTTCCTTTATAAAAAAAACTAAAAACATTCTTGAAAATGCCTAAGTTTCCATTTTCTTACTTGCCGAAATTTTACAATAATTGTTGTTATCCCGCCTTTTGGCAAGACCGTGACACCAAGAAATTAACCGGAAACCGAAGACAGTTCGTCCGGAAGATCGGTTATACACAAGTCCGCTATAGATACCGATAAATTTTGCCTGAGTCCGGATCAAGCTACAATCGATATGATATGACAAGCAAAGCTATGAAAGACAATGTTCCAAATTCCAAATCAATTGGAGTTCGTATGCTCAAGGTATGATCGATGCAAGTCAGGGAAGCCAACTCATTTCGTATCCATTATTTCACCTCCTTCGAATCGCTTCCGTTTGTATCCATCAACTGAAAGGCCTTGTTCGTATCCATCGAGCTTCAACAGTTCGCATCCATCAAGCTTCAACAGTTCGTCTTCATCAACTATATTGGTTCGTATCCATCAAGTGAACATCATTTCGTATCCATCAGGTGACCACTTGTCCACATCCATGAAAAAGCACCACATTTCATATCGATCACATCTAGCACATTTCGTATCCATCACCTAAAGACATATCGTATCGATACGAGGAAGCTTCCGGTGAACGATACGAATGGAGCGATACGAAGACAAATCCCATGATCGATGCGAAGGCAGTAGCCATCCATCGATACGAAATGAGTTTAGGGGTGGATACGAAGTATACGGTGACTCATGGATACGAGCAAGGCAGAGTCAACCAAAAGAAGCGGTCAACGAGCATGAGAAGTGGATCTCCCCGGGTTCTAGCGCCACGTCATCCGATCGACACATGCAGAACCATTGACACAAAGCTATCGATACGAACAGCGTCGATACGAATTCAACAGCCTTTGGAAAACCCAAACTTGCATCGATCATAACTCAAAATCTACAAGTCCAAATGCCACCAAATTTTCATAGGAGTTTGCGTACATCCTCAAGAATGTTCATGATCGATCTCGACTCGATTGGGTGAAATATTAATCGATACGAATTGCATTCGTATCGATCATGGATCGAGTGCAAACGGCATTGGATTGATTGTGTGGGCCCACACACGTGAGAGAAGGGGTCTTCCGAGATCTGAGCGAGATATTTGCAGCCTACGCCTATAAATAGCAGCCTAGAACCTACTGAAAAGGGACTTTTGGCTCTTCTATGTCCAGACTCTGCCGAAATCACTGTTGTATTCAAGTTTTACTGTTGTAATTCGTTGTAACCAGCAAGCAAAAGTTAATAAAAGTCAATCATTTCATAGTGGACGTAGGCCATACGCCGAACCACTCTAAATCTGTGTGATTCTGTATGTTTTTCTTGCTTTTTATTGGTGTGTTTGTTAGATTTTCCTCCTTTTCCATTTATATTCTTCATTTTATCTCTTCAAACACATCCGAAGAGTGTTGTGCCCAATTTTGGTACAGACACTTTGGTGATTTCATTGAGAAAACCCAGTTTTTCTCCTACTCGTTGGATCTACTATCAATATCGAATTTCATAAATCTAAGAAGAAGATCCAGATTCCGAGTTTAAATTTCTTCCATCCTATTCAGATTTGCATCAAGTCTAGGAAAGAGCTTCGCTATCCATCATGGTTAACATTAGGACTACCTCAACTGCCGCAGATCCAGAAGGACGGGACAGACAAAACCCCGTACAACTACCTTCTGCCGATCAGAATGCTGTCGGACCATCAGATCCGCAAGGCCCTGTCAACTGGGAAGAATTTCAATTGCTAATGCAAGAGCTTACTCAAAGCCGCCAACAGCTTACTCAGCAACTGCGTGCCAACGCAGAACTGACTAATCAATTAAACCATCAAAGACGAACGAGATCCAGGAGGGATCAGGCTTCCTATTCATCCACCGAAAGTTTAGCCTCTTCTAACTTTAATCATAGATCCATGCGCCCACGGCTGGATGGAAGTTACACACAAGCTACTGGACATCAGCACACATTCAATCTTGGGCAACTGAGAGTTGGCCCGTCAACCAGCCATCGGACTAGACCCTCCTCCCGAGGAGGTGCTGCCCCATATCACATTACCGACAACCGCACTACCACTGCTACTGAATTGGGAGTTGATGCTCGGAACCGAACGGATCCAGTCCACCGCCAACGCAACCATACTTCTGAGCCTTATGTCCCTGAAGACATAGAACTAAGGAGGCGAGACATAGACCATCGACCGCGACCGGCCCCTCCTCGCATTGTGGAACCCGACCACACCTTGGCTCAACAGGCCCAGAATGTCTAGATGTCGGACATCCCGACGATGATTCATCAGATGATCCGGGAGAGTCAAGGTCTCACCAATGACGACTGGGGAATCTCCCAGAGTCATACCCCTTTTACTGATGAGATACTCTATGCTGAACCACCTCGGCGATTCAGGATGTCGGCTTTACCCGTTTATGAAGGAATCTCTGATCCTAATCAACATATCTTAAAGTATGAATGGTTAATGAATGTTGCACGAGCTGATGATGCAGTTAAGTGCCGAAGTTTCCCGATCTCTCTAGGGGGCATAGCAACTATGTGGTTCACCTGTTTACTACCTCGATCTATCTCGTGTTTTGATCAGTTGGCGATGAAGTTTGTTGAGCAGTTTCGCATGCATGTCGCAAGGCCGAAAGATGTTAATACTTTGTCTAGTGTCACTCAAGCTCATGGAGAGACACGCAGACGTTATTTGGAGATATTTCATGCTGCATGCGCCGAGATTAGTAATCCCATCGATAACTCAATTCTGATGGCATTAACTAAGGGGATCGATCCCGATTCCGATTTCGGCAACTGGTTGGCTAGAAAGCCTCCTGCATCATTGGACCATTTCTATTCCAAGGTAGCCCAACTTTTGAGAAGGGAGGATGCGAAACAGTCTAGGAAAAGGATGACGCTGGACATAGTATGGAAGGGATTCAAAGCAATGTTGATGTTAAACAAACCGGGGAGAGTTCCACAAAAGTGCAATTGAACATACAGAATAAACAAAATCAACAGAAAGACAATGGAAATCAAAACAGGAAATGAGATCAGAATCGTGGGCCACGACGTAGGGCTCCTATGTTTGACAATTATACTCCTTTGAATACGTCGTTGGAAAATGTGTATTTGCAGACCTACAATACTTTTCAGTATAAGAAAACTGCTCCGCAACAATCATCGGAGAAACAGATCCAGACAGGGAAGTTTTGTAGATTCCATAAGAGCTATGGCCACAACACGAATGAGTGCCATCATTTGCAAGATATTATCGAGAAGTTGATACGTGAAAGAAAGTTGGAACAGTTTGTGTGGGCACCGCAGTCCAGAGTTGCAGGCCCACCGAATCAGAATCCTATGCCAAATCAGGCAAGGCAGGAGGAACCCGCTCTTACTGGCGGGAGGTTGGTGATAAATACTGTTAATGACAGTCTTCATCCAGCTGATCGAAGCTGGAAGGAAATGGAGTCGTATGCCAGTTCAGTGAGGCATGCGAGCTTCGAGTGTTATAGTAGTTTGGAAGACAGGACTCCGGCCAAGCAACATAAAATGATGACAGATGGTATCGTATTTCGAGACAGAGATGCCGACAGGGTCGAAGCCCCGACCATTGATCCACTTGTCATTTCCGCCCAAATAGGTCCTGATTGGATGAAGAGGTTCCTAGTGGACAGTGGAAGTTCAGTAAATATATTGTTTAAACGAGCTTATGACCAGATGAAAATGGAAGTAAAGGATATGAGGCCTTGTCAGTACCGCATCCATGGCTTCAATGGAAGTGCGACAATACCCACTGGGATAGTGGAGCTTCCAGTGGAATTGGGAATTGCAGAACGCCGGAGAGTCTAGATACTACAGTTTGTTGTGTTGGATATAGATTCGCCATACAATGCTTTTTTGGGCCAACCGGCCCTAGCCGAGTTCAGGGCTGCCATTGCCCTTTGGTGTATGACTTTAAAATTCCCTACCGATAATGGAGTCAGAGTTGTTTAGGGAGACCAGGCTGCTGGACGAGCCTGTTATGTTGCTGAGCTACGGGAGGCGCAGCGAAAAGAAAAGGGAAAGGGCGTAGAGGAATCTCTCTACGTCCGCTTTGCTGAGAATTGACAATTGACGCCTGGGCCCAGGCCCGGGCACCCCAACCAATTCCCAAGTGATCTTGACCCGAGAGATACTTAAAGTGAAGACGAAAGTAAAGACAGACAAGCTTCCCCGGCCGAACTGACGATCGATGTTACGATCGACGATAATGACGATTCTAAAATGATAAAGATTGGATCTCAGCTAAGCCAACAAATGCAAGAGGAATTGGTTGAATTTCTCCGGGCAAACCTCGACGTGTTTGCCTGGACACACTCTGACATGTGTGGGATCTCCTCGGACATCGCGAGCCACTCATTGAATATTGACCCGCGGCATGTCCCGGTCAAGCAAAAAAGGCGTGGTATGGATCCAGAGAGATCTGCCGCCCTTAAGGAAGAGGTAGAAAAGCTCAAATCGAACGGGTTTATTCGAGATGCATTATACCCATAATGGGTGTCCAATCCTGTACTCGTCCGAAAGCCAAATGGGAAATGGAGAACATGTGTTGACTACTCAGACTTGAATAAAGCTTGCCCTAAAGACAGTTTTCCACTTCCCTGAATCGATCAGCTCGTAGACTCAACGGCTGGACATGAAATCTTATCCTTCATGGATGCGTACTCTGGCTACAATCAAATACCCATGCACTTGCCCGACCAGGAGCATACCATCTTCGTAACCAATATAGAACTTTACTGCTATAAAGTTATGCCTTTCGGACTCAAGAATGCTGGGGCAACTTACCAACGGTTAGTTAATCGAATGTTCGCTAACCAGATCGGAAAAACCATGGAGGTATACGTGGACGACATGCTCGTGAAGTCGCGATTCTCCACTGATCATATCAAAGACCCAGAGTCAATGTTTAATATCCTCCGAGAATATAGAATGAAGCTCAACCAGTTGAAATGTCACTTTGGGGTCGCATCTGGAATATTCCTTGGGTTTATCATCAATGCTCGAGGGATCAAAGCTAATCCTGAGAAGATCTAGGCAATCAGAAATCTTGAAACTCCAAGAACTATAAAGCAAGTCCAAAGCCTCAACGGGAAAGTAGATGCACGTAGCAGGTTCATCTCAAAATCCACTGAAAAATGCATTCCCTTCTTCGACCTGATCAGAAAAGGGAAGCGAAACTTTGAATGGATTACAGAATGTGAGGGCGCATTCTGAGCACTAGTTCAACATCTTTCTACACCACCCATTCTGTCAAAGCCTATTGATCATGAGAGATTATACATCTACTTGGTGGTTTCAGAGAACGCTATCAGTGCCGCCCTAGTTTAGGAAGAAGATCGGATACAACAGCCAGTATATTACATTAGAAAACGACTGACCGGGGCATAGAGAAATTATCCAAAGCTGGAAAAGTTGGCTTATTGTCTTGTTATTGCCTCGAGGAAGCTCCGTCCGTATTTTCAGGCTCATCCTATCATTGTCTACACCGACCAGTCGTTACGACAGGTCCTTACGTGGCCTGAAACGTCTGGTAGGTTACTTAAGTGGAATATCAAGCTAAGTCAGTTTGACATTACTTACACTCCAAGGCGAGCCATTCAAGGACAAGTCCTAGCAAATTTCATAGCTGAATTCACTATCCCGGAGGACTTGCCCGAAACCAGTGAATCTCCCAAGTATAACTGGAAGCTGCATACTGATGGTGCATCAAATGACCGTTGCTCAGGTGCAGGGGTTGTACTTGAAACTCCTGAAGGTCGATCTATATGCTATGCTTTAAAGTTCAATTTTCATGCGACCAACAACGAAGCGGAATATGAAGCCCTACTTGCCGGATTGAGGGTTGCCAGAGATTTAAGAATTATTGCTGTGGAGATTTATTGTGACTCGCAGTTGGTCGTGTGTCAAGTTCAGGGGGAGTACCAAGCCAAAGACCAAAGGCTGGCTGCTTACCTAGCTCGGGTCTAGGAGATATTGAATCAGTTTGACTATTATGCCATTTGCTGCATACCCGGAGAGCACAATCAGAAAGACGATTCATTAGCAAAGTTAGCCAGTACATGTGAAGCACAGCAAATGGGAATCGTTCCCGTGGAAACATTATCTTCCCCGAGTATCGATCAGATGGAAACAGATTGGGTATTTGAAGTCATTCTCGATAAGGAGTCATGTATGACTCCGTTCAAAAACTATCTCAAGCATGGGACCCTGCCGGAGAGCAGGAGTGAAAAGAGACAAGTTCTTCGAAAAGCTTCGCGGTTCACCATCCAGAATTGAGTCATGTATAGAAGAGGGTACTCTGTTCCTTTACTCTGGTGTATCGCTCACGATGAGATCAAATGAGTATTGCATGATTTACACGAAGGACAATATGGCGGTCACACCGGGGGGCAAGCTCTTGCCAAGAAAGTGCTCCGATATGGATACTATTGGCCGACAGTAAATCGCGATGCATCGGACTACGCCAGAAAATGTGACAAATGTCAGAAGCATGCTTGAATTCCAAGAGCCCCACCTACCGAAATAACTCAGATGGTCAGTCCATGGCCATTTGCGGTATGGGGCATTGACATTATTGGCTCTCTACCTCTAGCCAAAGGTGGTGCAAAGTACGCCATCACCGCGGTTGATTATTTTACCAAGTGGGTGGAAGCTGAACCCCTTGCTACAATCACAACAAAGAAAGTGATCAACTTTGTAGTGCGCAACATTATATGCCGATTTGGTCTCTCGCATACCATCATCACAGACAACAGAGCTCAATTCGACAGTGTTGAATTTAAGAATTTCTGTCAAAGGTTCCATATCCAAAAGAAGTTCTCTACAGTTGCACACCCTCAAGCAAATGGACAGGTTGAAGCTGTTAATAAAGTTATAAAGTCTATTCTTAAGAAATGACTGGAAAAGGCCGGGGGCAAATGGGTCGATGAACTTCCTATGGCCTTATGGGCTTATCGGATAACCCACAAATCCGCAACCGGCCACACTCCATTCTTTCTTTCCTACGGTTCAGAAGCCGTTATTCCAGTCGAGATGGAAATACCTTCTCATCGTGTGACTGTTATGATCCGAAGACAAATGTTATAATACTTGCCGAATCTCTGGATTTATTGGATGAGAAGCGTGAAGAGGCTGATTTGAGGGCAGCCGCATACCGAAGTTGAGTCGCCCGATTGTACAATGCCAAGGTCCGACCCCGTACCTTTGAACTTGATGATCTCGTCCTCAAGAGAATTTACCCGGTCCCTTCACATATGAAGCCAACCTGGGAAGGGTCGTATGTTATTGAACGAAAGCTCGGAGATGGCACTTTCAAATTATCGACCGTTGACGGTCTCACTCTGCCGAGAGCCTGGAACAGCAAGAATCTTCGTCACTACTACACATGACAGGCTCTGTTTATTTATTCAGTCTACTTTTCATTTGCAATTTGTTTATGCATTTTGAAATTTGAATTTGTAATAAGGCAACTGACTTTGCCATTTTTTCTTATTTCAGCAATAAAATGCAATCTCTTCGAGCCAGAGCTGTGATTTATTCGAAATACGTCATATGACCATCACTATGCATAGAGAGCTAGGTTCCACCATACGGTGGGATTTATTCAAATAGGGAGTGACTATGATATGACCAGTCACTCACAAAGTGAAACCCGAGCTCAGAGACAAATCATCATACTGAAGCCAAAAAAGGATTGATACACGACAATCCTCTAACTAAATTCCAAGAGTGCGAATTGGAGTATAAACCTGTAAATGCGGTTTCTGGGAGGGTGGATCTATCCACCTAACGACTTCGCCCGTATTCGAACCAAGTTCGAGGAGGATGGATCCGTCCATCTAACGGCCTCACTTGTTAACTCAGGGTAGATGTAAGTCGACCATCTACGATCCTGATAGATCCGTCGTTCCCGGAGTATGTGACTGACCGTCTGTCGGCTGACTCCAGACTCCCATAGTGCGAGCTAGAGTATGAACATAAATACCAAATGGGTGTGACTGACCACCCATCAATCAACTAACTCCGGATTCCCAGAGTGCGAATCGGAGTATAAACATAAGATAACTCCAAATTCTCGGAGTGTGAACTGGAGTATAAACATCGAATAACTCTAAATCCCAGAGTGTGGATTGGAGTATAAACGCAAACCGGGTGTGACTAACCACCCACGAATCGATCTAAGTCCCCAGAGTGCGAACGAAGTTCTGAATATCAGACAAGTGTAACTGACCGCCCATAAAATAACTTAAGTCCCCGAAACGCGGACGTGGCTCAAAACATAGTGCGGGTGTGACAGACCACCAATCTACAAGTGCAATCCCCGAAGTGTGGATGCGATCACCAATAGAAGAGCAAGTGAGATTCAACCAACTGAACTTACCTTGTTTCAATTTTGCTTCAGCAAAGTTAAGCCCGGTATATCAAAGGCAATCAACGATTGTTAACCAATCTTTTCAATTTCTTCCTGGAATAGGGGGCAGAACTTAAGTGCCAACCACTGATTGAGACAATGCAATATCAAAATTCGACTTAGCGCTCGATCGCGACCCAAAACCGTGACTCTGGAACTTAGCAACTAAACCCGGGTCCGATTTAAAGGAAAAAACTCCATAAGTGTGTTGGATGAAAGTTCAAACGCTGAAGCACTTTAACAAATGAACACAAATTGAGCTGAAGACAAAATGAAATTTTATTTCAATTATTCTTTGGAAGAAAAAAAGGTAAGTACAAAGCTATACCAAAAGTCTTACTAGCAGGGGCCGAACCCGCATCTATACACGACCTACAAAAAGAAAGCAAAAGTAGACTCCTAACTATCTACCAAAAATGAACCAAAGAGACATATCTATTCTTTCTTTTTTCTCGGCTTCTTCTTCGGCGTTGACACGCTGGATTCACCGCTTGTTTTCCTCTTCGAACCCTTGCCTTTTGGCGGCTTATCTCTAGTTGGGGGCATTATGTCAACTTCCTCATCCGAACTCAAATGAATAGGAATGCTTCCCGAAGGCTTAGTCGGAGGGATATGATCAATGTTAGCAGGTGGAGGGGGCACACTTGTATCAATGACCGTTCCTCCGGTAAGACCATTCGCAAAGGGGTTGGGCTAGGTCCCACCATTCCACCTCCAAAACCACTGCCCGATGCAGCTACTTCCATCTCGGCGTTGATTACAGCTAGTATCTCCTCTTCGTGAATTGTTTGAGCATCGCCAGGGACGTTAGCAGTTGGGCCCGAAGAGCTGGTTACTGGTGCGCCTCCACTCTTGACAAACGGCAGATCAGCAAAGGGGTCACTGTGATGACCGAGAAGTTCCTCCATCATCTGTTTATCGAAAGTGAGTGTGCTCCCTTGTACTCCATCCGTAGGTGCAGTAGCCATTGCCATGGTCGCTTCTGTTATGATCGCCTTCTGCTCGTGATGCAACTCTTGGGTTGCAAGAGGCGTTGCAGATGTAACTCCTATCACTGAACAGAGACAAAGATAAAGTTATTAGTGATTACTTCAGATAATGCTTCCCATACTAAATTAGCTCAAGAAATGCTTAGAAAACCTTCCTCAGTTTGACTTGCAGGCGGAACTGGAGCAGCTTCAGTGACGTGCTCGTGAACTGGAGACAACCACGGTTGATCGGGATTATAAGCAGGAACGAACTGAGAATCAACCACGGATGTGGATTCGGGCTGAGTTGGCGCAAGAGTCTCAGAACTTACATCATGGTGCTCAACTCCAGAACCTTCTCCAGCTTTCGAATGCTAAGTGCCAAGTTTCTCCTTTTCGTATGCGATCGTGATATCATGGAGAACTTTCCTTTCATCTTCACTCAACACCCGGTTCTCAAGCTCGAACTCATCGACCGATTCCGCTTGTCGTTCAACTTTTTCATCCTGCACCAGCCGGCCCCAAGCGTTATACAAGTGTGTTGGATAATTATCGAGCCAAGTTAGATCCCTATGCTTCAATACTCTAGCATTGTATGTGATCAGAAGATCTTCTATATCGGCCTCTAACCTGGCCTCTGCCATCTTAACTTCATCCTCAACCTTGGCCTCAGCCTCCCGAATTTTGAGTACGACCGCATCCCTTTCATCCCGGAGCACCACAGCTTTTTCACATGCTTCCTGGGCTGCTTTATTTATGTTGTCTTTTTCTTTGACGATTTCGGAGAATTTGGCCTTAAGGTCCTCAAGCTCCTTCAGCACGACATCCCTCTCGGCCGTAACAGTTGTGTTTCGATGGCCCATCTCCTCGACCAAAGCAAAATGCGTCTGCCGCATCCTTTCCATAGATTGGTTTGCCTCATCGGCTTTCTTGGTGGCCTCTATTTCTGACTTCCGGGAAGATTCGGCTTCATTATTGAGCACTTGTATTATCGGCTTTCTTGGTGGCCTCTATTTCTTGGTGGCCTTGATTACTTTTGCCCGCTCAAAGGCCACCGTTGATGCTTTGCCGCAATTTTCATCCACTCTCGATACTGGGTCTATATGTCATGGATGTAATCATGCATAGTTTGCTCCGTCTCAGTTGGAATTCTCTTTAAATATGGAGGGAAGACGAAGCCGTCGAAACAAATATTTGGGAAGTCTTTCTTCAACTGGGTGATTCTGATCGCTCCTTCCCCAATGGGCTCGGTAATGGCTTGTTCAACGATAATAGGAGTTTCAACCTCGGTTCTACGACACTGTGAATCAGATCTAGGAGTTTGAGAAGATGGTTTTTGGCATGGAGGCTCTAAGGATTGTTTCCCATGACCGGAGGGTGGTGTTGGAGCATGGGGAGGTGGAGAATGTGATCGGGAGCGATATCTATATTCTCTGTCTCTATCCATCTCTCTCTCATAACGTTCTTGACTAGAATAACCACGATCGCGGTCTCTATCAGCTTCCCTCCTAAGGGACTCATAGTATGAATTGGATGACTAGCATGTGGAGCGAAGGCTTCCTAACATAGATTCTCGTCGAGTCATCGTATCTGTAAAATAGAAAGAAAAGCAGAATTAGTAATCTCCAAAATGAATAACTTGTGATTGGAAATCGTGTAGTGTCGTGAAGTGTATGCATGTGTTAAACCCCCCGACCAACCGGATATGTCGGCTACACTTGTAGGAAGCGACTCACTTAAATCTAAGACACTTTGAAGCCCTTCCAATCCGGTGTCGTGTTGAAGCGACACATAGTCCGGAATTGGTATCTCAACGAGCCCTTCGAAAGGATTCTCTATTTGTGAGGGAGGAGCCTCCGAAATTCTAACACCGGAGGCTGGCAGGGACACGACTACGGATTTCCATCTCGAAGACTTATGACGCTTATGTGCTATTGCCTTGCCTTTTCTCCTTCCCTCTAAACCCTAAAAACTATCAAAAGGCCCGGCTACGGGTTCGTCGTTAGTGGGTGTATTTTATTCATCGAACTCCTCAGCTATTACAATGTCGGGCGCTCTACGCTTAGCCCGCCTCACCAGGACTGCCCTAAGCGATCCCTCTAGTCTTATGCTTTGATTTCGATTAATTAGCCCGACGATCCTCAAGTTCCTATCAGTGAGCACCGAGTCCATATCTCTCATTTCGCTCGGCACTTCCTGAAGAATCTGTACTATTTCTTTGAAACGAGTTCCTTCGGGTCGCGGAATTGTGGCTGTAAGGAAAGAAGGTATTAGTTTCAACGTCAATTGTGATTATCTCGTTAACTACTGGAAAGATTACAACACTTACGTCTGACTAACCATCGGCTGGAAAACCTTGGAGGGCATCAGACGTAGAACCACTCCGTCTTAAAGTAGCTAAGCCTGGTCTAGGATCCCGCCACCACTTGGCAGTTCCTGTCTGCCTCTAGAAATGTGAACGAAGGACTGTCTCCCTGACTCTTAACATTAAACAGGTATCTGATTTCTTCCATGAAGACGATGAATAGACTATTCAGCAGTGCATATCCATTCGGATGTAATTGTGATGGAGCAATTCTAAAGAAAGACAACACTTCTTGGATATACTGGTTGAATGGAGGAAATGTTCCCGCGGTGCACGAATGGCGATTAAAGGCCGTGAATCCTTCTGGGGGAGCGTGTGGCATGTCATTTGGTCCGGGTAGCAAAACATCCTCTAATGATAGACCGTGCCTTAAGCATATTCGCCCCACCATATCTTCGGAGACATTGGACGGCATAGAATCTTGTGGGTTCGCAATAAAAGTTGCTCCCGGAAGCTCATCCGGAGCTGGACCTATTACTTCGGCTGCGATGGCCGGCATCTCTATTATCGGAGAAGATGAACTTTGAGTTTCCTGCTGCTGAGAACTTGTAGATTCCATAACAAATCAACTCATCAAAAACCATCATTAGATGATAATAAGCCCATGTGTTCCCTAGTGTGAAGTGCATGAATGTGTTGTGCAATGCAGTGCTACGTAATACTTAAGAAATTCTACAAAATTTAATAAATGTTCAAACGACAAAACTTCAGAATTCAACTGGAGTGACCATCATCGCTGACCGTCATAACCATGCCATCCAGACTTTAGAGACCAATCCAAATTAAAGTTTATTCAATTCAGTCAAGTTACAGTTCCATCGACGAGCTTCGAAGGGCAGTTAAATGTGTAGCGAAACGGTCGAGTCCAAAATATGCAAGGCAGAAGCTCGTCGGAGTCAAGTGTTGGAACGTGCCTGAAATTTTATATCCATAAAAGCCAAAAACCTAGATCATTCATGGCAAAAACCTTAATTTCGTATCGATTTTTACAATCATTTCTTATCCATCGAGGTTAATCACTTCGTATCGGTCAAGGTATTCAATTTGTATAGATCGAAGCCAACCACTTCGTATCGACCTAAGCCAGTCATTTCATATCGGTGAGAAGGTGACAATTTCATATCGGTCATTTAACATACATATTGTATCGATCGAAAAGCATTAATTTCATACCCATCTAACAAATCAGTTTGGTATCGATCAGGAAGGCATCAGTTTCGTATCGATAAAAGTTTGTTGAATTCGCACCCGTATTAATTCGAAGTGACCGTTACGAAGTTTTAGAACCCTCTATCGATGCGAAATCAGAGGGTGGAGATCGATACGAAACTTCACATTATAACCGATACGAAATTAAACATCTTCTTCTCCAATCCATCGATACGAAATGAAGGCCGAACCACCATCTACCAAATCTTTCGTAACCCTCCTTACTCCTTCCTTCTCCTATTAATGCGAGGTGAAAGAGAAGTTCTTTCGCATCCCTCCGAACACCTTCTTCTCCAATCAAACACAAAAACATCCCAGGCATTCCTCAACCTCGCATTCAACCATCTCCTCTATACAACGTTCGACCACGAATTCGAATGGAGTGACACGAGAATTCAAGTCTCATCATGATAGGGTTAATTACGGTCTATTATTTACGTATTTCCAAAAGTTGATTCGAAAGGATGGATGTTGGATCAGTTCGATTCGAAGGAGAGAATAGGGTTTCTTCCTTTCTTTAACTCAAAGCTATACGAAAACAAGGCAGAAAAGTGAACAAGTAAAAATCTTTCTAAGTTCAAAATCGTGTATATATATGGGTCGGTCCTAGGAAATTGTCGATTCGTCTCCCGGTTAGAGTGACCAGTTAAGAGTGGTCTCCAGCATCACCGATACGAGAACTTTGTTCGTATCCTTCTACCCAATCGATATGAGATAACCGGTTCATATTCACTGGCCATCGATCTAGGACACGACCTTGCGTATCCATCGACCCATCATTACGAACAATAGTATGAAGACCGATTGAACTGTTCGTACCATGAAGCATCTATCGATACGAGAGGACAAATTCGTATCCACTGCTTTGAAGCCTACAGAAATTCATATCCATCGATGCGAAATGTTTTAAAAGGCTAACTGATTCATATCGATCACCATCGATACGAAGATATTTTTCCAACTTCTCAAATCGATCCAGGAGAAGATCGATACGAAGAGATACACTAAAATGACCCTCAGGCGTTGTCACAACTCGAATTTCACATCGATTCAAGAGAGGATCGATATGGAACTTGATACAAAAAAAACATGATAGCGACCCGTGAACATGCAAACATTAACGGGAGTCCGGTTAACATACATTCATACATGGTGAACTGACATTCAGATTATAAAATTGACAGGAATTGAATGCTCGCCTGGTGACAATTACAACAATGAACAACAGATTGCTAATGCTCGACAATCAGTTACAACAATGCACTGTACAATCACTGGCAGTCAACAATTCAGTGTTTATATTACCGAGAATTAATCAAAGGTTACACCTTTTGATGAAAAGACAACTATTCAACGAATCAGATAGAACTTTTTAGACTGAAGATTGCAGTTTTTCAAAGCACGTCATGTCCACACAAGACGTACTTTGGGGGGAAAATGTTATCCCACCTTTTGGCAAAACCGTGACACCAAGAAATTAATCGAAAACTGAAGACAGTTCATCCCAAAGATCGGTTATCCACGGGTCCACTATGGATACCGGTAAATTTTGCCCGAGTCCGGATCAAGCTACAATCGATATGATATGACAAGCAAAGCTATGGAAGCCAATGTTCCAAATTCCAAGTCAATTTGAGTTCGTATGCTCAAGGTATGATCGATGCAAGCCAGGGAAGCCAATTCATTTCGTATCCATCATTTCACCCCCTTCGAATCGCTTCTGTTTGTATCCATCAACTAAAAGGCCTTGTTCGCATCCATTGAGCTTCAATAGTTCGCATCCATTGAGCTTCAATAGTTCGCATCCATCAAGCTTCAACAGTTCGTCTCCATGCATCAACTATATTGGTTTGTATCCATCAAGTGAACATCATTTTGTATCCATCAGGTGACCACTTGTCCACATCCATGAAAAAGCACCACATTTCGTATCGATCACATCTACCCCATTTCGTTTCCATCACTTGAAGACATATCGTATCGATACGAGGAAGCTTCGGGTGAACGATACGAATGGAGCAATACGAAGACAAATCCCATGATCGATGCGAAGGCAGTAGCCATCCATCGATACGAAATGGTTTCAGGGGTGGATACGAAGTGTACGGCGACTCATGGATACGAGCAAGGCAGAATCAACTAAAAGAAGCGGTCAACGAGCATGAGAAGTGGATCTCCCCTAGGTTCTAGTGCCACGTCATCCAATTGACATGTGCAGAACCATCGACACGAAGCTATCGATACGAACAACATCGATACGAATTCAACAGCCTTTGAAAAAACCAAACTTGCATCGATCATAACTCAAAATCTACAAGTCCAAATGCCACCAAATTTTCATAGGAGTTTGCGTACATCCTCAAGAATGTTCATGATCGATATCGACTTGATTGGGAGAAATATTGATCGATACGAAATGCGTTCGTATCGATCATGGATCGAGTGCAAATGGCATGGGATCAATCGTGTGGGCCCATCCACATGAGAGAAGAGGTCTTCCGAGATCTGAGCGAGATATTTGCAGTCTACGTCTATAAATAGCAACCTAGAACCTACTGAAAAGGGACTTTTGGTTCTTCTACGTCCAGACTCTGCCGAAATCACTGTTGTATTCAAGTTTTACTGTTGTAATTCGTTGTAACCAGCAAGAAAAAGTTAATAAAAGTCAATCATTTCATAATGGACGTAGGCCATACGCCGAACTACTCTAAATCTGTGTGTTTCTATGTGTTTTTCTTGCTTTTTATTGGTGTGTTTTTAGATTTTCCTCTTTTTCCATTTATATTCTTCATTTTATCTCTTCAAACACATCCAAAGAGTGTTGTGCCCAATTTTGGTACAAACAATTGTGAAAATCAATATAATCCATATTATTTCACACCAAATCTTATTGATATTTCAATGAAAACTATTATACAAACAATTTGGATTTTGAACCACAAAGCTTTCAAAATGATGAGCAACCCTCAAATCATGAAAAAAGCATTGAAACTATTTCATCTTTACTTGAACTCTCTACACAAAAAAATCAAAAGATAAATGATTTGTGTAATTCATATTTGTGCAATATTCAAGTCACAGTTTTCAAAATAATCAAAATTTGAATTCACTTCAAAATTCAAATGATTTCAAGTATAACCCATGCCAATTCAATTTTGAACTTCAAAATGAATTTCAAAATCGAAACGAAAATGGAAACAATTTTTCAAATAATTTGGGCAATGGAAATAATTTTGACTTTGGTTCAATGGACAATTTTCATTCTCAACAAGTTCAAATTGAAAATTTTCAAATTAATAACTATAAACTTGACTTTTTTGAGCAAATGGACGAAATTCATAAAGAGCATACAGATTTGTTGTTTGAAACATATATGAAACAACGTGCACCACAAAATCAAATTTCAACATGTGATGAGTCAAATAATAATCCACCTTTTACCAAATTTGATGATTTTCAAATAACAACTTTTGAAATTGAAAATGACAATCTTAATGAAGTTGCTGAAAATGCGGTAATGGAGTTGGATTTCAATTCATTTGAGGGTGAGAAACTCGATTTAAAATTCGATCTTCCTTTCTCCGATTTTGAAAATTTGAATACAACTTTGGAATTTTGAACTTGATATATGCAATGAAGTTGTGAATAATTAATTCAATGAACAAGATTTCTTTGAACTTTTCAAAAACGAGTTATCAAATTCTGAAGGGGAAGATTTAGATCACCATTCTTATTTTGAATTCAATAATTCCAAAAAAGTTATCAATGATAACTTTGAATTTCAATTTGGTGAAAATAAACTTGAACTTCAACCAATTGTTTTATCAACCCCGAAAATCATCGAAAATAAAACAACTCGTATGATTCTTAATAAAATGACATTCGTTTTTCCAAATCAACATTAAAATTTGAAATCTTTTACGGTTTGGTTTTCTATGCTTGAGCTATGTCTCTCATACTTGATGAGATAAATGAAGTGGTCTTTGAAAAACCGGTTCATTTACTCTTTAACGGTATATTTTCTGATATCGTGTAAATAATAACTGCTTCATTTTCATGTAAATATAGGTCATATTTTTGTTTTGTTTTTCTCCTTTCACTTGGGTTGACTGTGGGGATACAATCAAAATCAAGTGTGGAGGGAGTTTCATTTTTATTTTTTTTATTTTTCATGGTTTATTTTTTGCATTTTCTTTCCAAAACTCAAAATTAAAAAAAACAAAATATATGTATATATTTGATTAACACCTAGAGTCATGTGTTCACATGCAAGTGTGTACACTCGCCATGCTTTGTACCCTTCTCACGTAAGCCCGAAAGGAAGTGCATGATCGGTATATCTGGCCTTAGTTTATTTGAGTTAGGTGTATGTATATAAAAAATTCTTTCATTAATAACGCCTATAGCCGATGGGTGTACATACTTGTATGTACACTCGTCATGCTCTATATTACCCTCATGTAAGCCCGAAAGGCAGTGCATGGGTCATATATCTGGCCTCAGTTTTCTGAGTTAGGCATATGTAAATATTGTTAATATCAATAAAATTTTCAAATAAGAGAGAGAAAGCAATTGAAGTCCAAGCACTTTTTCACTTATGTGATTTGACTTGTTATTCAAAAGAAATGAAAATACCACTTTGAAATCTTTGATATTAAACTAAGGATCTGTTTCATAGTTGCACTATGTTATTAACTGAAACAACTAGCCAAACTGGAGTCTAATTGTGATGATTACTTAATTTTTGTTTGAAGTTTGACGAGTAAAGGACTTAAATTTCTTGATAATGACCAGAACTTATATTTAACTTATTTGTGCTAATTTAAAAGTAAATTATTTATTTGTAAATAGTTTCAAAAAATTGCATCCATATCTTTGTAAATAAATCTTGCATTTACGAATTTTTCACTTTGCAATTGGATTTTGTTGGTAGTATCTGCTGAAAACCCTCACAAGATAACACTCGTCCTACTATGGACACCTAGAGGTTTAACAACTTGTTGCATACACTCAATGCAATTGTGTTTCCTACGAAAACAAATTTATCTTATTTTTAGTTTATTCGAGGACGAATAAAAAGATAAGTGTGGGGGTATTTGATGTGCACGTAAATGTCCATATTTTTACTTCCATATTTAATCTAATTTAATTAAATAAATGAGCATATAGGGTGTTTTAACATGTTTAAACCCAAATTTCAATTATTTTCAAATCATCATATATTCATCTTCATACAAGGGCAAAACGGTCATTTTTGTGCATATATTAATTTGAGAATATTTATTTCTACATTTTATTTTTGTTTATAGGTAAATTGGATAGAAATTACAAGTGGCTTCATGGAAAATATGCATGCACAAGAAGAAACAAAGGAATGAAGATGGAAATAATTTAAACCATGTATCATGGAGGACCCCTCCTATCCACTTACCATGATGTATAATTAGGAGCTAATGCACATGCTAAATGGCCAATAAAGTTACATGCAGACTTAATGGAGGATTATCTCATGCTATGATAACTTGGAGGTCACACTTCCTAAAATCTAAACAATTCCCTACGGATCGACCCGTACTCGCCACGTACTAACATTGTACGCCGTGCACTTGCGGTAAATTTTAATTAAAATTCGATCGGCTATTTTCTAATTCGATGGAAATTTAGCCGGTTCGAACAAGTTTTTGACCTTGGAGAAGGTAGACGTGCTTAGGCAGCAAATAAAGACCGCATAGGATCATGATAAGTCCTTTGCTGACAGGCGAAGAAAGGAATTGGAGTTTTTAGTTGGAGACATGGTATTCGTTAAGGTTTCCCCTCTTATAAATGTTATGAGGTTTGGAACATCTAGGAAGTTGGTGCTAAGGTTCATTGGGTTTTTTCAATTTTAGAGAGGGTGGGGGAAACTTGCTTATTAGGAGGAGCTTCTGGATTAGGTAGCGGAAGCCCATAACGTATTTCTTGTTATACACTTGAGGAAATGTCTACACGACATTGCCTTTGTAGTAGAGCCTGATCAATCAATTGATGTTGAAACAGAGTCTAGCACCCCCATGCTCCCACCTACATGGTGGAGCACGATATTAAGAGTCTTCTTAACAAAGGTATTAGGTTGTATTGAGTTCAATGGGAAGATAATTCGACAAAAATCACTTGGAAAACCAAAGAAAAGATGAAGGTTTCTCATCCCAAGTTTTCTCTGAAAAACCTTTCTCTCCTAAATTTAGTATTTGGTTGCATCGTGGTTGCTAGATTGGATGGTAGGAGATGGTTGCCACACTTTTTACTATTATTTTTGCACTTAAATATAATTTCATGTATATTTAGGATGTTTGCATACATCATGCCTATACGTCACGATCTTGCATTCACGCTAGGATTGAGCTCACCTATAGTATGTTGCATACATAATCACATTGCATTTTTGGCTGAGTAGATGATTGTGTAGATAATTTTAAATAACTTGGTTGTATAACATGGTTATTGAGTGCACTTTACACTATCCATCCTTGGTGATTTTGGGGCGAAATCCTTTTCAAGGGGGAAGAATATAACATCCCATAAAATTTAATAAGAAATTAAATAATTAAAACAAGATTAAAAATGGAAATTTTGTAAATGTTGAAATTTGATCATGGGAGTTACACCATTGCATCCATGACGATTTTATGATCAATTTCATGTATAATATGTTTAAATCAGAGTTCAAACGGAGAAGTTATGGACATTTGAAGCTTTGAATTTGAAATTTAATTTAAAAATTTTAAATTTGAATTCAAAAATTAACATTAAGGGGTACTTAATGTTTAAGAAAATGTTAGAATTAGTGTGGATAATGTTTAAGTTATTGGGTAGTAAATAAAAGTTAGATAGAAACAAAATAAATGCTCCAAAATAAGGGGGAACGGTCGACCACTTGACCACGACCGATCGACCACTGTCTGTAGGCGGCGGTTAGGATTTTGGTTATTTTGAATGGTCCATATTTAATTATTTAAATCCAATGGCTTTGGTTCCTTCTCACCTCTATAAATAGACCCCTAGACCCTAACTTTTCTTCATAAAATTCTGTAGCAAAGGTGAAACTCTGTCAAATTCTTTTCCCTTAGGTTTTCAGAAATAGTGAGATTCCAGGTAAGGAATTCTAATCTCTAATTTAATTAAATTCCCAATTCCTCTCCTCTCTAGTTTCTATTTTTAATCTAAACTATATACAATTCACTTTGTTGTATATTCAAAAAGGGGAAAATATAACAGAGAATTAGGAGCGGCATAAATTAGATCCTATCTTCTTCTTCTTAGATTCCAGAATCAGTTAGGACAGATAAGAGGTTTAGATGTTTAATTCTTTTGATTTCTAATTCTATTCCTTTTAAGTTTCTGATTCTAGATCTAATTTCTATATACAATTCACTTTGTTGTATATTCCAAAAGAGGGAGATCTAAAAGGGAATTAGGCATAGTGGAACCAGATCTAGTTAGGAAGCAAACAATTCTCTGTGACTGAAAATATCAAGTTTTTTACATTTTTATAATTCAATAATATTTATTTGGATTTGATGTATGCCTTGGGAAATTTTGGTAAATGAAAATATGACATCTAAAAACCTCCAAAATTTACCTAATTAAATGTCAATCTTTGAATATGTTGGATTTTCAATTGCTTATGTTAACGCAGTAGGATCAGATATGTAATCGAGATTTAGATAATTTGTAATCAATTCCACTTTGTATCTTTTAATTTCACTTGTAGTAGTAAAAAGGATTCTAAAAGCAAATAAAGTTAGAAATGGTGTGCCAAGTATGAATATGATTATATTATAGTTTGCACCGCCTATTTCTGTAAATTAACATATGTGGACCTTTTTTCACTTCAAGTTGATATGTGTATATGAAAGATATAAATTATAAGAATTGTTTTCCTTGAATTAGTGGAGATAACTTCTACTGTGTTAATATATGAGATGAGTTTGATATTATTCCTTTTTGTATATAAGTCAGTTGTTAGCTAAGGATATTAGCTATATTTTTGTTTGCAGTTTGGGACTTGAATAAGTTTGACATTTGAATTAATTAGCGGTTCCTTTGTGTGTGATTAGAGATATTTTATTAGAATCTTATACATCTATATATATAATATTAACATACTGATTATTAAAGTAAATAACATAATGATTATGCATATTCAACGTATTGATTAGAATTATTAGAATAGTTTAATAATATTAATTTTGTAGGAAGGTAATTAATGTTAATTATGGAGATAAACCCTAATTAAAGGCATAATAAGGGGTTATCTTATATGGCCTAAATTATTAATCGTGTTGGACAGTGTATTTATACAATTAGTATATATATGGAGTACGACTAAGTTATAGGGATGCAAGGTCAGTCTAAAGTTACATAGAAGTCTGCCCAGTTAAATCTGGTTACCTGCAGTGTAAATTTGGAGACTGATGTAGGACATCGTCTATAATAAATTACCCCAATGGATGCGAGGTTAGTCCCAATTCTGTATGGTAAGTCTGCCTAATTAATCTGGCTACCAGTACATACGAATAGTCGGATTAATGTAAGATGTCACGGTTTGGGTTATGGGTCATAATCACGTTATTGGTACGGTAGGAGAAATCTTTAGAGTGGTCAACTTTGGGTTTGGAGGTATTAATTGGCTATTGCAGGGTTTGCCTCTTTTCTTAGAATGAAGTATTAAGTGACCTGATAGGATTTCTTACGATGTCAGTTATTGAGGACCATGTAGGGACCCATCTTGGCTTAGGTATTAAATGATGGGGACTTGCCTATTTTATAGGTATTAAATAGTTATGGTCTATCTAATTCCTAATAAAAAGGTATTAAGTGGTTATGGTGCCCTCTCTTGCATCGTTAACGATTAGTTCTATTAGAATTTGGAAAAGGACTGGAAATGGGTTAGGTGTTAAATGATGGGGACCTACCTATGTTATAGGTATTAAATGGTTAGGGTTTGCCTAATTCCCAATAAAAGGTTTAAATAATTTGAATGCTTTCTCTTGCATCGTAAATGGTAGTTGCATCAATTTTGGAATTGAACTGGAAAGGCCTTTGGGCTTGTAGTTAAAGCTATTAGTATGATATAATTTAAATACGTAAGACATGTATTTCTTATATAAATGATGCTATCTAAATATAATTATGGTAAAACTCGCGATTTTCATTCATCAGACATTTATTGTTCTGACCTACTGCTCATTAAAATACACAGGTTAGAGGAGACATTACAGATTTACGAGATGAAAGTGGAGATGAAGATTTGTGGCAGTTATATATATATATATATATATATATATATATATGCTTTTAAGTACTTTTTAATGTACCCAGTTCAGACAATTATGTTATTTTGAAATATTGTACTATTGAGGTTTTATGTGGACATGTTGTAATATGTGGTAATAACATGTGTTATTTTTGAAACAATTTTCTTTTATGAAATGTGTCTTTTTTTGGTATTATATTTTATCCATTCTGCCATGAGGTTCTAAAAGTATAGATAGATAGCTCTATGTACTGTGCATTGTTTCAATTTATTAACTTAACAATTCGCCATGAGATGAGCTTAAGGTTCAACGGATTTTTATTGGGTCAGAATTAGGTCCGTTTTGGGGTAAGTTGTTATAGCAAGGGAATTGGGACCATTGCAGTCGCGTCATCTAATCATCGATGTGTTCTAGCATGGAGGGGAGAGATGTGTCACCCAAAATCAATAGGGAAAGTTGGCAGTCTCCAAACAAGGAAGTGAATGTATGGTAATTCACCCTTGTTGGATTGCCGATCAACAAGAAGGGAAGCGTTGAATGGCTTGCACAGTCCTTGGTAGAAAAGGTTGGTAGTCCCTAAACAAGGTATTGAGCATGTAATAACTCATCCTCATTGGATAACCTTTAGCGGTGACATTCCTTGACATGGAAGAGTGATGTAGCCCATCCTTACCAGACAGCCTTGGTTGTGTTAGATAGATTTGGCTCTGAATTCTTTGTTGTATTCTTCACAAAAGTTATCCTGATAGCTTTCTAATTGTGGCTCTCAAATATAATAGACCTGGAGGTGCTCTATGTTCCAAGTGCAGGGTATGTGTGTTCTATCCGAGTGAGAGAGGCGGTAAGCACCATTTGACAAGGTAGCAGTGATGACATATGGCTTCTCCCAATTTAGGCCGAGCACACCTTCGGTTGGGTTCTTAGTGTTTGTGAACACACAATGTAGTACTAGATTGTCGACGATGAATTGTCGAAGCTTCACTCTGGAGCTATAGTGGTTGGCTATCTTCCTTTTATAGGCTTAAGAGTTGAATTCGGCTTTGACTCTTCATCCTTCAACGGTGTTTAGCCCAAGATTGATTAGCTCATCATTTTGTTTAGGTTCGTATATGAGATGCTAGGGCGAGAGGATGTTTACTTCTATGGGTAACATGGATTCATACCCATATGAAAGTAAGAATGGAGTATGACCAGTTAAAGTGGGACTGGAAGTACATTAGGACCAGAGGATGATCGGTGACTCCTTGGCCTAATTTCCCTTAGCTTTTGCGAGGCACCTCTTTAGTGTTGACTTAATGGTTTTATTGACAGCTTCTACCTGGCCGTTTGCTTGGGGATGGGAAATGAAAGAGAATCAATCTCGTTTCTTTAATAGAAGTCTGAGAAGAGGCTGCACTCGAACCGAGTGGCATTGCTTGTGACGATCTTCTTTTGGTAGGCTGAACCGGTAGATAATTTATTTGATGATGAAGTTTAGTAGCTTGGGTGCGATGGCTCCAATGAGGGGCTCGGCTTGACCCATTTGGTGAAATAGTTGATGGAGAGTATGACGTGGTTGTACCCTCGGCATTTTGCAACTTTCCTATTAGGTCAATTCCCAAGTATCGAATGGTCAAAGGGAAGTTAGTGGGGTATAGGAGGGTAGGAGAGGCTTTGGAGATCTTGGTGAACTACTGACATTGGTTGCATTTCTTTTCATAGTCCATCAAATCATTGATCATAGTAGGTCTGTAGTAGCCTTGTTGGGTGACTTTCTATGCTAAGCTTTACTCCTCGGCATGATTCCTACAAAATCCTTCATGTAGCTCTTCTAAGATCGGGCCGACTTCGTCCTCAAACATGCACTGTTAAAGTGCTATAGAAAACCCTCATCTATAGAACTTCTTATCCATGATCATGTAATGAGAAGTTTGATTCAGGACCTTCTAGGCTTCTTTGTAGTCGACGACAAGTTCTTCATTCACCAAATACTTGATCAGGGGAGCCGTCCAGTTGTCCATGAATGGCATGTCGATTTCCATTGGTATTGCCCTCAGCTTATAGCAAGGGGTATCTAGAATTTCTGATGGAACCGAAGGGGATGGATTCTTTAGGGTTGCTTGCTAGCTTGGCCAGTTGGTCAGCCTTAGCATTTTGCTCCCGAGGTATTTTCTTCTACTCTAGTTTGAACTCCGAGAACATGCTGATTATTTTCTTAGCTTCTACAACATATAAGGCCGGTGTTTTTCCTTTGACTTGAAAGCACTACCAATTTGATATGTGACTAGTGAAGAGTCATTGAACACATAGATGGAATCCACGCACAACTCCTTTGCCACCCGAAGACTAGCCATGACAGCTTCGTACACAACTTTATTATTGGTTACTTTGAAAGTGAGGCAGACTGTAAAAAAGGTTATGTTCCTTCAAGGGTGAAAATGGCCATGCCAACCCCTTCCCTTTCTCATTTGTTACCCCCATTCACATACATGCACCAAGTTGTTAATTGGTATGGTCTCCCCTTCATCGTTATCCAGAATTGAGCACTCGGCCATTAAATCTGCCAAGGCCTGGCCTTTGGAAGTGCAAGGCTAGAAGGAGATGCGATGTTTCCCAATCTTGAAAAATCACTTCAATAGCCAGCCTGCTTTGTTAGGATGACTGGAAATTTGCCCCAATGACTGGTTGGTTAGGAATTTGAAAGAATGAGCTTGAAAGTATGGCCAGAGTTTTCAGGCTGCTATGAGTTAAAGCTAGCATTTCGAACCTTGTGTATCTTGTCTATTGATCTGACAACCTTTTGCTGACATGGAAAATCAGTTGTTGGACCTTCTCATCTTCTTTTATCAATGTAGCATTGATCGGGTGGTTAGCCACTACAAGATATAGGTACAAGTCCTCCACGTTGACAGGCTTGGATAGTACCGGAGGAGCAACCAATAATTGCTTTAACTCTGCAAACACCTTAGTGCACTCTTCGTTCCAAGCAAATGAGTTTCCCTTCTTAAGAGATCAAAGAAGGGGAGACACTATTTAGTAGCCTTAGACACGAATCGGCTCAAAGTAGCAACCATCCTGTTTAGACTTTGTATTTGCTTCATGGTCTTAAGAACTTGCATGTCTTGGATGGCTTGGATTCAATCGAGGTTGACTTCAATCCCTTTGATGCTCACTGTATGACTGAGGATTTCTTGACCGAACGATGAAAAAGCACTTTTTTAGATTCAACTTCATGTTTTATTTGCGTAGAATGTTGAAAGTCTCGACTAGGTTCTGTATATGCCCCTTTTCTTTTCTTACTTTACAAGCTGTCATCCATGGACCAACTGAGCTATACTAGAAACATATGACTGATGGGTTGTTGGTAGGTAGCACCCACATTTCCTAGCTCAAACAACATGGAATGATAGAAATACATGCCGACATTAGTGCTAAAGGAAGTGTGTTCTTGGTCTAGGCCATGTATGGCAATCAAACTATAACCGGAATAAGCATCCATGAAAGTGAGGAGTTCATGTCCACTAGTCACGACTAATATCCGATCAATGCGAGGTGATGGGAAGCTGTGTTTAAGGCAAGCTTTGTTGAGGTTAGAAAAGTCGATGCAAGTTCTCTAGAAAACATTTAGTTTTCTGACTAGCACTTGATTAGTTATCCAGACAGGGTATTCTGCCTCCTAGATGAAACCATTAGTCAATAGCTGCACAACCTCTTCTTTGAGAGCTTGGTATGTTCCTGGGTTGAGGGTTCTACACTTTTGATAAATAGGGTGCCATTGGATCGATGTTCAGTGCATGTAAGATAATCCTTGGATCGATGGCGGTCACGTCGGTGTGCCTCTAAGCGAAGACATCTTTACTTTGCTTAAAGCATTTTACTAGCTTGTCTCTAATCTTCGGGTTGATCTCAATGTTGATTTGAATGTCCTTGCTAGGGTCGACATTATCTATGGATATTTACTCGAGTGGAGTAGCTGACCCACCTTCAGTGTTTGAATCTTCTATTTAAGGATCTAGTAGGCCATCATCAATATTAGAGTTGGTTTCTAAGTTGTATTGTTCTAGCACATAAATCATGCACTCTATGATATCCTCAACTAGGACAGACGTCCATGCTTGAGTTAGGGGGCTGAGGCTGCCCTCGGCTCTCATCGATGAGTCTGTCGACGTTGAGCTGGTGGTGTTGCTATATTAGACGTCCGCACTTGCTAACAGGTGTGACTTGCTCATTCCAAGCCATGATGAGCTCTTTTGTTCTTTGGAAAGTGGCCATGGAGATGGGATACAATCCATCCCAGCCTTCATTGTGGTGGGTGGTCCTGGCATGAACCAGAGAACTACAGGGATTGAGGGTTCTCTCGAATGACACATTGCTATTTGGTGTAGATTCACTGCTTTGGGAAGTTCTAGCATGAACCGGAGTGCTGATAGGCTTAGGGTTACTCTTGTGTGACGCACTGCCGATTGTAGGACAAGGATGGTACCGGCATGAGTGTCGATAATGACCGGCTCTAGCACTCTTCCGGGTGACATATTTCTTATAACTTTGACTTTAATAGGTAGGTTATTGTTCACTGGGGGAATTGCTGATGTTGATGCCTCTGCTTTGGAGTTGGAGGTGGTTTCAATATGAACTAGGGTGCTGACCAGTGCAAGGGTTCTCACGAGTGGTTAACCATAGATTGTTGCAAATTATTATTAAAGCATGAGGACACCCTTTTTTGCTTTCCTAAAGGAAGTCCCGTAACACTCCTTATCTTTTGTTGGGTGCCTTGGATTTCTTTGACCTCGCCTAATATAGGGAATTTCATGATGAGTCGGTTGTATGAGACAATTGCATCAAGCTTCGCTAGGGCCGATTGTCCTATTAAGAGGTTATAAGCAGATTAAAAATCAGCTATTACAAAGTGTACATGTATCTTTGCAGCAAGGGGCTCTTTGTAGAATGTGGTAATGAGAGAGGTAGTCCCTACTGGAATAATGCCAGCACCCCAAAGCCGTAGGTGGGCAAGGTGTGAGGTTGGAGACATGAAGCTTGAGTGCCTCAAAAAAAAGTTTGAACATGACATTGACTGAGCTTCCCCTATCCATGAAGGCTCGATATACATTCGTGTTTGCCAATTCAAGGGCGATAACTATGGGATTGTGATGGTGATAAGAGCCCGCTTCTCTGTCCCTAGCAATAAACGTGATGGGCTGATCTGCCTCTAGTTCATGTGCTTCGGACGATTGGTGTTCTAATGAATAGACCTGGCCAGTCAAACCCACTTTCTCTCTCGTACCGAGACTATTCTCCTTAGCCACATGCGGGCCTCCACAGCCATAGATGGTCAAAATGTTGATTATAACTAGACATTGTTAGCGGCTGGAGTTCAGGTGGTTGGTTGTTGCGAGCCGCTCTTTGATCGACCTTGTGTCGAACATATTCCACATGTACTTCTTCTTTATTAAGCCATTCATCTCATCCTTTGACATATGGCACTCGTCGATGGAGTGGCTATTGATTTGATGGGACACGCAATACTTGTTGTTGCTACGAGGTTCCCCTTCTCCCGCCCTTTGCAGCAGAATTTTTTTAGAACGGTGCCCTGTCCCTAGTCGTAAAATATATGGATTCCATATCTTGATTCAAAGTGGCATGGTTAGCATACTTAGACTTGTATCAGATGCCATCTTCTTCATGCCTCTTTTTTTTGTTTTGCGGACCCCTACCTCAATGGTCGGTTATCTTGTAACAACCATAAAATTTGACATTGCAACATATTAAATTAATTAAGAATGAATTTTTAATTAAAGGGTGAGTTGGGTATGGTGTTTATAACCATTATGAAGGTCTTACCAAGATGATCAGTTTGATATATATTTTTGATGCATTTGGAGTTATGGTTTGCGAAATAGAGGCATTATAATGTTTAAATAGCGTATGTAGCTGTTTCAGGCCAAACCAGGTAAATAGCCCATAACCCAGCCTAGCGAGTATATAAGTTAGGCTACGAAATTCTAACCGTCACATGTATCTTCATTTTTCTTTCCTAATCTCGAAATCTCTTAATTATTTGATAATTGTGATTAGCAAATTAATTAAAAAGCGATTAAAATTTCAAAATGTCCAAACTATAATGAATTATATATAGATTCGAAGCTTTCGACGAGGCGAAAAGGAATTTGAGATTCATTTTTCCATGCAACGGTCTGGTTAACTAGAAACTAGTGATTTATTCCCAACCGTTGAAATTAGGGTTTCACGATCTACTATTTAGATATCGACTATAGATCAATCGAAAAATACCAAAGTGTAGAGGAGGCTGAGAGGAGAAGATCTACCGGTTTGGATTAGGCTAGATGTGTCAAAGTTCGTTAGATTTTGGCAATGAAGTGGCAGCAACGAACTAGACCAGGGGACAATGCGGGTGCTTTTGGTGGGGTCGGCCTATGCATTTTGGTTAGGGGAAGTCAGAGGAGCTCTTGGATCTGGTGAATAATGGCACTAGCAGCATATGGCGGTGATTGAAGTCGGCATTAGGACGGTTTTTGAACAATGTTGGGTTAGGCAAATTACTGTAGCCAATAGTAAATAATCATTAATTTATTTATTTTAATTACTAAATTACCATATTGCCCATGAGACTTCAAACCTGAATAACTTTTGTATATGAAGTTCGATTCACGTGCAGTTTCTTCCATTGAACTCGTGGTGAAATTCCGGATGTTTTGGCATAGGTTTTGCTGAGTTTGGAGACTATTCGAAAAGCGCTTTTGTATGGTTTATTTAATTAATTAATTGAATTTTAAAATATTAGATGCATATCCATTAGTGAAAAATTATAGTTATTTCCATATGTTGTGATATATTGATAGTTGTTTAGATATTGTGAATATTTTGAGTATGTTATGTCATGTTTATTATTTATTGTTGATTGTTGTATTATTGGGTGTTTAATTATAAGCAATTGTGGAATTAAAATTTGGATGTAATTGATTGAGATAAAATGGTTGAAATTCATTAATAATGCAAGGATTAGGTAAATAAATGGTAAATTTGGTTATTTGCAGATTTTGGATGATGTTATAAATAAGTGTGGTTTAGTGTATTAAATGAAATTAATAAAATAAATTTAATAAGGTTGTTATTTATGAATTTCTAGAAAAATTCATAAATAATAATGGAAGAATATATTTTATGCTAAAAATAAAAATGTATTATTACTATTATAAATATTAACATAGTTTTGTAGAAATTACACTATTTTAGGATAAATAATAATGAATCAGATTTGGAGAATATTAAGGGGATTATATATATTATTTTGATGTAAAATAATAATACTATTGGTTGAAAAGTAATTTGACGTAAACTTATATTTTTAATGGAAAATACGATGTTTTAAGAAAATTAGAATACTGAGATTATAATAAAGTATTTTGAAGTGTATCATCATTTTGGAAGAATTATTATTGTTTTTGTGGTAAATAAAAGGTGCTTTTATAATAAACAATAATAAAATGATTTTGTGGTCACAAATATTATTTTTTGAGTGGATATAATATATGGTTAATGGTTGATTTTATTTATCACATATGTTGTTTTATGACGATGAGATCATATTTGGATGTATATGAGATATTATGTCATTATTACTACGTTATGTATAGTTAACATTATATTATGTTTATGTTTGTGTTACTAAAATAGGGTTTAGTACACATTTGATGACTTGGTGTCTGTGCTAGTAATGTAGTGGTTTAGTATACATTTGATTGGTTTATACAAACATTGATGGTGTATTATTAATGGTTGATAATTGGTATATATAAATATTTATATGCTATGATTAGCTTATTTAATGTTTGGGGTTGACATTGTGTGTTGTCAAATGATTGTGTTATTTAATGGCTAAGTGCGCTATTGTTGTTGTTACTCCATATATATAATGATTGATTGGAATGGTTAAGTAGGAGTGGTGTTTCATGCTTACATTGACTGCATTGGTTGCAATGGTTGCATAGATGTTTTGGCTGTTATGTGCTAATGACTATTTGGATGGAGGAGAAGAACAGAAAATAGAACTATGTTGGCTTGATCCCCTAAAAAAGAGTACGTAAGTACTCTTTTCCTATGCAATATTTTTCAAACCTATGATCGTAGTGTATATGGTTAGGCTCAGTCGAAACATAGTTGAAACTTTTTTCCTTTTTATTTTGTATATCTGTACATGTGTAAGGTTACAAGTAGGAGCAAAAGGAGGGAATAGGTAGATGAAGGCAATAACGTAGATAACAGATTTGATATATTCTTTTATACTATTATTATATTGTTCATAAGTTAGTGATAATTGTATTATTGAAATGTAAAATTGATGTGATAATGTTGTAAAATAATTATGTTACTGAGTTGATGTTCATCTATATTGATGTTTGATTCTGCTGTGAGATTTCGTTTTCTTTTCATTGTTATTGAAAATTTTAAACTATAATATAAACGGTCCATTGTTTTTAATATTGGAAATTAGTTGCAACGAATTTAGTGGCGTTTGTAATTGATTCTAGTGTTGAAATAGTGGGGTGTTACCTTGGTATAAGAGCTTAGGATTAGCGACTCCTTGAGCCTTGGGTAGACTTAACCATTTATGTTAGAATAATTTACACTTTGGTTGATTTAAAATATAGAATGATAAAGCATTCTTATTGATGATTTTTTGTTTTGTGTGCATGGACTGTCTACATAACCACCATTATCTTATCCTAAGATGTTAGTTATTTATAGTAACCTCTGAGTGGGAGGTAAATAGTGTAGGAATGTGGTAAGATGAGCACCTATAGGAGGGGCTAAGTGCTAGTTATAACCTATGTGACCCATATGTGACATTAAAACCTAACATTAAAAGAGGGGCCCATTTTTACGGATTTTGACTTGAGAAGTTATATTAAAAATATACATTTTGGATTTTTGAAAGGTATTTTATTTAGGAAGTAAAAATGTATATTTTGGACTTAAAGAGATTTATTGAAGTTTTAAAAAGGTGAAAATAAATATTTGACTTGACGACAATTTGTTTTGAGGATGTTTTGTGAAAAAGGTTATTTCAATAAAAAGATACTAGAACATAAAAAAAAGAAATATACTTTTGAGAAGTTGTATTAATTGAGAAAATATTTGAAAGTATTTTTGTTAGAAAGGTTTTGAAAAATATCTTTTTTGAGTAAAAAGTGAGTGGAATATTTTTATTTGAAAAAAAATGTTTTATTTAAAGGAACATCCTTGAAATTTGAAAAGATTTTTTGTGGAAGAAAATTTTGGTTGTAATTATCTAAAGAGCACTTTCTGATAAATGGTGTTTGAAGGGAAAACATTATTATTTTTAAAGAATTTTGATCGGGACAGCGCCCAATTTTTTTAAAAAGAGAATGTTTTATTGAGAATACGGGTGAAGACATTTCTCTTTTCGAAAAAAAGATGTATTGTAAAATATCATTGAATATTTCGACAAAATATTTTAGGAAAACAATTTATAAGGATGGAAATAATTTGATTAAAAAGTGGACTTTTGAAATAAAAGACGTAAAATATTTGGTTTGAATAAAATTCTGGAGGTGTATTTTATTTGGAAAACTCAATTTGAAGATTGTGAAACTAGCCTGTATGACATGAGATGTAGACGCCTGGTGATCTGGGTTTTAAGTTTGCCTAAAATCCATTTTGGTGTATGAGGTTGAGATATTTTACATTAGTAGTACTTGTTCATTTTGGTTGAACTGGTTGTGTTGTTCTATTGCCAATTGACATTAGTTCTATTAATTTGACTGTTCCTTTTGACCGCGTTTGTTTTACGGTCTATGACATGATTGTATGAATTAAATTATTCTATTTATATTGTGTTATAATTGTTAGCTTGTTCAACTATGGTTGCTTATTATTTTATTGTGCATTCTTGATTCGATTCTTTTTACTTGCATCATAATTTTTGTTTGACTGTTTATTTTACTTCATTCTGCTTAGTTGTTGGTTGTTTGTTGTTTGCCTTGTTATGATTATGTACGTTATATGGAAGCATACGTTTTCTGTTAGTATTAGTGATCTTATGATGTCGCAGTTGCCCAATGTTAACTTTCTAGGGGATGTGCATTGGAAAAATTAATGAGAAGATTAGTGACATGTTTGGATCATTCATGATGGATGACATGAGATTTTCTCTAGTTGACAACGAGCCATGCATAGGGAAAATGGTGGTTTACGTCGAATCAAGTGCAATGAAATCCTAAGAGCCAAGTGAAGTGTTCTAAACTTTGACGAACAGATGACGCAAGGCATTCGATCGAGTACTTCAAGTGGGAAGTGAATGTGTTGGAATAGAGCAGTTCAAAAAAGCACGTTCGATAAGGTAAGGAGATGTGTTGGGGTATGGGATGTTCCGAGTTGAGTCGCATGCAGATGAGATTATTAATAATTGTGGATGTGGGTGATTTTATGGGGGCAAGGGTATGTAAGGACGCTCACCTATGTACCATAGACCGTGGGACGGTCTAGCCTGCCTTGGGAGGGCAATACATATGGGATTGTATCCAAACGAACACCGAATCTAATTATGATATGATGTGTATCTAGCAGGGAGCTCATTGAAAGAGTAATCATTTATCTAAAAGTTCTTGAGAAGGTCATAATGAAATAAGACTTTGGGAAAATCACAGGGATGGGAACCTTGGGAAGGTCATAAGGAAGCAAGACTTTGGGAAAGTCATAACAAAGCGGGGCTTCGGTGATGATCATGATGATGCAAGACTTTGGGAAAGTCGTAGTAAAGCGACGCGTTTATAATAGTCATGATGAAAGGGGCTTTAAGAAAGTCATAATGGAGTGAGACTCCAAAGATGATCATACTGAAGTGATACTTCAGTGATGATCATGGCAAATTGAGACTTCAATGATGATTATGGTGGAGCGAGGCTTGGATGAGGATCGTGGTGAAGTGGGACTTTAGTGATGATTTATGGCAAGGTAGAACCTTGGTAATGACTAATATGATGTAAAGACTTGGTAATGGTCTAATTCGCCTTAGATTTGGCATGATGTGTTCGATATAAGACATATCATTTTAGAAAGTGCATGCATGAGATGGTACACCAATTGTTATGAGGATGAGACTATGAGAAAGTTTATCGATATGATGGAAGATCTACATTTATAGTGGAAGGTAATCAGTGTAAGGCTTAGCACACGTGTGTTATTTATGGGTATGATGATACGAGATTACCATTAGGTGTGTACATGCTTTACTTAAATGAGCTATATTGATTGTCAATCTATGAATATTATGCGTGCATGTTTGGACCAACCTAAATTTTATTGTGTATTTTGGCTACAGGTGGTTGCATTTGGATTGATGAGACACATGTTATGACTTGTGTATCAAGTTGTCCTATGTTTGGGATTGTTTCATCCTTTATTGATGGAATGTTATTGTTATATACTATAGTTTGGATGCATGATTAAGGAATTCAAGGTATTACTATAGTATGTTTGTTGAATTCATCATTATGAATGAATTGTTGTGTATCATGATTGATTGTATTATACGGATGGCATGTGATAAAATTAAAGATGGATGATATTGATCGATATGCTTCCCTATATTTTGCGATTAAACCCATGGTGAGACTTTATTGATTTGGTCGATAGTTGTATCCAGGAAATTACAAGGGCATAATTCTTTTAGGAGAAGAATGTAACAGCCCGCAAATTTGACACTACAAAACATTAAATTAATTAAGAATGAATTTTTAATAAAATGGCAAATTGGGTATCGTGTTTATAACCTTGCAGAGGTCTTTTCCAGATAATCAATTTGATATATAGTTTTGATGCATTTGGGGTTAAGGTTTGCGAAATAGAGGCGTTATAGTGTTTAAATAGCATGTGTGGCTGTTTTCGGACCAAACTGGGTAAATAACCAATAACCCAGCCTAATGACTATTTAAGTGAGGCAACGAAACCCTAACCATATCCTCTGTCTTCAGTTTTCTCCCCTAACCTTGAAATTTCTTAATTATCATATAATAGTCATTAGCAAACTAATTAAAGAGTGATTAAATTTTTCGAAGTGTCCAAACTATATCGAATTATATATGGATTCGAAGCTTTTGACGAGTCGAAGAGACATTTGAGATTTGTTTGTGTCGGGTGCTCCTGTTAGGGTCGGGCATTTAATCAAGTTAACTGACTCAACCGACCATAACCGAACCGCATTAACCATATCCATCAAGATAATTAGGAATTGAGAAAACTTTGAGACGTTCCGTCATTGTCGTCAATCCTTTACTTTCATTACATTAATGTGGATTACCTCGAGAAATAACAATAGAGCTTTTCCAAATATTTGTAATTCGAGGTCTGTTTAGAAAACAAACTGTTTCTAACATCGGGATTGCGAAAAGTAAGATTTGAGAAAAAGAACCGATTGTATGGGAAATGCTTCAAGAAGTTATGTAGGGCGGATTCAGCAAGAGTTCGAAAGGTTGACCTATTCGGGAATCTCCGGATCTATGCTTATTTTCAACTCCCCGAAGAATTTCTTTGCCTGCTACGCACCCCAACACTCCATCCACCTTTGTCCATATATTCCATATATCACACCAGATTGATATCATATTCATGGAATACGATTCACTTTCAAGATGCCTTGATGGTGAAATGGTAGACACGTGAGACGATAAATTCATTTAACCAAACATTCGATTAACCGACCATTGTTAACCGATGAAAGTCAGTTCGGTTAACGGTTAACCATATGACATATATCATGTAACGACCCGATATTTTCAACCATTCGCATCGGCACATGTCGGACTTGAATTGCTCAAAATACCGCGTTGTAAATAAAATTTGGCAAATCTCAGAATATACAGTCAATAAATAATCACAGATCACAGACACAGAGTAATATAATTCAGTGGAAACAAAGAAATAGTAGTTCATGAAGCTACTATATAAATACATCAGAGTTAAGTAAGATACAATAGGAATACCAAGATACAACAGGAGTGACAGTATGATAATCAGGTACAACTCAGAATACAACTGGAATCAACTGGATAACAAAATGAATAGTTATCTGGTTCTTCAAAGCAAAGCTCCAGCTCCAAAGGTGAGTCTCTAATGCTGTATCACTCAGTCTGACCCGAGCGTAAAGCAAAACACAAAACACTCGAGTCAGGACATACATACTTATACAATGTAAACCAACTCAAGTGAACTGTAATAAAGGTACAAGTAACTCAAAGAATGCTTAGGATCGCCCATTCTTTAAGGATCCGTTAAACTATCTACTATGTAGTAATATTCGCTATTATAATAATGTCTAATCATAAAATAAACATACTTTTAAATAGCATTAAGGAGTGACCCAATATTCCCCTTAACACGTAATAGTCCCAGTAGTCTATCTAGTATTAGCATACTCCCAAAATGGGGGCTACCCTCGATACTCCATAGGCTACGGGAGAAATCATAACTCGTAGTAAAGCTCGATATGGTAGGTGACACGGCACACAAGGCAATGCCAGGGTAGATATACCAATTACGCACACGGACTGATGGAAACGCATAGGAGCCACTACCGCTCCACCCGAACAACACTCCCAAATCAAGGGGTGCACCAAAACAATCACAAAGTAATAGAATGGTATCGAAGAAGTGCGTCCGATAAGAGGTGCTACCTCATTGGCCCGAGATCGCTCCTGTTTTAGCCACTTTATGCCAACTCACGGGAGTTGGGTCCACGTATATACCTTAGGATCGTCGTCACCATCCTACTTATATTTTCTTTTCAAATCTCGCCTTAACAAATCCAAATGTACAATTTTCTTTTCTTCACATTTTTAACAAATAAACTTAACACTTATATTTTAATTCCATTTCACAAATTAAACTAAATTTTCAATTTTATTTAATTAACTTAAACCTTTAATAAAAACCAAATTCACATTTCCAAGTCAAGTTATATTTTAAAATTACACTTTTAAGCATTCATTTATTTAACCATTTTAATACATAGAAAACTCAATAACACTTTATTAAATCATTTAAATTCAAATTCAAATCAAATTATCATATTTACCATTTTCCAAATATAATTAAATTTCCATTTTATTTATATAACTTAAATATCCTTTTAAAACCAAAATTCCAAATTTCCAAACTTAAGTTATATTTTAAAAATTCACTTTTACCATTCATTTAAATTACATTTTTAACTTCTAGAAAAATCCAATTTTCTTTATTTAAACATTAAAAATCCAATTTAAATCAAATTTTCATAATTTTACACCTTTAAAAATATTTAAAATATTCAAAATACTTTATAAAAATAACCACGGGCCTGTATATAGTTTTCTAACCTAGGTCAAGTGATACAGATATGTATCATTTCAATTCGTAGTTTAAAAAGCAAAAATCTGAGTTCTATCATTTCAAACCCGCAATCCCAAGTTAAAATAAAATAAATAAAAAAACCATTCAGGCCTATCATTTCAGCCCATAACGATTTTTCCCTATTCTAAAGTCCGTTCGGGTATGTATCATTTCAACCCATAGTGAATCTAATCTATAGGGAACTTGCAGTGTGATAAACAGGTTTAAATGAACAGTTTAACAATAAATAACAGTAACAGATAATATGACAGGTAAAATAACAGGTTCAGCATCGTATAATTAATAATCATAGGCAGTTATAACATCATATATAATATTCTACACATTCAATTGTTGTCAATTCACATTTGCATAAGTATAAATCACTACGCCATAAATGACCTTCTGTAACATTTTTGCAAGGTGTTGCCAGCTAAAATGTTGCGATAGATATAAAATTTAGGTCCTATTGCAACGTTGTATTTATGGTGTTACCTTAGCCATAAAAATGTGTTGCTCTAGCTAAACAAGTGTAACACGATGCAACATTTTTATATAGTGTTGCAATAGATGTATTCAAATTAAAAAATTAATAAAATTAGCAATCCGCGTGAATACGATCCAATGGTCTACATTTAATCTGATTGTTAAACTGGATCACCACTGCAATTTGCCCCAAATTTTCGTTTTCCCGCTTTACTTTTCATATCATTTCTTTCTCACCCCTAATTTCCAAATCCCTAATTTCGTTTTCCCTAATCTGTATGGAAGATGTTCCCTTTTAACCCAATCGGATCTGATGCTATTACATTTCTATTCAATCTTCCACTCCAATATTCAAAGGACACAACTTCATTTTCTGTTCGCTCTTATGAGTTTAGATCTGGATGCGGTGAGAAGATAGGCAGTGGCGATGTGTCTCCCGCTGACAATGATTTCCCGTTGCTAGGAGGCTCTGTTACTTCTCTCTTGTTATACCTATTACTCCAGTTCCTCCATTGATGTACGTATTCGTTGTGCTTGAATCGACCTTGAATTGCATCGACCCTAGTTGCTGTCTACTTTCGGGTTTTCCTATAGCTGCTATTGTCGAAGGTAATTCACCCATTTCACTACTGTTGGTTGCTGATGTGATAAGGGCAGTGGATTATCACTGATAACTGCATTGTAGTGTTACTTTGGGTAAGAAGGTTATGCTTGATGGTGTTGGTGAAGTCAAAGGGTCGAATAAAGTGAGTTATGTTATATGCTTGCAATTTATTTGTTTAAATGCCCAGCTCAGTACTGCTATTGCTTCTGATGTTTTGCCTAGAACTACTGCAGTTTTTACTTCCCTTAAGCCTGAAATCGATCCAGGTCCTTCTCATATGCCAGGTAGCAAATGGTCTTCTCTTTTTAGTATAATGCCAAGGAATGCGGGTGAATATGTTCCCCGTTCATTTGATATTGAGTTCATTTGATATTGAGTAAACGAGTTTGGTTTTTCTTTTGTAGGCTAATGATGGTCCAAATCTGAAGTTATATAGCTTGGTGCTTTGAACTAATGTACATGTATGAATTGACCTTTGATTCTCTTGTTGATGAAAGGCGAAGCAGTCTGCTTAGAGTTGATGGTCCAAATCTGTAGATATATAGCTTGCAGTGAGAAGCAATGTTGTTTGCTATCAGCCAAGGGTGGTGCTTGGTTTTGTTGCGAATTTGCAGTGTGAAAGTTTGATGATGTTTGGGTTGTCGGAATGGGTAATCAGCGATTGTGATTAGGTGATTAGACGATTTGGCAACCGGAAGTCGAATTTGGCAACTGAAATAGTTTGTTGGTGAGGCAATTAGAGGATGGAGGCTGGTGGTTTAGAAGTATGTGTGGTGCATCATTTTACGTCGTTTCAAAGAAGGCTCGATCTTCCGAAATCGGATGAATCGGGTGGTGCCCACTTGTTCGACCTAACCGGGACTGCGGTGCCCCGGACCCCCGCCGGCGCTGCGCCCGGACCCGCTTTTCGGCTCGCCTTCGGCTCGGAACTCGGCTCGCCTTCGGCTCGGAACTCGGCTCGCCTTCGGCTCGGAACTCGGCTCGCCTTCGGCTTGGCACTCGGCTCATCATATATTTGTCGGTGTCGGTGTCGCTGTCTGTATAAATTGAAACTGTATATGTAATGAGTGAACTGAGTGATGTAGTGAGGAATATCTGTATATGTGAATATCAGTGTTATATATCATTGAATTGTAAAATAGTGGAGTCAGGAATTTGTACTGTTTCAAATGTTGGAATAAAATATTTATTTAAATAAATTACTGTTTAAATATCAAATTCTGTGCAATAGCATTTTATTAAATAAATATTTATTTTTATTAAAAAATCTAATATGCTCTACATTGTGAGCCCCACAAATTCAGAAAGTTAATATCTATAGCAACATTTTGGAATGTTGCTACAGATACCTATGGGTGTTGCCATAGACCCAAATAGGGTTCTATTGCAACAATATTACTTATGTTGCCTTAGATAGTCAAAATGTTGCCTTTGAGGTCTAAGGCAACGGCAAAAATTGCATCACCCTAAAAGTGTTGCCATAGACCTATGGCAACATTTTTCGGGCCTGAGCCAACATTTTTTTTGTGTTGCAGTAGGCCATTTATGGCGTAGTGAATGTCAGGTGAGATTTACTCACCTTTTCAAGCTAGAGTTTGCGAATCAAGATATACAGAAAAGTTCCGGAAAGCACGATACGACTTTAGATTCAAGTGGAGAGAGTGCCAAGATATAAATCTTATATTCAACAACAAAACAAAGCCAAAATAAAATATAGATTAATACAAAGATTAATTGAAATAAGATTGGAAATAAAGTAGACAAGAACATCACCAAGCTTCCGAACAAGTTTTGCTTGACCACAACTCAATGTATGCTCGACCATACATGCTTAGGCTCGAATTTGTCATGTTTTCAGGTGGGAAATGGATCGGGTTTGGATCATATAGGCACGGCTAAGCTAAGAATATGAAGAGGAAGGAGTTTGCAAGCCTAGAATGCAAAGGGACAAGGCAAAATGGAGTTTTTGGTTCAACCCTTAGGCTCGGCCATAGGGTCTATGAGTCAGGTCAGATCTGGAAAGAGGGGAGGGTGATGTTCAGAGGTGGTAAACAAGCTGGTGGTGGTGGCTAAGGGGGTGGCCATGGTCAACAATGAAGGTGGTGATGAACTAGAGCTCGGCTATGCACTTTTGTGGAGTTTTGGACATTGTTTTGTGGAATTTTGTTCAAGGAATGGTCATGGCACTTTCAGGTTAGAGGAGAAGGTTTATTGGTCGTGGATTAGGTGGGGAAGGAAGTGGTGGTGGTGGTCAGAGGAGATGGTGGTGGCTAAGGCCGAGCAAGGCATGAAGAATCAAGGCAAAAATCAAGTAAAAGAACGGGAAAATGAAGAAGAGAAGTGAAAATGGAAGCCATTGCTTACCATATTTTTTTAGAAATGAAGAATGGCCGTGAGTTGAATGAAGTGGGAAGCAATTTCACGTGAATAACATTAGGAAATGTACGGCCAGGAAGAAAATGAGAAGGCAATACAATGAAGAGGCAGGAAAAGGAAGAGTCACAAGCAAATGAAAAGACTTTGTCTCTTTGAATTTCCATTTTATACTTGTACAAAATAAACAAAATAAAACTCAGTAAATAAAATAAAAACAAACTAAAATAAAGTGGAAAAGAAAATAAATAATTTGTTTTAGGAAATTAGAAAAATAAATAAAGAAAATAGCTTATTATATTGAGACTAGCTTTAAAAATTGCAAACAAAGTACACTTAACTTTGGAAAATTATAACCTTACTTCTAATCCAATAAAAAGTCAAGTAAAATAAAATGAATGCTGAACAAAATAAAGTGTAAATGAAAATAAAATAAATCCTCAAGAAAATAAAAAGATAAATAAGAATTACTTTAATTAATTGAAACTAGAAATAAATAAAAAATTGTAAATAAATTGCAGCTGACTTGGAAAATTCCAATTGTTCTTTTAAGAATGTTTTAAAACCAAAATATATACATAACATGTTTTTTTACCCATATAAAAGATAAATTAGAACATTACATGAACAAATAAAATATTATTTATATAATTTAAAATAAACAATTTTGTTTAAATACAGCAAATTACACACAATATTTAAAAGGGCATAACTTTCACACTATAAATCAGATTTCAACGAAACGAAAAGCAGTATTCTTGAAATTTTATTTACTTTCATAATAAAAGATAAAATTCAAAATTTCATCATTTTATATTAAAAGTCAAAGTTTGAATATATTGACCAAAATTCACATTTCTGGAAAATATCTTATTTATTCATGTTTGAAATTATAATTCACATTCAAAACACAATTTATATTTAAAAATAACAAAACTATCTAATTTAAATAAATAAAATAAATTTTTTAAATCAGAGATTCAATTAATATAATTAAAACATACAATTAAACTAATCACAAAATACAGGGTTGTTACACTCTCCCCCACTCAAAACTTTTCGTCCCCGAAAAGGAATGAGGTACGGGAAAACACAGAAAAAGATAGAATGAAATAGGATTAAAACAAGATGACAAGAAGATTGAAATTATACCTGATAACTGTTGTTATAGGTAAGTTTAACAAGGTGGAGATGATCTTCCCAAGATCCTCCAGAATCAAGAACACAAGCACGAAAAAGATCATTGAGAATCTGATTCACACTTTCCGTTTGACCGTCGGTCTGTGGATGGTAAGCAGTGCTCAGATTCAGAATAAGGAGAAGTAAGAACCATAGAAGAGATAGAAAAAGTTAAATGATGAAGGAAAAAGAGAAAGAAATAAAGACTAGAACAAACTTATTAAGCACAATACGAAAAATACGATTCATCAAATCAACAAAGAGAGCAGGGGCATTAGTCAAACCAAAAGGCATGACTAGCTATTCATAGAAGAAACCATTCTCAGTACAGAAAGCAGTCTCAGGAATACTTTCCTCGGCAACTCTGAGCTGGTGAAAATCAGAGGCAAGATCAAGCTGAAAGAGAACAGTAGCTCCAAGGCTAACCAATTCGAATTTGATTTCCTACTTAGAAGGTAGGAGAATGGAAACAACCAGAAAGAAAGTAGATTGGAAAACAGAATAAGATAATAAATTTAAAACCATTAAAATTTCAACTTACATTAATAATTAATTTCATCCATTAGATTTCACTTAAGTTAAATAAATCTTAATTATTTTTAAATCTCATTATCTCATCATCAAATCAACAATTTATAAAGTCATGAATTTGAACAATCATTTATTATATTCATCTTTATTCATTAAATTTCATTCTTCTTTATTCCAAATTATTATTAAATTTAGTCCACTTAATATATCTAATCCTATATATATTAAGTTTATTTCACTTATTATAACTATTCCAATTTATCTACAATTTCCTTTAAATATCATTATATTGTAAATTATTCAATTAACCTTTTTCTCTATTTACCTCTATTGATCCTTTATAACTAAAATTTAAGTGTATAACATTTATTATAACCACTCAAATTTTATTTATAAATCCCCTTTATATTGTATGTTCTCCAATTACATATTTAACTTTTTTAAAAATTTAGGTAAGTTATATTGGAATGTAATGAGTATTATACAAATAAATTCTTTCTAATTCAATTATACAAGTTTACATATTTATTCAAACTTTTATAATTGAAATTATCTTTTAAGATAAAATTTAAGAATTAAATTTCCGATTAACTTTAAACTATTTAGAAATAAATATATATACACATACACAATATATATCAAATCAAATTTAAATCATATATCTATATAATATAAGTCAATTCATATTTAGAAATTCAAATCAATTAAATTTCAAAGCAAAACTGTAGAAAAGCTATAGAATAGTCTCTCCACTTCGAAACTCGAAAATGAATGTCGATGAGGCTGCAGTCATCACCGAAATTAGTTTCCAACGACAAAGAAAAAGGCACTGATTTACAAATTAAAAATCCTTTGAAACAATTTCTACTAGAAATACTTTTAAATAATATATCCTTTTAAAACTTTAAAACCAAAGTTTGAAATCATCGGAAATTAATTCTCAAATTCTTAATTTAAAATTTTCATTTAAATTTACAAATAAAATTATAACCAAGTTTATATTTCAATTATTTATATATGAAACAAAAGACAATGGTTATAAAATTCATACAAAGTCAATTATTATTTCTTAACATCCAATTCCATTAATTATCAAAATTCAGAAAATTATCCTTATACATATTATAATTATACAAAATTTATCTATCTACTAAATTTGAAAACCATATTGTGTCAGTTTGTTCTATTCAAGTGTTTTGGAGATCCTATCGATAGCGTTGATCAGACGAACCGATCGGAAACCCAAATCAACATCAACAACTCAAACAACACAATATATAAAACATCTTTAAAATATAAAAAAATTCAAATACAAGATTAATTTTCAAAAATAAGGATAGGGATTCAGATTTGATGGACTCAAATCAAAGAGAACTCTGATTTGAATATAAGTTGGAGACAAAAGATAAGATGATTAAACAACAGAATAGGGAGATGGGTAAGCCTATATAAATCGTGGGTAACGTTAACCAAGTCAACCGTGACTTAACGAAAAAGTTCGTTGTGGATTTTCTAGGGTAAATCTACATTCGATCTCAAGAGATAGAATTCAGGCATAGCAAGAGATAGTAGCATTGTAAACCAAGGATACAGAAGTCTTCGGTGAATCAATGCTTTTTGTAAAGAAGTTTCACCCCTTTACAAGTCATTAGAATATTGGCGGGACCGCCAATTCATTAGAAAGATTATTCGGAGTGGAGTTATGGGACACTCCAGAATCAAGAAGACACGAATAAGGGAGGACAAGAATGGACTTTGGAACCAAAGGGAACGTTCCAAAATTCAAAGGAAACCGAATCGAAGAAGAAGGAATTCAAATTTGAACGAAAGTGATTCTGTAATTATATTTACCCTATATGCCAAGTTTGCCTAAAACTAGAGCTCTGATACCAACTATAACGACCCAATATTTTCAACCATTTGCATCGGCACATGTCGGACTTGAATTGCTCAAAATACCGCGTTGTAAATAAAATTTGGCAAATCTCAGAATATACAGTAAATAAATAATCACAGATCACAGACACAAAGTAATATAATTCAGCGGAAACAAAGAAATAGTAGTTCATGAAGCTACTATATAAATACATCAGAGTTAAGTAAGATACAATATGAATACCAAGATACAACAGGAGTGACAGTATGATAATCAGGTACAACTCAGAATACAACTGGAATCAACTGGATAACAAAATGAATAGTTATCTGGTTCTTCAAAGCAAAGCTCCAGCTCCAAAGGTGAGTCTCTAATGCTGTATCACTCAGTCTGACCCGAGCGTAAAGCAAAACACAAAACACTCGAGTCAGGACATACATACTTATACAATGTAAACCAACTAAAGTGAACTGTAATAAAGGTACAAGTAACTCAAAGAATGCTTGGGATCGCCCATTCTTTAAGGATCTTTTAAACTATCTACTATGTAGTAATATTCGCTATTATAATAATGTCTAATCATAAAATAAACATACTTTTAAATAGCATTAAGGAGTGACCCAATATTCCTCTTAACACGTAATAGTCCCAGTAGTCTATCCAGTATTAGCATACTCCCAAAATGGGGGCTACCCTCGATACTCCACAGGCTACGGGAGAAATCACAACTCGTAGTAAAGCTCGATATGGTAGGTGACACGACACACAAGGCAATGCCAGGGTAGATATACCAATTACACACACGGACTGATGGAAACGCATAGCAGCCACTACCGCTCCACCTCGAACAACACTCCCAAATCAAGGGGTGCACCCAAACAATCACAAAGTAATAGAATGGTATCGAAGAAGTGCGTCCGATAAGAGGTGCTACCTCATTGGCCCGAGATCGCTCCTGTTTTAGCCACCTTATGCCAACTCACGGGAGTTGGGTCCACGTATATACCTTAGGATCGTCGCCACCATCCTACTTCATTATGGAAACTCCACCGCGTACACAGTTGTCAAAGTGGTTTTCGGTATCGACAGAGAGTATGTCCATATCTGATCCCGGTCTCTTTAACAACCAATCGTTATTATAACCCGTGGTTATAATTTTGAAAATAATATTTTATACTTCAAAATAGAATATCATTTCAAATCCAAATCTTTATCAAAATAAAGATTAAATCAATTCCAAACCATTTTAATATATTTAAAATATCATATCTTTCCAAAACTTCATTCAAATCATTTCAATATATCAAAATATCATATCCTTTCAAAAACTTCATTTCAAATCATTTTAATATATCAAAATATCATATCCTTTCAAAACTTCATTTCAAATCATTTTAATATATCAAAATATCATTTGAGTTCAAATCTAAATATTCAACTTTAAATACTTTTTAAATTTAAAAATATCATTCATTTATTATCATTTCAAGTCACCTTTTAAATACTTTATACTTCAATCAAAAAAAAATTCATTTAAACCATTTAAAAGTGTAATTATTATACTTTCAAATCAAGTATTCAATTACCAAAGTTTTAAACTATTCTGAGTTCATTTACTAAGTTAAAAACCATAAACATTGAAAATTTCAGCCTTTCACAGCATTCAGAAAAAGCTGTTATAAGTTATACTTGAAACATTTTAATTCAGCAAAGACAGCATTTTAAAACTGCTGTTAAATCTCAGTTTAGTTGAAATTTAGTTTAAAACAGCAAAGACAGCATTTCCAGAAATGCTGTAATAGCTCAGGTTTCAAATTAAAGATTTTAATTAAATTCAGCAAAGATAGCAGACTACTATAGCATTTACAGAACTGCTGTAATAGGCCTTTATTAAGTTTTTAGCCTTTTAATTTACTACAGTAACTACAGCATTTCAGAACTGCTGTAATAGCCTCTTTATAAAGCTTTTAGTTTATTTACAGAAATCATAACATTTCTGAATGCTATAAAAAGTAATTTCCAGATTTTAGTGTATTTCCAGCAAATAATAACTTTCAATATTAAACCTTTTAAACATTATAAAAATCATATTTTGACATTCAAAATGTTCATTAAAATAACACTTTTAATTTATGATTTTTATAAGAAACATTTACAGTAAAATCCAAATTTCCAATAATTTTACTTAACAAATCCAAATGTACAATTTTCTTTTCTTCACATTTTTAACAAATAAACTTAACACTTATATTTTATTTCCATTTCACAAATTAAACTAAATTTTCAATTTTATTTAATTAACTTAAACATTTAATAAAAACCAAATTCACATTTCCAAGTCAAGTTATATTTTAAAATTACACTTTTAAGCATTCATTTATTTAACCATTTTAATACATAGAAAAGTCAATAACACTTTATTAAATCATTTAAATTCAAATTCAAATCAAATTATCATATTTACCATTTTCCAAATATAATTAAATTTCCATTTTATTTATATAACTTAAATATCCTTTTAAAACCAAAATTCCAAATTTCCAAACTTAAGTTATATTTCAAAAATTCACTTTTACCATTCATTTAAATTACATTTTTAACTTCTAGAAAAATCCAAATTTCTTTATTTAAACATTAAAAATCCAATTTAAATCAAATTTTCATAATTTTACACCTTTAAAAATATTTAATATATTCAAAATACTTTATAATAATAACCACGGGCCTGTATATAGTTTTCTAACCTAGGTCAAGTGATACGGATATGTATCATTTCAATCCGTAGTTTAAAAAGCAAAAATCCGAGTTCTATCATTTCAAACCTGCAATCTCAAGTTAAAATAAAATAAATAAATAAAACCATTCAAGCCTATCATTTCAGCCCATAATGATTTTTCCCTATTCTAAAGTCCGTTCGGGTATGTATCATTTCAACCCATAGTGAATCTAATCTACAGGGAACTTGCAGTGTGATAAACAGGTATAAATGAACAGTTTAACAATAAATAACAGTAACAGATAATATGACAGGTAAAATAACAGGTTTAACATCGTATAATTAATAATCATAGGCAGTTATAACATCATATATAATATTCAACACATTCAATTGTTGTCAATTCACATTTGCATAAGTATAAATGTCAGGTGAGATTTACTCACCTTTTCAAGCTGGAGTTTGCGAATCAAGATATACAGAAAAGTTCCGGAAAGCACGATACGACTTTAGATTCAAGTGGAGAGAGTGCCAAGATATAAATCTTATATTCAACAACAAAACAAAGCCAAAATAAAATATAGATTAATACAAAGATTAATTGAAACAAGATTGGAAATAAAGTAGACAAGAACATCACCAAGCTTCCGAACAAGTTTTGCTTGACCACAACTCAATGTATGCTCGACCATACATGCTTAGGCTCAGCTTTGGAATGTTTTCAGGTGGGAAATGGATCGGGTTTGGATCATATAGGCACGGCTAAGCTAAGAATATGAAGAGGAAGGTGTTTGCAAGCCTAGAATGCAAAGGGACAAGGCAAAATGGAGTTTTTGGTTCAACCCTTAGGCTCGGCCATATGGTCTATGGGTCAGGTTAGATCTAGACAGAGGGGAGGGTGATGTTTAGAGGTGGTAAACAAGCTGGTGGTGGTGGCTAAGGGGGTGGCCATGGTCAACAATGAAGGTGGTGATGAACTAGAGCTCGGCTATGCACTTTTGTGGAGTTTTGGACATTGTTTTGTGGAATTTTGTTCAAGGAATGGTCATGGCACTTTCAGGTCAGAGGAGAAGGTTTAATGGTCGTGGATTAGGTGGGGAAGGAAGTGGTGGTGGTGGTCGGAGGAAATGGTGGTGGCTAAGGCCGAGCAAGGCATGAAGAATCAAGGCAAAAATCAAGTAAAAGAATGGGAAAATGAAGAAGAGAAGTGAAAATGGAAGCCATTGCTTACCATAATTTTTTAGAAATGGCCATGAGTTGAATGAAGTGGGAAGCAATTTCACGTGAATAACATTAGGAAATGTACGGCCAGGACGAAAATGAGAAGTCAAGACAATGAAGAGGCAGGAAAAGGAAGAGTCATAAGCAAATGAAAAGACTTTGTCTCTTTGAATTTCCATTTTATACTTATACAAAATAAACAAAATAAAAATTAGTAAATAAAATACAAACAAACTAAAATAAAGTGGAAAATAAAATAAATAATCTGTTTTAGGAAATCAGAAAAATAAATAAAGAAAATAGCTTATTATATTGAGACTAGCTTTAAAAATTGCAAACAAAATACACTTAACTTTGGAAAATTATAACCTTACTTATAATCCAATAAAAAGTCAAGTAAAATAAAATGAATGCTGAACAAAATAAAGTGTAAATGAAAATAAAATAAATCCTTAAGAAAATAAAAAGATAAATAAGAATTACTTTAATTAATTGAAACTAGAAATAAATAAAAAATTGTAAATAAATTGCAGCTGACTTGGAAAATTCCAATTGTTCTTTTAAGAATGTTTTAAAACCAAAATATATACATAACATGTTATTTTACCCATATAAATATAAATTAGAACATTACATGACCAAATAAAATATTTTTTTATAATTTAAAATAAACAATTTTGTTTAAATACAGCAAATTACACACAATATTTAAAAGGGCATAACTTTCACACTATAAATCAGATTTCAACGAAACGAAAAGCAGTATTCTTGAAATTTTATTTACTTTCATAATAAAAGATAAAATTAAAAATTTCATCATTTTATATTTTTATATTAAAAGTCAAAGTTTGACTATATTGACCAAAATTCACATTTCTGGAAAATATCTTATTTATTCATGTTTGAAATTATAATTCACATTTAAAACACAATTTATATTTAAAAATAACAAAATTATCTAATTTAAATAAATAAAATAAAGTTTTTAAATCAGAGATTCAATTAAGATAATTAAAACATACAATTAAAATAATCATAAAATACAGGGTTGTTACATATCAGTTAATTGTTAACCAAAAGTAATTTCCCTTAATTACCAAAGAATGAATTAACTGCTACCCAGCCCAGTGGCCCATCCCAATATTGCATAACAAAACATAACCCTAAAATTTTCATCTTGCCCACCGCTTTTAGTTCAACACTTATCTCATTCACTAAAATTCTCAGATCTACAAATTTCCTCATTCCTTAATCATTCTCAAAAAATTCAGATCAACACAAATTTGCAGCACCACCCTAGCCGCTGATTACCTAGCCATTGATAAACACAAATTCAAATTTTGTGCTTCCTTACCTAGCTGTCGATTTGAGATATGATGAATGCTAGCAGGAAAAGGAAAAATGTGAGTTTGTATTAATTATGTGCATTTTTAGTTTCAATTTATTTTTTGTTGTTTTTATTGACCGTACAATTTGTATTGAATAATCAAATATTATAATACACTTGTTCATGAACTAACATATATGATATGAACTAATATACTAAATTAATCTGGTTCATCGGTGATATATGATGTAATAGTTGTGAGTTATGAAGTGAAATGATGTGAATTAAATTGAAAATATGAAATGATATACTATGCGATATTGGGATATGAATTGAAACTATAAACTGAAATTATGTATTGTTATTTAATATATGTTATATATCGCAACTTATAAGTAACATGTTAATTCATCTTATATCACAATATATCACAACTTATGTATTTGTTCATAGTTGTGAATACTATGAAAATTTAAATGATATACTAAGTTATGTGATATTGGGATATGAACTGAAAATACACCTGAAATTATATACTATTATTATATATTTGTTATATATATATATATAAGAGTATATACATAGTTTTAGTTCATAGTAACATGTTATGAACTGAAATCCCAATATGCAAACATGCGACATTGCATGTAAGTTGTGGTATGAGTTGAAATTATGAATTGTTATTTGTTGATATATATACATATACATACATATATACATACATACATATATACAAACATGTATAACTCAGTTGTGAATGTACATCAAATGTGAATTAAACTGAATATAGTTGATATATATCAGTTGTGTCAATGTATATACTATATCAATTGTGAATTAAACTGTATATTGTTGTGAATGTATATCAGTTGTAATTGTTATTTACATTTAATTAAATTGTGTATTGAATGTATATATTTTGAATATGAATTAGTCTTTTGAATATACTATACTATATCATATTCGCTTATATTAGTCTTCTGAACATGAATTTGATTTTTTTATGTTATTATATTTAAAATTTAAATATTTATCAATTTTGAATCAGCTTGCTGCTGAACAATCGAGATGATGAACTAACTATTAAGCTCTATAAGATGAACATAATAATAATTATATGAACTAACTATAACAACAACAACTGATATTGCTTGCTTGGGTTTAACAGTTCTATAACTTTTTGTTATATCATTAGTTGATGATATATAGAATAATAATATTAAATTGTTGTTATATCATCAAGAATAGTATATCATCAAGTATAACTGTATCAGTTGATGATATACATAATAATAATATTAACTTACTAAGATAACAAAAATTATAGCAACTGACATATTAGTGCACAACTCGATTGCTGATGATATAACAAAAGGTTATAATTATTGTTGTTGTTAATGAACATGATAGTTAGTTCATAATTGATTTAGTTTGACTTTGAATGTATACAATATATTTAAGTTTGAATGAAATATCAGTTTGCATTTGCTTTGGTTGCCCTATATATATATTTTGGATTTTCTAGTTCCTCTATGTTGTGTGTGTGTGTGGGGGGTAGGGGTGTATCTTTTAGGTTGCCATATATATGTATGTGCACGCACGCACTCGCTATATATTTTAGATTTTCAGGTTCCCCTATGTATCTGTATGTGGGTGTGGGTGTGGGTGTGTGTCTTTTAGGTTGCCATTTGTGTGTGTGTGTGTGTTTTAGTATGTATCAGTTGCATGTAATATAGTATCAGTTATGAATGCAAACAAGTATTACTATTGTTGATATATGTGAATTAAATTGTGTCATTAAACTATGAGTTAATTTACTGTTTGAACATTAAGTTTAGCTCTGTAATATCAGTTTTAACTTACAGTTTGAATTTACGGTTTGGACAAATTTTAATTTACACTTTTTATTTTTTATTTTTTATTTTAATTTACAAGTCTAATTTATCAATTTTAATTTACAGTTTTAATTTACAGTTTTAATTAAGTTTTTGATGAAAATTTTTAATTAAGTTTTCTTTGTGACATACTCATAACAATCTGTGTTTTAAACTGTATAGTATCAACTAAACTCATATAGTGTAAATTAACTCATATAGTATCAACTGCAATATTAAATTAGCATGGTCGATAGTCTGATACTATATTCTCCTATATATGATATATGAATATATAACTCACTGCATACATAGTTTGCATTATTTCACTTTACCAAATGATAATTTGCTTACAATTTATACACATACATACATACATACATACATACATACATACATACATACATATATACACAAACACAGATGTACATACACACATATGTTATAGTATATGTGTGCGTGTGTCAATGTGTGTCAGTTTGCAATATAGTGTGTGTGTGTGTGTGTCAGTGTGTATTAGTTACATATAATATAGTATCAGTTATGAATGCCAACATTTATCAGTTTTACTTTACAGTTTTAATTTATCAGTATTAATTTATAGTTTTAAACTTTGTATTGCACATTAACTATGTATTGCATATAAACTAAATTATAGTTGGCGTAGACTCGGACCGTGTTTGTCTAACTACTAATACATGGACTTCTATTCATAATGTGAATTATATGGTTTAACTGCATACTTTATTGATAGAGATTGGAGTTTACATAAAAGGATTAAAAATTCTGTGTGATTACTAGTCATAAAGGAGAACATATTGAAAAACTTATTGTCCATTGTATTAAAAAGAAAACTCAAAAGAATAGTGTCTATCATGGTCGATAATATTAGCGCAAATGCAGTGGCAATCAATTATGTGAAAAACAAATTAAATAATTATAATGGTGGTTATGTTTTGAATGGTAAATTTATTCATATATGTTGTCGTGCTCATATAATCAATTTAATTGCTAACGATGGGCTAAAAGAAATTAGTAGTACTATAGCTGGAATTCATACTGCATTTAGATTTGTAAGATTGTCACCAGCACGATTAACTAAATTAAGAGAGAACCGTTTAAGTTTGGGAATTGAGAATAAATCTATGCTTATTTTAGATGTACCCACTAGGTGGAGTTCAACGTATTTGATGTTGGAAGCGGCTTAAAATACAGAAGGGTTTTTGACGATATGAAAGAAAATGATGGTATTTTTGTTGCCTATTTTGATCATGGAATTCATCCTCCCGGTTCTATAGATTGAAAAATTGCTGAATTATTTGTAAAATTGTTAAAGTATTTTTATGATATTACTTTAAAATTTAGTAAAACTTTATCTATTACCACAAATGTTTGTTTTTCCGAGCTAAGTGGAATTCAAGAAGAACTTCGAATATTGATTGCTAAAACGAATCCATATCTTGCAAGAATGGCACATAATATGAAAGCGAAGTTTGATAAATATTAGGGAAGCATAGGTACCAGTTTAGGTCGCAGGGCTGGTGGTAATGCATCATAGCCATGACCGCCCACCGCGTCCATCCATCCCATATCGAGTCAAAGGGAGGCTATCCAAAATCAAGGTGCACCAATCGAAACCAACAACAAGAGTAATAATATGGACCGAGTCTAAGAAAATCGAAGAATGGATGGCCGCTTGGGGTAATTAGCCCACTTGGCTCTGTCAAGCCGTTCTATTTTAGTCATTTCAAATTGGCACAAGTGCCGGGGTCTATCCATCATCGTTCTCTTTCTTCAAATCCAGCAAACGATGCCAAATCCAACCACTTCGTTCTGGAGTTTCCTCCGCGTACACAGTTGTTAAAGTGGTTCCAATATTGACAGAGAGCATGCCAATAAGAGGCCCCAGTCTCTTTAACAACCAAACGTCGTTTTACACACTGGTTGGCACTTTTATATTTCAAAAACAATTTGTGCTTGATATCAAAATATCATATTCGCTTCAAAATCAATTTCATTTCGAAATATCATATTTACTTCAAAACTCATATTCAGTTCGATACGTCGTTTTCATTTAAGAAATCATTTCACTTCAATATCTCGCTTTCGGTTCCAATTCAAAATTACTTCGAATTTCCATTTGGGTTATAACTTCAATTTAACCCAATTTGTATTTAAATCCATGATTTAAATATAAACAATTCCCACTCTAACCTGTTTGAATTTAGAAAATAGCTTGAATAGTTTTAAAATAGTTAATATAAGATATTTTGAGTTTTAAAAATGGTTTATATAGTAAAATAGCTTGGAAAATCAAAGTAGTTTGAATATTTAAAAACATAGACTTTAAACAGTTTATATTAAAGTAATTTATTTGAAAATAATTTCAAAGTCAAACCGATTCAATTCCCAGTCTACCAATTCAAATCAATTTCAATTTCCATTTCCATTTAAATTGATTCAATTCTGATTTCAATTCGAATTAATTTCGATTCCAATTTTAATTCAAATCAATTTCAATTTCGATTCCAAACTAATTCAATTTCGATTTCAATTCCAATTAATTCAATTCAATTCCAATTTGAATTTATTTCAATTCAATTCTCAATTTTAAACCATTTTGATTTATATAAATTTGAGTTCAATTTTCAAAATAAATCACTTGAATCAAATTAACCTTCAATATTTAGTTTAAGATTCAAATCTTTAAAAATAATTCAGTTCCGAGCCCAAATTTAAAAATATCCATTTAAATTACTTTTACTTGGATTTATTTCAAGGTTTGAGTAAGAGTTCAAATCTTTTTAAAACAAATAAATTTTCGGAATTCAAGTGTTTTCTCAATTATAACTTTAAAATTTCAAACCCGATTCTTTAAACAATTCTGGTTGATGTTTGTACCAAAATTGGGCACAACACCCTTCGGAAGTCTTTGAAGAGATAATGTGAAGAAATTAAATGAAAAAGAGGAATTATCTGACAAAAACTCCAAATTTCAGGAATGAGAATAATTAAAGTGCAAGGAGACACAAGAATTTAGAGTGGTTCGGTTTATAGCCTACGTCCACTATGAAGTAGTTTGCTTTATTAATCTTTCTTTTTCGTTTACAAGTGAATTCAATGATTTACAGCAGTCAATTGTGATTTGCAGCAGTGAATTTTGTCTATGGCAGCAGCAATTGAGTTCAGATCTGGATCTGGTGGAGTCCGGGCGTTGGAGAGCTCAAAGAGGAAGAAGACCCCTTTTCTGTTGGCTTTGGGGGTCTATTTACAGGTGTAGGGGGCTGATATTTCGCTCAGATCTCGGGAGACCCTCTCTGGCACGTGACCAGGCCCGCACGCCCAAGCCCGTGAAGTTTCGGTCCGATCCGTGATCGATACGAACAGATTTCGACTCGATCAAGATTTCATCCAATGGAGTCGAAATTTGGCGTGGACATTCTTTAGCATGCACGTAGTCTTCTGTGAAAATTTCATAGCATTTGGACTCGTAGATTGGGAGATATGATCGATACGAAATGGAGTTTTCGGTAGGCTGTTTCCTTCGACTCACTTCCGTTTCGACTCGCTTCTGCTTCGACTCGGTGACGTGGCGCTTTCTGGATCGCCTTGCCTTTGACGCTGTTTTGAGCGAGTCGAAGCGCGCATTGATTGCGCGAGTCGAAGTGAGCCATGATTGATCGATTCGAAGCGTGCACCTTAGATGATTCCAAACTGGAGTGAGTTGAAGAGAGCAGTTCTAGGAGGTTTGAGCAGTGGAGTCGAAGTTGATGGAGTCGCTCAATGGTTCGAGGGGAGCGAGTCGAAGAAGGCCTCTGAGCGAAGCAAGTCGAAGCAGGTACTTCAGATGGCTGTGAAGCGAGTCGAACAGGAACGAGTTGAAGTTGGCATCTGAGGGATATGGAGCGAGTCGAAGGGAGCGAGTCGAAGGAGCGAGTCGAAGGAGCGAGTCGAACGGTAATTGTTTTTCGTCCAATTTTGTATCCTTCATAACTTGAGTATACGGACTTGGATTGACTTGAGATTTGGAACGTTGGCTCTCATGGCTTAGCTTGTCATGTCCTACCAATTTTGGCTCAATCCGGATTCGGACAAAATTCATCGATATCCGTAGCGAGCCCGTATATAACTGATCTGTGGGACGGGCCGTCACTGGTTACTAGTCAATTCCTCTGTGTTATGGCCTTGCCAAAAGGCGGGATAACATTTGCCCCCCAAAGTACGTCTTGTGAAAACATGATGTGCTTTGAAGTGCTGCAGTCTTTACTCTGAACAGTTATCGTCTTTTCGATGAAAGTTGTAACCTTTGACCGTTCTTCTTGATAATGTAAACTGTTGACTATCGACTGCTGTACCCTGTATTGTTGCAACTGATTGTTGTATGTTAGTGGTTACCCGTTTGCTGTTGTAATCGTTACTGGATGAGTTTCTGATTCCTGAAAATGTTATTGTCTTTTCGAAGATGATTTTTCATTGGATTTATGGATGCAAAGCAGACATGTCGAGTTGATGGAGTTGGCCTCTGGAAGCCATGGTTCGATGGATACGAAGTGCTCGTTCGACTCGATGATGGATGTGAACTGAGCGAGTCGAAATGGAGCGAGTCGAAATGGAGCGAGTCGAAATGCGCTTCCCTGATGGGTTCGAACTGCTTGTTTCGCTGCACCGGAGAGGGAGTCGAAGGAAGCGATACGAAGGAGAGCTTCGTTTTGACGCATTGGAGAGGGAGTCGAAACGTACGTTCGCATCCATCGGGATACGAAGCGTTTATTCCCTTTGTTTCCAAATCCATATAAATACTTTGTACTTAGCCGTTTTTTCACTTTTTACCTTTCATCTTTATCTGCCTCCGTAACGCTCAGAAACTCGAGCAGAAAGAACAAACATCCTTGCCTTCGAATCGATTCATACCTTTGATTATTCGAAACAGTTGACAAATTTAGGTAATCCCTTAAGCAAAAACATCGCGTAACCGAGGAGACTCGATTCTTAACACCAAATCAAATAGAGTCGTGGTCGATTGAAAATCCCTTGGTCTTAGCTTCGTGTCGATATGGAGTAGGGGTTTCGAGATAATGAGTTGGAGGCCTTCGTATCGATCGATGGTGGAGCTTTGCATCGAGTCGAACGCTTTGATTCTGTTGATCGATACGAAGGGGCTGTGTCTGATCGATTCGAAATGGTGGCTTTCGATCGAGTCGAAGTAGATGGCCTTGGGTTGAGTCGAAGCGCGTGACTTCGGGGCGAGTCGAAGTGGTTGCTTCGGACCGAGTCGAAATGTGTGACTTCAGGACGAGTCGAAGTGGATGGCTCTGGAACGAGTCAAATTTGCACTCCATCCTTCTGACCGAGTCTAACTAAAACGCACACAACTATAATTCATCGATGCGAACACGGCTCTTGTGAGAAATACAAATTTGATCATCAAAAAATTTTAAACCTCTCACACACTCGAATAACTGCCTCCGACGAGCTTCAAATTGGCATACTTGGACTTAACCATTTCAATGCATATCTGACTTCCTATCGAAGCTCGTCGATGAAACTGCAACTTATAAAAATGACACCATACTTCGATTTGGAGTGATAGTTAATAACTGGATGGCACGATTGTGACGGTCAGCGATGACGGTCCTTCCGACTGAATCCTGAAGTCTCGTCGTTTACATGTTTTCCTTAATCCGGTTAATCTTCTCAAATAACATACAGTACTGCACAACACGCTCACACACTTTACACTGGGGGATGCACGAGCGTTATTTGTCAGTTTAACAATGATTTTTTATAAGCTAGCTAGTCATGGACCCTTCAAGTTCTCAGCAGCCGGAAATCCCAAGTTCTATTCCTCCAACTATAGAGATACCAGTTATTGAAGCCGAAGTTATAGAGCCAGCTCCGGATGAGCGTCCGGGTGCTCGGTTTATTCTCAATCCAAAAGATTCTGTGCCGTCGGGTATCACTGAAGATATGCTAGGACGGATTTGCTTAAGGCATGGTTTGTCGCTTGACGACGTGCTACTCCCTGGGCCAACTGACAGGCCACACGATCCCCCGGAGGGGTTTACTGCTTTCAATCGTCACGCTTGTACAACGGGGACACTTTCTCCTTTCAATGAATATATAAGGGAGATGTTATCATTTCTTGGCATAGCTCCATCTCAGCTACATCCCAAGGGTATGCCTTGTTGAACAGCACCTTTGTCCTATTTATGGAGATCCTCTTTCGACCGCCGAAGCCGATCGAAATCAGATATTTATTCAACATCAAGAGCCGTGGAGACAGCCCTTCTTTCACCTTCCTGGAGGCGGTCAGAAGCTGTCACATTGTGCTGGGCTCCTGGGGAAGGCTAAGTTACTATAAAACTGAATGGTTCTACGTTCGGTGCCCCCTGGATTTGCTGGGCGGTGGTTGGATAGACGTAAGTGTTGCCATTTCTCTCTCGAATCACTGAGATACTAGTAACTGACTTCAAAACTGACATACTTTTCTTTTCCTATAGCCGCAATCTCTCGTCCCGATGGCGCATATTTCAGAGAGCTTGTTCGGATTCTTCAAGCGTTTCCGGGTGAAGAGAGGCATATAGACTTAGTCCTGACCGACAGGAATTTGAGGGCTGTCAGGCTGATAGAACGGAGACAGAGCATACATCTAGAAGGAATACATAGAGTGGTCCCGAAGAAACAGGTGAAGCGCAAAGCGCCCGCAGTCGTGATCACTGAAGAAGTTGATCCAGAAAGAACGCCCACCGATACCGAGCTCCCAACTGGGCCTTCTGCCGATGTCCTGGACTCGGGTGGAAGAAGAAAAGGCAAGGCCGCTGCTCACAAATGCCCTAAATCTAAGAGATTTAAATCCGTGGTCGTGTCTATACCTTTCCAGGGGATTAGAATTTCGGAGGCTCCTCCTCCGCAAGTGGAGAGTCCTTTTGCAGGGCTTGCTGATATTCCAATCCTGGATTTTGTGTCGTCTCCACATGACGCCGGGACGGAGGGCCTTGATAGTGCTTTTGAACCGAGCGGGTTGCTTGCTACGAGTGCGGTCGACATTTCCGGTTGGTCGGGGGATTGCACATGCATACACTTCACCACACTACATGATCACAACTGTACTTCGTCCAGCTTAGGAAGTTACTAACTCTTTCTTCGTTTATCATTTTCAGGTGCAATGTCTGGAAGAGGATCGATGCTCGGCAGTCTCCGTTCAGCCCGAAAAGCTTCTTCTTATTATGACTCCCGCAGGAGGGACTCAGATAGAGATCGCGACCGCGAGTACTCCCACCAAGATAGGTATGGGCGTGATAGGGATAGGGAGTACAGACATCGGTCTAGATCGCGCTCTCCTCCTCCTAGACTTCCATCTCCTCCTCCTGTTCAAACTTCAAATCCACCAGAGCCTCCTCGTCACAGGTCGTCTTCTCACGCTTCTAGGTCGGAAACTCATCTTTAGAAAGTCGAGACCACGACTTCCATGGTTACAGAGCAGGTCTCAGCTGACCCCACAGGAGAAGGGGCCCTCAAATTGGCTCAGATGAGGAAGGACTTTCCGAACATCTTTTCGACGGTTATGTCTTCCCGCCACATCTAAAGAGAGTCCCATCGGGGATGGAAAACACGGTGCACAACTTCATTCACAACATATACACCCAGTACCGGGAGTGGGCAAAGGCTGCCGAGAAAGCTTCCAAAGTGGCCTTTGAGCGAGCCAAAGCGCTTGAGAAGATGGAGACCGATCTCGCAAAAAGGGATCGAATTATTCAAGTACTCTCCGCTGAGTCCGAATCTTCTCGGAAATCTAAGATTGAAGTTGTTAAAAGGGCTGACGAAGTGAAGGCGGAGATGGAGAGGTTAAGACAGACTCACGTTGCCCTGGTAGAGGAGATGGGCCACCGGAACACCAAAGTTATTGCTGAGCGGGATGCGGCGGTCAAGGAGCTTAATGAACTCAAGGCCAAATTTGCTGATATGGCCAAGGAGAAAGACGACGCGAACAATGCAGCCCAGGAGGCGTGCGAACGAGCTGTTCTGCTCAGGGGTGAATGGGATGCGGCGGTGGCTAAAGTCCAGAAGGTGGAGATTGAGGTCGAGGAGAGGGTGAAGCTGGCCGAGTCCAGGCTAGAGGCCGACATCGAAGACCTCCTTGTCATTTACAATGCTAATGTGCTGAGGCACAGGGGCCTAGCCTGGCTCGATGACTTTCCGACGCATCTCCATAATGCTTGGAGCCGACTGATTGAGGAAGAGAAAGAGGCGCATCGGGGCGAGTCCGTAGATGAATTCGAACTCGAGAATCGCATTCTGACCGATGATGAAAACAAAGTTCTCCACGAGTCGATGGTTCTGCGTGAGAAGGAAAAACTGGGCGCCCAGCACTTTGAAGTGGGAGAGGGTTCTGGAGTTGACCATCACGAAGCAAGTCTCGAAGTTCCCGTGTCAACCCAGCTCGAATCCTCGTCTGCGGTCGATCCCTAGGCTGTTCCTGCTTACAATCCGGATTAGCCGCGGATGTCTCCGGCTGTTGCGCAAGTTACTGATGCCGCCCTGCCGCCTACAAGTCGAATTGAGGAAGGTATTCTGATCATTCCACTATTCTCTCTTAAGTCGAAGCCTTCGTTCAAGTTAGGTTCTAATAGTCCCTTTATTCTTTGTCTAGTGATTGATGCTGCACCGGCCGTGCCTTATGCTACTCAAGAATCATATCAAACGAAGGAGGCTATCGTGACCGAAGCAATCGCCGTGAGCACAGCTCCCCCACTCAATGACATGCAGGGGAGTACGATCGCGTTCGACGAGCAGCTGATGGATGAACTCTTTTGCTGCCACGGCGATCCTCGCACTGACTTATCATCTGTCATGAGTGGAACCGATCCTGCTACAAGCTTTTCAATGCCGACTGCCAATGCCCCCAGCGGGGCTCGAGCAGTAACCGAAGAGGAGATGTTTGCTCAGATTGACGCTGAACTGGCAGCAGCGGCTTATGGCGGCAGATTTGGAGGTGGGATGGCAGCATCGGGACCTGCCCCGCTCGGAATGATGTCTCCTGGTGGTACTGTCTTTCTTACCAGCCTGCCCATTCCATCTTCTGTAATTGATCCCGTTCCTCCGACTTCGCCCATAGGGAGCATACTTATTCACACGAGTTCGGAGGAGGACGTCGACATAATGCCCTCGCCTGAAGACCAACCGCCGAAGAGCAAAGGTTCGAAGAGGAAGATTGGCGAGGGCTCCAGCGGGTCCACACCGAGGAGGAAACCAAGGAAGAAGAAAGATTAGGCAAGCTCTTCCAGTGTATTTTGATTTGCATTTTGTTAGCAGTGTATAGATGCGGGTTCGGCCCCTGCTAGTAGGAATTTTTTGGAAACTTGTACACGAACTTCTTCTATAATCAACGGAAATGAAACTTTTCTTTTTTTGACTCCTTTTTTGTCATTGCGTATTTGTCTAAGTGTTTCAGTGTCTGAAATGCACTTGTGAAGTTTCAGTTTCCGAACGAAGTTGGTTTCTGTTCATCAAGTTCGGGTATTGTGGACATGGTTTGTGACCGGAAAACGAGTCGAATTTTGACGTCGCATCGCTTCAGTCGATGGTCGATGGTCGATGCTTAAGTCTTGCCCCCCAGTCTTGGTGGTATGCTGTAAAACATAAGTCAGCGATTGCCCCTTTTCTTATAGCCTGCCGAGTCTAGTGCCACTGGATGGGCGTTTGAGACAAACGGGGATTGAGTGCTTTATTTACGCTTGTCCGATCGTCGATGATCATATCCACACTCCGGGTATTTCCATTCATTTACCGGCAGTTGGTTACGCCAGCTTAAGTTTCAATCATATGCCCGCGATCTGGGGACTTGGAATTGGCACTTGTACTCCGACTCGCGCTTCGGGAGTTTGGAGTTGATAATTATACTTCGATTCATGCTCCGGGAACTTGAAGTTGGTGTTTACGCTCCGTTTCGCATTCTGGGAATTTCAGAGTTGATGTTTATACTCCGACTCGCGCTCTGGGAGTTCAGAGCTGATGTTTATACTCCGGTTCGCGCTCTGGGAACTCGGAGTTGGATGTTTATGCTCCGACTCGCGCTCTGGGAGTTTGGAGTTGATGCTTATATTCCGACTCGCGCTCTGGGAGTTCGGAGTTGATGTTTATACTCCGCTTCACACTCTAGGAATACGGAGTTGATGTTTATACTCCGGTTCGCGCTCTGGGAACTCAGAGTTGGAAGTTTATACTCCGACTCGCGCTCTGGGAGTTTGGAGTTGATGTTTAAGCTCCGCTTCACACTCTGGGAATACGGAGTTGATGTTTATACTCCGACTCATGCTCTGGGAGTTCAGAGCTAATGTTAATACTCCGGTTCGCGCTCTGGGAACTCAGAGTTGGATGTTTATGCTCCGACTCACGCTTTAGGAGTTCAGAGTTGATGCTTATATTCCGACTCGCGCTCTGGGAGTTCGGAGTTGATGTTTATACTCCGCTTCACACTCTGGGAATACGAAGTTGATGTTTATAATCCGGTTCGTGCTATGGGAACTCGGAGTTGGATGTTTATACTCCGACTCACGCTCTGGGAGTCCGGAGTTGATGTTTATGCTCCGCTTCACACTCTGGGAATACGGAGTTGATGTTTATACTCCGACTCATGCTCTGGGAGTTCAGAGCTGATGTTAATACTCTGGTTCGCGCTCTGGGAACTCGGAGTAGGATGTTTATGCTCCGACTCATGCTCTAGGAGTTCAAAGTTGATGCTTATATTTCGACTCGCGCTCTGGGAGTTCGGAGTTGATGTTTATACTCCGCTTCACACTCTGGGAATACGAAGTTGATGTTTATACTCCGGTTCGCGCTCTGGGAACTCGGAGTTGGATGTTTATACTCCGACTCACGCTCTGGGAGTCCGGAGTTGATGTTTATGCTCCGCTTCACACTCTGGGAATACGGAGTTGATGTTTATACTCCGGTTCACGCTCTGGGAACTCGGAGTTGGATGTTTATACTCCGACTCGCGCTCTGGGAGTCCGGAGTTGATGTTTATACTCCGCTTCGCACTTTGGAAATACGGAGTTGATGTTTATACTCCGCTTCGCACTATGGGAATACGGAGTTGATGTTTATACTCCGCTTCGCACTCTGGGAATACAGAGTTGATGTTTATACTCCGCTTCGCACTCTGAGAATACGAAGTTGGATGTTTATACTCCGACTCGCGCTCTGGGAGTCCGGAGTTGATGTTTATACTCCGCTTCGCACTCTGGGAATACGAAGTTGATGTTCATACTCCGCTTCGCACTCTGGGAATACAGAGTTGATGTTTATACTCCGCTTCGCACTCTGGGAATACGGAGTTGATGTTTATACTCCGCTTCGCACTCTGGGAATATGGAGTTGATGTTTATACTCCGACTCGCGCTCTGGGAGTTCGGAGTTGATGTTTATACTCCGACTCGACCTCTGGGAGTTCAGAGTTGATGTTTATACTCCGACTCGCGCTCTGGGAATACAGAGTTGATGAAAGATTGTCGTGTGTCAATCCTTTTTTGACTTTGATGTGATGGCTTGCCCCCGAGCTCGGGTTTCACTTAGTGAGTGATTGGTTGCATCGCAGTCACTCTCTATTTGAATAAATTCCACCGTATGGTGAAACTTAGCTCTCCGTGCATAGTGATGGTCATATGAAGTATTTCAAGTAAATCACAGCTCTGGCTCGAAGAGGTTGCATTTTATTGCTGAAATAAGAAAGTATGGCAAAGTCAGTTGCCTTATTACAAGTTCTAATTTCGGAATGCATAAACAAATTGTAGAAAAGGAAAGTAAATTAAATGGATAAAAATAGCCTGTTAGGTGTAATAGCGGCGAAGGCTCTCGCTATTCCAAGCTCTTGGCAGGGTAAGATCGTCGACTGCCGATAACTTGAATGTGCCATCTCCGAGCCTCCGTTCAATAACATACGGTCCTTCCCATGTCGGCTTCATATGCGAAGGAACCAGATAGATTCTTTTTAAGACGAGATCGCCTAGTTTGAAGGTCCGCGGACGGACCTTGGCGTTGTACAATCGGGCGACTCGACTTCGATGCGCAGCTGCCCTCAAATCAGCCTCTTCACGCTTCTCATCAAGTAGATCGAGAGATTCAGCAAGTAATACAACATTTGTCTTTGGATCATAGTATGTCACACGATGGGAAGGTACTTCTAGCTCGACTGGAATAACGGCCTCTGAACCGTAAGAAAGAGAGAACGGAGTGTGGTCGGTCGCGGTCTTGTGGGTTGTTCGGTAAGCCCATAGAGCCATAGGAAGTTCATCGACCCACTTGCCCCCGACTTTTTCCAGTCGTTTCTTCAGGATGGACTTTATAACTTTATTAACCGCTTCGACCTGCCCGTTTGCTTGAGGATGTGCAACTGCGGAGAATTTCTTTTGGATGTGAAATCGTTCGTAGAAATCTTTGAATTCAGCACTGTTGAATTGGGTTCCGTTGTCCGTAATTATGGCGTGTGGGAGACTGAATCGACAGATGATGTTACGAACCACAAAGTTGATTACTTTCTTCGTTGTAATGGTAGCGAGAGCTTCGACTTCAGCCCACTTTGTAAAGTAATCAACCGCGATGATGGCGTACTTCACACCACCTTTTCCCAAAGGTAGAGCACCGATGATGTCGATGCCCCACATTGCGAATGGCCATGGGCTGACCATTTGCGTTATCTCAGTAGGAGGAGCCCTAGGGATTCGGGCATATTTCTGGCACCTATCACATTTCTTTTCATAGTCCAACGCATCGCGATTCACGGTAGGCCAGTAATATCCGTAACGAAGTATTTTCTTGGCAAGTGCTTGTCCTCCGGTGTGATCGCCACACTCTCCTTCGTGCACATCACGCAATACTTGTTTAATTTCATCGTGAGCGATACATCGGAGTAGGGGAACTGAGTATCCTTTTCTGTACATGAGTCCATTTTGGATGGTAAACCTTGAGGCCTTTCGAAGGACCTGTCTTTTTTCACTCCTGCGCTCCGGCAGGGTTCCGTGCTCAATGTAATTTCTGAGTGGAGTCATCCATGAATCCTTTTCGGGGACGGTTTCGTATACCCGGTTTATTTCCGCCCGGTCGATACTTGGGGAAGATAGCGTTTCTACTGGGACGAGTCCCATTTGTTGAGCTTTGCCTGTGCTGGCTAGTTTCGCCAACGAATCGGCCTTTTGGTAGCGTTCTCGAGGTATACTGTAGATGGCATAGTAATCAAAATGGTCTAGTACTTCCTTAACTCGAGCTAAGTAAGCAGCCAACCTTCGATCTCTTGCTTGATACTCTCCTCGTACCTGACACACAACTAATTGTGAATCACAATAAATTTCCACTGCGATAATTCTCAAATCTCTAGCAAGTTTCACGCCAGCTAAGAGGGCTTCATATTCAGCTTCATTATTAGTCGCATGGAAATCAAACTTTAAGGCATAACATATGGATCGACCCTCGGGAGTTTCAAGCATAATACCAGCGCCTGAACACCGGTCGTTTGATGCCCCGTCGGTATAAAGTTTCCAGACGTATTCGGGGGATCCACTGGCTTCGGGCAAGTCCTCAGGGATGGCAAATTCAGCTATGAAATCGGCTAGGACTTGTCCTTGTATGGCCCGTCTCGGAGCGTAAGTAAGGTCAAACTGGCTCAGTTCGATGTTCCACTTGAGTAACCTACCAGACGTCTTAGGCCGCGAAAGGACCTGTCGTAATGGCTGGTCGGTGTAAACAATAATGGAATGTGCCTGGAAGTATGGCCAGAGTTTTCTTGATGCAATGACAAGGCAGTAAGCCAACTTCTCCAGCTTCGGATAATTTTTTTCAGCCCCAGTCAATCGTTTGCTGACGTAGTACACTGGCTTTTGTATCCCGTCTTCTTCTCGAACCAAGGCAGTGCTGATTGCGCTTTCTGATATCGCCAAGTACGCATACAACTTCTCATGATCAATAGGCTTTGACAGTATCGGCGGTGCAGACAGATGTTGAACTAGTGCTTGGAAAGCGCCCTCGCACTCTATGGTCCATTCAAAGTTTCGTTTCCCTTTTCGAATCAGATCGAAGAAGGGAATGCATTTGTCAATGGACTTTGAAATGAACCTGCTCAATGCTGCTACCTTTCCATTGAGACTCTGGACTTGCTTTATAGTTTTGGGAGTTTCAAGATTTCTGATTGCCCAAATCTTTTCGGGATTGGCTTCGATTCCCTGGGCGTTAACGATGAACCCAAGGAACTTTCCGGATGCAACCCAAAAGTGACATTTCAGTGGGTTGAGCTTCATCTTGTACTCTCGAAGTATGTTGAACATAGTTTCCAGGTCTTTTACATGGTCGGTGGAGAGTCGTGACTTCACAAGCATGTCGTCTACATATACTTCCATTGTCTTCCCGATTTGATTAGCGAACATCCGATTGACCAACCATTGGTAAGTAGCCCCGGCGTTCTTGAGTCCGAATGGCATAACTTTGTAACAGTAAAGTCCCAGATTGGTTACGAAGCTGGTATGTTCTTGATCGGGTAAATGCATCGGTATCTGATTGTAGCCTGAATACGCGTCCATGAAGGATAAGAGTTCATGTCCAACCGTCGAATCCACTAGCTGATCAATTCTAGGAAGCAGGAAACTGTCTTTGGGGCATGCTTTATTCAGATCGGAATAGTCGACACATGTTCTCCACTTCCCGTTTGGCTTTTGGACGAGCACGGGATTTGACACCCATTCAGGATATAGTGCATCTCGAATGAATCTGTTCGCTTCAAGCTTTTCTACTTCCTCTTTAAGGGCGGCAGATCTCTCTGGATCCATACCGCGCCTTTTTTATTTGACCGGTACATGCCGCGGGTCAATGTTCAGAGTGTGGCTCGCGATGTCCGGCCAGATCCCACACATATCAGAATGTGTCTAGGCAAATACGTCAAGATTTGCCCGCAGAAATTCAACCAATTCCTCTTGAGTTTGCCGGCTTAGCTGGGATCCAATCTTTATTATTTTTGAATCATCGTTATTGTCAATTGGGACATCAATCGTCAGTTCGGCTGGGGATGCTTGACTTTCTTTAGATTCTCCTTCATCTTCAGTTTCTCTTGGGTCAAGGTCCTTGAGGAATTGGCTGGGGTACCCGGGCCTAGGCCCGGGTGTTAATTGTCAATTATCGACGAAACGGATGCAGAGAGATTCCTCTACGCCCTTTCCCTTCTCCTTTCGCTGCGCCTCCCGCAGCTCAGCAACATAACAGGCTCTGGCAGTGGCCTGATCTCCCTGAACGATTCCTATTCCATGATCAGTGGGAAATTTTAAGGTCAAACACCATGGGGAAATGGCTATTCTGAATTCAGCGAGGGCCGGTCGGCCCAAGAAAGCATTGTAAGGGGAGTCTATGTCCAAAACGATGAACTGCAACATCCGTACTCTCCGATGTTCTCCAACTCCCAATTCGACTGGCAGTTCCACCATCCCAGTGGGGATTGTGGCACTTCCGTTGAAACCATGGACTCGAGATTGACAAGGCTTCAAGTCTGCGGCTTCCATCTTCATTTGATCATAAGCTCGCTTGAACAAAATATTCACAGAGCTTCCACTGTCAACTAAGATCCTTTTTATCCAAGCGGGACCTACTTGTGCTGAGATGACCAGTGGATCGATAGTGGGAGCTTCGATTTTATCTACATCTCTGCTCCTGAACACGATGTCATCCGTCATCGTTTTCGATTGCTTGGCCGGAGCCCCCTCAACAAAACTACTACAACACTCGAAGTCCGCATGCCTGATAGAACTGGCATACGACTCCATTTCCTTCCAACTTCGATCTGCTGGGTGAGGACCACCACTTATTGTATTGATGACCAACCTCTCGTCCGCACGAGCGGGTTCTTCCTGTCTTTCCTGGTTAGGTGCACGATTCTGATTTGATGGGCCCGCACCACCGGATTGCGGCGCCCGTACATACTGATCCAACTTCCGCTCACGTATCAGTTTTTCAATGAGGTCTTGTAAGTGACGACACTCATTGGTGTTGTGGCCATAACTCTCATGGACTCTACAGAACTTTCCTGTTTGGATTTGTCTTTCGGTTGGTGGTTTCGGGGCAGGCTTCTTATACTGCATTGTATTGCAGGTTTGCAAATACACATTTTCCAACGACGTGTTCAATGGAGTGTAATTATCATACATGGAAGCTCTACGCCGTGGACCACGATTCTGATCGCTTTTTTTGTTATGATTTCCATTGTCTCTCTGCTGACTCTGTTGATTTTGTACGTTCAACTGAATTTTCCCAGAACTATCTCCTGATTGCTTAACAGCGATGTTACTTTGTATTCCTTTGATGTTGGGCCCTACGTCATACTGCTTCCTAGACTGTTTCGCATCCTCCCTTCTCAGGAATTGGGCTACCTTGGAATAGAAACGGTCCAATGACGCAGGTGGTTTCCCAGCTAACCAACTTCCGAACTCGAAATCAGCATCAATCCCCTTAGTTAGAGCCATCAGGATAGAGTTATCGTTGGTATTGCTTATTTCTGCACACGCAGCATGGAATCGCTCCAAGTAACGTCTAAGCGTTTCTCCGGGAGCTTGTGTAACACTAGACAGAGTGTTAACGTCCTTTGGCCTCGCCACATGCATACGGAATTGTTCGACAAACTTGGTGGCCATCTGGTCAAAGTTAGAGATGGATCGCGGTGGCAAACGAGTGAACCACATGGTTGTGATGCCCCCTAGGGAGATGGGGAAACTACGGCACTTTACTGCGTCATTAGCTCTAGCAGCATTCATCAGCCATTCGTATTTCAGGACATGTTGATTGGGATCAGAACTTCCTTCATAAACTAGCAAAGCTGGCATCCTGAAGTGCCAAGGTGGTTCAGCATATAAAACATCATCGATGAAAGGGCTGTGACTTCGGGAGATTCCCCAGTCGTCATTAGAGAGACCCTGACTTTCACGGATCATTTGGCGGATCATCGCTGGTATATCTGGCATTCGGACACTTGGAGCATGTTGTGCCAAGGTGTGGTCGGGTTCCACAGCGCGAGTCTGGACCGGACGTGGTCGATGGTCCGTGCCTCGCCTCCTTGGTTCAACATCCTCAGGGACATAAGGCTCAGAAGTCTGCTCTCGTTGGCTATGTTGAGGATCAGCTTGGTTTCTAGCGTCACCTCCTCGTCCGGCAGTGGTGGTGGTAGCAATGTTGCCGGTAACATGATAAGGAGCAGCCCCTTCTCGAGTTGAAGGTTCTGTGCGGAGACTAGCGGATGGTCCAACTCTAGGTTGCCCAAGGGTCAAAGCAGGTTGGTGTCCCATGACTTAGGTGTAGCTGACACCTAGCCGTGGACGTGTGGATCTAGTTTGGCCATCGGAGGAGGCAGAACTTTCCATGGAAGAGTGAGAACCTTGGTCTCTTCTGGATCTTCTTCGCCTTTGGCGATTTAGCTGGTTAGTCAACTCCGTGTTGGCGCACAGTTGTTCCGCTAGCTGCTGTCGACTTTGGGTCAACTCTTGAAGCAATGTCTGGAATTCTTGTCTAGTGATTGGACCTGATGGATCTGAAGGTCCTATAGCATTTTGGTTGGATGGAGGTGATTGCGCGGTATTTTGTCGGTCCTGTGCTCCTTGATCAGCAGTTGTAGAGGTGGTACGTGTGCTCACCATAACGAATTGATGAAGTCCTTTCCTAGATCCGATTGCAAATCTGAGTAGAATGGAAGGGCTTCAAAGTTCTAGATCTGGATCTTCTTCTTAGATTTGTGCAATCCAATATAGATAGGAGATCCAAAGTGCAGGAGAAAAATTGGTTTTTCTCAGTGAAAGCACCAAAGTGTTTGTACCAAAATTGGGCACAACACTCTTCGGAAGTCTTTGAAAATACAAAGTGAAGAAATTAAATGAAAAAAGAGGAATTATCTGACAAAAACTCCAAATTTCAGGAATGAGAATAATTAAAGTGCAAGGAGACACAAAAATTTAGAGTGGTTCGGCGTATAGCCTACGTCCACTATGAAGTAGTTTGCTTTATTAATCTTTCTTTTTCGTTTACAAGTGAATTCAATGATTTACAGCAGTCAATTGTGATTTGCAGCAGTGAATTTTGTCTGTGGCAGCAGCAATTGAGTTCAGATTTGGATCTGGCGGAGTTCGGGCGTTGGAGAGCTCAAAGAGGAAGAAGAACCCCTTTTATGTTGGCTTTGGGGGTCTATTTATAGGTGTAGGGGGCTGATATTTCGCTCAGATCTCGGGAGACCCTCTCTGGCACGTGACCAGGCCCGCACGCCCAAGCCCGTGAAGTTTCGGTCCGATCCATGATCGATACGAACAGATTTCGACTCGATCAAGATTTCATCCAATGGAGTCGAAATTTGGTGTGGACATTCTTTAGCATGCACGTAGTCTTCTGTGAAAATTTCATAGCATTTGGACTTGTAGATTGGGAGATATGATCGATACAAAATGGAGTTTTCGGTAGGCTGTTTCCTTCGACTCGCTTCTGCTTCGACTCGGTGACGTGGCGCTTTCTGGATCGCCTTGCCTTTGACGCTGTTTTGAGCGAGTCGAAGCGCGCATTGATTGAGCGAGTCGAAGTGAGCCATGATTGATCGAGTCGAAGCGTGCACCTTAGATGGTTCCAAACTGGAGCGAGTCGAAGAGAGCAGTTCTGGGAGGTTTGAGCAGTGGAGTCGATGTTGATGGAGTCGCTTAATGGTTCGAGGGGAGCGAGTCGAAGAAGGCCTCTGAGCGAAGCGAGTCGAAGCAGGTACTTTAGATGGCTGTGAAGCGAGTCGAACAGGAACGAGTCGAAGTTGGCATCTGAGGGATATGGAGCGAGTCGAAGGGAGCGAATCGAAGGAGCGAGTCGAACGGTAATTGTTTTTCGTCCAATTTTGTATCCTTCATAATTTGAGCATACAGACTCGGATTGACTTGAGATTTAGAACGTTGGATCTCATGGCTTAGCTTGTCATGTCCTACCAATTTTGGCTCGATCCGGACTCGGACAAAATTCATCGATATCCGTAGCGTGCCCGTATATAACTGATCTCTAGGACGGGCCGTCACTGGTTACTAGTCAATTCCTCTGTGTTATGGCCTTGCCAAAAGGCGGGATAACAGTTGACAGGCTCATTTTTAACATTTCAAGCTCGAGTTCAAAAATGATTCCATTTCCATAAATTCGATTTTTTTTCTCAAAATCAAAATCATTTAAATAATTTCAAATCAAAACTTTTAAAATCGTTTAATTTAGCCAATCTGGTGTCCGTATATAATTCTCTATCCTATGACCAAGTGAATCCATTATTTCAATTTAATTTCAGGGATGGATATATATCATTTCAATCCAAAATAAATGTCATAGGTATATATCATTTCAACCTATTTCTTAATTTATTCGAAATAATTCGATTTACAGTTTTATATACTGTAAATAATATACAGGATGATAACAGGACATATCAAAATAAATAAACATCCAAATAATCCAAAACACAATCAATAGCATCCATCATAATCAACATCCAAATCAGCCAATCATTCACAATAATTTCATAGTTATTAATATCAGGTAATTTACTGACAATTAAATTCCAATTTCAAATTTAACTGTCAATTTTAATACCTACAGTCAATTCATATGTCAATTTCATTTTCAAATAACAGTCAATAAAATTAGATAACTTCACGATTCAATTTTAATGAACATAAAAATATTATAGTATGTCGTGAACGTTAAAAACACTCACCTTTTATTTTCTGTTGTCGCTTTCGTGTTCTGGTTCCGACTAAATTCGAACGGCGTTCAAATTTAGCTAAAAATTCCATAAGCTCTAAATTGTCCCAATCTAGTTCCTATTCATAGAATACGTTATTACGAACGCAATACTAAATGTTGCGTTCGAATCCGACCAAGAATGAACGAGTTATTGCAATTATAAGAATTTGAATTATTAAAACAAATTTATATTTACTAGTCACAAATTTAAGTTCATACCCACACAACACAAACCCAGCCCGGCCCATCTAACGTTGCTTCCTCTTCCCCTTCCTAATGCCTGTGCATGAGAATGAAGGAACCCAAAGTCGCATATACGTGCACGCGATGATACCACGAACGACTCGCCGAAATCTAACTCCAACATAACCATCCATCTTCCCTCGACGAAACACACTCGGCCATCACCACCTCGTCAACTCCGCCTCCTTAATGCAAAATGCGATCTGGACTCCTCCTTACATGCACAGTAAAAATCACATCCCACCAAGAAGCATCGCGCACCACCAAACCTAAATCCCAGATGCCAAACTTCGCCACGAACTCAAATACCACGCCGCCTTGATCCAAAACTCCACCAAAGTCACAAATTTGCTAACCCTAGCCAAAACTGCCATTCGAGTTCACTGTCGACTTCCCCTGTTCTCTACCGCACCCCACAAACAATACATCAGATCGGAGAACTATGTAAAATATGAATTTTCAAACTGGTTTCAGTATTTTTCATTTTGTATTTCAAGAGAATTTAATTTTTAAAGCTTCCATTCCTTACTTTATTTTCTCTGCTTGTTCAATATTGACGAAGGAAGGAAACGTGTTTTAAAAGGAACAGGCAGGCACAATAGGGTGGCTGATAGGTGCGGTGAATGAAAGGAAAAGCTGTGCAATCACACCAATCAAAATATATTATTAAAAAATCCAAAATATCTAGTTATTTATTCTGAACCCTAATCGAGGCGTGCCGCCTGGCATTCCTAATGTTATACCCCTATTCCAAACGCAATGGAGCAAATCTCGAGCCTCAATTCGATCGTATGGAGAAGAAAGGTTTTTGAACCCAATTAAAATATTAAATTTTTGATATTAATTTCAGTGTGTTTCTATCCTGTACGACCAAACGGTAACTCTAAATGCTACGAAATTTTAAATCCGATAATAATACCCTATTACGTATCCAATGGAACTTGTTTCGTCGAAATCTGATACTGTTCCCCGGAAGGCTATTTTTACTTGTTAATTAAAACGAGTTATTTTTAAAAATCGAGTAACTCGCTTATAAATTCAATTTTAAAAATTTTATTACCTTTCTTCGTATTAATAGTTTTTAAATAAGCCTTAAACAATTTTTATCAAGCTTAAAAATCAAGATTCTACTATTTAACCAATTCCAATTATTAAATTTCACAATTAAATTACCCAATAAATCGTTATATCTGGAATTTTAGTTATTTAACCTATAAAATTAACTTTTCCATATTTAAAATTAATTAAACATTCCAATTTCGAATAACAAAAATTCTGGGTCGTTACATTCCTCCCTCTTAAAAGAATTTCGTCCCCGAAATTGCTAAGGTAAGAAGAATGGACCAAAACCCATTAAGTTTCCCAAAACCAATCAGTTGAAACAACTCCCCAAATCAATTTGTTGAAACCACATTATCACCTTTACTAATTTCCAAATTCATCTATAGATTCCAAATAATATTATCCATTCAATCATTTCAAGTTATAACTCATAATCAAATTTTTGTTGTTAAATTTTTTTTCAACTTTTCTAACTCCTTAAATTTTCGAAAAATTTCGCCAGCGTCTCCTTTGCACGGCTAGATCGGAATAACTACAAATCGCCACTACGGGCCCAAACCAATCAAAAGAAAACAAAAGCCAAGTGGCTCAATCATAAAACCATCAAATCAAACAACAATATAAACATGTACCTTTTGTCGGGCAACAAATTTTCTTATGAAATCAAAAGCATCAATTTAGCCCTTGCTTTTAATTACCTGCATCTTATTTGTAGAATATGCTAGTATATGATTTTTGTTTAATGATAATAAACATATATATATTCGTTTAAATGTATTTGTTATTGTACTATTTTATTTTCCACATAATTAATAAATATTTGTTGAATAAAATAAATAACACAGAATTCATATTCGAATAAATATTTTATTCAAACAAATATTTTATTACAAATTAAAATAGTACAAATTTGAGCTCTCACTACATATATACATTTTTCAATTACATTACAATTTCGATTACATCACAAATTTCAATTTACAATGTCACCTCACTACATATCACTCATTCACTCGTATTTGTTCTTCAACTCTATTCCAGTTTGTATCCAGCATCTGAATTATCTGCAAAATAAACACTAACGCAATAAAATTGAAAAAGAAATATTTTGCAGTTCAAAATGAACTGTGTGTTTTTGAAAATATTATTTGCCTCAGTTATTTGGGTTGTTCGTCATCATTTCTTTTGAATTCATCATACACGAACAACTTCTGGCATGCAGTGTATCATTGTACATGCCATAAGGCCGTGCACACCGATATACACTTGATAAAATTGCAGGGACAGGTGATCACAAGGTCAAACCCGAGCCATTAGCTGGATTTAACTCAAGTGCATAGAGTCTCGACCAAATCAACTAAAAACAAATGAAATGGTTCAGAACCAAGGCAATGGGTCAGACAGAACTCAAGTGTAGAGACTGCAACTCTGAAAACCAATGAAACAGAACACAGCAGGTGAATAAGGAAATGAGTCAGATGGACTAAGTGTAATTCAGTTCATCATAAAACAAGCATACTGTATGCATGAAGACACAACTCAGTTGAATAAAAGAGAGACAACACAACAGTGGACTAACTGGCCAGAGCTACAAAATCTATATGTATGCATATATGCAATTATGTACATACACATATTAGCACAAGTTTAGGTAAACCAGAGAATACATATGACAACTAGTATAAGGCAAATGCAAGAGACTCCAACTCCAGATATACAACAGAGACTTATATATGAATGACCACAAATTAATACAAGTGAATCATTTTAGACATGTACAAATATGCAAGACCAAACACAGTCAGACTTCAACATACAACAAGTCATCAATGAACCCAAATCACATGTTCAAAGTGCTCAAATGCACACATGTATACATATCAGGAGCAACAAAGTTCCATGTTGAAAACAGTGCACATTACAAGTCCAGACTGCAAAATGTAAAAGGCAACAAAACTTCGAATGAATACAAAATGTTCAAGTGCAACATGTAACCAAACATTATCATCATCAATGAACCAGATTGCAATGCAGACTACATGAACAAGACTACTATACCAACCAGACTCTAAAGATACAGATACAAGCATTATATCAATATGAACAGGAGCACTTTCAAAAAGAAAGTGTCAAGCAAAACAACACTGCAACCAGACTTAAACTCAATGCAAACAAAGCAGTATCAAGGCAAGAAGAAGGTCGTAGGCACAAGTCAATGAACAGCCATGAGACATCAAGGCAATCAAGTACATAAGCACACAAAACACACAGTGCACATATATACATACGTGAATACACATGTATACATATATGCAGTATGGAACGAAGACAGTGAAAACAAATCAGAGTTTATCAAGTCAATTTTTATCTCAAAGTCTAGAATATCACAAATTCAAATGACAGAGAAAGTCAAGTCATGGTTCAAAGGGAAATGATATGCAGCAGTTCAAACAAAATAATGTCGCAGGGGATTTCAGAAGAACACATCATCAAAGAATGGAATGAAGTCAAGTTTATCTCAACGCTAAAGTCATAGCAGAAAACTACAGTCACAATTTTCAAATAGCCGAAATCAAAGGAACAAATAATGGAACCGACTCAAAGAAATTCAAGCAACGTACGAATTGAAATAGTTAGAACATATCACACGCATTCAAGCAAAAACATATGGCCGAACAAAATTAATTAAAGAATTCAAATTGAAAATACTAACGACAATTTAGGGTTTCGATCCCTATATAAATACTCATTAACATCATCGGCATAAGGCATTCGAGTTCAAGTGAAATAAGAGAGCAAGCAACTAAATCACGAACAAATATATAACTCGAATCGAAGTGGAGCAAATTCAAAATCGAATAAGAAATCACATACCATTTTAACATTCGAGCTCGACGTATTTGAAGCAGCCGTGAACAATTCAACTGATCAAGGAAGCATTGAAGTGAATTGAAAGCATACTAGTAAAAGTTTCGAGCATCAATTTTTCAAGTGGCTGCATCAAATTAACAAAGCCCCAATTCCAGATTGGAAGAGAACTAAAAGAGATCGGCTGAAGTATAAAAAGAAAACACAAAGGGGAGACGATTTTTATTTTATCAAGTTATAATAGTGGGCCGGCTCTATTTTATTTTTATTTTGGGCTTAAAGTATTAAAATAGGGTTTTTTTTAGTTATTTTATTTTCAGTTGTAATTTTCTTTTTTAAACTGTGTAACTTTCTAGTCGTGTGACTAGGGACAAACTACAATGGTGTAGTTCGAGAATTCGCAACTCGTGGCTGAGTTGCGGCAGGGTTTTGAGCATAGAGTTAGGTTAGTCAATAGCGGGTGTCGCAAGTTTACGTGTGTAAGCGTCTGACTACTTAATTTCTAGTAGAAACCTTGGGGCAGCACGTAGGCGGGGTTTTGCCGAAGCTGGGTAAATCTGTGTTGTTTTATTTCTGCTTTTATTATTCTGCTATTATCTATGTTGCAATTATTATATATATTTCCAAATTAATTATTATTATTATTATTATCACCCTATTCACCCCCACCCCCTCTAGGGTGAAATCGATCCTACAAGTGGTATCAGAGCGAGGAACAAAAACCATTTTTTTGTTTTAAAAATTTGATTTTTCAAAACCAATTTTTTTTTAAACTTTTATTTTTTAAATGGCTTCTTTTAATAATGCTTTTGCTGTGGGTCAGTCCATAGTTAGGCTACCTATGTTCAATGGTGAATATGCATATTGGAAAAATAGAATGAAATTTTTTCTAAAAACCATTGATGCCTGGAATATTGTTGAGATAGGATATAGGACACCAATTATAGTGGTAGATAATCAAGGAATTGAAAAACCGATGGATCAATGGACAGATCTTGAAAATAAACTACAGAATGCTAATGCTAAAGCTAAGAATTCTATTATATGTTCATTGGATCAAATTGAATTTAATCGTGTCTCACATTGTCAAACTGCGCGTAGGAATTTTGGCACATACTTGAAGTAACCCATGAAGGAACTTCCCAGGTTAAAGAATCTCGCCTTAACATGCTCAACAGCGAATACAAAAACTTCACAATGGCAAAGGATGAAAGTGTCAAAGAAATGTATGGACGACTTTCCAATCTCATATACAAATCAAAATCACTTGGAAAGCCATACACAAAGTTGGAAATAGTTCGAAAAATCCTCAAAATTCTTCCACGAAATTTTGAAGCGAAAGTTACTGCCATTCAAGAATCAAAAGATCTGAAACAAATCAAAGTTGAAGAACTCATCGGAAATCTCACCACTTATGAGCTAGAAATCAAATTCAAGGAAGAGCGCGAAGGAGGTGATACGCGAAAGAAATCAATAGCTCTCAAAGAAACAACGGAAAGTGATGATGACGACACTGATGATGGAGCAACCGAACTGGCACTATTAATAAAGAGATTCAAAAGGTGGAACCACAAATACGGAAATCTAGCTCTAAATCAACAATTGAAAAGCAGAATTGTCAAAGTACTAGACAACTCAGAAGAGCAGAAGATCATTTGTCACAAGTGCAATAAACCCGGTCACATCAAGCCCAATTGTCCTCAGAATTGACTCGGCCAAGGAAAGAAACCGAAATGGAGAAGTTTTGCAGCTACTTGGGATGTAACTGATGAAATGATGAAAGCACTGGCAGTGAAAATGAAAAGGCAAAATTGTGTCTTTGAGGAGAAATAAGTGATAGCGATGATGACGAGCCAAGCGAGGTATCAAAACTTACTCACGCAGAATTACTTATATATTTTCACGAAGTAAATAGCTGTTTTGAACGACTTAGGGAGAAGTACGCTAAAATTGAATCACAAAGAGATAGTTTAATAGAACTAAATAAATAACTTGATCAATTGGTTAAAAACTATCGAAATAAGAGCCCTAAGTGTGATAAGTGTCCATCATTTGAAGAAGAAATAAAAAAATCAGAAATTAATATTAAATCACTTGAAAATGAAATTCTGATTTTGAAAGAAAGTGAAAATACCAGGAGAGAAACTTCTATTAAAAAGTGCACTCTATTATTGAATGAAAATGAATCTCTCAAAACACAAGTCCAACAATTGTCTACAACCTTAGGAAAATTTTCAAAAGGGGAAAGATCGCTAAATATGTTATTAGGGAAACAAACTGTTAATACTGTTAGACAAGGACTTGGGTATAATCAATCTGAACGTGTTAGAAGCGAAATTAATCAAGCCAATTCCAAGTGCACGATTTGTAGAAAATTTGGACACAATCACAACAATTGCTGGTATAGACCCAAACACGTGAAAACCAGTCCAATTTGGGTTCCCAAAGGCACGAATGTAAAATTCCTTAAAGTCAAACAAATTTGGGTGCCGAAAGGAACAAATATAGATTGTTTTGGGTCTACACAAACATATTTTTCAAAATCTTTTGCCACTAACAATAATGGACCTATAAAAACAAATAGGTCACAAAAATCTTTCCTCGTGTAGGTGTGGTTGCAGGCTAAGGAACAACAACAGTGTTACCTGGATTCTGGCTATTCCAAACACACGACATACGACAAATCAAAGTTCCTTAGCCTAGTATAAAGGTGGCAGAATCACAATAGGCCATAACAAAAAATTATCGGCAAAGGTAAAATAGGTAACGGTACATTTATCATGAACGATATATTAAATGTGAAAATCTACACCATAATCTGATTTAAATCAGCCAATTATGTGATAAGGAAATAAATGTTGATTTTGATTATGATTTATGCAAAAATGTTGACCAATCATCTTTTCATCCTTGAACTATTTCATATATATTTACTTGGACTAACAATATTGCAAGTTTAGATGATAAGAGATAGTGTCTTGTGTTGATTGATGATTACTCTAGGTACACGTGGATATATGTGTTTATCTTACTGCTTTTGGATCTGACACTATGTTCACTAGCTGTTTATGTGCACAGTCTCAATTCAAAATCCAAAAGAATTTCATTTAAAAGCTGTAAAAAGGATTTTAAGGTATTTGTTGCAACTTCACGGTCTGGTCTATGATATCCAACTAATGATAACCTTGAGTCAAAGGGAAATTCAGATGCAGATTACACTGGTAGCCTAGTTGTTAGAAAAAGTACTGGTGGAACGTGTTTTATGTTGAGACATTCATTAGTTGCATAATTTTCAATGAAAATATCTGCATATTTTTCATTTTAACTGATTTTAAATTAGCACACATTTTTTTTATATAAAACCCCTTCCAGAAAATAGTTTTTTGTTGACTTTGTTTCAGATTAGTTATTTTAAAATTTTTGATTTTATAATTATTTTTGGATTTTGTAACGACCCGTAAATTTCAACGGTTTTTAATAACGTAATTAGTTGAAATTTTACGAAATTTTAAACGATAAAATTTTGAAATATAAATTTAATATTTGAAATGCGTCTAGATAAACATAGCAACTGGTAAATTTTCATCCGAAAATATGAAAGTTTATTTCGCGCGTAAATTCACTTCAATTTAATCAGTTAAAAACGATGGAAATAAAATGTTTCCGAAACCTAAATATTTTTACATAGAAAAATTCTAAACCATCTTCTGAACAAGATGACAGTTGGTCGTTTTTCCAAATTCGGACATCTTTTGCTCCGTCGATCTTATTTTTCAGTGTTTTCTTGCATTTTCCGCTAGTAGAAAAATTCGAAATTTTATAATTCGATCGTACCACGGATATCTGTGTACCGTTTTGATCGTCTCATCGTGCTGGTCTTCGCAGTATATTCATATCTGTGTTTCAGTGCCCGGTACGCGGCAAAACCGTGAAACAGTTAACCGGATCGGTACACGTTTTCGAACCTTTTTGGTTTCCGATGACTGTTCAATTTTCAACGTTTAGACCAAATTGACAACGACTATTAATAATTGGTGGAATCCAACTTTAGGCTTTTACTATTTCCCATTTCAATTTATTGCATTCTGTTTCGTTTCCCCAGAAACCAAAAATCGTGACTGTTGCTGCCTATTCCATTTCAAATTTTATATACATGTACCTGTCCTTTTCTGCAACCTTTCTTCTTTGTTGTTCACATCTTCAAAAGATATACATAGTATATAATATATTCATTCTTCTCTCAAAACTATCTTCCCACCTTCCATTTTAAGCATCACGCACTCCTCTTCACCATCCAACACAACTGCCGCCATCGCCAAAGCAACCCTGACAGCCCACCCACGCACCTTGGCTCCGCCAACACCAAATGCACGTGACCTCCCCTCTACCAATCGGCAGCTTGCAACCTCCCATGTGCCTCGGCCACCCAAGCACCGCATCAGCCTCGACAGCCCATCCCACGCTCCCACAGCCGACCCTATAACCATCACCCAAGTTGACTAACACCAGCTCTCCGCCCTAGATCCGAGCTTCACCAGGCAGGCACCATCCCCATGATAGCAGTCGCAACTTCCACCCTCCGCCTTCTAAGCTTCACCTAGAAACCGCGTGACTACCTACTCCACTTCCTTTAGCCGTGACAGCATCTCCACTTTTGGCCTTCCAACCATGCTCTGACCCGCACCCAAACAGCTCGCCCGCAACCGAGCCTCTACAGTGCGCAAGCCACCGCTTCCATGCGACAGCACTCAGGAACCCACCTCCAACCCCATAGCCTCAGCCTCCCATCACATCAACACGAGCAGCCCTCACCCACTGCCATGCCGAGATCCACCACTTCCCCTCCAGCCCGCTCACGCAAGCACACATGCGTGGCCATATCCTCCCTCCTGGCGCATACAGCTGAAGCTTCGATCTTCTCCTCCACGTGACAGCCACACAAACCATTTTCACCTCCTCTTTTGTCTTCCAATCGAGCTTCTCTGTATATATATATGCGATTAAAGGTATTTATATACAGTATGTTCAAATTTTAGTAAATTTAACAGCAAAGTATAATTTGTTTCTGGTTTAGATATTAGCATATTTTCTTTTTCTTTTGCCAGTTTTCCTGAGCATATGATATTTCATATGTTAGTGTTTTATAATTTGTAAGTAGATATATAATTGTTAGTATAAACATATAGTTATTTTACATAAGTTGTTTATGTGTTGCAATCTTTGGTTAGCAATTTGCTCTGTGCTTTGTTTGGATTTCAGCTCTAGCCAAAGTATATATTTTGTGTACACATGAAATATTAGTTTCAAGAATATATTATATGTATAAGGATAAGTGATCTGTTGCTTTGTGATTTTAAATCTAAATTAGTTATGTAACATATGTTGTTGTATATTTATATAAAGTTTCAGGTTATTTTAGCTTACTGTAATTATATATATATATTTTTAATGAATTTCAAAATTAATATATGTATATAAGTCTATATATATATTTTGGTTAAGTAGGTACATATCTATCTAGCATATCTATATATTTTATACGTATAAATATTACACTTTGCTTGCTGTATATAAAGTCATTGTTAGTACATACATTGTTCGTGTCAAATATATATACGGTTACATATTTCTCTACATAGATATATACCAATGTTGAATAACTAGCATATATTGATTAATAATGATACTATATATGTTGATTTTGAATTTTATAAAGATAATTTGTATTTACGTTTGGTTTTAGTAATATGCGTTTTAATTTAAATGATGATTTTTGAAACCGCATATATATGTATATATATTTAAATTTAATATAAGTTGAAATTCGAACATGATTTTATATGTCATATCTATATCAATTCGCTTATATAACTGATCTTCATCAATCCAGTTGGGATTCGATTTGTCTATTCCAAGCTGTCAGCTTTGATCACCGAATCGTGCCACTCTAGCTTTGCTTTGGAAGTCGTGATTGCATCTCGTAACTCAATTTCAGTACCGTGTCGTCTTCTCGTGCATCTCTAGCCTCGAAAGGTGAGCACTCACTCACGATTAACGTTCTTTTATTTATTAAATTTGATTTCAATTGAAACGACAATTGAAATATACTGCTGTTAGTTAATTACACTGTTATATGTATGCTATTACCTGTATCAGTTCACCTGTGACATCTGACACCATTATCTGTTAATTATTTATGCGATGATAATACAGTTTGGTTGATAATTTATTGATTGTTGATGTTTATATTGGACGTTAAATTATTAATGTTAAAATGATAAATAGTATGCAATTGAACTTGATATAGGATAGTTAAATGTTAAATTTGATTAAATGACATTTGTATAATATGACCCCTTTTACTGTTAAATGTATTGACACGTAGGATTTGTTTAATTACGCTTTGAACCACTGAATGTAGGTTGTTAAATTGATGATGGATGAAATGGTAATAGATGACAAGTGAAAACCGTAATGTAATAATCTTTAATCTACATGAAATGATAGTGTAGATTCTAGAAATAATTATATTAATTCGTACAAATAACAATGCGAATTAATACGGTTATTTCGGGATTATTTGAATTGATTTTTGGATTGTTATTGATTGTTGTTATTGCTTGTTTATTTACTTTGACACCATCCCAGTTATCACACTGCAAGTTCCCTTTGTTATGCTTTGATTTTTAATTGAATTGGAATCGGGTTGAAATGATAAATACCCAAAATTGAACTTTGACCTAGGATAGAAAATTAAATAAACCCGATTGGTCAATAACTTGATTTGAAATAAAATAAGGATTTTATTTGAATAAATAATATGGTTTTGAAATGATTTAATAATTAAGTCTGAAATTATAATTAAGTCTGAAATTATTAAACTTTGAAATGATTTAATAATTAAGTCTGAAATTATAATTAAGTTTGAAATTATTAAACTTTGAAATTATTTAATAATTAAGTTTTGAATTATTAATGATTAAATAAGATTGAATTATTTAATGATTAAATTGAATTGAATTCTTTAAATAGTAAAATTGAACTTTTGAATAAGTAAATTTTTACTTCGTAAATAATTGAAATTGAGTTTCCTTATTAATTAATTTTGGAAAATTGTTTAAGTAAGTAAATAAGTGAAATTGAATTTCTTTATTAAGAAATAAAATGTGATTTTTGTAATACTTGAAATTTAAATAATTTGATTTGACGAATTTAATTTAATTCAAAATTGTAAGTTTTAATTTAATGAAGTTGAACTTAAGAAATTGATTTAATGAACTGGAAGTTAAAAGGAATTGTTTTGAATGATAAATTAACTTAACGAATATTGAATGAAATCGATAAATGAATTTAAATTGATTTAAATGTTAAATTAAATTAATTTAAATGTTTTCGAAATGAAACTTATATACGAACTTGAATCAATATTTGAATTGTTTTAAATAGAAATTGAATTTGAATTATAAGATTTTGAAATGGTAATTTGGAAGTTTTGAAATGTAAATTTTGGAAATTGGTTTTTGAAAGACAAATGAAATGTTGGTTTACGAATTGAAATTGAAATTGAAATTGATTTGGTTTTTGAAATATATAAACGACCAATCGGTGTAATAATACGTAGTTATTAAAGAGACCGGGATCGGATATGGACATACTCTCTGTCAATGCCGAAACCACTTTAATAACTAATATACGCGGAGTGTTGATCCAGAACGAAGTGGATGGTTTTGGTGAACGCGTTGACTGAAGAAAGAGAACGATATTGGATGACCCCTGACATGACTAAAACAGGAGCCGCGCCGGGCCATTGAGGATCGCCATCTCTAGCGGACACACTTCTTCGATACCATATCTATTACTATTGTGATTCGATTTGGGTGCACCCCTCGATTATGGGAGTGTTGTTCGCGGTGTTGGGGTAGTAGCTGCTATGCCCAACATCAGTCCGGATCAGGCAACTACTAGTATCCTAGTTGGTATCGCCTCATGTACCTTGTCATACTGATTATCCTATTCGCGACCACTATGATTTTGATTTGTACCTTTAGTATATGGATTGCCCTCTGGTGACTTCCGGTTTTGGGGAAACTACGGTCTTGTATATGCTTTTGGGAATAAAAATGTGTTAAGGGTGGAATGGGCCATGACTTAACACTATTTTGATATCTTTTATATTACTGATAGACATTATCTACTTATCGTACATTACTACATAGTAGATAGTTTGACGGATCCTTAAAGGATGGTTATTCCAAACATCCTTTGAGTTACTTGTATTTCAATTGTTATTTCACTTGAGTTGGATTTATTAATATAAGAATGTTAATCCTGACTCGAGTGTTTTGTGTTTTGCTTTACGCTCGGGTCAGACTGAGTGGTTCAGCTTTCGAGACTCACCTTTGGAGTTGGAGCTTTGCTTGAAGATCCAGCCATCTATTCTGCTTTCAGCATTCGATGATTCCAGTGATGTATTCTGATTTGTATCTGATGTATCGTGTTACTCTTCCGTTGTAAACTCTGATGTATTTTATATATTCATATAGTAGCTTCATGAACTACTATCTCTTTTATTTCCGCTGCAACTTATTACTCTGTGTCTGTGATCTGTGATTATATTTATTTACTGTATATGTTCAGTTTTGCCAAAATTTAAATTAACAACGCGGTATTTTGAGCAATTCAATTCCAGCATGAGTGTCTACCTATACACTTATAATGGATGCGAATGGTCCAAAATATCGGGTCGTTACAGTTGGTATCAGAGCTTTGGTAGCTCTAGGCAAACTTAACATATTGGGTAAATGTATTTACAGAATCACTCTCATTCGAGTTTCAATCTCTTCCCTTGACTCAATTTCTTTGAATTTTGGAACGTTCCCCTCGGTCCCGAAATTCATTCGTGTCCTTCACTATTCGTCTTCTTTCAAATTCTGGAGCACCCCATAACTCCATTTTGAATGATATCTATAATAGATCGGCGGTCTCGCCAATCTTCGAATGATTCGTAAAGGAGCAAAACTCCTTTATAATAGGCATCGATTTACCGGAGATTTCTGTATCCTCGGTTTACGATGCTATCTATTCCCTGCTATACCTGAATCCCATCTCTTGAAATCGAGTGTTGATTTACCTCGGAATTCAACATCGATCTTATTCTTGAAGTCATGGTTGACCCGGTTAAGGTCGCCCGCGATTTATATAAACTTATCCATCTTTCTATTTCGTTATTTCATCATCTAATCTTTGTTTCGAACTTATCTTCGAATCAAAATTCTCTTTTGGTTTGAGTCCATCAAATTTGGAACCCTATCTTTATTTGAAAAATTCATTTCTGTATCGACGAGCAAAGAATTGTATTTGTAAATTAATATTAAAAATGTTTTAATATACATTGTGTTGTTTGAGTTGTTGATGTGATTTGGGATTCCGATCGATTCGTCTGATCAGCGCTATCGATAGGATTTCCAAAACACTTGAACAGAACAAACTGACACAATGTTGTTTTCAAATTTGGTAAACAAAATAGTTTTGGATGATTACATTATATATAAATATAAGTTTTCTGAAATTAAATTGTTAATGAATTTGTTGTCTGAAAATAATAATATTTGACTTTCATTTATTGTTTTGTAAACCATTGACTATTGCATAATATAAATAAATGAATCTATAAACTTGGTTATAAATTGATTGGAATTTGAAATGAGTTTAATTCAGAAATTTGAGAATTTATTAGTTTCCGGTGATTTCGAACTTTGGTTTTTTTAAATTTTAAAGTATATATTATTGAAAGTATTTTCGAATGGAAATCGTTTTCAAAAAAAAAAATTAAAAATGTTGACATCAGTGCTCTTCTCTTTGTCGCTGGAAAATAATTTCGGTGATGGCGGCCGCATCATCGACATTCATTTTCGAGTTTCGAAGTGGAGAAAACATTCTGTAGCTTTGCTATGGTTTTGTTTTGGAAATATTTTGATTTGAATTTTTGTATATTTTGATTTACATACATATAGTCATCTTATTTTAAAGTTTAATTTGATTTGATATAAATATATTATATATATCTCTAAGTTGTTTAAAGTTAATCGGAAATCTAATTCTTAAATGTTGTTAAAGGATGATTTTAATTATAAATAAAACCAAAATTTGGAATAAATATTTAAACTTGAATAATTGAATTTGGAAAATTTTATTTGTATATTGTTCAACTGCATTCTAATACAACTTACCCAAATCATTCAAAAGTTAACTATGTAATTGGATAATATATAAGATAAATTGAATTTATAAATAAAATTTTAGTGTTTATAATAAATATTATATACTTAGATTTTGATTATATAAAAATGCAAATAAAGATGATAGAATAATAAGTTAATTGAATAATAGATGAGACAAATAAATTTGTTTTGAAAGAATTAATAAACTGAAATTTGATCAACTTAGGGAAATACATTGAATTTAAAAGCAATTAGTAAATATAAATTAATTCAAATCGAAACTTTTGGGGTTTAAATTAATTTATATGGGTTAAATATATGTGATAGGATATATTAAGTAGAATAAATTTAACAGTAATTTGGAATAAAAAAGAATTTAAAATTGTTGAAGAAAATATGATTATAATAAATAACTATTCAAATTGATAATTTTAGAAATGGTTAATTTAAGATAATTGGATAATAAGATAATTAATTCAGCAATAGTTAAGATTGATTTAACTTTAGTGAAATTAAATGGGTTAAAATCAATTGTTGAATATAAATTAGTAAAAATTTGAAATTATATGGTTTAAATTAATTGTTTTACTTTGTTTTCAAATCTGTTTTTCTTTCTGATTGTTTCTATTCTCCTACCTCGTTCCTTTTCGGGGACGAAAAGTTTTGAGTGGGGGAGAGTGTAACGACCCGTAAATTTCAACGGTTTTTAATAACGTAATTAGTTGAAATTTTACGAAATTTTAAACGATAAAATTTTGAAATATAAATTTAATATTTGAAATGCGTCTAGATAAACATAGCAACTGGTAAATTTTCGTCCGAAAATATGAAAGTTTATTTCGCGCGTAAATTCACTTCAATTTAATCAGTTAAAAACGATGGAAATAAAATGTTTCCGAAACCTAAATATTTTTACATAGAAAAATTCTAAACCATCTTCTGAACAAGATGACAGTTGGTCGTTTTTCCAAATTCGGACATCTTTTGCTCCGTCGATCTTATTTTTCAGTGTTTTCTTGCATTTTCCGCTAGTAGAAAAATTCGAAATTTTATAATTCGATCGTACCACGGATATCTGTGTACCGTTTTGATCATCTCATCGTGCTGGTCTTCGCAGTATATTCATATCTGTGTTTCAGTGCCCGGTACGCGGCAAAACCGTGAAACAGTTAACCGGATCGGTACACGTTTTCGAACCTTTTTGGTTTCCGATGACTGTTCAATTTTCAACGTTTAGACCAAATTGACAACGACTATTAATAATTGGTGGAATCCAACTTTAGGCTTTTACTATTTCCCATTTCAATTTATTGCATTCTGTTTCGTTTCCCCAGAAACCAAAAATCGTGACTGTTGCTGCCTATTCCATTTCAAATTTTATATACATGTACCTGTCCTTTTCTGCAACCTTTCTTCTTTGTTGTTCACATCTTCAAAAGATATACATAGTATATAATATATTCATTCTTCTCTCAAAACTATCTTCCCACCTTCCATTTTAAGCATCACGCACTCCTCTTCACCACCCAACACAACTGCCGCCATCGCCAAAGCAACCCTGACAGCCCACCCACGCACCTTGGCTCTGCCAACACCAAATGCACGTGACCTCCCCTCTACCAATCGGCAGCTTGCAACCTCCCATGTACCTCGGCCACCCAAGCACCGCATCAGCCTCGACAGCCCATCCCACGCTCCCACAGCCGACCCTATAACCATCACCCAAGTTGACTAACACCAGCTCTCCGCCCTAGATCCGAGCTTCACCAGGCAGGCACCATCCCCATGATAGCAGTCGCAACTTCCACCCTCCGCCTTCTAAGCTTCACCTAGAAACCGCGTGACTACCTACTCCACTTCCTTTAGCCGTGACAGCATCTCCACTTTTGGCCTTCCAACCATGCTCTGACCCACACCCAAACAGCTCGCCCGCAACCGAGCCTCTACAGTGCGCAAGCCACCGCTTCCATGCGACAGCACTCAGGAACCCACCTCCAACCCCATAGCCTCAGCCTCCCATCACATCAACACGAGCAGCCCTCACCCACTGCCATGCCGAGATCCACCACTTCCCCTCCAGCCCGCTCACGCAAGCACACATGCGTGGCCATATCCTCCCTCCTGGCGCATACAGCTGAAGCTTCGACCTTCTCCTCCACGTGACAGCCACACAAACCATTTTCACCTCCTCTTTTGTCTTCCAATCGAGCTTCTCTGTATATATATATGCGATTAAAGGTATTTATATACAGTATGTTCAAATTTTAGTAAATTTAACAGCAAAGTATAATTTGTTTCTGGTTTAGATATTAGCATATTTTCTTTTTCTTTTGCCAGTTTTCCTGAGCATATGATATTTCATATGTTAGTGTTTTATAATTTGTAAGTAGATATATAATTGTTAGTATAAACATATAGTTATTTTACATAAGTTGTTTATGTGTTGCAATCTTTGGTTAGCAATTTGCTCTGTGCTTTGTTTGGATTTCAGCTCTAGCCAAAGTATATATTTTGTGTACACATGAAATATTAGTTTCAAGAATATATTATATGTATAAGGATAAGTGATCTGTTGCTTTGTGATTTTAAATCTAAATTAGTTATGTAACATATGTTGTTGTATATTTATATAAAGTTTCAGGTTATTTTAGCTTACTGTAATTATATATATATATTTTTAATGAATTTCAAAATTAATATTGGTATATAAGTCTATATATATTTTGGTTAAGTAGGTACATATCTATCTAGCATATCTATATATTTTATACGTATAAATATTACACTTTGCTTGCTGTATATAAAGTCATTGTTAGTACATACATTGTTCGTGTCAAATATATATACGGTTACATATTTCTCTACATAGATATATACCAATGTTGAATAACTAGCATATATTGATTAATAATGATAATATATATGTTGATTTTGAATTTTATAAAGATAATTTGTATTTACGTTTGGTTTTAGTAATATGCGTTTTAATTTAAATGATGATTTTTGAAACCGCATATATATGTATATATATTTAAATTTAATATAAGTTGAAATTCGAACATGATTTTATATGTCATATCTATATCAATTCGCTTATATAACTGATCTTCATCAATCCAGTTGGGATTCGATTTGTCTATTCCAAGCTGTCAGCTTTGATCACCGAATCGTGCCACTCTAGCTTTGCTTTGGAAGTCGTGATTGCATCTCGTAACTCAATTTCAGTACCGTGTCGTCTTCTCGTGCATCTCTAGCCTCGAAAGGTGAGCACTCACTCACGATTAACGTTCTTTTATTTATTAAATTTGATTTCAATTGAAACGACAATTGAAATATACTGCTGTTAGTTAATTACACTGTTATATGTATGCTATTACCTGTATCAGTTCACCTGTGACATCTGACACCATTATCTGTTAATTATTTATGCGATGATAATACAGTTTGGTTGATAATTTATTGATTGTTGATGTTTATATTGGACGTTAAATTATTAATGTTAAAATGATAAATAGTATGCAATTGAACTTGATATAGGATAGTTAAATGTTAAATTTGATTGAATGACATTTGTATAATATGACCCCTTTTACTGTTAAATGTATTGACACGTAGGATTTGTTTAATTACGCTTTGAACCACTGAATGTAGGTTGTTAAATTGATGATGGATGAAATGGTAATAGATGACAAGTGAAAACCGTAATGTAATAATCTTTAATCTACATGAAATGATAGTGTAGATTCTAGAAATAATTATATTAATTCGTACAAATAACAATGCGAATTAATACGGTTATTTCGGGATTATTTGAATTGATTTTTGGATTGTTATTGATTGTTGTTATTGCTTGTTTATTTACTTTGACACCATCCCAGTTATCACACTGCAAGTTCCCTTTGTTATGCTTTGATTTTTAATTGAATTGGAATCGGGTTGAAATGATAAATACCCAAAATTGAACTTTGACCTAGGATAGAAAATTAAATAAACCCGATTGGTCAATAACTTGATTTGAAATAAAATAAGGATTTTATTTGAATAAATAATATGGTTTTGAAATGATTTAATAATTAAGTCTGAAATTATAATTAAGTTTGAAATTATTAAACTTTGAAATGATTTAATAATTAAGTCTGAAATTATAATTAAGTTTGAAATTATTAAACTTTGAAATTATTTAATAATTAAGTTTTGAATTATTAATGATTAAATAAGATTGAATTATTTAATGATTAAATTGAATTGAATTCTTTAAATAGTAAAATTGAACTTTTGAATAAGTAAATTTTTACTTCGTAAATAATTGAAATTGAGTTTCCTTATTAATTAATTTTGGAAAATTGTTTAAGTAAGTAAATAAGTGAAATTGAATTTCTTTATTAAGAAATAAAATGTGATTTTTGTAATACTTGAAATTTAAATAATTTGATTTGACGAATTTAATTTAATTCAAAATTGTAAGTTTTAATTTAATGAAGTTGAACTTAAGAAATTGATTTAATGAACTGGAAGTTAAAAGGAATTGTTTTGAATGATAAATTAACTTAACGAATATTGAATGAAATCGATAAATGAATTTAAATTGATTTAAATGTTAAATTAAATTAATTTAAATGTTTTCGAAATGAAACTTATATACGAACTTGAATCAATATTTGAATTGTTTTAAATAGAAATTGAATTTGAATTATAAGATTTTGAAATGGTAATTTGGAAGTTTTGAAATGTAAATTTTGGAAATTGGTTTTTGAAAGACAAATGAAATGTTGGTTTACGAATTGAAATTGAAATTGAAATTGATTTGGTTTTTGAAATATATAAACGACCAATCGGTGTAATAATACGTAGTTATTAAAGAGACCGGGATCGGATATGGACATACTCTCTGTCAATGCCGAAACCACTTTAATAACTACTATACGCGGAGTGTTGATCCAGAACGAAGTGGATGGTTTTGGTGAACGCGTTGACTGAAGAAAGAGAACGATATTGGATGACCCCTGACATGACTAAAACAGGAGCCGCGCCGGGCCATTGAGGATCGCCATCTCTAGCGGACACACTTCTTCGATACCATATCTATTACTATTGTGATTCGATTTGGGTGCACCCCTCGATTATGGGAGTGTTGTTCGCGGTGTTGGGGTAGTAGCTGCTATGCCCAACATCAGTCCGGATCAGGCAACTACTAGTATCCTAGTTGGTATCGCCTCATGTACCTTGTCATACTGATTATCCTATTCGCGACCACTACGATTTTGATTTGTACCTTTAGTATATGGATTGCCCTCTGGTGACTTCCGGTTTTGGGGAAACTACGGTCTTGTATATGCTTTTGGGAATAAAAATGTGTTAAGGGTGGAATGGGCCATGACTTAACACTATTTTGATATCTTTTATATTACTGATAGACATTATCTACTTATCGTACATTACTACATAGTAGATAGTTTGACGGATCCTTAAAGGATGGTTATTCCAAACATCCTTTGAGTTACTTGTATTTCAATTGTTATTTCACTTGAGTTGGATTTATTAATATAAGAATGTTAATCCTGACTCGAGTGTTTTGTGTTTTGCTTTACGCTCGGGTCAGACTGAGTGGTTCAGCTTTCGAGACTCACCTTTGGAGTTGGAGCTTTGCTTGAAGATCCAGCCATCTATTCTGCTTTCAGCATTCGATGATTCCAGTGATGTATTCTGATTTGTATCTGATGTATCGTGTTACTCTTCCGTTGTAAACTCTGATGTATTTTATATATTCATATAGTAGCTTCATGAACTACTATCTCTTTTATTTCCGCTGCAACTTATTACTCTGTGTCTGTGATCTGTGATTATATTTATTTACTGTATATGTTCAGTTTTGCCAAAATTTAAATTAACAACGCGGTATTTTGAGCAATTCAATTCCAGCATGAGTGTCTACCTATACACTTATAATGGATGCGAATGGTCCAAAATATCGGGTCGTTACAGTTGGTATCAGAGCTTTGGTAGCTCTAGGCAAACTTAACATATTGGGTAAATGTATTTACAGAATCACTCTCATTCGAGTTTCAATCTCTTCCCTTGACTCAATTTCTTTGAATTTTGGAACGTTCCCCTCGGTCCCGAAATTCATTCGTGTCCTTCACTATTCGTCTTCTTTCAAATTCTGGAGCACCCCATAACTCCATTTTGAATGATATCTATAATAGATCGGCGGTCTCGCCAATCTTCGAATGATTCGTAAAGGAGCAAAACTCCTTTATAATAGGCATCGATTTACCGGAGATTTCTGTATCCTCGGTTTACGATGCTATCTATTCCCTGCTATACCTGAATCCCATCTCTTGAAATCGAGTGTTGATTTACCTCGGAATTCAACATCGATCTTATTCTTGAAGTCATGGTTGACCCGGTTAAGGTCGCCCGCGATTTATATAAACTTATCCATCTTTCTATTTCGTTATTTCATCATCTAATCTTTGTTTCGAACTTATCTTCGAATCAAAATTCTCTTTTGGTTTGAGTCCATCAAATTTGGAACCCTATCTTTATTTGAAAAATTCATTTCTGCATCGACGAGCAAAGAATTGTATTTGTAAATTAATATTAAAAATGTTTTAATATACATTGTGTTGTTTGAGTTGTTGATGTGATTTGGGATTCCGATCGATTCGTCTGATCAGCGCTATCGATAGGATTTCCAAAACACTTGAACAGAACAAACTGACACAATGTTGTTTTCAAATTTGGTAAACAAAATAGTTTTGGATGATTACATTATATATAAATATAAGTTTTCTGAAATTAAATTGTTAATGAATTTGTTGTCTGAAAATAATAATATTTGACTTTCATTTATTGTTTTGTAAACCATTGACTATTGCATAATATAAATAAATGAATCTATAAACTTGGTTATAAATTGATTGGAATTTGAAATGAGTTTAATTCAGAAATTTGAGAATTTATTAGTTTCCGGTGATTTCGAACTTTGGTTTTTTTAAATTTTAAAGTATATATTATTGAAAGTATTTTCGAATGGAAATCGTTTTCAAAAAAAAAATTAAAAATGTTGACATCAGTGCTCTTCTCTTTGTCGCTGGAAAATAATTTCGGTGATGGCGGCCGCATCATCGACATTCATTTTCGAGTTTCGAAGTGGAGAAAACATTCTGTAGCTTTGCTATGGTTTTGTTTTGGAAATATTTTGATTTGAATTTTTGTATATTTTGATTTACATACATATAGTCATCTTATTTTAAAGTTTAATTTGATTTGATATAAATATATTATATATATCTCTAAGTTGTTTAAAGTTAATCGGAAATCTAATTCTTAAATGTTGTTAAAGGATGATTTTAATTATAAATAAAACCAAAATTTGGAATAAATATTTAAACTTGAATAATTGAATTTGGAAAATTTTATTTGTATATTGTTCAACTGCATTCTAATACAACTTACCCAAATCATTCAAAAGTTAACTATGTAATTGGATAATATATAAGATAAATTGAATTTATAAATAAAATTTTAGTGTTTATAATAAATATTATATACTTAGATTTTGATTATATAAAAATGCAAATAAAGATGATAGAATAATAAGTTAATTGAATAATAGATGAGACAAATAAATTTGTTTTGAAAGAATTAATAAACTGAAATTTGATCAACTTAGGGAAATACATTGAATTTAAAAGCAATTAGTAAATATAAATTAATTCAAATCGAAACTTTTGGGGTTTAAATTAATTTATATGGGTTAAACATATGTGATAGGATATATTAAGTAGAATAAATTTAAGAGTAATTTGGAATAAAAAAGAATTTAAAATTGTTGAAGAAAATATGATTATAATAAATAACTATTCAAATTGATAATTTTAGAAATGGTTAATTTAAGATAATTGGATAATAAGATAATTAATTCAGCAATAGTTAAGATTGATTTAACTTTAGTGAAATTAAATGGGTTAAAATCAATTGTTGAATATAAATTAGTAAAAATTTGAAATTATATGGTTTAAATTAATTGTTTTACTTTGTTTTCAAATCTGTTTTTCTTTCTGATTGTTTCTATTCTCCTACCTCGTTCCTTTTCGGGGACGAAAAGTTTTGAGTGGGGGAGAGTGTAACGACCCGTAAATTTCAACGGTTTTTAATAACGTAATTAGTTGAAATTTTACGAAATTTTAAACGATAAAATTTTGAAATATAAATTTAATATTTGAAATGCGTCTAGATAAACATAGCAACTGGTAAATTTTCGTCCGAAAATATGAAAGTTTATTTCGCGCGTAAATTCACTTCAATTTAATCAGTTAAAAACGATGGAAATAAAATGTTTCCGAAACCTAAATATTTTTACATAGAAAAATTCTAAACCATCTTCTGAACAAGATGACAGTTGGTCGTTTTTCCAAATTCGGACATCTTTTGCTCCGTCGATCTTATTTTTCAGTGTTTTCTTGCATTTTCCGCTAGTAGAAAAATTCGAAATTTTATAATTCGATCGTACCACGGATATCTGTGTACCGTTTTGATCATCTCATCGTGCTGGTCTTCGCAGTATATTCATATCTGTGTTTCAGTGCCCGGTACGTGGCAAAACCGTGAAACAGTTAACCGGATCGGTACACGTTTTCGAACCTTTTTGGTTTCCGATGACTGTTCAATTTTCAACGTTTAGACCAAATTGACAACGACTATTAATAATTGGTGGAATCCAACTTTAGGCTTTTACTATTTCCCATTTCAATTTATTGCATTCTGTTTCGTTTCCCCAGAAACCAAAAATCGTGACTGTTGCTGCCTATTCCATTTCAAATTTTATATACATGTACCTGTCCTTTTCTGCAACCTTTCTTCTTTGTTGTTCACATCTTCAAAAGATATACATAGTATATAATATATTCATTCTTCTCTCAAAACTATCTTCCCACCTTCCATTTTAAGCATCACGCACTCCTCTTCACCACCCAACACAACTGCCGCCATCGCCAAAGCAACCCTGACAGCCCACCCACGCACCTTGGCTCCGCCAACACCAAATGCACGTGACCTCCCCTCTACCAATCGGCAGCTTGCAACCTCCCATGTGCCTCGGCCACCCAAGCACCGCATCAGCCTCGACAGCCCATCCCACGCTCCCACAGCCGACCCTATAACCATCACCCAAGTTGACTAACACCAGCTCTCCGCCCTAGATCCGAGCTTCACCAGGCAGGCACCATCCCCATGATAGCAGTCGCAACTTCCACCCTCCGCCTTCTAAGCTTCACCTAGAAACCGCGTGACTACCTACTCCACTTCCTTTAGCCGTGACAGCATCTCCACTTTTGGCCTTCCAACCATGCTCTGACCCGCACCCAAACAGCTCGCCCGCAACCGAGCCTCTACAGTGCGCAAGCCACCGCTTCCATGCGACAGCACTCAGGAACCCACCTCCAACCCCATAGCCTCAGCCTCCCATCACATCAACACGAGCAGCCCTCACCCACTGCCATGCCGAGATCCACCACTTCCCCTCCAGCCCGCTCACGCAAGCACACATGCGTGGCCATATCCTCCCTCCTGGCGCATACAGCTGAAGCTTCGACCTTCTCCTCCACGTGACAGCCACACAAACCATTTTCACCTCCTCTTTTGTCTTCCAATCGAGCTTCTCTGTATATATATATGCGATTAAAGGTATTTATATACAGTATGTTCAAATTTTAGTAAATTTAACAGCAAAGTATAATTTGTTTCTGGTTTAGATATTAGCATATTTTCTTTTTCTTTTGCCAGTTTTCCTGAGCATATGATATTTCATATGTTAGTGTTTTATAATTTGTAAGTAGATATATAATTGTTAGTATAAACATATAGTTATTTTACATAAGTTGTTTATGTGTTGCAATCTTTGGTTAGCAATTTGCTCTGTGCTTTGTTTGGATTTCAGCTCTAGCCAAAGTATATATTTTGTGTACACATGAAATATTAGTTTCAAGAATATATTATATGTATAAGGATAAGTGATCTGTTGCTTTGTGATTTTAAATCTAAATTAGTTATGTAACATATGTTGTTGTATATTTATATAAAGTTTCAGGTTATTTTAGCTTACTGTAATTATATATATATTTTTAATGAATTTCAAAATTAATATTGGTATATAAGTCTATATATATATTTTGGTTAAGTAGGTACATATCTATCTAGCATATCTATATATTTTATACGTATAAATATTACACTTTGCTTGCTGTATATAAAGTCATTGTTAGTACATACATTGTTCGTGTCAAATATATATACGGTTACATATTTCTCTACATAGATATATACCAATGTTGAATAACTAGCATATATTGATTAATAATGATAATATATATGTTGATTTTGAATTTTATAAAGATAATTTGTATTTACGTTTGGTTTTAGTAATATGCGTTTTAATTTAAATGATGATTTTTGAAACCGCATATATATGTATATATATTTAAATTTAATATAAGTTGAAATTCGAACATGATTTTATATGTCATATCTATATCAATTCGCTTATATAACTGATCTTCATCAATCCAGTTGGGATTCGATTTGTCTATTCCAAGCTGTCAGCTTCGATCACCGAATCGTGCCACTCTAGCTTTGCTTTGGAAGTCATGATTGCATCTCGTAACTCAATTTCAGTACCGTGTCGTCTTCTCGTGCATCTCTAGCCTCGAAAGGTGAGCACTCACTCACGATTAACGTTCTTTTATTTATTAAATTTGATTTCAATTGAAACGACAATTGAAATATACCGCTGTTAGTTAATTACACTGTTATATGTATGCTATTACCTGTATCAGTTCACCTGTGACATCTGACACCATTATCTGTTAATTATTTATGCGATGATAATACAGTTTGGTTGATAATTTATTGATTGTTGATGTTTATATTGGACGTTAAATTGTTAATGTTAAAATGATAAATAGTATGCAATTGAACTTGATATAGGATAGTTAAATGTTAAATTTGATTAAATGACATTTGTATAATATGACCCCTTTTACTGTTAAATGTATTGACACGTAGGATTTGTTTAATTACGCTTTGAACCACTGAATGTAGGTTGTTAAATTGATGATGGATGAAATGGTAATAGATGACAAGTGAAAACCGTAATGTAATAATCTTTAATCTACATGAAATGATAGTGTAGATTCTAGAAATAATTATATTAATTCGTACAAATAACAATGCGAATTAATACGGTTATTTCGGGATTATTTGAATTGATTTTTGGATTGTTATTGATTGTTGTTATTGCTTGTTTATTTACTTTGACACCATCCCAGTTATCACACTGCAAGTTCCCTTTGTTATGCTTTGATTTTTAATTGAATTGGAATCGGGTTGAAATGATAAATACCCAAAATTGAACTTTGACCTAGGATAGAAAATTAAATAAACCCGATTGGTCAATAACTTGATTTGAAATAAAATAAGGATTTTATTTGAATAAATAATATGGTTTTGAAATGATTTAATAATTAAGTCTGAAATTATAATTAAGTTTGAAATTATTAAACTTTGAAATGATTTAATAATTAAGTCTGAAATTATAATTAAGTTTGAAATTATTAAACTTTGAAATTATTTAATAATTAAGTTTTGAATTATTAATGATTAAATAAGATTGAATTATTTAATGATTAAATTGAATTGAATTCTTTAAATAGTAAAATTGAACTTTTGAATAAGTAAATTTTTACTTCGTAAATAATTGAAATTGAGTTTCCTTATTAATTAATTTTGGAAAATTGTTTAAGTAAGTAAATAAGTGAAATTGAATTTCTTTATTAAGAAATAAAATGTGATTTTTGTAATACTTGAAATTTAAATAATTTGATTTGACGAATTTAATTTAATTCAAAATTGTAAGTTTTAATTTAATGAAGTTGAACTTAAGAAATTGATTTAATGAACTGGAAGTTAAAAGGAATTGTTTTGAATGATAAATTAACTTAACGAATATTGAATGAAATCGATAAATGAATTTAAATTGATTTAAATGTTAAATTAAATTAATTTAAATGTTTTCGAAATGAAACTTATATACGAACTTGAATCAATATTTGAATTGTTTTAAATAGAAAGTGAATTTGAATTATAAGATTTTGAAATGGTAATTTGGAAGTTTTGAAATGTAAATTTTGGAAATTGGTTTTTGAAAGACAAATGAAATGTTGGTTTACGAATTGAAATTGAAATTGAAATTGATTTGGTTTTTGAAATATATAAACGACCAATCGGTGTAATAATACGTAGTTATTAAAGAGACCGGGATCGGATATGGACATACTCTCTGTCAATGCCGAAACCACTTTAATAACTAATATACGCGGAGTGTTGATCCAGAACGAAGTGGATGGTTTTGGTGAACGCGTTGACTGAAGAAAGAGAACGATATTGGATGACCCCTGACATGACTAAAACAGGAGCCGCGCCGGGCCATTGAGGATCGCCATCTCTAGCGGACACACTTCTTCGATACCATATCTATTACTATTGTGATTCGATTTGGGTGCACCCCTCGATTATGGGAGTGTTGTTCGCGGTGTTGGGGTAGTAGCTGCTATGCCCAACATCAGTCCGGATCAGGCAACTACTAGTATCCTAGTTGGTATCGCCTCATGTACCTTGTCATACTGATTATCCTATTCGCGACCACTACGATTTTGATTTGTACCTTTAGTATATGGATTGCCCTCTGGTGACTTCCGGTTTTGGGGAAACTACGGTCTTGTATATGCTTTTGGGAATAAAAATGTGTTAAGGGTGGAATGGGCCATGACTTAACACTATTTTGATATCTTTTATATTACTGATAGACATTATCTACTTATCGTACATTACTACATAGTAGATAGTTTGACGGATCCTTAAAGGATGGTTATTCCAAACATCCTTTGAGTTACTTGTATTTCAATTGTTATTTCACTTGAGTTGGATTTATTAATATAAGAATGTTAATCCTGACTCGAGTGTTTTGTGTTTTGCTTTACGCTCGGGTCAGACTGAGTGGTTCAGCTTTCGAGACTCACCTTTGGAGTTGGAGCTTTGCTTGAAGATCCAGCCATCTATTCTGCTTTCAGCATTCGATGATTCCAGTGATGTATTCTGATTTGTATCTGATGTATCGTGTTACTCTTCCGTTGTAAACTCTGATGTATTTTATATATTCATATAGTAGCTTCATGAACTACTATCTCTTTTATTTCCGCTGCAACTTATTACTCTGTGTCTGTGATCTGTGATTATATTTATTTACTGTATATGTTCAGTTTTGCCAAAATTTAAATTAACAACGCGGTATTTTGAGCAATTCAATTCCAGCATGAGTGTCTACCTATACACTTATAATGGATGCGAATGGTCCAAAATATCGGGTCGTTACAGATTTGATCTTAAATGTCTACATTAACTAATTTAACTCCCTACTGATTATAGAAAAGATAAATAGTGACTGAAAAAGTGATGAGTGTTGATATTAATCATATATTATGACTTGAGACAGTATATTTTGTAAATTTCTTTAAAAATTTAAACAAGATTTATAATAACTTTTGTTGGTAAAAATTCCATGACCATCTCTATTTCTATTATATTTCTAACAACCATCACTCATCAAAATCCAATATAGTATGTCAAAATATGGTATTTTTAAACAAGAAATTATTCACTTTTATTTTATTTTATTTTGTAATAAAAACATCCAAAGTATTCACTCTCATTTAAAAGTCCTCACGGTTATGCATGGGTGAATTACTTGGAATATTTGTTTATGTGCTTTCATGCTCATATAAAAGTCCTCACGGTTATGCATGTATGGAACACATATCAAAATTGATTATTAAATAGACGAGTTGATTCTAATCCTATTTAAAAGTCCTTACGGTTATGCGTGGTTAGAAGATGCTTGAATTTTATTTATATAAAAATTAGGAATACTACTAATCTCATTTAAAAGTCCTAACAGTTATGCATGGTTAGTAGATATTCAAATTCCTGATATAAATATACCACAAATAGACACAAATATATGGTTTTATATGCCGACATCACCCCCATCACTCTAAAGTGGAATATGCGCCTAACAGAGTATTTATGATTTTGTTTGATTTTTTTATTGAAATTTAATACTTATACTCGATTGGGTATTAATGTTGTATTAATATCTATCACTTTATCTCTATTCCAACACTATTACTCTTTTGCTGATAACAAAAGGGGGAGAGAGAAGTTAAGATTTTGGTAAATAAGCAAGTCATATTTTTTATTTGCATATTCCTATCTAGGTTCATTTGCATATTTTATTTATTTATTTTCATGCATATGTGAAGGGGGAGCTTTGGTGTAGGGGGAGCAAATAGATTTCATTAATGACCAAATACATTTAATAAATTCAAAATCTTAATATATGTTTGTTATCATCAAAAGGGGGAGATTGTAGAATATGCTAGTATATGATTTTTGTTTGATGATAATAAACATATATATATTTGTTTAAATGTATTTGTTATTGTACTATTTTATTTTTCACATAATTAATAAATATTTGTTGAATAAAATAAATAACACAGAATTCATATTCGAACAAATATTTTATTCAAACAAATATTTTATTACAAATTCAAATAGTACAAATTTGAGCTCTCACTACATATATACATTTTTCAATTACATTACAATTTCGATTACATCACAAATTTCAATTTACAATGTCACCTCACTACATATCACTCATTCACTCGTATTTGTTCTTCAAATCTATTCCAGTTTGTATCCAGCATCTGAATTATCTGCAAAATAAACACTAACGCAGTAAAATTGAAAAAGAAATATTTTGCAGTTCAAAATGAAGTGTGTGCTTTTGAAAATATTATTTTCCTCTGTTATTTGGGTTGTTCGTCATCATTTCTTTTGAATTCATCATATACGAACAACTTATGACATGCATAGTGTATCAATGTACATGCCACAAGGCCGTGCACACCGATATACACTTGATAAAACTGTAGGGACAGGTGAGCACAAGGTCAAACCCGAGCCATTAGCTGGATTCAACTCAAGTGCATAGAGTCTCGACCAAATCAACCAAAAACAAATGAAATGGTTCGAAACCAAGGCAATGGGTCAAACAGAACTCAAGTGTAGAGACTACAACTCTGAAAACCAATGAAACAGAACACACCAGGTGAACAAGGAAATAAGTCAAATGAACTAAGTGCAATTCAGTTCATCATAAAACAAGCAGACTGTATGCATGAAGACACGACTCAGTTGAACAAAAGACAGACAACACAATAGTGGACTAACTGGCTAAAGCTACAAAATCTATATGTATGCATATATGAAATTATATACATACACATATTAGCACAAGTTCAGGTAAACCAGAGAATACATATGACAACTAGTACAAGGCAAATGCAAGAGACTCCAACTCCAGATATAAAACAGAGACTTATATATGGATGACTACAAATTGATACAAGTGAATCATTTCAGACATGTACAAATATGCAAGACCAAACACAGTCAGACTTCAACATACAACAAGTCATCAATGAACCCAGATCACATGTTCAAAGTGCTCAAATGCACACATGTATACATATCAGGAGCAACAAAGTTCCATGTTGAAAACAATGCACATTACAAGTCCAGACTGCAAAATGTACAAGGCAACAAAACTTCGAATGAATACAAAATGTTCAAGTGCAACATGTAACCAGACATCATCATCAATGAACCAGATTGCAATGCAGACTACATGAACAAGACAACTATACTAACCTGACTCCAAAGACACAGATACAAGCATTATATCAATATGAACAGGAGCACTTTAAAAAAAAGAAAGTGTCAAGCAAAACAACACTGCAACCAGACTTAAACTCAATGCAAACAAAGCAGTATCAAGGCAACAAGAAGGTCGCAGGCACAAGTCAATGAACATCCATGGGACATCAAGGCAATCAAGTACATAAGGGCACAAAACACACAATGCACATATATACATGCGTGAATACACATGCATACATATATGCAATATGGAACAAAGATAGAGAAAACAAGTCAAAGTTTATCAAGTCAATTTTTATCTCAAAGTCCAGAATATCACAAATTCAAATGATAGAGAAAGTCAAGTCACAGTTCAAAGGGAAATGATATGCAGCAGTTCAAACAAAATAATGTCGCAGGGGATTTCAGATAAACACGTCATCGAAGAATGGAATGAAGTCAAGTTTATCTCAACGCTAAAGTCATAGCAGAAAACTACAGTCACAATTTTCAAATAGCCGAAATCAAAGGAACAAATAATGGAACCGACTCAAAGAAATTCAAGCAACACATGAATTGAAATAGTCAGAACACATCACAAGCATTCAAGCAAAAGCGTATGGCCGAACAAAATTATTTGAAGAATTCAAATTGAAAATACGAACGATAATTTAGGGTTTCGATCCCTATATAAATACCCATTAACATCATTGGCAAAAGGCATTCAAGTTCAAGCGAAATAAGAGAGCAAGCAACTAAATCACGAATAAATATATAACTCGAATCGAAGTCGAGCAAATTGAAAATCAAACAAGAAAATCACATACCATTTTAAAATTCGAGCTCGACGTATTTGAAGTAGCCGTGAACAATTCAACTGATCAAGGAAGCATTGAAGTGAATTGTGTTAGTCCTTGAGATGATGGTTTTGATGACAACAACCTTAGAATAAAGATTATAAAATATAAATACTAACATTATAGTTTGGATATATATGTATATGCAGGATTTAACCATGCAGGTACCAAGAATGAAGACTGTACATTATAGAGATTCAAGATATCAAGATTGAAGACTCATGATGAGTTCAAGATTTCAAGATAAGTATTGAGTCTAGAATTATGTTAAAACTTCATAATAGCACTGAAATCTTCACTCCATTTTTCTTTTGGGATGGAACCCATTTCTACCTTTTAGTGGCTTACAAACCCACGACAAGTAGCTTAAAAACCTACGACAAGTGGCTTACAAACCCACGAACATCCTGGTTTTGTACAAGTTCTCGAGTCCTGATATGATGAGATATTCTGCAGGAAGAAGCTTGCAAAACTACTTCAAAATGATTTTAAAAACTACTTCAGAATGATTTTCAAAACTGCTTTTCAAAATGTTTTAGCCTTAAAAATTTTCTTTTCAAATGATTTTCAAAAAGATGTTTTAGCCTTAAAATATTCTTTGATTTTGTTTTTAATAAACTCTTGTTTTAAACTTAGTTTGTTTCAAACTATCTTTTAATTATAATATATTTATTTAAATATAAAATTATAGTAAAATTATATATATATTATTCTTTATATTTATTTATGTATTTTATCTATAGTCAAGTATATTTATAAAGTTTAAATAGTTTTTAATATAAGATAAAGGTTATTTTCAAAGAAAATCAAATCATCAAAAAAAGCTTTGGGATGTCGACATGCCCTAGTACCCCATGTCGACATAGTGTCAGTTAGGACCAAAAATTTGAATTTCAAAAGAAGTGTCTATTCACCATAACCTTTCACGAATGGACATGGCTGTTGTTCTTCTATAAATAGGGGTTAGTTTCAACGAATTTTATATCAGATTTTCTAGTTTTTCACTTCTCTTCTTCTTCTTCCACATTTTCTTATTCAAAATCCTATCATCACTCTGCCGAAATCAACATTGAATCTAACTAGACTATCTCTGGTTTGGTTTTCTATCACCATCTCAACAAGATCCAAGTGCTATTCAGAGTTATAGGCTTCTTTGTAATCTATCTAGCGAGAAAAGGTGTGATTGTAGCCTTGGAAATCAATCAAGCGAGAAAAGGTGTGATTATAGCCTTGGAAATCAATTGGGTGAACTTGTCGCCCGGAAATCAAGTATCTCTACCCAGAGGATTGTGATTCTGGAGGGTGTACCTCGTAGCCTTGAAACCGAGGGTTGTAATTGTTGAATTGCTTTTGAAAGGAAATCCGTACTTAGTTGTGCGGGACTGGATGTATGGTAACTCCGACCCAGTATAAAATGCGATGTGTTCTTTCCTTTACTGCATTTACTTTATTTCTGCATCTGTTTTTGTTTCTGTGATTATATCTGTGTTTGAATATTACATACATTTGTGTTCAAATTAACATAAACTCAAAAAGATTCAGTAATTTCTAATAAACACTATTCACCCCCCTCTAGTGTTATTCCTAGCCTTAAGATCCATATTCCGCATTCCTCACATTTGGTATCAGAGCTTGGTTTTCAAAAGTTTCATAATCTGAATTTTGAAAAGTTTTCAAAATGGCTACCAACACTGGTATTGTTATTAACACTAGTATCCCTGTCACTAGTTCTTTTGTAGAAGGTCAGTCTACTACCAGACCACCACTTTTTAATGGCAGTAACTATGCATATTGGGCATGTAGGATGAAAATATATTTACAATCTGTAGGATTAGATACTTGGAATATCACACAAACTGAATATTCTGAACCCACAACTAATTTTGCACAGTGGACCACTGAGCAAAAGACCGTTGCACAAAATAATTCTAAAGCAATGAATATTCTGTTTTGTTCACTTGATAGAAATGAATTTAATAGAGTGTCAGTTTGTAAGTCTGCATATGAAATCTGGAAAACTTTGCAAGTGACTCACGAAGGAACAAGCAAAGTTAAACAGACCAAAATTTCCATGCTCACAAATCAGTTTCGGTTATTTAAAATGAATACTAATGAGTCTATTTCAGATATGTATAGTCGATTTCAAGGTATTGTGCATTCTTTAATATCCTTGGGAAAGGAATTTTCGGAAGAAGATCAAGTCAGAAATTTTTTAAATTCTCTCACTCCAGAATGGGATCAAAAGACTCTTGCAATTGAAGAGGCAAATGACATCAATTGAAATCTAATGTCGTTTGAAGTCCAAATGATCGGGAGAAGAGAAAGCAAAGCATCTGAAAAGAAATCAATGGCATTCAATGCATTAACCGATGGATCAGACTCAAACAGTGATAATGATGAAGAGATAGCATTTATGACCAGGAATTTTCGGAAATTCCTGAAATACAGAAAGACGAATAATCTTAAGAGAAACAACTATAAGAATTCTGGAAATCAGAATGCAGTGCCAAACAATGTCAAATGTTTCAACTGTGATGGACCAGGCCATATCAAAAGAGACTGTCCGTATCCAGAACGGCAGAATCCTCCTATAAACAATGATTCAGTAAAGAAACAGAAGCGTGCATTTACTGCTACTCTAGATGACTCAGACTCGTCCTCAAGCGATGATGATCAGAAGACAGATAACTCAAATTTGTGTTTCACGGCAGTTCACGACTTCAACAAATTCAAGGAAACGGACTCAGAAAAAGGTACACATTTACAATACAATTGATTGAAACTGCATGCTTAGAATTAGATGATTGATTGCTTGATTGATTGATTTTGAATTGGTGTGTTGATTGAATTTTAAATTTATTTTTTATTTTATTATTATTATAATTTTATTATTATTGTTATTATTATTATTATTTGATATAATAATATTTTCTGGAATATACTATAATAATACTCCAGATATATATATATAGACATTAAAATAATAAGTATATATATATTAGAATACTTAGGAAAAATAAATCATAGAAATTCATAGGCATATGTCGACATGGTCCCTACCCTGATGTCGACATAGGTACCAGAATTTGAAATTCAAAATTTGAATTCAAATGGTTGAATTTCCCTCTACCTTTTCACTTCATTCAATACTCTGAAAAGGCATCTTTTGACCAGAGAACATGTCTTTCAAAAATCTATTTATTCACTATCTTTTATCACAACTTTTCACTTTCATTTTCAAATTCAAACTCTCTCTTTAAAACTTCAAGCTCTCTACTCTCTACTTTAATGGCTTCTTCAAGCAACCCCTCCACCATGAAACTTTCCAGAAATCTGAAAGAGCAACTCCTCAATAATCCGAAGGCAATAAAAGCATACATCAATTATGCTAATTATGGAAAAGTCCATCCCGGAAAGTTTGCTATTTTTCAAGATTTTGCTTCTTATGAAATTGATACTCTTTTTGCAAACAATCAAATTCTTAGTCTTGTTGATTCATCTCAAAATGATTTTTTTTGTTACCCAAATCTTGTTCAAATTTTCTATGCAAATCTCAATCGAGAATTTTATGAAGGGAATGATAATGAAATTTGGAGTAGTGTCAAAGGCACTAAAATTGTTTTGAATTGTGATCTTTTGGGTACCATTCTCAATTGCAAAAGCACGGGAATGGATCTTTCTAGTTTTCAAATCGATGAACATGATCGTGAGACATTTCATCATATTTTTGAAGGAGATGAAAACTTTGAATTTAAAAACCGAAACTTTCGTCCTAAAGCAAGAATTGTCAATCTTCTTTTACAACATACTTTGACCCCAAGATCGGGAAATTTTAACAATCCTACTTCAAAAGTGTGCAAAGCACTTTTTGCTATTTTCGGAAATTATGATATCAATTGGGCGCAAGTTATTTTGGATGAACTTCGTCCTAAAAATTTTGAAATGGGAGAAAACACTTTATATCATGGAATTTACCTTACTCGGATTTTCAACTATTTTGGAGTAAATTTCAAAGGAGAAGAATTTATTTCAAGAAAAGATTTTAATATCTCAAACATTTCTCTCATAAAAATCCCATATGTTTTTCAACCTTATGAAACTCTTTCCGAAAAGGAAGAGCGTTTGGCTCATGAAGAAATGGAAGAGGAAGAGGAAGAAGAAGGGGATGAAATGGAAATAGAAGAAGAAGAAGAAGGTGAAACATCCCTAGAAAGTATTGAATATCCCTCCAATCCTACCAACAAAACCCTTCTTAAAAATCAAAAGATTATTGTTGAGAATCAACGGGTTCTTAAAAGATCTGTTAGTAAGAAGTTGGACAAAATATCATCCAAGATGAACAAGTTTTTCTCCAAAGTCAGCAAGAAACTTGGATTATCTTCATCTTCATCATCCTCTAACTAGTTCTTTATTTTCATATCATGTCGAATTAGTTTAAGTTTGTTTTAATTTGAGTGTTTATGTAGTTCTTTATGATTAATCATTGTATCACTCTTCTATGCAATGAAATTGAATTTCCTTTCTGTTATCTAGCTTATCTTATCTCTTGAATAAATGTTAGTATATTATATAAATATATATATATACAATTATTCACAAAATCAAAATTACCATCAAATTTCACTGCCTTATGTCGACATACCCTCTATGACCATGTCGACATGTACTGGTCAGAAATGACACTTCATTTTGAATTTGAAATTTGAATAACTACCATATGTCTATTCATTTCAAACAAATTTCTACACCAATATATACCCATTTCTTCTAGAATTCATTACTGAATATTATTTCTTATCTATTCTATCTCTCATTCTTCTCACAATTTAAAAATGGCTAATCCAATTCATAACTTATCCGAGAATCTTGAAGAAACTATTAATTCATTCAAGAATATTCTCTCGTTCATTCTTCGTAACCAGCGACACTTAGAATTGAGTCAAATGCAGATGATCAAGGAGCAAGAAAGGCATTTCGAGGCAATTCGATGGATGATTTCTTCCCTGCACAAGGATGATAACGAAGCACATCCTCTTGTCTCTCTCACAAATGACAATGAAAATTGGGATGCCATCAAAGCAGGCACTATTTTCAGAGAAGAAGGATGGGTGGAAGTTCCTCGTAACGTTTAATTTGATTGCTTTATTTAATTACTTTGTTTGAATTGATTGCTTTGATTGAAATTGGTTGTTTTGATTGATTTGATTAACACTTGGTGTGGTTTGATGATTGTATAAATATACATTGATATATTTATAATCGTTGATTGAATATCATGTCTATAAGTATAGTTATTTCTTAATATACTCTATTATATAGTTTATTAATGCATGTACTTGAGTACAAGAATAAGGGGGAGTTATATAGTTTGGAGTTAGTTTGTTTTTGTTGATAACAAAGGGGGAGAAATATAAAATAGGAGAGTTAGGCATAGATTAAGGGGGAGTTATCAGATTTATGGGGAGTTATTAGGATAGAAATAATATTTTATAAACAAAGGTTGTCATCATCAAAAAGGGGGAGATTGTTAGTCCTTGAGATGATGGTTTTGATGACAACAACCTTAGAATAAAGATTATAAAATATAAATACTAACATTATAGTTTGGATATATATGTATATGCAGGATTTAACCATGCAGGTACCAAGAATGAAGACTGTACAGTATAGAGATTCAAGATATCAAGATTGAAGACTCATGAGTATCAAGAATATCAAGATTATCAAGAGTTCAAGATTTCAAGATAAGTATTGAGTCTAGAATTATGTTAAAACTTCATAATAGCACTGAAATCTTCACTCCATTTTTCTTTTGAGATGGAACCCATTTCTACCTTTTAGTGGCTTACAAACCCATGACAAGTAGCTTACAAACCTACGACAAGTGGCTTACAAACCCACGAACATCCTGGTTTTGTACAAGTTCTCGAGTCCTTATATGATGAGATATTCTACAGGAAGAAGCTTGCAAAACTACTTCAAAATGATTTTCAAACTACTTCAGAATGATTTTCAAAACTGCTTTTCAAAATGTTTTAGCCTTAAAAATTTTCTTTTCAAATGATTTTCAAAAAGATGTTTTAGCCTTAAAATATTCTTTGATTTTGTTTTTAATAAAATCTTGTTTTAAACTTAGTTTGTTTTAAACTATCTTTTAATTATAATATATTTATTTAAATATAAAATTATAGTAAAATTATATATATATATTATTCTCTATATTTATCTATGTATTTTATCTATAGTCAAGTATATTTATAAAGTTTAAATAGTTTTTAATATAAGATAAAGGTTATTTTCAAAGAAAATCAAATCATCAAAAAAAGGTTTGGGATGTCGACATGCCCTAGTACCCCATGTCGACATAGTGTCAGTTAGGACCAAAAATTTGAATTTCAAAAGAAGTGTCTATTCGCCATAACCTTTCACGAATGGACATGGCTGTTGTTCTTCTATAAATAGGGGTTAGTTTCAACGAATTTTATATCAGATTTTCTAGTTTTTCACTTCTCTTCTTCTTCTTCTTCCACATTTTCTTATTCAAAATCCTATCATCACTCTGCCGAAATCAACATTGAATCTAACTAGACTATCTCTGGTTTGGTTCTCTATCACTATCTCAACAAGATCCAAGTGCTATTTAGAGTTATAGGCTTCTTTGTAATCTATCTAGCGAGAAAAGGTGTGATTGTAGCCTTGGAAATCAATTGGGTGAACTTGTCGCCCGGAAATCAAGTATCTCTACCCAAAGGATTGTGATTCTGGAGGGTGTACCTCGTAGCCTTGAAACCGGGGGTTGTAATTGTTAAATTGCTTTTGAAAGGAAATCCATACTTAGTTGTGCGGGACTGGATGTAGGGTAACTCCGAACCAGTATAAAATCCGGTGTGTTCTTTCCTTTACTGCATTTACTTTATTTCTGCATCTGTGTTTGTTTCAGTGATTATATCTGTGTTTGAATATTACATACATTTGTGTTCAAATTAACATAAACTCAAAAAGATTTAGTAATTTCTTATAAACACTATTCACCCCCTCCCCTCTAGTGTTATTCCTAGCCTTAAGATCCATATTCCGCATTCCTCACAAATTGAAAGCATACCAGTAAAAGTTTCGAGCATCAATTTTTTAAGTGGCCGCATCAAATTAACAAAGCCCTAATTCCAGATTGGAAGAGAACTAAAAGAGATCGACTGAAGTATAAAAAGAAAACACAAAGGGGAGACGATTTTTATTTTCTCAAGTTATAATAGTGGGACGACTCTATTTTATTTTTATTTTGGGCTTAAAGTATTAAAATAGGGTTTTGTTTAGTTATTTTATTTTCAGTTGTAATTTTCTTTTTTAAACTGTGTAACTTTCTAGTAGTGTGACTAGGGAAAAACTACGGTGGTGTAGTTCGAGAATTTGCAACTCAGTGGCTGAGTTGTGGTAGGGTTTTGAGCGTAGAGTTAGGTTAGTCGATAGCGGGTGTCGCAAGTTTATGCATGTAAGCGTCTAACTACTTAATTTCTAGTAGAAACCTTGGTGGGAGCACGTAGGCAGGGTTTTGCCGAAGCTGGGTAAATCTGTGTTGTTTTATTTCTGCTTTTATTATTCTGCTATTATCTGTTCTGCAATTATTATATATATTTCCACATTAATTTTTATTATTATTAGTATCACACTATTCACCCCCACCCCCCTCTAGGGTGAAATCGATCCTACATTATTTACCAATGATATCCAATCATATAATTCAAAATCATATTAACTTGCAATTTCAATTTCTAATATTTTCTTTACTTAGGCCTATACGATGTACATATATCATCCCTACGCAATATCAAATCCTATCGCTCACTCGATCACACAATTTCACTTCCGAACTAGTAACGTTCACACGACTCTCTAGTGCGGACTCAGATCTGGTTCCTTGATTAGAAACCATCATTCTCCTTGCATAGCCATATACTATGATAGAGAATTCCAGAATCAACCAAAAATCCATATTTATTGTTCGCTGTCGAAAATCGAGTAAAAAACCTAACTTGGATCGATATAAATTATCTCGAAATTCTGTGCTCGAATCTGGATCAAATCGTTATGCGAATAAAATAATATACGTACAACTTACGTATTAATTTTGATTGATTATTAGCTACACCAAATTCTCTTATTCACATTTACCTCATTTACATCCAACTATTCACTTTAAATTTTTCACTTCCAGTCATTCACATTTATTAATCTGCACTCAAATATTTACTTAGTATATTCCCTTAATACCAATTTCACTTAAGAATTTCACCATCAAATTTTCTTAAGTCAATTATAAACATTTTATACAAATGTTCTTAGGTTAATTACCACTTCAAACTTAAGTTTTATCCATTTTAATCAAATTCAATTTCATTTTCCAATTTCAACATTCAATCTTATCCCTCTACAATCCAAACCTTATTTAACCCACCAATTACATTAGTTAGCTTAATCAGCCCATTTCATTAATCAATCTCAATTAATTCCACTTTAGATCAAATCCAATTTTATTTAACTCAATTCCCTTATTAAATTTCAATATTTCAGCCATACTCCAAAATCATATTCACTCATTAATTTATTGAATTAGTTCATTCCTTAATTCATTTCCAAAAGTTTATTTTATTTAACCTAACTTAGGCTAAATTTTCAAATTCCACTTAACTTAAGTTAAAAAAAAATTATTCCATAATTCAATTTCAAATTTACTTTCCTTACATTCACATGCAATAATTGTAAAGCTTTGTTTCACGTACAAATTACCAAAATTTATAAGTTATCAACTTATTTTTCTCATATTCTCACAAAACATTTTAAATGAAAATCCCAAAGTTTAAACACCTCGTTCTAAAGTATTTCAAATCATTTTTGAAATTATACACACACACACAATTCCTCGGTATATCAATCATTCATTTGAATTTCCGAAATCAAAACTAACTTTATTGAAACAAAACTCCATTTGGCAACAATTCCTCCCTTGGAAACTCAAAAATGAACGTCAATGATGCTGCAGTCACTGAAATTATTTTCCATCTACTGAAGTGAGTTTTGTGCTTTCATTCCCTTTTAAAAATATTTTCAAAATTAATTTCCAATTAATATCCCTATTATTTTCCCCAAAAATCTTTTTGAAAACAATTTTCAAAACCAACAGGGTTTAAATTCCCAAATTTCCGGCTTTTAAATCCTTTATAAATCATTTTTATAGACCATATCAATTTATAAATCACATTTAAAAATCATATAGTTATATAATCCCATCTTGGTTATATAAAGTCATTTCTTAATTATTAATCTTGTTTGCATTATAATACTAACAACTCTTATTCGATCACAACAACAATCAACAGATGATAATAGTTTAACATTATCATTTTCTAACAACTAATCAAACCATATACATCTATAATAATTTCTAAAAATTATTTCTTTCTATATAAAATATAATTAGGGTAAAATTATTTCATTTATCTAATTTCAAAACAATACTATGTCGAATTGCTCTGTTCAAGCGTTTAGAGATCCCTATCAATAACGTTAATTACTCATATTGACCAGAATCCATAAGCCACTCAACAAATCAACCAACACACTATAAAACAATTTTATATCACTAACAAATACGCCCTTATATATATACACTCAAACTCATTCTAGGGTGCTACTGACCCTATCTCTAATGAGTAATCCTCATCAAAGCCAAGGTTCTTGCTTAACCTTCAGCTTTGATACCACGTGTGACGACCCACATTTCGGAAGGTTTAAATTGACAATAATCCATACATGTCCAACTTAAACAATCCGGAATATAGATAATCAATGGGGTTAATTAAGAAAAATAAGAAAAGAAGAAGAAAACAAACATAGAATCTCGCAGCGGAGCGATTAAATATAATAATCAAATAAATAATTCATGAAGCTATTTATATTATATATTTGATTCTAATTTATACAATATTTATCAGAGTTATATATATACAATAGGGGTAAATAAATAATGCAGCAGAACAGCATGATGCAAAGAATAATAATAGTAATAATATATCAAATCTTTATCTTCGTCCTCTAGAATAAATCTTCAATAAGCTGAAAACTCAATGCTAACCCGAGCGTAATGAAAAGACAAAACACTCGAGTTAGGACTAAAATATTATTATGTGAGTCAAATCGATATCGCATATTACATAAGTGTCATGGCATCAGATATGTTTACGGGTTTTACATCTCCTATCCAGTGTATAACGTGCATGCAATAACTCAAGAAATGTTATGGGATTTTCCATCTCATAAGGATCCGTCAAAATATTTATATGTAGTAGAATACACTATATATATAATGTTTAACCAGTAAAATAAATATCCAAATAGCGTTAAGGCTTTACATTGATCCCCCCTTAACGTGTTTTTAAGCATTGTCGTATAGTTTGCATATAAAACACTAGTAAACCGTCGATGGATAGGGATGCGCCGTGATACGACAACACTAAACCAAAATCTTAGGGGTCTCGTATAGGGATAAAAGTATGACAGGGCACGTGAGGCAATGCCCAAGGTAGGATAGTACCAGTTCGGGTCGTAGGGCTGGCGTAATGCATCATAGCCATGACCGCCCACCGCGTCCATCCATCCCATATCGAGTCAAAAGGAGGCTATCCCAAATCAAGGTGCACCAATCGAAACCAACAACAAGAGCAATAATATGGACCGAGTCCAAGAAAATCGAAGAACGGATGTCCGCTAGGGGTAATTAGCCCACTAGCCCTGTCAAGCCGTCCTATTTTAGTCATTTCAAATTGGCGCAAGTGCCTGGGTCTATCCATCACCGTTCTCTTTCTTCAAATCCAGTAAACGACGGCAAATCCAACCACTTCGTTTTGGAGTCTCCTCCATGTACACAGTTGTTAAAGTGGTTCCAATATTGACAGAGAGAATGACAATAAGAGGCCCTGGTCTCTTTAACAACCAGACGTCGTTTTACACACCGGTTGGTACTTTTATATTCGAAAACAATTCGTGCTTGATATCAAAATATCATATTCGCTTCAAAATCAATTTCATTTCGAAATATCAAATTTACTTCAAAAGTCATATTTAGTTTGATACGTCATTTTCACTTAAGAAATCATTTCACTTTAATATCTCGATTTCGGTTCTAATTCAAAATTACTTCGAATTTCCATTTGGGTTATAACTTCAATTTAACCTAATTTGTATTTAAATCCATGATTTAAATATAAACAATTCCTACTCTAACCAGTTTGAATTTAGAAAATAGCTTGAATAGTTTTAAAATAGTTAATATAAGATAATTTGAGTTTTAAAAATGGTTTACATAGTAAAATAGCTTGGAAATCAAAGTAATTTGAATATTTAAGAAGATATACTTTAAACGGTTTATATTAAAATAATTTATTTGAAAATAATTTCAAACTCAAACTGATTCAATTCCTAGTCTACTAATTCAAATCAATTTCAATTTCCATTTCCATTTAAATCGGTTCAATTCCGATTTCAATTCGAATTTACTTCGATTCCAATTTTAATTCAAATCAATTTCAATTTCGATTCCAAATTAATTCGAATTCGATTTCAATTCCACTTAATTCAATTCCAATTTGAATTTATTTCAATTCAATTCTTAATTTTAAATCATTTCGATTTATATAAATTCGTGTTCGATTTTCAAAATATCGATTTAAATCACTTAAATTAAATTAACCTTCAATATTCAATTTAAGATTCAAATCTTAAAAAGAAATTCAATTCCGATCCCAAATTTTGAAATATCCATTTAAATTACTTTTACTTGGATTTATTTCAAGGTTCGAGTAAGAGTTCAAATCTTTTTAAAACAAATCAATTTTCGGAATTCAAGTGATTTCTCAATTATAACTTCAAAATTTCAAACCCGATTCTATAAACAATTCCGGTTGACAAGTTCATTTTTAACATTTCAAGCTCAAGTTCAAAAAAGATTCCATTTCCATAAATTCGATTTTATTTCTCAAAATCAAAATCATTTAAATAATGTCAAATCAAAACTTTTAAAATCATTTAATCTAACCAATCTAGTGTCTGTATATAATTCTCTATCCTATGACCAAGTGAATCCATTATTTCAATTTAATTTCATGGACGAATATATATCATTTCAATCCAAAATAAATGTCATAGGTTTATATTATTTCAACCTATTTCTTAATTTATTCAAAATAATTCGATTTAAATTTTTATATACTGTAAATAATATACAGGATGATAACAGGACATATCAAAATAAATAAACATCCAAATCATCAAAACATTAATCAAAAGCATCCATCATAATCAACATCCAAATCAACCAATCATTCACAACAATTTCATAGTTATCAATATCAGGTAATTTACTGACAATTAAATTCCAATTTCAAATTTAACTGTCAATTTTAATACCTATAGTCAATTCATATGTCAATTTCATTTTCAAATAATAGTCAATAAAATTAGATAACTTCACGATTCAATTTTAACGAACATAAAAATATTATAGTACGCCGTAAGCGTTAAAAACACTCACCTTTTATTTTCTATTGTTTCTTCCGCATTTTGGTTTCGACTAAATTCGAACGGCGTTCGAATTTAGCTAAAAAATTCAAAAGCTCTAAATTGTCCCAATCCAGTTCCTATTCATAGAATACGTTATTACGAACGCACGTAAAAAATTGCGTTCGAATCTGACCAAGAATGAGCGAGTTATTGCAATTATAAGAATTTGAATTATTAAAAAAAATTATATTTACTAATCACAAATTTAAGTTCATACTGACAAAACACAAACTCAGCCCGGCCCATCTAACGTTGCTTCTTCTTCCCCTTCCTAATGCCTGTGCATGAGAATGAAGGAACCCAAAGTCGTGTGTACGTGCACGCAATAATAACACGGACGACTGTCCGAAATGAAACTCCACAATCACCATCCATCTTCCCTCGACGAAATGCACTCGGCCATCACCGCCTCGTTAACTCCGCCTCATCAATGCAAAATGTGAACTGGACTCCTCCCTATGCACATAGTGAAAATCGATCCCACCAGGAAGCATCGTGCGCCACCAAACCTAGACCCCAGATACCAAACTTCGCCACGAACTCGAATACCACGCCGCCTAGATCCAAAACTCCACCAAAGTCATGAATTTTCAAACCGGTTTCAGGATTTTTTATTTTGTATTTCAAGAGAATTTAATTTTTAAAGTTTCCATTCCTTACATTTTTTTCTCTGCTTGTTTAAAATTGACGAAGGAAGGAAACTTTTTTTAAAAGGAATAGGTGGGCATGATAGGGTGGCTGAGAGATGCGGCTTGAAATGAAAGGAAAAGCCGTGTAATCACACCAATCAAAATATATTATTAAAAATTCCAAAATATCTAGATATTTATTCTGAACCCTAATCGAGGCGTGCCGCCTGGCGTTCCTAATGTTATACCCCTATTCCGAATGCAATGGAACAAATCTCGAGCCTTAATTCGATTGTATGGAGAAGATAGCTTTTTGAACCCAATTAAAATATTAAATTTTCGATATTAATTTCAGCGCGTTTCTATCCTGTATGACCAAATGATAACTCTAAACGCTACGAAATTTGAAATCCGATAATAATACACTATCATGGATCCAATGGAACTGGTTTCGTCGAAATCCGAGACTATGTCCCGGAAGGCTATTTTTACTTGTTAATTAAAACGAGTTATTTTTAAAAATTGAGTAACTCGCTTATAAATTCAATTTGAAATTTTTTATTACCTTTCTTCTTATTAATAGAAATTAAATAAGCCTTTAAACTATTTTTATCAAGCTTAAAACTCAAGATTCCACTATTTTAACCAATTCCAATTATTAAATTCCACAATTAAATTACCCAATAAATCGTTATATTTGGAATTTTAGTTATTTAACCTATAAAATTAACTTTTTCATATTTAAAATTAATTAAACATTCCAATTTCGAATAACCAAAATTTTGGGTCATTAAAGCTGAGGGCACCAAGGGGTTATATACTTATAGTTATTTGATAACTATGGAATGACTCACTCGATGGTTTTCTGTTAGTTAATATAACTAAAGTCAAGCAGAGAATATCGATATGAGTTAGGTAATTAAAATTGTTTAATTAAATAAATTAATTAAAAGGTTAATTAATTAAATAAAAATATGTATATAAGATTTATGTGTTATATTGTAAAGGTTATAGTATACGATATAAGGGTTATAGTAGATATGTCCAATATAAAAGTTTTATTGGAATACTATTATAAAATTAATTAAAGAGTTAATTGATTTAAATTAATTAAATAAGGTTTAATTAAATAAAATATTATACATAAAACTATCATATAAGTAATATGAAATATAAAAGTTATATAACAATAAAACTTATATGATATGAATGTATAAACTAAAGGTGGAACATTAAAGAAACTCAAATAGACCTGAGGAATACATACATAAATTTGTGTATACCATGATTTCTGATGTATCTTACACTCGAATCACGAGGATATTTCATAAGAAATACATTATTCCTTAAGTCGGTATCACTCAATATAATATATTGAAGATTATGAATCTTCAATATAATGTTGTCCTCTACCATATATATTAATAAATTGCTTTCATACTCCTTAGTTGTTGAGCAAACTCAAGCTGGGGATGTTATGTGTAGTATTATTAATATATTGAATAGATAAGCTAAGATAACTATATGTATTTCTTGAGCAAACTCAAGGTACATATACTATATTTAGGCCGTCAAGCTATAGTAGGTATGAGTGAATAATCTCTTTCGATTTGTTGAGCAAACTTAAGGTTGAAATGAGATTAGGACAAGGAAACATGGGTTAGGAGTTGTATGTGATACAGCCAATAAGAAGTTATCCATCATTTGTGGGGCTATGATTTGTTGAGCAAACTCAAGGTTAGAATACCAAGACAAACGAGTCCTAACACCCACTAGTGAAGTCGAAAGACTTCTATGTTTCATCTTAGGGTTTGGAGAAACATAAAAGATTAATGGGAGCCTTATTAGAAAAATGAAATGGTAACATTTAACCTTTCTAATATTGTAAGAACATATGATGAATAATGTTATAATTATCTGCAATGACAAATTTGTACATTTAATATGATTGATAAAATGTTTATCAATTAAGATATTCAAATGAATTGAAGACTAACAAATAGAAATATAACATATACTTACCAATAAAAGATAATTGCATGTTAACGATTCAACACCCATGCAATGCCTGATTTTACAACTACTGAATATAGTCATGGTTTGGTCACTTACACATTTATTGGTCAAGACCATGTATTGCAGTCTATGAGTTTCGAACTCTAAAAGCAATACAAGGCTATGGATATTTGATCCATATAAAATTGCATATAAGTGTTTTATGGTAAACGGTCAAAGTTTGTAATGTAACAACCCGCATATCTATCGATTTTATATTTAAATATTTTATCGTTAGTCGGATGTTAGTCTGAAAAGCTACTTTTTGCATACGGTCAAATTAGGACTCGAGACCACCCCCATTGAGTTCAAAATGACGTTTGCGATCTTTTTGAGTGTAAACTTCGATATGTTTGGAGATAGTGAAATTTTCATCACTGTTCCCACTTGTGACTTTGGTTGGGACTGCACCTTCTTAACTCAGCCCAACCCCCTCTTCTCTTCATCACTTCATCAAATACTTCAAGCTTCTTCAAAAATGGTGGAGGGAAAGAGAAATTAAATTTCCAAGCTCGAGATCTTTAGTAAATTCAACATCAAACTCCGAATTCAAGGTGAAGAACATAGATTCAAGCTAGGGGTTGATTCTTGCTTTGCTCTTAAGCTCTCCAACATCAATTTCGTGGAAAAGGTGAGATTTTTGATCTCACATCTTGCCTATAATCGTCATTGGACTGTTGGGAATGATTCCTCATCACTTTAGCATGTTTGTTGCATTTGGTTTGGATTGGATTGGCGAAAAACTTCAAATTTTAGTGATTTTAGTGAAAAACTGCTACTAGGTCGTTCTGGCCATTTTTAGCTCGTTCGGAGTTAGGTCACTCATCCATAGGTCGTAGGTCGCCTACGAGTTAACCCTAGGTCGTGGTGAAGATGGGTTCGTAGGCGCGTGGAAAAGTCGCCTGGAGTTAAGTCGTAGGTCGTTGCCGACCTATAATCTCCAGGCAAATGTTAGGTCGTATCGACCTTAGGTCGTAGGTCGTATTCGACCTTAAGTCGTTAGGTCGTATAGACCTTAGGTCGTGCACCTTTAGGTCGAAGCATTTTAGGTCGCTTCCCCTGGACCTCGTTAGGTCGTTCACCTCTAGGTCGCGTGTCTTTAGGTCGCAAGCCTTTAGGTCGCGTATCCTTAGGTCGCCAGTTTTAGGTCGCTGGTTCTCATGCCTCTTAAGTCGCTCGACCTCGATAAGTCGTAGGTCGCTCACGAGCTAAGCATTAGGTCGTTTGACCTGCTTACTGTTTAGGTCGCTTAGCCCTATTCCTTTTAGGTCGTATGACCTTATCCCTTAGGTCGCTCGATCCCACTAAGTCTTAGGTCGCGAACCATGATAGGTCGCGCACATCCTTAGGTCGCGCACATCCTTAGGTCGCGCCTCACTGTTAGGTCGCGCACTTTGTTAGGTCGCACGCGAGTTAGCACTTAGGTCGTTTGACCTGTTCTTCTGCTAGGTCGTATGACCTACTTTTCCTTAGGTTGCCTGACCAGCCTGCCTTCATTAAGTCGTACCGTGATGGGGCGCTGCCCCGCACCCCGCCGGGGGCGCTGCCCCCTGGACCCCCGCGACCTTATCTGAAAAGCATTCATCAGAACTTCCACTTTGATGCATTTTGAGCTGATTTCCTTGGATTTTATTCACGTCTTCGAATGTGAATTTTTGTGATAGATTGTTCCAACAATCGTTTATGACTTGTCACTTTAAAGATATGAAGGTTTTAATACTAGTAGTAAATATCAAAACTCTTTCATCAAATCGATTTCAACACTATTTTTAATATCAAAAGTTCGTTTTCTCAAATCGATTTCCAGTCTACTAATATATATAAGCCTTTACTTCACTCGAATGAGAAATCGACTTAAACGACTTAGTAAAACGAGTGGTATGAAACGCTTGCGTTCACTTCGTCGGTTAGCTCTTGGACTTGTTCGATTGAACCCTTTTGTGACAATTTCCTAGTGAAGATTTACAGTTTGTTCGTAAATATTTAAGTTAAGCAAGTGGTTATGGGACATGAAGCTAAACTCATATATTTACTAGCTTAGTGTGATTGACACTTCTTTATGATCGATGATGATCATTTTATGGTTTAGACTAGCAATGTGCGATGTCTCTTCGTCCGTGTGTTCGGACTTGCCTTCGGGCCATCCGTGTGTTCGGAAAATTTAAATGGATAGCTTCCATGAGATAGCTTCTCGTCCGTGTGCTCGGACTTCCCCCTTTTAGTGATTTCTGGATTTCATGTGTTGATTTCTGGGATTTGTTCTGGATTTCGTGTGTTGATTTCTGGATTTAGTGCTTCACCAACTTTTGTGGTTTTCACTGATATGATATCAGTTATTGTGTATTGGTGAATTTGTGTGTCATTACCTTTTTATGTGTTTGGATCTTTGAGAAGATTCTTGTGATATTGATTAATCCCTTGTTGATTATCATTTACATACTTATAGTAGTATGCCATCATGGTTATTATATGTTTATGCCATACCTCTTATCCTATATCATGTCATCTGATATTTATAGTTAGACTGATCCGTTTATTATTTTCTTATAAATAATACTCGGGTCAGACCGAGATGTTACAGGTGCTTCTGCTTGACTTCTCTTCTGGATTATTCTGACTTTTGGCTAACTACTTAGATTAGTAGTTTTTGGTTGTACACATTTGAGATATAGACTCTATGTTGTGTATCTATTCTTTTGTATAGCACGTGATGCTATTCTTTTGTATTATAGTGGATCTTTCCGACCACTACTCTGATGTACACTTTCATGTGTTATATGTTTATTCATATCTTCTTCCGCCTTTGTGATATGGATGTCTGTGACTGATTTATGTTATGGTTATTTCTATGTTTGTTTCCGAAGATTATATATAGCCACCGTGTGATAGCTTTGTGTTTGTATCGGTATGTCGGATTTCCTCCTTAAAGTATATGCATTCTACTCTATCTGACGTATCGGTGCTCGCACAAAGAAGTTACATGGATGGTCGCTCCTCCACAGCCTTATTCTCCGTGCTAATTGACAGCACTACATCGTAGTGTTCTTGGTTAGCGTGGGTGTAGATTAAATATTTCAATGAAATTAGTTCATCTGAAAAACCAAATAAACCTTAGTGCAAGATTAAATATTCAATCTGATTGATTACAAAAGGATCGTATCGTGTTAGATGTAACACTAGACCAAAACTACAATATAAATCTAAGAACTCAGTCACTGAAATGTCAGTTTGATTAGTTTATGTAAAGCGAAACATATCTAATGTCCTTAAAAGCTAAGGAAAATTGAATGCGCTTTGGTCATGAGTTCGTTATGATATTGTAGTAAGGGTTTTGTTTTGAATGGTTTGACCATTTAGAAATAATAGCAAATGTACAAGAGCAGATGTGATTTAAAGTATAGTTGGGATGAAAAAAGTGAATGATTACTTTTGCTTCATAAACAAACATTGGAGATGAGAATTGTAATGATAATAAAAGATACTTAACATTGGAATAAGAAATATGATTTCTATTCTGAAATGTATTTTTGTATAGAAAATTGTTTTCTATGAGATTTATTTCTATGTGTTCAAGATATTTGATCAAAGAACTCTCTACTGTAAACTTGTCGTAGTATATGAAATAGATAGTCTATATTAAGTAAATGATGGACCACCAAATTAAGTATATTATTATAGTAATGGAGGAAATAGTGGGAGCATGCCATATAGCACTTATTGATTGCATCAAATTACGAACATTGTTTTTATAAAACATACCGAACATTATTTATGAAATAATGACTATTTTTTGTGCTGACCTAAAAATCGACATAGTTATCTTTCATTGTGAATATTACAAATATTCGTTATGAAGTAAAACTGTAATGTGGTATTTGTTTTCACAACAAAAGTGATGCATTGAAAATACAGAAGTATCTAAATTATTTACAATTATTCTAGAATTATAAACTAAGTTGTAGTTTAGAGAAATAATTTTTATTATATGATTATGAATCATACGACACTAGTTAATTATATCTTAAACAATTGAACAGTTATGCACCCAATTAGTAGGAGCGTCATAAGAGCTTATGAGCTCTTTGGATTGATACATATAGATGTATGCAATCATAAGTCTATTAATACCAAAACAGTTCCACGTACTTCGTCATATTCACCAATGAGTTATCATCGACATGGAAATGTGTATTTTATACATATGTAGTATATCTATGGTAAACTCATAAAGTATAAGACAGAAGTAATAAAAACATGCAATAGAAATGATTCGATTTGATCGAATGAGTGAGTATATTGGAAAAAGTATCGTACCTACCTAAAACTGAAAAAAGATTCAATATCAAGAGTCACTTCACTATGTGATACATAATGATGCATCGATAAGGAGTAATCAAACTTTGTTGGACAATGTGCGATTAATTGTGAGTGAAGTTGAGTTAGTTTCTTTCTATAAGGTCATGTACTTAAGAGTAGTACACAAGGTTAACATTATTTCACCTAAATAACAATTTATAAAATCACACAAGTGGGTTATAAGTAATCCCAACATATCCTAGGCCAAGGAGTTGGCAGGTTGTGCGAGTCGAAAGGTTGCATGTAATAATTTTTCGTAAGGGATCTTGTATGAATCTCCCAAAAAGAGTTTTGGAAGACTGTCATTGGATGACATATTTATGTTTTGAACCAAAGTTTTGTAAACTAAAACCAAATCAGTTTTACAAATAAAGAAATTCATAAAACGTTTACAAATACCTTTTCTATTGAACTGGGAAACAATAGTTGTTTCAAGAAATACCAACTTCATTGTGAAGAAATTTCTTTAAAGAATTATTGGTAGGAAAATGGAATTGGATACGGTCTATAGATAGAACTTATTAGATGCGATGAAATGAAATTAACTAACCTAAACGAACACAACACATTAGAGTGTCTAATAAGTATTCTAGCACATTGAAGAGAAACTACGAGTTTCTTATCAATGTCGAAAATATATAATCCTCGGTTGTTTAATTAAACTATTAAGTGTGTTGACTCTATGGTATGATGCGCAATCTAAAAGAATTCCAAGTACACTATCAAAATATGATTTTGGTAGTCATAACCGAAGGGATGTGATCCATCAGCCGCGATTGTGTCTTTATGAGCAAGACTAATGCAGTTGGAATTAAATAAGCAATGTGGATAAGAATAATATCATAAAATTCAACTATTGAAATTAGCGTAATAGATTCGGTATTTAAAGTGCTTAAGTTAATTCAAATTTACTCACAAAATTACCACTTAGTATGACTTTATGTTTGGTACATATGTATTGAAACATAAAATTCTAAATAATGATTTAGAGTAAACTGTTTACACATAATAACCAAAAATATCTCGAAGTCAGTAGGAGCGTATTGAGTTTATGAGTCTTTGGATATGATCCAAGAAATGATAGAAAGTATCATTTTATAAGCATCAAAATTGAAAAAATGTTTTGATAGAAATATCAAATAGTTTGATTATCAATCAAAATGCAGAGGAAATGTGTGTTCATAAGAAAAAATGGTTAAAAGGTGCATTGATATTTCTAAACTATAACAACACGTTGTTGATTTTAACGATGTACTTGTGTTAAAATCAACCTTAGTTGTTTTAATACTCAACTTTGGATTGTAAATGATGTCTTTTATAGTGAGTATAAAAGATATTGGGAATGTACCAAATCAATATGCAAAGACACCCTATTAAATTGTTTAATACAGAACATGTGAGATTAGTTCCTTATGCATTGGTAATAGGAATTATCATAGATGTTATGTTATCTACGATAACGTGGTTTGTTTATGTATTTGATGCATGAAGCAAATATTAAATCCAAATTGAGATCAATAAATGGTTGTTTGAAATGTTCTCGTGTATTTATGAAATACTAGAGAATTATTTACAGAAACAAAAACTCCTTATTAAGAAGTCTTTAGACTCAAATTTCGTAAGTGATATTGAGTATAGTATGTCAATAATAAATTCAAGTTAAGAATCTTTAAGTTCGAAATGTTCCAAATGAAAGACCGTGGCTGATTCAATGAAAAAGGCTAAGTACATCGCCTTGAATAGCACCGCAATAAAAATAATGTATAAGAAATATAAATGCATAAACCTATAACCGAGCTGATTCTAAATGTTGAGAATCTCATAACATTTTTACATGATAACAATGTCGCGATATAGTTTGTAACATAACTTATAGCTCACTAGAAGTCAAGAGACATACTGCGAATTGTTTCACATGATAAAGCAGTTTATCACCATCAGAGAGAGTTGATTGACAAATAGATAATTAAAACATAATAGCATACCCATTTACAAATGGACCGACCCCAATTGGTTTTGAGAAAATCAATTGGAGAAGTTGAAATAAATTCCATAATTGACCCCAAGTGCATGTGGGAGATTGATAGAGTTAAGGGTATGTCATAGGGGCAATTATGTAATTTATTACATATATCTAACTCGTTGACCAATCTTGTTCGAAATAAAGGTATTTTCTTTCTATTATATACTTGATATAATGTGGTTATATTAATTAATCAATTTAATTAAAAGTATATTTAATAGAAAATCCATAAATGGTATTTTTTGTGTTAGTAGTTACAAAGTGTTGTAACCATGAGTAATTTATCACAATGAAACAAATATACCACTTTAGAAATTTCTAGTCAATAAGCACTGAGACTGTATATTGATACATCCGTTGAGACTAGAGTATATAACGCTCTCCAAATATTGGGCAGTGTATTACTCATGACTACTGGGGGCACCAAAGGGTTACGTACTTATAGTTATTGGATAATTATGGAATGACTCACTCGATAGTTTTCTGTTGGTTAATATAACTAAGGTCAAGCAGAGAATACCGATATGACTAATTTGCACAGAGTTGAGAATACCATTGATCTTCAATGTGGAAGCTCCGCTTTGATTATAGTTAAATCATGGCATGGCGTACATCGAATAGCTATAGTTAGGTCGAGTGAAAGAATTGGAAGTGAAACACTATTCAAGAGAGGATTCGTCTCCTCAGTTATATAAGGTTAGTATCATGGTCAACTGATGTCAACTCAAAGTCAAAGTCTCTGGCCAGAGCAATTCGGCTAATACTAATTGTTATTATTGAACCAAGGACTTTATGTTTGGACTAAAAAATTGAATGTGGATGATATTGGAATTTTAACCATTACCAAATTCCATAAATCTAAAGTGATATAATTTTGACAAAGAGAATTGGTTTAAATAATTATCACTAAAAGGTACTGCTTAAGCGTTTGTGAAATTTAATTTTATCAAAAAGACCTATAAGCGATCAATTCGGCCAAAATGTCACATCGCCTGCTAAGTGACATGTGGATATTAATATTTGAATCATTTAATATTAACCGCTGACTGAATTCACACCTCTGAGTCGCATAACCGTGTTTGTGATTTCTCTAAAAACCACACAGTTTAATTGATTTGTAAAATGTTGCAAATTGATTAAATTAACTAATATTTATGAAATATTAATTATTATTAATTTATTCGATATTTTGAATGTTGTTGGTAATTATTTAAATGCATATATAAAAGTTATATTTCATATAACAGTATGTGATATCGGTATAACTTTCAAAATGTTTTAAATAATAAAGTAATTACATAAAAATTGTTTTTCTTTTATTGGGAAAAGTTGCACATTTGGAATGTGCTTGGATCAGCCATATAATGGTGAGAGGAGGAAATCAATTAAGGCGATTGATTGAAATTTAAAAAAGGGAATTAAAGGAGGAAGTTTTAATAAGAGAACAGGAAAGGTTTCTTCAATTCTATTGAAAACAGAATCTCCTCATTTTGAAACTACACAGAACGTGACTTTCATTTTTGTTCTCTTTTCTTCTTCTTCTCTATCATTTATTCATGGCCGAAACTTCATCCAAAAAAACCATCAAAACATATTCAAATCAACATCAAACTAAATTAAAAAGGTGGTTCATTCTTCTCTTGCAAAGTGGGATGGTGGTTTGTTTGAAATCTGAGGAGAAGCTACAAATTAAGGTGTGATGAAGGGTAAGGTCTATCAGATCTAGAAAGTGATTAATCAGATCTAGGTATTGTCCTATCATTCTAGGTGTTTCTACATGCTTCATCCTAAGGTAATTATATAATTCTATATTTACATATCATATAATTTATTCTTATCCCCTTAATCTCTATCTTTCCCTTTTGTTCATACTTGTAAATTTGAATCTTGATTTGAATATCTCCTTTCCCTTGCTTGAATCGATTGTCCTATCATGTTAAAACATAGAATGTTTTCTTTTGTTGACTACTATTTTGTTATGAATTATAACATCTCATTTTCTGTCTCATGTATGATTGTTTGATTAATTAATTTAACCTAGATCTATATCTTCTTAATTTATTTTTTTGTACTCTATGTGATTGTTTACAAAGTTTGTTTAATCTAGATCTAGCTCTTCTTATCTCAAATCTATATATGCCTATGTCGTTTGATTTTGTTGTTTAAAAAGAAGAACATAATTGAACTTTGGATACTTTTTATATCCATAATTCAGTTTTTAATATCAAAAGGTTTACACTTGAATATTTAGACATGGGTTGCAACGTAATTAAAACTTGGTAATAATCGCATTAATTAATCTTTATCATCCAATTAATTTGATGTTTTAATTGTCAAGTTTAAATCATTTTAATATAAACTCTTCCTTTTAAAAGAAAAGGGGAAATATTAAATCAATGATATGTTCCATGATTTGCAATTTCATCTAATTAAAAAATTATATCTTTGCTTAAAAAGGAAAGAACTTAAAAAGGAAATAATCTTTTCATAACTGTTTCAAACTATTTTCATTAATCTTGATATTCTTTGATTTACTGCTTGTAATTGAATTGAAATCTCTTTTATTTGAATTGTTATGCTAAATATTAATTGTATATGTATGTGTGTGTGTGTGTATTTATATGTTAATAAATAAATAAAATTGTTCATGTTTAGGACGACAAAGGCATATATGGATGGGAAATGTGTCCACTGTGGTGTAAATCCCAACACCCATGCAATGTTTACATTAACTTTGTACACTTTTATATGTTGCATTTACAGTATACACAAGGGCGCATGTGATGTGCTTAGAATCGTTTGCAATTAATTAAATCAAATTGGACTAATGCATTCCTAATAAAACATACAATTGAAATGTTAACATGTTTATTTAATGTATTATCAATCTAATCAGAGATAAAAATGAGACGTTTCTCTCTCTTCAATTAATGTTGTTTACTCCCTTAATTAATTGCATAACTGTTAGAGAAAAAAACTAAAGGTTTCCTTCTCATATTTATTTTAATAAGTAACTGCTACATATGTGGGTGTATTTGATACACTCATTCGTTTAAATTTATATAATATTCAAACCCTCTTGAAATTTTTTTTTACCAAATTAAATAAAATATTGATTTTATTTAAAAGAAGATTTATATAAGATCTAAATGTATTTAGACTTCATAGGCCCATTAAATATCCAAAATGGTAAATTTTTTGAAATTCACTCATTTCTTCCGCTGCGGGTTGGCCCAATTTCCTTCAATTGGGGTCGAGGTCGATTCCTATTTTGGAGGAGTTTGGGTATGCGATCCCTATGGGACCATGTTGTATTATGCTTAGCCTCCAAATTTTATGTTAATTGGACTTGTAGATGTCGAGTTATTGATCGATCAATGCTACAAAGTTTGTGGCAACCTGATTCTGGTCGATCCCTCTTGCTTGCTCCTTTTAGGGTGTGATCCCTAGGGTGGACTCCCTACAGTCCGAACATATTGTTCCCATAGTTTCATTTGCATTGGACTTCTAGATTTTAATATATTTATTGTTTTCCATTGAGTTGTACTTATTTCGTTGAAGTAAACTGATCCCTTTGGTTGAGAGGGATCTACCCGATCCCTTTTTCAGATTAGACTATATCCCATATTTAGAACATTTTGTATAGCATATCCCTTAATTCCGTTCGATCGCGGCTTCATATTATCATATGCACTTGATTTTTAGACCCCCACAATCATCGCTCTGGGCTTACTGGACTTGATGACATTCGAGTCTAACTTGTCCAGTTAGTTCGGATATAGTCGGGTCAAAATGCTAGATAACACTTGCCGCCCAGTGTGCGTCATGTGTTGAACATGATGTAATCGAAGAAAGTTAGAGTCGCCGAAAAGAAATCCATCTAGTTTTCTTAATAGTCGCTATCCTTCCGTTGAACTACTTTCCCAAAGTGTCTTATCTCTCTTTAATCGTCATGATGCTTGGTCGATCTCCAATAGCATAAATTCATGATTATATCCTCTCATTTGCTATATATATCTAGTTCTATTGGGCTAGCAAGCTTTGGCTATCTGATTCAGTTTCATCTTTGAAAGCTTCAGGTGAGAATTCAATTTCTGTCGATTTCAAAATTTGAATTTTTAGAATATACACGTGTACGTTCAGGTACACGTTCTTATCGTTGGCTCTCAGATGCGTTTACACGCTCAAGGGTCATCGCCAATTTTCGTTGAATTAGATGCAATTTATTGCATTCATGTTTTATTGTTTTTTATATACATGTTTGCATGCACACATGTGTGTGTGTGTGTCTATATGTGTTAATAGGGATCAGATGGATCCCCATTGGGTAGGGATCGTACCCGATCCCTCTTAACATTAGGGACTTAATGTTTTCAGCTTCATGGAGAAGCTTAAACAGGCCGATCCTTACAAGCCCTTATATATAAACCTATGCACCATCCCTTCATCCCTTCACTTATTCACTTTAGTTATATTTTCTTTTATTTCCTTTAATACCAAACCCTTTTTCCCTCACCTTAGAGCTGAACCCCCTCTTTCTCCCCTCGAAACTATCATCATCTCCATCACTTAATCCACCACCCTCTTGAATTCAAGAACTTCGCCTAGTCATCAACTTGAATTGGAACTCACCCTATCTTGTGCGATAATCCATAATCATATACATATAGGTAGGTTTTGATTTGCGTACGATTTTGACTCATGATGAGGCGATGGGTTCGGTCTTGCCATATGTTGAATTAGGTGAAGAAGAAGAGAATATAAGGTGTGAGGAGATCCGTGAAAATGAGGCATGGAAATTTGTTAAGTGGAGGGATCGGTATTATTCGAGTTTAGAGGGATCGGTGTAAAAGGTTGTAGTGGAAGACTAGAAAGGCTATGTATATGGATCAATGCAGTGGCTATGAGAGGGATTGGTCGTGGTTAGGTGTAGGAAGGGATCGGTCGTGTGCCAATATGGAGAGGGATCTATTACTTTCATAAATGGGATGGAAGTTTGAGGAGGGATTGGTGTTGTTGTAGGATAAAGGGATCAGTTAAGTTGGCTTTGGCATAGGGATCGGTTATGTTGAGATTTGGGAATAGGGATCGGTCATGTTGGTTAAGAGGGATCAGTTGTTTGCAAGAGGGATCGACTATGGGTACTTAGCCGATTTTATGCCCTTGAACCGAGCTTGAACACTTAAACAAACTAATCCAGGTGAACTTAGGCGAACAATTAGGACCAATCCCATCTTAACGAACTTGAACATACGAAGTTTGATGGACAACAAGACTTGAATATCCAACTTTGAACTAGAAATCGAACGATTAAACTTCTAGGACTTAAATATGAACTAGAATCCAACATATAAGCCTAAATAATGAACTTCACGCCCCGATATGCCGATGGTAAATCTCGAAGCTATTACAACTAATCTACGTGAACACTAAATGGGACGGTCAGCGATGACGGTCACTCTAGTCGAAATCCAAAGTCTTGCCACTACGTTTTGCTTTTAATTTGGAGCTGTTTATCTCTGTGCTGCACAACATTGCACCACACTAGTTTAAACTTAGCACAGAGGGACATGTAAATTTTCTAATCTTGATTATCTACTGAGTTTAGTTGATATGGGCTCCAGACGTTCTGGGCGTTTAGCCGCAATGTCTTCTGGACAACCTTTACAGTACAGCAATCCAGTTGCCATGTCAAGTTCTGTGACTGTATCCGGTAGACTTTCTCCTGAACACCAAATCAAGCAACCAGAGAGTTCTAGTCTATTGGTTGACCTTTTCTTTGATGTTCCTACCCTTCCAGTTCTGGTCTATTGGTTGACCTTTTCTCTGATGTTCCAACCCTTCCGGTGGAAGAGATAAATCCCACCCCTAACACTTTAGTGGGTGTTGTATTTCTAGATAACCCGATGGATTCCTAGGCCTCCAGAATTGGTAAGGCCACTCTTCGTAGGCAGTTCTCTAAACATAGGATCTTGCTGGGAGATGTTCTAGTCCCCTCAAGGAATGACATGGCCTAATTTCCCCCAGAGGGGTATGCGGCTTGTAATAAACTCATGTGTTGGGCCAGATGTGCGTCGCCTTTTAATTCCTTTATCTGAGAGATGCTAAATTATCTGGGAATAGCTCTTGCTTAGCTACATCCGAACAGCTATGCTTTTCTTCATAGCGCTTTCTTGCTATTTATGGATGTTCTATTCCGCCCACTATCCCCTGAAGACATCAGGTTCATCTACAATATCAAGTGACGGACGGGAAGCCTTTCTTATACTTTCCTCGAGCCTGCGCCTAACTATCAAGTTTTAACTGGTACTTGGAACAAGCTCGGTGTCTTTAAGCCTGACTGGTTCTCTGTTCGTTGTCCACCCGACTTTGCAAGGCGATGGTTGGAAGGGCGTAAATGTTGCCCTCATTTTATTTTCCAATTCTTAAGTCTAAGTCCTATCCTAAACTAACAATTACTCTAAAAATTTATAGGTGTCCATCCACGACCCAAAGGAAATGATTATTCAAGGGCGGTTTCTGCAATTCATGCTAACCCAGTTGAAGACAGGGACATTAGATCACTTGTCACTGATGAGTGGTTATATCTTTTCTGGCTATTGGAAGAGGGTCGCAGCATTGGACGTCCACGAAACATTGCACCATAAAGGAATGTTGCAGAACAAGAAGGCGGCCCTGATATCCCTATCGTGCCCCCAGTCGAGGAGGCTTAGGACAATGCTGAAGAAGGTAAAATTAGGGATGATGAAGCCAACAAGCCTGGCAATGATGATGTAGGTTTGGGCAATGTGCCTATGGTCGAATCATCATAAGGCATGCAATCTCATATGCCGACAAGAAAAGGAAAATGCTAGCGTACAAACTTTATAGGCAAAAAACTGCCAAAAAGTCCGAGTTCATCATCACCTATGTTGAATAAGAGTCCTCCTCTCAGCCTTTAGAAAGTTCGATGGAAGGATTCTCAAGTTTCCCGATCCCTGATGATATCATGACCTTTGACTTTGCCAACATTAGTGTCAAAGAGCTTAATTTTCCCACCAGGACTGGTGATGACATTCCTTCCACTAGCAAAGGGGAAATCACTCCTATGAGAAAAGCCATAGTAACTGGTCCGTCAGGGGGACATTAGGACACTCATAATCCCGGGTACTTCACTGCATGATTTGTCTATCTTTTATTTGATGGTTACTTATACGCTTTTGTTTGGTTTGCAGGTGCTATGTCTCATTCTTGTGCCTTTGATCATTTTAGGAGCTCCTCAACACAGTATGGATCCAGTTGTGGTCCAGACTTGTGCAGGCGTCGAGAATGGGATGAACACTGGGAACGAAGTCATCATTCAAGGGAGTCTTCATCCTCTAAGCACAAGTCCAAATCTCAATCATCTCATCAGGAAGTTCAGCCCAATCCTCCTGCACATAGCGACGATCGGACCTCTTCTTATATTCCTTAAATTGTCGTGCCACCCGAGCATCATTCGGGTTCATCTGGTTCTCGACAGCCTCGCGATCGTTGGTCGAGCAAATGTCATATTGTTACTTCTAATCCAACTTTGACTACTACAACTCTAAAAGCCACTACGGCAGAAAGGTTGACCGAACTTGAGGTCAATTTTTCAAAAATCTGCTTTGATGGGCTAAAGTTTCTTCCATTGATCCATATAATCCCAAGGAGTGCTAAAGCAAGTTCACTTGCATGTGTCAATGATATTTTTGTGCAGCATGAAGCATTCCAGCATTTAGCTGAGAAAATCTCCGAGGTGTCTACTGATGGGCAACGTAAAATCGATCGCCTTAAGCAGGAGGCCATTCATGATAAAGACATAATCAAACACCAAGATGATGAGATCACGGAGTTAACCATAAAGTTAGTCGTGGTAGAGAAGAGTGCTAAAGAAACATCTGAAGCAGTTAACCGTCTGGAAGTGGCTCACAAAAAGGAGCCGGACGAAGCCCTCAGTCGCAGTGGTATGCTTGCTCTGTAGAAGGACACACTGCAAAAAGAGAAAAACACTCTTGCCCGCTGCATTGAGGAACTCGAAGAGCTTCTTAAGAGAAGGAAGAAAAACTTTAGGCTCAAAAGGAGTCTCAAAAGTATTGTGAAGAGGATGTCGAGGCTCGGGAGCTGAAAATTAAACTTGACGAGCAACTCGCTTAAATCGATGTCATCAAGGAAGAGGCAAGAGAAGCTGGCCATAATGAAATTAGAGAGCAAATTGAGGCCCAGTTGGAGGATGCTAAAGAGGCTGGTCAGAATAAATTAAGGACATGTTTGATCCTTTAATTGTTGAATACAATGCAAAGGTCCTAATCCATCGTGATGAATTTTCTTGGAGAGGGCTACCTCGAATCGCTTGCCCAGGCTTGGGAATATATCGTTGAAATGAGGAAAAAAGCCCTTGGCGAAGCTGATTTGGATGAGGAGAAACTAGTACAAGAGATCCTTCATGGGAATGAATCCTTAGATCTCGCAGCTGCAAGGCTTTGATACTTCGATATTTTGGCACCCTCTGGCAGAGGGAAAGACATTATCGAAGCTTCGGAGTCTGATCCCAAAGGTTCCTCTTCATTTCAACCGGTTGGCGCATCAGTTTCTCTTGGCCCGGGACAAGACCCAAGCTACGATCCAGATAGGCCTGGCCACAAATCAAAGGTGCTAACTCCTATCCAAGAAAGGAGCACTCTGACAACAACTGAAAGTCAACCGGACACAGGTATCCCACTCTATTCTCCATTACTTGAAATATTTCTTTCTTCATGCTCAATAGTTTTGGGCTTATTTTCGTTTTCCCACGAATCTACAGGTCTTCCAGCTCCTAGTCAAACTTCGAGAAGTGGTGCCGCTGTGGAGCAACAAATGACTCTTACTGATGTTCCAGCGGCTACTGGCATTCCAAGGCTCGATGCTCAAGTTATTGGAGCTCTTGCCAATGAAAGGCCCGACGATCAACCGCTGTAAGATAAATCTGATGATGTTGTGATCATGAGTACCTTCGAACACACTGATGAGCTCAGCTTGAACGAGCGCATCGAGAGGGAGGAGTTATTGAAGAAGAAAGCTAAAACTGAACCAATTAATGTTAACGTCGATGATCCAAACCTCGTTCCACTACAAGTCATTCCACCCAACGGGTCGGCTCCTGGAGGACTCCCTCCAACATCTGAAAGCTCTCCTACCAAAGGTAGTAAAGGAAGTAGTAAAGGATCGAATAGAGGAACGGGCAGAGGCTCGGGTGGTTCCACTCCTTAGAAACTTAAAAAGGAGAAAAAGAAAAAGAAGTAGCCATCATGTCGACTTAGTTTGTATATAGCTTATGTAGCTATTTTTCTTTTGGTTAGCCATGTATGTGCGGTTACGCCCTCCGTTTTTGGATAAACTTGTAACACAATTTCCAAATTTAATGTGTAAATAAAAGTTCTTTATTTTCTGTTGAACTCTTACGTGAACTTGTTTAAGTAGTCTAGCTATTACTTTTCGATTCAATGTACTTGTAATTTGTTGCTCGTTATTTTGGACAATCATCCATTAATTTTTAATCAAGGCCTCCATGTGGTCATGGCCTTATGTTGTACCAAAGACTAGGCTTGAGCCCTAGTGTTGTGCCGTCGGATTCAATGATTTAAGTGATTATACTCCTGGCCCCAGTCTCGGGTTAGCGCAGTTAGATAGTGGATGGTCAAGCTCCATCCTTAGCCAATTTATACTCCTCCTGTCGGTTTCAGGCCGGAGTTTATGGAATAGTGAGTGGTCAAACCGCACTCGTCTATTTTTTTATACTCACATCCGCACTCTGGGGATAAGAGTTAGTTGGTGAGTGATCGAATCGCACCTAATTTGTGTTTATACTCCAGTGCACACTTTGGGGACTTAGAGTTATTTCAGAAGATAGTCGGACCGTACTTTCCTTAATTGATTGATTTGCCCCCAAATCCAGGGTTTAACTTAGTGAGCGATCGGTCGTGTCTGTCTATGCCATCGCTTGGTGGGATTAATTTGATCATTGGATGGTCAAGTCATATCCATTCCTCATTAGGTACTCCATCCATCGGGTTTGGAGCAAGAATCATTGAATGAATGGTCGGACCATATTCATTTTGTTTAGTTCAATCATGAACTTGTTTTACCGACTGGCTCCAAACTTTGGGAACCTTCTCGAACATGTTAATATTAGTTAGTCGGGTATAATAACTAGTACGTATGCTATAGAAATCATAGATATGAATGAAATTTCAAACTTTATTTGCCAAAGGGAAAGAAATGACATAATTTGTCTTATTACATATCTAGAAAACCAAATGCTAAAGCAAATTCGAAAATTAAATACAACTAAATCAAAAGGAATAAACTAAGTAAAATAGCGTCATAAATGTTCGATATTCCATGCCATTAGGAATGTATCACCATCAACAATCGCTAGCTTGAAAGTTCCTTCTCCAAACCTCTGTTCAATGACATATAGTCCTTTCCAAGTGGGATTAATGTGTGACAGGATAGGAAAAACCCATTTCAAGACGAGATCGTTGATTTCAAAGGTTCTAGGTCAGACTTTAGTGTTGAAGTATCGGGCTACTCGGTGTCGATGTGCAGTCGCCATCTAATCAGCTTCTTCATGCTTCTCATCTACAAAGTCTAGAGATTCTAAGAGGAGATCTCTATTCATTCTAGGGTCGTAGTAAGTCCCTCGATGAGAAAGGATTTCGAGTTCAACAAAATGATAGCTTCGGAGCCGTAAGCAAAGGTGAATAGAGTACAGCCAGTCATGGACTTGTGGATAGTTCTGTAAGCCCATAATGCTGTTGGGGGTTCATCCACCCACTTGCCTCTAGCCTTTTCCAAACATTTCTTCGGAATGGACTTTATGATTTTGTTCACAGCTTTAACTTGTCCATTTTCTTGAGGGTGAGCAACTATCACAAATCTCTTTTCAGTATGATGTCGACGACAGAAGTCTTTGAATTTAGTGCTATCAAATTAAGTTTTATTATCAGTTACAATGGTTCGTGGAAGGCCAAAATGACAGATGATGTTTCGAACAATAAAATTGATTACTTTTTAATTATGATCATGGTTAAAGGTTTTGCTTCGGCCCATTTGGTGAAGTGATCAACTACCATGAGGGCGTACTTTGCACTACCTTTTAAGATCAATAAGGAACCGATAATATCTATGCTCCATGTGACAAAAGGCCATGGACTGACTATTTGTGTAATTTCCATTGACAGAGCTCTTGGAACTTTTACATACATCTGGCACTTGTCGCATCCTTAGCATAATCAATGGCATCTCGGTTGATAGTTGGCCAGTAATATCCATAACGGAGTATTCTCTTTGCTAGAGTTTGCCCCCTATCGTGATCGCCACATTCCCCTTCATGAATTCTCTTAGGACTCGTTTTACTTCATCATGAGCGATACATCGGAGTAGAGGAACGGAAAAACCCTTTCTATACATGACTCATTCCTGAATGATATATTGTGAGGCTTTGCAAAGGATTTGTCATCTTTCATTCCTCCATTCGAGAAGGACTCCCTGTAGCAAATAATCTTTAAATCGTAGTCATCCAAGACTCCTTCTCAAGTTCCGTCTCTGGTACCCAGTCGATTTTCATCTGGTTTATGCTTGGTGCATCTAGTACTTTGATTAGAACTAGGCCCATCTGTTGTGCATCCTCGGTGCCAGCAAACTTTGCCAATGTTTGTTCTGATCCTGGGGAATGTGCGTAATGTCATAATACTCAAATTCAGTCAATAGCTCTTGGACTCAGATAAGGTATGGAGCGAGTCACTGTCCTTTAGCCTGATAATCTCCCCTGACTTAGTATACCACCAACTGGGAATCATAAAAAAATTCAAGAGACTTTATTCCTAGTTCTCTAGCAAGCTTGCGTCCAGCAATTAGAGCTTCATATTTTGCTTTGTTATCCATTGCAGGGAAGTCAAGCTTCAAAGCATATCAAATTGATCGATCCTCTGGAGTTACTAGTATGACTTTGGCTCTAGAACAACGATTATTATAGGCTCCATCGATATACATTTTCCATCGGAGGGTAGGGGCTTTCATTGCTCTCTGGGAGATCATCCTTTGCAGTGAACTCGGCTTTAAAGTCCGCTAGTGCCTTTCCCTAGATGGCTCTTTGAGGGAGATAGGTAATGTCATATTGGCTCAACTGGATGCTCCATTTGAGTAACCTTCCAAACATCTCAGGTCGCTGTAGTAACTGTTGTAACGGCTGATCAGTGTAAATGTCGATGGGATGAGCCTAAATATATGAGCAGAGCTTTCATGAAGCAATCAACAAGCAGTACGCCAATTTCTCTATCTTCAGATAGTTCCTTTCAGCTCATGTTAATTAATTGCTAACATAATAGACTGGACTTTGGATTCGATTCTCCTCGTGAAGCAACACGACACCTATAATGTGTACCGATATGGCCAAGTGGATATATAAGTCTTCATGATCCACCGAATTTGACAAGATGGTAGGCCTCACTAAGTGGTTCACCAAAGCTTGGAATGCGTCTTCACAATCCTGTGTCCATTCAAAGTTCCTTTTCCCTCTTCTAATCAAGTCAAAGAAAGGAATGCATTTATCAGTGGCTCTAGAAATTAATTGACTTAGGGCGACAACCTTGCTATTTAGGCTTTGTACTTGTTTGATGGTCTTTGGTGCTTGGATGTTGCAAATTGCTCGAACCTTCTTGGGATTAGTTTCGATTCCGCTAGCATTGACAATGAATCCAAGAACATTCCTGATGCAATGCCAAAAGAACATTTCAGAGGATTGATCTTCATTTTGTAATATCAGAGGATATCGAACATTTCTGCTAATTATTTAATGTGGTCGCTTGATTATCGTGACTTCATGAGCATATCATCCACGTATACCTCCATCGTCTTTACAATCTGATCTTTAAAAATTCGGTTGACCAGGCATTTATAAGTTGCTCAGCATTCTTCAATCCAAATGGCATTACCACATAGCAATACAATCCGATGTCGGTAATAAAGTTGGTGTGCTCCTGGTTGGAAATGTGCATTGGGATTTGATTATACTTGGAGTACGCATCCATGAAAGATAGCAACTCGTGTCCTACAGTTGAGTCCACCAACTGGTCGATCCTTAGAAGGGGAAATATATCTTTTGAACACACCTTGTTTAAGTCCGAATAGTCAATGCATGTTCACCACTTTCCATTCGCCTTTCTCACAAGTATAGGATTGGATACCCATTTAGGGTAGAGGGCATCACGAATAAACCCATTGATTTTGAGCTTATCCACTTCCCCTTTAAGGGCGGTGGATCTCTCTAGAGCCATGCCACGCCTTTTCTGTTTCATGGGACATGCCTCGGGTCAATATTTAATAAGTGGCTGACAATGGAAAACGAAATCCCACACTTATCAGAATGAGTCCAAGCGAATACATTAAGATTTGTTCGGAGAAAACCAATAAGTTCTTTCATCATCGGGGGGTTGAGCTGTGATCCGATCTTTAGGACTCGTGACGGGTCATCGTGGCTGATCATGATGTCAATTATTAGCTCTACAAGTGCAGTCTTGGCTTCTTTGGCGTCCTCCTCTTCATACATCAGATCTATGTCTTTATAGAACCAACTGTGGCGCCCGAGCCAAGGCCCAGGCACTGGTTGTCAATCTTCGGTTGCTTGGATGCGGAAAGACTTATCCATACCCTTACCTTTCTCTCTCCGCTGGGCCTCTCTCAACTCAGCTAAATAGCAGGCATGTCCAGCTACTTGATCACCATGCATAACTCCAACACCGTTATCAGTTGGGAACTTCAAAGTAAAACACCATGGGGTAAGGGCTGTCTAGAATTCAGCTAGGGTTAGTTGGCCTAGAAAGGCATTGTATGGAAAATAAACATCCAAGCAACAAATGGCAACATCTGCACTCTCCTGCAGTCACTTTCTCCTAAATCCACTAGAAATTCGACATAACTGACAGCTTCGGTCGCAGTACTGTTAAAGCCATGAATGCGGGCTTTAAACGGTTTCAAATCCTTGGCTTCCAACCTCGTCTGATCGTAAGCCGTATTGACAATTAAATTCACGGAACTACCACAGTCAACCAAGATCCTCCTCACTAAGGCGGGGCCGATCATGGTCGAAATGACCATTGGATCGATCATCGGTGCCTCTACCTTATCTGCATCTCTGTTTCTGAATAAAATGTCGTATGCCATCACGCTGCTATTTTGCCAGGGCCCCATCTTATGTACTTGAAAAACACTCAAAATTCATATGCTTGATTGCGCTAGCATAACGTTCCATCTCGTGCCAGCTCTTATCAGTAGGGTGTGGCCCTCCAACTATTATATCGATCACTAATCTTTCACCAATCCGCGTAGGCTCCTTAGCCCCGTGCGACGCTTATCCTTGGTTGGGGTCGGATGTCCCATGCCCGCCATCCTATAGGGCTTTAACAAACTGCTGTAGTTTTCTTTCCAGAATCAATTTCTCAATAACATTCGGGATATGTCTACATTCATTCGTATTGTGACCATAGCATTCGTGGAACCGTCAATATTTTCCAGTCTACTTTTGTTTCTTCGTCGATTATTTCAAAGGTGGCTTCCTATACTGTGTGGTATTGTATGTAGATAAGTAGACGTTCTCTAGAGATGTATTCAGTGGTGTGTAGGTATCATAAATTGGAATCCTAGACGTTCCTCTTCTAGAATCCCTCTTTTGTTCATGGTTCCTATCACTGCTTTTTTTGTTGATTTGGTCTATTTTGGACACTGACTTGAATTTTTTTCGGAACTCTCCCCAGACTGTTTTATTGAAATGTTACTCTACACTCCCTCTCCACTTGGTCCGACAACATTCTTCTTTCCAGAGCATCTGGCTTCCTCTTTCCTCAAATACTTAGCTGCTTTTGCATAGAAACGCTTTAACGTTGCGGGTGGTTTGCCAGCTAACCAATCGCCAAAGTCAGATTCTGGATCAATCCCTCTTATTACCGCCATCAATGTTGAATGGTCATTTGAATTACTAAATTCTGTGATGGCTGTATGAAATCTATGCAAATAGTCTTTCACTGATTCTCCTAGAGCCTGGATCATGCTTGATAGGGACATTACATCTTTGGAGCGAGTTGCATGCATACGGAACTGCTCCACAAATTTTGTTGCTAAATCTAGAGATTGAGCATGGGGGAAATCTCGTAAACCACATTGTTGCTATGCCAAAGAGAGTAATAAGAAAATGTTTTCATTTTGTGGCATCATCAGCTCCTGCAGAATCCATCAGCCATTCATATCTTATGATGTGTTGCCTAGGGTCAGTTTTTCCTTAGTAGGCAGGCATCGACGGCATGCTAAACCTCCTTGGATACTCCATGTATAGGATATTATCAGTGAACTGGGTGTGGCTCCTTGAGATCCCCCTATCATCATTGGTCAAGCCTTGACTCTCCCTTACTAGCTGCTTGATCATAGCCGTCAAGTCTAGCATTTGGATAGTAGGAGCCAAGCGGTAGTCGTGCTCCACCTCAAGTGAATAGTCTAGTCGATGTCTATAGGCTGTTCCATGCCTTCTTAGCTCAATATCCTCTTAATGCATATCACGTGCGTTGAATTCATCGACATTCCGGGGAGGTAACTGTTCTACATCCACCTGAACTCCAGTATCCAAGTCAACCACAGCAGCGCCAGCTTGTGCTCCACCAGGAAGGGGCAAATTTCTTTATTTGGAGGAGGGATCAGCCTCGATCCCTCTAGAGGATTGGGTCTGATCGGTCTTGGTAACCCAGGTAGGTTTATTTGTTGATGTCTAGATGCTTCTATGTGATATTTATTAGTTCTGTGACATCTGTATATGTGATAATCTTCTGATGAAGTAGAGCTCTCCGATGCAAAATTAGGAGTTGGCTCCCTCCTAGTTTTCCTACGTTTTTGATCTCTTATTTGATTCATTGGATCAATATTGGCTTGAATATGCTGGTTCAACTGTCGGTGGCTATCCATGAGCCCTCTCATCAGGTTCTAGAAATCAGCCCTTATTATGGAATCGGTTAGATTCTGGACATCAACTAGATTTGCAGCATTGGCATCCACTGGTAGATTGTTCTGGCCTCCTTGCTAGATGCTGGTGTTCTCATTTCCTCCTCTGTTTTGAGAAGTAGATCTGGTGTTCCTAACCATTGTTGATAGTTTCCTTATAGATCTCTTCTTCAAATCTGAGTTGAAACGAAAACTTGTCGGTAGAAAGCTGGATCTATCTCATGAATATGGGAATCCACAAGTAGATGATGAGATCCAATCAAGCTGAGAATTTGTCTCTCAATGAAAGCACCAAAATGTTTGTGCCAAAGTTGGTCATAAACATCCAGTAGAGTTTATATAGAGAAATAAATGAAGATATTAAATGTAAACAAAGGAAATATAGCGGTAAAGCAATAAGAAATAAGCAATTAATAGAGACACAACAATTTATAGTGGTTCGACGTTGTTTGCCTATGTCCACTTTGAAGATATCGCTTTATTAATCACTTTGTAAACTGAGTACAATAGGGATCGGATGAAAATCCTTAGTTACAAAAGAGTATAAAGCAACAAGCAGCGTAAAGATCCTAAAAATGAATAATCAAGTCTGCATTTATAAAGGAAGAGGGCGAAATATCTCCCTAAAAATTTGGCAGAAGGATCTCCAAAACCATAGGAGCCTACATGAGGGATCGCATGGCCCAAATCCAAAGAAGTAGTGATCGGGGCCGATCCCTATTTTGAAGGAGTTTGGAGGTGTGATCCCTATGAGAGCTTCTCCATGTTTTATTATGCTTAGCCTCCAAGTTTCATGCCGATTGGACTTATAGATGTCGAGTTATTGATCGATCATTATTGCAAAGTGTGTGGCTACCTCATTCTGGCCGATCCCTGAGGAGGGAAGAGGGCCGATCCCTCTTGTTTGCTCCTTCTTGGGTGTGATCCCTAGGATGGACTCCCTAGGGTCCCCACATCTTGTTTCCAAAGTTTCACATGCATTGGACTTCTGGATTTTGAGATATTGATTGCTTTCCATTGAGTTGCACTTGTTTGGCTGAAGTAAACCGATCCCTTTAGTTGAGAGGGATCGTACTCGATCCCTTTTTCAGATGAGACTATATCCCATATTTAGAACATTCTATATAGCATATCCCTTAATTTCTTTCGATCACGGCTTCATATTATCATCTATACTTGATTTCTGGACCCCACAATCATCGCACTGGACTTACTTGCCTTGATGATAGTCGAGTCTAACTTGTCCAATCAGTTCGGAAATAGCCAGATCAAAATGCTGAATAACAATACTTATATAGCTTAGTGCATTTGCTTAGACAATTCACCCCCGTGTCACCTAGGCCAGTAGTATGTTACCTATAGAGGCTAGAATCGGATGTGACTATTGAGTCCTCGCATTGACGAGAACATCAATGGATAAGTGTCATGATTTCATGATGGTAACTAAGATTGTAGAGACTTTATGTCTTTGGTGTTTATTTTGTGCTATCAGCCTCCCTTTTGGTATTAACGAAGTAGTAATTTGGCATATACTATTGATAAACCTCACTTTAGTATAGGTATAGGTTTGATGACACATGTTGTTATACTTATATGGCTTTACTTGGGACTTTGTGTCTATCGTATAAACTTATTCCATCACGATGTATTCTGATAGTTTCTATATGAGAAGATGAGATTATACCTATGATTCAGGTCCAATGTATAGTGGATTATTAGTATTTTGATAGGCAACCTATCTTATCTTATATATATATATATGTATTGATGATGATGTTTTATCGGGATTAAGAGATATATTTGGACAATGCTTTATGTTAACCTAATTATACGTAGTGATATGTCATTTATTGATGTTTTCTGAATTTGATGATGATTTCTGGATATTTATGATTCACTCAATTGTGTTGATTCCTTGATTTCTAATTTGATGTGTTTCTACATGGTGATGACATTTTTTGATATAAGAGCTGGTTGTTCTTATGGTTTTGAATTATTTGTGAGATGTGATGGTTTAATGATTATTTATGTTATTATACATATATACCATGTATATGTTTTTATATCTATATTCATATATTGATATGTCATTTGATGATGTAAGTATCTCTAGTCATGTTATCTTGTTATTATTTTTTGTTTACTCTACGTTATCCATATTATGGATTCTTGATTAGATATAGTTTAACCCGTGTATTATTTATGTAATACTCGGGTCAGTCCGAGACATATCAGGTACATGGACAATATAACCAGCATGTGTTTTAGTGGGCTTAGATAAGACTTATATTAGGACTGTTGCATGACATTTAGGTGACTTTGTTTCATGGTGTATGTATGATGTTGTATTGTATATTGATTACATTATATTATATTGAGATAGTCGACATTTGAGATTTTGTATCTATATAGTATCATATATTATGTAATATATTATATGTTATCGATGCGATTGGCTGTGTGTTCTCTACTATTTATTGTATATTCTGTATTGTTCTTTCCTGGCAGCACAAGTGTTTATTGCTTTGTGTTTATACTGTGTACATCTTGTAGTGAGTTATATTCGATGTTTAAATACGTACCAATGTTAGCATAATGGAACATTCACGTGTGTTCCGCATATAGCCTCATTCTCCATATTATCTGACAGTATTACTCGGTAATACTCTTAGATAATGTGGGTATAAAGGTAGGGTGTTTTAATTAGTATTAGAGCAGGTTTAGAAGAATACATTTTACACTAGAGAAACGATTCAAGACCTTATATGAGACTTAGAGTCTCTAAACTTTGGGTGTGTTAGGAAATTCCCTATAATAAGGGATAATAGATAGATACAGATATATATATATATATGTATATATATATGTATGTATGTATATATATGTATGTGTGTGTGTATATATATTGGATGATTACTGGGGTAATCATTAAGGAATGTATTTGTAATTATACACACACACACATACACCATATAATCTCTTTTTACTTATGTCTTTTTGAGTATGTGATCTTAAAAGTTGGATTAACAAGGAAGAAAGGAGTTAGTCCAACTAGTTGCATTTGTATTTATGATTTTGAGTGATCTAGTATTATATAATTTTTGTATGGCTTGGGATTGCATTGTTATGTTTTGATTTGATTTTGATCAGAGTGCGCAGTGGAAATCGATATATATATTCTGCTAAGTGCACTGATTGATGTTTCGTACGTTTCCCTGGTTATTGAAAATTGTTTGTATTGAATTTAATTTTGAAAATTTATATGAATTTATCTAAGTTGTGAAATGAATTCAATTATTTGGTTTATACTAATTATAATTAAATATGAATGATATTTGCTTAATGATATAATGGTTATTGAAATGAATTTTTGAGTAGTATGTTTATACATTTGTGTGTGCGTTTAAGGGAAATTTGGATATGTTTTGGAAGTTATTAAGTGATGGAAGAAATAAAAGGGTTTTAATATATATACAAATATAGTTTATTACTATTAAATGATTTTGGGAAGCCAAGCGAATGCTGAAATTTGGAATCTTTTGAAACACACACACGCGCACATATATAGATATATATATATATATAAATCATAAGAATGGTATTGAGTTGAAATTTAAAATAAAATTGATGAAAGTATTATTGAAATAAGTACAGTAAATAATTTGCAAATGTAATACTTATAGATATATTTGGAAATAAAATTGTGTTAATATGTCCGTTGAGTGTGTTAAGGATTTTGGTCGATACGACTGAACACGTATTCGATAGGGATTCCTAAACACTTGAACGAGACATTTGAACACAAAATTCTAATAAATGTAAATATTTTGAGTAAAATTAAAGTATTTTGGGAAGAGTCAAATATTTAAAATAATAGTTTATGAAGAGGTGGTTATTTTGGTAAAGTGAGATTTGAAATTTATATTAGTAAAGAATATTTTATATGTATGTATTTTTAGTGATTGTTACAGCCATTGGATATTAGTGGATAGTTGAGATAACTGGCGAGGCAGTATTGATTATATAGTCTATGCTACAGCCAATTGATATTTGTCATCACTATAATAAATGACGAGGAAACATCACTATAATTTGTTGTGTTTGAGGATTTGTGAGTGTAAGTATGTATGTTTGATGACTTTTTGATATGATTCAAAATGTAAAAATGTTATATAGTTTTTGGATTCTATGATGTGAATATATATATATAACTTAAAGATTTACTCTTTGAAATATGGAGTAGTATAGAATCATTAATGAATGTACGTAATTTGAATGCATTAATTTTAAACAACTGATAAAAATTATATGAATGAAGTATAGTAAGAATTCTATAAAATAGATTATGGATTTCGAGAAAAATGAAAAATAATAATATAATGGGATATGGTTTGAAAATTATATTGTTTAAATATTTTGATTTCATAATTATTAGAAAGTAATGAAATTACTTAAAAAGTTTTGATAAATTAAAATTTGATGAAGCAAAATATTATTGCAAATAGTAATTAATGAAGAATGAAGTGTTTGAATTTTAAATTTGGTAAAACATGGGTTTTTTAATTTTATTTTTAGGTAAATGGAAAATTTCCGATAATAAAGTATTTTGGAGTATAAAATATTCTGAAATGTAATGAATTATTTAATTGAGAAATAATTTGGTATGAAATATAGAATTATTTTTGAAGTGTTAAATTTTGAGAATAAATATACTTCCCTCCAAATATCAATTTGAAAAGTGTTAAATATTTGAATAAATTAATGAAAAGAACTTGCAAAATAGTATTATAAATTAATTTTTTGATAATGAGATGTTTGAAATTCAAAAAGAAATTGAAAGAGATTTATTAAATATAAAAAGGAGAATTTAGTAGAAAAATTTGTTGCTGAGATTTTGGTTTTTGTTAAAATATTTTAGAGTTTACTAGATGAAAAAAAATTAAATTTTAGTTGAATTTGAATAAGAATAAAATAGAATTTTTAAAACAAAAATATATAATGTATATATGATATTTGAAAAGAAAATTATTTAAATAAAGAATTTAGTGATTTTTTAAAGTAATTTCTCACTTTAGGTAAATGTTTTGGTATTTAAAATGAATCGAAAATGATATGATTAAATTTAGAACAATGATTTATTATAGATTTTTCCTTACAGGAAATTGCGAGGATACAATTTTCTTAAGGAGGGAAGTTTATAACAATCTGACTTTTAAATAGTAATTAATTAGAGAATAATAGTAATTTAGTGGTTAAATTAGAATTTGGATATTTATTTGATTAACTGGTTTTGAAATTATTTAATCAACGAATTTAATCATGAAAATATGATATTTAAAATGTTTAAATAAGTTAAAAATGTGAAAATAATATTTTATAAAAATGATGTGATTGAAATAATATATTAGTTTGGTAGAGAAATGATTTTTAAATGGAAATTTGTATTTATTTAAATTGAATATGTAACGACCCACTATTTTGGACCATTCAAATCGACAATAATCCACACATGTCTGACTTGAATAATTCAAAATAACAGATTGTAATAAAATTTGGAGCAAATAAAATCAAATACAGAATCACAGACACAGAATATCAGAATAACTCGCAGCGGAAATAAAATACCATAGTAGTTCATGAAGCTACTATATACAAACTCTCAAAACATATACAAAATCTCATAGTCAAAATAGATACAATAGAAGTTAGGATACATAAATCAATAATACAGAGACAATACCAAATAGTAAATAACTGGATTAGAAGATAAGAAATAACAGATGGACAAATAAGCTCCAACAAATCTCTAGCTCCAGTAGATAAATTCCAAAGCTGTGATTCTCAGGCTGACCCGAGCATAAAGTAAAACACAAAACACTCGAGTCAGGACATATATACTTATACAATGTAAACCAACTCAAGTGAACTATAATAGTGTAACAACCCGAGATTTTATAACAATTAACTATCGTCAATGTGACGCTTAAATTGTTTGTTTAATTCAGCTGGAGTTTTAATTGACTGCGTTTCTTTTGAAAAAGTTGTAAAGCAGTTCGGGCTTTAAAATTTATAGAAGCCCATATTTTAGTTTAGAGCTTCCTTATCTAAGGAGATAAAACGTTCCTCCCTCCTTCATTTTCGAATACCCGACCCAATCCATTTTCTCGTGGAAAACCCTACGTCTAAGAAAGAAAAATGGGGGCGGTCTCGTATCCTCGTTCCTCTGGCGATTTAGGGCTTCAAAAATTTAAGGCTGTTCGTCTTTCGTTCGTCTCTAAAATCTAGGCTTGTGAATCGAAGGCGTCGCCCTGTCAAATTGATGTCGATGCTTTTTCTCTGATCAATTGGATCGTTCGCGACTGCCTCTTTCTTGTCGAAGCAAGGTGAGTACTTACTCACATCTAATTCATGCCTTCATTTCGAGATTTGGGTTTGAGCCCTTTGTTTTGTTCGTATATAGTTGTTCGAACTGAATTGAGTTGACCATTTGTTTTCGTTCGCGGTTGGAAATTGATGTTGCAATGAAACTCTTATGTGACTTTGGCTCGATTGTATAGTTTTGCTGTTGATATGATTTTTATTCGGTAGTTCGATTTAGTTGATATTGATGATTTTTGGGTGTCGACTTTGGCCATTCTTCGGCCACTCGATTTGGTTGAACTTGTATCTTGATTTCATTTTGACTTCGGTCTGGATACTTGTGGTCCTCGGGTAGTCTTCATTTAGGGTAGTCTGCACTGCTTCATGTTGTTGCTTGACCTGTTCCACTATGGTTCCATGCCTTGTGGTTGCATTTCATTCGTGTTTGCTGTCACATTGGGCTTGTAGTTGGTGTAGCTCGCTGTCTTTGAACTTTACTCGGTCATTTGAGGAGTTGGGTTCTAGCATACATGTATAATTGTGTTTACTCACTTTTCATTGTGGCATATGGTTTGCATACCATTTTCACCGTGTAGTCTTTCTCATCGATCACTTGAGCCTCTGTTTTCTATTCGAACTTAAATTGGGTTTTCGTTGGTGTTGTTTTTGATCGATTCTCTGACCTGTTGCATTCCATGGTCGCCAGTAGCATTACTTTGTATTCGAGTCTTATGTTTTTGCTGGGCTTTCACTGTCACCTGTTTCTTCCTATGTGTGCATATACACAAATATGTTTGTGTGTATGCATATATGGGTGGATTGACTCGATAAATCTAGTCCAAGTAATTGCAGTGCCTGATAGTCACTGTCTTGAATTAATTAGGTTAGTTTTGCAATTGCTTTCGGTATTAATTTCGAAGTTGCTTTGTACTTGTGACATACATGTTGGCCACAGTCCCCTTTTGAATTTATCTTGACTTTGTTCATGATTCTGTTTATTCCTGAGTACTTTCTTGACCTTCAGATTGATCTGATGCTTCATGTTGTATATTTACTTGCTGCCTGGTTATATGATTTCGCCATTGAATTCACTGTGACTTCGAACTTATCTTTTGTTTGCTGAGTTTATTGTTTCACCATTGAGCCTTATGATCTTCATACCATTCCTGTTGTTCATCACCTGTGATGTTGCTTGAACTTCTGTTGTTCATGATGTTGCATGATAGTTTCTGGTGCATTCACTGTAGTTTGAACTTGAACTACTCTGGTTCACTTGCTCATCTCATTGCTGTCAATTGTGCATTTTGAGTTCTTGTGGGATTGCTTCGTTGGTGTTGTCTGCATCCATGCTTTTGGTATGGTAGTCGGTTTCTTTGTTGTTGATGCTTGTTGCATGTGAGTTTGTTGTCCAGTTGCACTGACACTTGTACTTCTGGCTTGGTTGCTGCATACATGAATATGGTTTTGCAGCATTGTTGTTGACATTGTTAACTTGTACCTGACTTTGTCATACCTGATGCCTTGTTTGATTCATGTTACTGTTTGGTCGTCTGCACCTCTATAGTCTTGACTTTATTTTCCAGTAGTGCTTCATTCCTTTGAGTTAGGTGTTCAGGCACTAGAACTACTCCCCAACCTTCTATTTGCTGTCTTATACGCTGGCACTTGACTTACAGTCTATCTTGTTCTAATGATGTATTCATTGTACATCCCTTGCTGCCTCTTTTACTGGATGCATTATTTCATTCACTGTCGCAATCTTGCTCTTAAACATTTGTGGTGGCTGCAGTGTTGTATTGTTGAGATTTTGTCCTTGTTGGGTTTCATTGCATTGATTCTCTGACTTTTATTTGCAGTTTTCCCCCTGTTGGGAATTGTTTTCGAATTCACTTGAGTTGAATCCGGTACTTCGGGGTTTGACCTTGTGATCAATTGTGATTTTCTCTGAGCTTTTGTGTATCTCCTGCGATAGTGGGGAGGCAGTACACGCGTGCGTGTACTGCAGCCCTATCAGGTTTGACAGTTTTAAATTGATGTTTCGATTTGTTGAATTGTTCCGTTGGTGAATTTCAATGTTTTGGAGTTATATTCTGATTTGGATTGCTGATTTGTTGTTTAACACTATTTAGTGTTATATATGCCGTTATCCAATTCTCGTATCGAGAGTTGGATATACGAGATTTCTTTGACTGTCATCTAATTGATATTTGATTAATATTGCTTCTGTCCACTAATAACTGAGTTTGAATTAGACTGACCCGTGTATTATTTTCTTCTGAATGTAATACTCGGGTCAGACCCGAGTTATTTCAGGTTGTAGATTTTCTTCTTTGAGTTGCTGTTCAGGATATGAAGACTTTTCACATCTTCTGAAGTTGTCAGTGTCATTTTGTAGTAGTCGTGTCATTGTATAGAACGATATGTATTCATGTATATTATTCGTTAATGTACTTGTATATATAACTTCTTGAGTCGACAGTTGTAGTTGTATCATATGTATTGTGTCAACTATGTATTAACTGACATCAGTTATATATATATGAGACTTTTGTTTTTATCTGTGTTCCGCATTTATATTATCCGTGTTATTGTTATATCTAATGTCCTAAACTATTATGAACTATCGTAGTTGGTTTTATACTGATAATTGGATATGTCGATGGGAGTAAATAAATAATAGATGAAAAATAAAAAGTATATACCACTCCTACCGAGATAACCAATATTAGTGTAAGGCCAATTACGGATGGTCGCTCCTATCCAGCCTTATTCTTCGTAATAATAGACAGTATTTCTTTTAATACTCTTTGTTATTATGAGCATAGAGGTGGGGCGTCACAGTTGGTATCAGAGCTTGGGGTTTATGGACATAATATAAAACTTAACTCGGAAGGAACATATGTTACAACTATCGGTCGATGTTTTATTTGTGCTTGAGTCAAAACTAAAGTCTTGAAATTTGGATGAAATTTTTAAATAACTTTATTTAAAAATAATAGTGAAATTGTGTTCTGATGATTTGATTGATTTGTGTTCTGTTTATCAGAGTGCGCAGTGGAAACAGTGAAACTGTCTTCGCTGAGTACAACTGATAATCTTTTTGATTTAAAAATCAAAATACGAAATTGATATGAATTTCATTTGTTGTTTACATAGCTGTAATTATTTTGTTTCTTTGAGAACTTCGAATCCGAATTGAGGATTCGAAGAAATTGCAGATATGTGATTTTTGTTGAAATTTCCGCTGGCTTTCTTTTGTACTAATCATCTATTGATTAGATTTTTGCTGTTTTAAATTATCTTCATTGAAGATACATTTGAATGATTCTTTGTTCATTTTGTAGTACGTGCAAAAAAAAAATTTAAATTGCACGTTATTGCATTTATTTTACGTTGAACCGATGCTTGGTTATGAAACGTATTTTGTTGCCGTTATTTTTACAACGGAATTTTACACCAATGCTATATTTTGAAGTACGGTGTTTTGTGGCATTTTGATGAATGAGAATTCACTGACATTACATTTTGATGTAGATTGTTTTGATGTGATTTTGACGTTTTAAAACTACTGTCGCCTTGGCTTCCGTAACCGTCAAATTTTAAAAGTGGATTTTCAAGCGGTTATTCCGCAATGCTGATTTGTAACCGTTTTTACGGTATTTTGAGAAGTACAATTTCCTTATCGAAATTGTTACTGATTTGCTGTTTTAATCACGTGATTGGAAAATCGTTTTAAAATGAAAATTGTTTTATAAAATTTTAGCAGTTTGCGTTTTCAAAAGAATGAGAAAGTGACTTAAACGATTCAGCAAAATCGAGGATTATGACCCCTTTCTTTTACTGTTTCGCTTAACTCCGGACTTGTCCAGTTGAGAATGTGAATTGTTATTTTTACAAAATAAATAAAATTGTTTTCAGAAATTTTTAACAGTTTGCGTTTTCAAAAGAATGAGAAAGTGACTTAAACGATTCAGCAAAATCGAGGATTATGACCCCTTTCTTTTACTGATTCGCTTAATTCCGGACTTGTCCGTTTGAGAATGTGAAATGTATTTTTACAAAATACACAATTTTGCACTTTCAAGGAAACGATGAAGAGAATCAAACGATTTAGTAAAACACGTGGTATGGGACATGTGCGTTTGCTATTTCGGTTAATTCCGGACTCGTTAATTGAAATATTTGATGATTTTGTGTGCTTTCGAGCCACTATGAGGACCTTCGGGTCATTTGTTGGGCTTTCGGGCCACTCTGCGGACCTTCGGGTCATTTGTTGGGTTTTCGGGCCACTCTGCGGACCTTCGGGTCAAATACCAGTACTAGACCTTCGGGTCACTCTGCGGATCTTCGGGTCAATCTGATGGGCGCCAAAATTATGTTGAGTACTTGGTAGGCTTCGGCCACTCTGAGATGCACGTGCGGCGAATTAAAAATTCGCCATCTGATGGGATCGATCCAAGCTTTTATGTTGATTTTCTAGTCTTCTTAATTGATTTCTAGATATTTGTTGCTTCCAATTATCTGCAGGTAATTGGATATTTGTTGATATGAGTTCTGATTATCGTTTTTGATAATCGGATATTTGTTGTTTCTAATTATCGCTTGTGATAATTAGATATCTGTTGATATGAGTTCTGATTATCGTTTTTGATAATCAGATATTTGTTGTTTTTAATTATCGCTTTAGATAATTAAATATTTGTTGATATGAGATTTAATTATCGCTTTTGATAATTAAATATTTGCTGATTTGAGATTTAATTATCGTTTTTGATAATTAAATATTTGCTGATATGAGATTTAATTATCGCTTTTGATAATTAAATATTTGCTGATTTGAGATTTAATTATCGCTTTTGATAATTAAATATTTGCTGATATGAGATTTAATTATCGCTTTTGATAATTAAATATTTGCTGATTTGAGATTTAATTATCGCTTTTGATAATTAAATATTTGCTGATTTGAGATTTAATTATCGCTTTAGATAATTAAATATTTGCTGATTTGAGATTTAATTATCGCTTTAGATAATTAAATATTTGCTGATTTGAGATTTAATTATCGCTTTTGATAATTAAATATTTGCTGATTTGAGATTTAATTATCGCTTTTGATAATTAAATATTTGCTGATTTGAGATTTAATTATCGCTTTTGATAATTAAATATTTGCTGATTTGAGATTTAATTATCGCTTTAGATAATTAAATATTTGCTGATTTGAGATTTAATTATCGCTTTTGATAATTAAATATTTGCTGATTTGAGACTTAATTATCGCTTTTGATAATTAAATATTTGCTGATTTGAGATTTAATTATCGCCTGAGATAATTAAATATTTGTTGATTTGAGATTTAATTATCGCCTAAGATAATTAAATATTTGTTGATTTTAGATTTAATTATCGCCTAAGATAATTAAATATTTGTTGATTTGAGATTTAATTATCGCTTTAGATAATTAAATATTGGTTGATTTGAAATTTGATTATCGTTTTTGATAATCGAATATTTGTTGAATTTGAAATTTGATTATCGCTTGTGATAATCGAATATTTGTTGATTTGAGAAATTTGATTATCGCTTTTGATGATTGAATATTTGAAATTTTTGAGATTTGAGCTTCGTCTTTTTCTCTGGCGATTCAGGTGAGTAATTTGATTTACTCACATTCAATTCGTGCTCTGTATGGGATTTCTGCTCTGTTTTTCCTTCTCTTTTAGTTGCTGGAACTCGATTGTTCTTGCTTGTGTTAGTCGTATGATTTTGATCCCTGATTCCCACGATGTTGATTCTTTTGATTGAAGTAGTCGAACCTTTTGATTTCTTATCTAATACTTCCCCTCTGACACTTGCTTTGCTTATACATTCGACATTGCCATGCTCTTTTGGTTGCGTGGACTCAATTTTTATAAGAAGGGGAGTCTGTAACAACCCGAGATTTTATAACAATTAACTATCGTCAATGTGACGCTTAAATTGTTTGTTTAATTCAGCTGGAGTTTTAATTGACTGCGTTTCTTTTGAAAAAGTTGTAAAGCAGTTCGGGCTTTAAAATTTATAAAAGCCCATATTTTAGTTTAGAGCTGCCTTATCTAAGGAGATAAAACGTTCCTCCCTCCTTCATTTTCGAATACCCGACCCAATCCATTTTCTCGTGGAAAACCCTACGTCTAAGAAAGAAAAATGGGGGCGGTCTCGTATCCTCGTTCCTCTGGCGATTTAGGGCTTCAAAAATTTAAGGCTGTTCGTCTTTCGTTCGTCTCTAAAATCTGGTCTTGTGAATCGAAGGCGTCGCCCTGTCAAATTGATGTCGATACTTTTTCTCTGATCAATTGGATCGTTCGCGACTGCCTCTTTCTTGTCGAAGCAAGGTGAGTACTTACTCACATCTAATTCATGCCTTCATTTCGAGATTTGGGTTTGAGCCCTTTGTTTTGTTCGTATATAGTTGTTCGAACTGAATTGAGTTGACCATTTGTTTTCGTTCGCGGTTGGAAATTGATGTTGCAATGAGAAACTCTTATGTGACTTTGGCTCGATTGTATAGTTTTGCTGTTGATATGATTTTTATTCGGTAGTTCGATTTAGTTGATATTGATGATTTTTGGGTGTCGACTTTGGCCATTCTTCGGCCACTCGATTTGGTTGAACTTGTATCTTGATTTCATTTTGACTTCGGTCTGGATACTTGTGGTCCTCGGGTAGTCTTCATTTAGGGTAGTCTGCACTGCTTCATGTTGTTGCTTGACCTGTTCCACTATGGTTCCATGCCTTGTGGTTGCATTTCATTCGTGTTTTCTGTCACATTGGGCTTGTAGTTGGTGTAGCTCGCTGTCTTTGAACTTTACTCGGTCATTTGAGGAGTTGGGTTCTAGCATACATGTATAATTGTGTTTACTCACTTTTCATTGTGGCATATGGTTTGCATACCATTTTCACCGTGTAGTCTTTCTCATCGATCACTTGTGCCTCTGTTTGCTATTCGAACTTAAATTGGGTTTTCGTTGGTGTTGTTTTTGATCGATTCTCTGACCTGTTGCATTCCATGGTCGCCAGTAGCATTACTTTGTATTCGAGTCTTATGTTTTTGCTGGGCTTGCACTGTCACCTGTTTCTGCCTATGTGTGCATATACACAAATATGTTTGTGTGTATGCATATATGGGTGGATTGACTCGATAAATCTAGTCCAAGTAATTGCAGTGCCTGATAGTCACTGTCTTGAATTAATTAGGTTAGTTTTGCAATTGCTTTCGGTATTAATTTCGAAGTTGCTTTGTACTTGTGACATACATGTTGGCCACAGTCCCCTTTTGAATTTATCTTGACTTTGTTCATGATTCTGTTTATTCCTGAGTACTTTCTTGACCTTCAGATTGATCTGATGCTTCATGTTGTATATTTACTTGCTGCCTGGTTATATGATTTCGCCATTGAATTCACTGTGACTTCGAACTTATCTTTTGTTTTCCGAGTTTATTGTTTCACCACTGAGCCTTATGATCTTCATACCATTCCTGTTGTTCATCACCTGTGATGTTGCTTGAACTTCTGTTGTTCATGATGTTGCATGATAGTTTCTGGTGCATTCACTGTAGTTTGAACTTGAACTACTCTGGTTCACTTGCTCATCTCATTGCTGTCAATTGTGCATTTTGAGTTCTTGTGGGATTGCTTCGTTGGTGTTGTCTGCATCCATGCTTTTGGTATGGTAGTCGGTTTCTTTGTTGTTGATGCTTGTTGCCTGTGAGTTTGTTGTCCAGTTGCACTGACACTTGTACTTCTGGCTTGGTTGCTGCATACATGAATATGGTTTTGCAGCATTGTTGTTGACATTGTTAACTTGTACCTGACTTTGTCATACCTGATGCCTTGTTTGATTCATGTTACTGTTTGGTCGTCTGCACCTATATAGTCTTGACTTTATTTTCCAGTAGTGCTTCATTCCTTTGAGTTAGGTGTTCAGGCACTAGAACTACTCCCCAACCTTCTATTTGCTGTCTTATACGCTGGCACTTGACTTACAGTCTATCTTGTTCTAATGATGTATTCATTGTACATCCCTTGCTGCCTCTTTTACTGGATGCATTATTTCATTCACTGTCGCAATCTTGCTCTTAAACATTTGTGGTGGCTGCAGTGTTGTATTGTTGAGATTTTGTCCTTGTTGGGTTTCATTGCATTGATTCTCTGACTTTTATTTGCAGTTTTCCCCCTGTTGGGAATCGTTTTCGAATTCACTTGAGTTGAATCCGGTACTTCGGGGTTTGACCTTGTGATCAATTGTGATTTTCTCTGAGCTTTTGTGTATCTCCTGCGATAGTGGCGAGGCAGTACACGCGTGCGTGTACTGCAGCCCTATCAGGTTTGACAGTTTTAAATTGATGTTTCGATTTGTTGAATTGTTCCATTGGTGAATTTCAATGTTTTGGAGTTATATTCTGATTTGGATTGCTGATTTGTTGTTTAACACTATTTAGTGTTATATATGCCGTTATCCAATTCTCGTATCGAGAGTTGGATATACGAGATTTCTTTAACTGTCATCTAATTGATATTTGATTAATATTGCTTCTGTGCACTAATAACTGAGTTTGAATTAGACTGACCCGTGTATTATTTTCTACTGAATGTAATACTCGGGTCAGACCCGAGTTATTTCAGGTTGTAGATTTTCTTCTTTGAGTTGCTGTTCAGGATATGAAGACTTTTCACATCTTCTGAAGTTGTCAGTGTCATTTTGTAGTAGTCGTGTCATTGTATAGAACGATATGTATTCATGTATATTATTCGTTAATGTACTTGTATATATAACTTCTTGAGTCGACAGTTGTAGTTGTATCATATGTATTGTGTCAACTATGTATTAACTGACATCAGTTATATATATATGAGACTTTTGTTTTTATCTGTGTTCCGCATTTATATTATCCGTGTTATTGTTATATCTAATGTCCTAAACTATTATGAACTATCGTAGTTGGTTTTATACTGATAATTGGATATGTCGATGGGAGTAAATAAATAATAGATGAAAAATAAAAAGTATATACCACTCCTACCGAGATAACCAATATTAGTGTAAGGCCAATTACGGATGGTCGCTCCTATCCAGCCTTATTCTTCGTAATAATAGACAGTATTTCTTTTAATACTCTTTGTTATTATGAGCATAGAGGTGGGGCGTCACAAATAGCAATGCATAATAACTTAGAGGATGCTTGGGATCGCCCATCCTTTAAGGATCCATAAAACCATCAATTAAAAAATAGTGACAATATCACAGAAATGTCCATATCGAAGTAAACCATGCAACTAACAGTGTTAATGTGCATCAAACCATCACCAGGAAATCAAATGACGTACAGAGAAGTATACCCGTGGTTATAAAATTCCAAAATAATATTTTATACTTCAAAACAAAATATCGTTTCAAATTCAACTCTTTATCAAATTAAATGTTAAATCATTTCTGAATCATTTAAATTTCTAAACCATATTTAACTTTAAATACCTTTTAAATTCCAAGATATCATTCATTTATTCTCATTTCAAATCTCCTTTTTAATAGTTTATATTTCAATCAAATTAATTCCTCTAAACCATCTAAAAGTGAAGTTATTATACTTTCAACTCAAGTATTCAATTTCCAAAGTTTAGACCATTCTGAGTTCATTTACTTAGTAAAAAACCATAAACATTGAAAATTTCAGCCTTTCCCAGCATTTAGAAAAAGCTGTTATAAGTTATACTTGAAAACATTTTAATTCAGCAAAGACAGCTTTTTAAAACTGCTGTTAAATCTCAGTTTTAGTTGAAATTTAGTATAAAACAACAAAGACAGCATTTCCAGAAATGCTGTAATAGCTCAGGTTTCAAATGAAAGTTTTTATTAATTTCAGCAAAGACAGCAGACCACTACAGCATTCACAGAAATGATAAAATAGGCCTTTATTAAGTTTTTAGCCTTTAGTTCATATGCATCTACTACAACATTTACAGAAATGCTGTAATAGCTCTTTTATTAAGCTTTTAGTTCATTTCTGAAACCATAACATTTCTGAATGCTATTAAAAATATTTTCCAGATTTTAGTGTATTTCCAGCAAACTATAAACTTTGATTTAAACCTTTTTAACATTTTAAAAATCATATTTTAACATTCAAAATTGTTTATTAACAACCCTTTTTACATATGATTTTTATAAAGTAAACTTTACAATAAAATCCAAAAAAAAATTAGTTTACTTAACAATTCAAATATACAATTTTCCCATTTTTACCTTTTACTATTTTATTAACACTTACATTTTCAAATTACCATTTCACACATTAAACTAAATTTCCAATTTATTTAACTAATTTAAACCTTTAATTAGAACCAAATTTCCCATTTCCAAGTCAAGTTATATCTAAAATTTCACATTTAAGCACTTATTCATTTAACCATTTTAGTTCATAGAAAAATCAATTAACTTTATTAAATCATTTAAATTCAAATTTAAATCAAATTATCATATTTCCCATTTTCCAAATAAAATTAAATTTCCATTTTATTCATAACTTAAATTCATTTTAAACCAAAATCCAATTTTCCAAACTTAAGTTATATTTCCAATTTCAATTTAACTACTCATTTATTCAACATTTTTAACTTATAGAAAAAAAATCATAATTTATTTTTTTAAACAATTTAAAATCCAATTTAAATCAAATTAGCATAAATTTACACTTTTAAACATATTTAAAATATTCAAAATACTTTATAAAATAACCACGGGCCTGTATATAGTTTTCTAACCTAGGTCAAGTGATACAGATATATATCATTTCAATCCGCAGTTTACAAAGATAATGGGTTCTACCATTTCAAACCCGCAATCCCAAGTCAAAATAAAATAAATAAAAACCGTTCAGGCATATCATTTCAGCCCATAACGATTTTTCCCTATTCTAAAGTTTGTTCGGGTATGTATCATTTCAACCCATAGTGATTCTGTACTAATAGAGAACTTGTAGTGTGATAAACAGATATAAATGAATAGTTTAACAACAAATAACAGTAATAGATGAGATGACAGGTAAATTAACAAGTTAACATCATATAATATATAACATAAGCAGGTATAACATAATATAATATTCTACACATTCAATTGTTGTAAATTCACATTTGCATAAGTATAAATGTCACGTGAGATTTACTCACCTTTTGTGCTGGAGTTATCAATTCAAATGATACAATGGATACCAGAAAGCACGATGACACAACGATGGATTCAAGTGGATGAGAACCAAGCTAATGATCTTGTCACAACCCATAAACAAACAAAGTAAAATTATAAATCAATACAACATCAATTTGAAACAACTTTTGAATAAATAGCAGAATGGAATGAATGTTTTTGCCTTGCTTTCTTCCATTGCTTGCTCGGCCTAGTGGATGTTTTGGCTCAGGTTTGGCATGACTTTGGCTCAGGTTTGGGTTTAAAGAGGCACGGCTACAAGGCATTGAAGTGGTGGAGGAGTTACTACACACAAATATGAAGAGGCTCATGCAAATAGTGGAGTTTTGGTTCAACTTTTAGGCTCGGTCAAAGGGTAGGTAGACTCGGCCATGCTTGTACAGGTCAGGTCGGTAAATTGGCTGATGGTCAGAGGTGATGTAGGCAGGTGGTGGTGGAGCTAGGGTGTGGCCAAGTCAAGATATGAAGGAGATAGTGGAGTTTAGGCTCGGCTAGCATGGTTTCAAGAAGTTCTTGTGCAAACTTGAGGTGGTGGCTTCATCTAATGGTCACGGCCAGAGGTGGTGGTCAGAGGAGGAGCAAAAGCAAAACAATGGAAATAAGAGGAAAATAGAAAGAAGAAGACATTAACTTGCAATTTTTTTTTCTCAATTTGTTAATGGCCATGAGTTTTGAAATGAGAAAGATTTCTCACGTGAAATGCAAAGGGAATAAACGGCTAGAGGAAAGGAAATGTACGGCTAAAAGAAAGAAGAGGAAAAGGCAAAAGCAAATGAAAAGACAAGGAGATGAAAAGACTAGAAAATGAAAAGGTTTTGTCTCTTTGTTTTCTATTTTCTTTTATTCAAATAAACTAATTAAAATTTCAGTAAATAAAAATAAAAAGCTGAAAAAAATGAAGTAGAAATGAAAATAAAATAATATCTTGGAAAATAGAAAAATAAATAAATAAAATACTAAATTTAATTGAAACTAGTAATTAAAAATTGAAAACAATATACAGTTAACATTTGAAAATTATAACTACACTTTAAAAATGTTTAAAAAAAATAAAATAAATACATAACATGTCATATTACACAATACACAAATTAGAACAAGATATGACAAATAAAAATATTATTTATATAAATTAAAATACACAATTTTGTTAAATAAAACAATTTACACACAATATTGTAAAAAGCATAACTTTCACAATATTAATCCGATTTCAATGAAACGAAAAGCAGTATTATTGAAATTAAATCTATTTTCAAAATAAAAGATAAAAATCAAAATTTCATATATTTAAATTTTAAATTTAAAAGGCAAAGTTTGACCATTTTGACCGAAATTCTCTTTTTGGAAATATTCCATTTATCCAGGTTTGGAAGTATAATTCACACAAAAATCAAAATTTATATTTAAAATAACAAAATTTATTCTTTAAATAAATAAAATAAAGTTTTTAAATCAGGGAATTCAATTAAAATATACAATTAAAATAATCACAAAATACAGGGTTGTACACTCTCCCCCACTCAAAACTTTTCGTCCCCGAAAAGGAAGAAGACATGAGAATAGGAATAGCTAGAAGGGAAAATAGGTCGAAAGACAAGGATGAGCCATTAATTAAAATTGTTGGTTAAAGAGGTAAACAATATTTAAAACACTTTAAAATCTTTTAGAAAGGAAATAACTGATCAAAATATCCTTTATATAACACTTTATCAAAATACTTTTATAACTCGATGTCTTAACAAGTTTATCCTCATTCCTGCATACTCTGGCAGTGCGTTGATCAGGCGCAAAGCTAGAATTCTCCAGGTACTTAGTAGACTTGTTTCAAAACCCAGTGAAAATACTGGAAAAACCTTTTAAAAACAGATATGGAAAGTACAATCCAAACAAAACAACCAAAACCTTTGTCTAACCATGGATCGTAGATACATAAAGGTTACGCCTAGATCCCCTAGGAAACATCCGTATCCGTAAGCTTTCTCAGCCCTGCGAATTACGCCATGATGACTAGTAGACCGCAGATACACAAAGGTTACGCATGGATCCCCTAGGAAACATCCGTATCCGTAAGCTTTCTCAGCCCTGCGGATTTCGCTACTAATACGACCTACATAGATCACAGGATACACAATGGTTACGCCTGAATCCGCCAGGAAACATCCGTACCCCTGGGCCATCTCAGCCAGGTGAATTACGCTATGTAGTCACGCTCGTAAGACCATGGGTAACGCCATGGAATTCGATTGACACTCGAGTATCATATCCGGAAAACCAAAAATTAGAGAAATATCGATAGAATGAATCCACAATGTGGCCACTAAGCGGATATCAAGCAGAAGGCACTTTCCATATCTTTACTTCAAAAATATGTATCATATAGTACCTTTTCAAATCACTTTCAAATATCGTACTTATATAAAGTCCATTATATATAAGATTTCCTTTTCAAATCAAATACTTTCCTAAATCAATAGTATATCAAATCACACTTATATAGACTTCAATTATATAAGATTTCACTTTTCAAATTGAGTACCTTTTCAAATCCATAGTCTTTGAATCAACATCATACTTATACAAACCAAATTTTTTTATATAAGTTCGATAACTCCCAAATCAAGTATTTAGTAACACAAGGTTCTCAAATTTCAACTTGTTTCAATATCAATATAATTTTCAAAATCATATACGCTTTCACCAAATTATTCTTCCAAATCAAATATCTTCAGTTCCAAAGTTTCCAAAATAATATATTTAGAAAATAAATCCAAATTTCCAAATCAATATAATTTAAGTCAAACAATTCATTTCCAAAATCAATGGTTTTCAAAATCATCTTATATTTACATAAGGTCCATCTTATATCAAAATCAAATTTAAAAATAAATTTCGCTGCATGAAGAGCCATATGGGATTGAACATCTTTGCTTACTAAAAGATTTTTTTTTAGAATAGTTTTGTATATAAAATAGTTTGTATGTAAAATAGAATAAAACAGTTTGTTTGAGAAGAATAAAAGAAAAATTGTTTTGAAAAATTGTTTTAAATTGATAGTAGTTTTGCATAAAAGAAAAATTCCAATTAAATTTCAAAGATATCCAACCCAACAACTTCCAATTTCAGTGTCAAGTATATCAATGATATTAGAATATAAGATGTACATATGTCATCATTTCGCAACATCACATTCGATCGCTCGCTCGATCACACAAGTTCGCTTTCGAACTAGTATTGTCCATTCGACTTCCCTAGTGCGGATTTCGATATGGTTTCTCGACTAGAAGCCATCAGTCTCCTTGCATAGCCATATACTATGATAGAGAAATCTAGAATCCAGCCCAAAATCCATATTAAATATTCGCCATTAAGAATCAAATGAAAAATCCTAACACGAAATAGTGAAATTCACCTCGAACTTGTGTACTCAAACTTGGATCAAATTAATTATGCGAATAAAACAGCATACGTACAACTTATGTATCTATTCCAACTTGTTAACTATATAGTTTTATAAAGATGTTACTCAGTTACAACATTTAAACTAAATTTTATTCAAAATATTTTGAAGACCAAATTCTTTTCAAAACATTTCAAATCTAAATTTCATATTAGAAAAATTCAAAATAGCCTTATTCATTTACTTAACAAAACATTTTCAACTTATTTAAATCATATTACTACATACTTTAAACGTACATACCAAACATATACTTTATACTCTTCAAAATTACTTAGCTTTGAAAAGTTAACCTTGATTTGGAAGTGCTCGAACCTTCAAAATAGTCGAAGAAATCATATTTCAATCCAAGAGTTGGAAATCACCAACAAATCAGTAAATCAATTCCAAAAGATAGGGTTATATCAAATTAGATCCAAAACTCAAGGACTGAACACCGGCTCATTTCAAATTGTTTCAAATATATATACATATATCTTTCGAATATCACATCACACTTCGGAATTTGAAATCAAAAATTTGTTTCACAAATCAATCGCATAGCAAAGCTACCGAAGTGGCCTCTCCCCCACTCAGAAACTCGAAAATCAATGTCGATGATGCATGCATTCATCACCGAAATTATTTTCCAACGACATAAGTGGGTTCTGGACTTCTATTTTCTCAACTTCTTTTGAAATTTCTTCGAAATCATTTGAAACTCATTAAAATCATTTGAAACATTTCATATTCGGAAAATACTTTCAAATCATATTATTTATTATTCCAAAATCTTAAAACCAGTTTCAAAAATGCCGGAGTTCAATCACTCAAATTCAGATTCAAAACCTTCAGTTATAAATTATTTTATATGAAACCATTCCTTATATAATTTTCACAATTTCAAATCCTTTCGAAACTTCAAATTCTCATTTTTTAAAAAGGTATATAATCCTTATCGAAAACATTTCACCTTTACATAAAAATATGATCATCCTTATCAAAATAAAAACTACAATGAATACACAATTTTCAAAAGAAAATCAACCACAAATTTTCCAATGGATTTCAAAACAAAACAGAGATTCAAATTTTTAAAGGTACCCTAATCAAGTAGAATTCTGATTCAAAGATAAGCTCAAACGAAGATGAGACAATTAAATTACCAAATAGAAGATGAACAAGCCTATATGAATCACGGGCGACCTTAACCGGTCAACCGTGACTTCAGGATTATAATCGATGCGAAAATCTAAGGCAAATCGACCTTCGATCGCCAGAGATAGAATCTAAATATAGCAGAAGATAGAAAAACATCATAAACCGAGGATACAGACATCTCCGGTGAATCAATGCCAATTATAAGGGAGTTTCACCCTTTTACAAATCATTCAAAGATTGGCGGAATCGCCACCTTTATAGAGGTCATTCAAAGTGGAGTTATGGAATGCTCCAAAAATCAAAAGAATACAATTAGGGGAGACAGGAATGGGTTTCAAAACAAGTGGGAGTGTTCCAAAATTCAAAGGAATCCTAATCGAAGAAATCCCAACCAAGATAGAAGTTCAGAATTTTAAGGAAATCCTAATCAAAGAAATTACTAACAAGGTGAATACAAAAGGGATAAAGTCTAGAAAATTTTCTTTCAAAACAGGAAAATTTTATATCAAAATAATCTTTGAAAATCATTTAAAAATCATTTTATACTTCGAAAATACGTTCTCTCACAGAGGAATGATTCTGAGATTGATTTCACTCATTCTAGGGTATTTCTACCCTATCTCTAATGAGTTTTTGCTCCGCAAGCTAAGGTTTGCCTAAAAACCAAAGCTTTGATACCAAATGTAACGACCCACTATTTTGGACCATTCAAATCGACAATAATCCAAACATGTCTGACTTGAATAATTCAAAATAACAGATTGTAATAAAATTTGAAGCAAATAAAATCAAATACAGAATCACAGACACAGAATATCAGAATAACTCGCAGCGGAAATAAAATACCATAGTAGTTCATGAAGCTACTATATACAAACTGTGACGCCCCACCTCTATGCTCATAATAACAAAGAGTATTAAAAGAAATACTGTCTATTATTACGAAGAATAAGGCTGGATAGGAGCGACCATCCGTAATAGGCCTTACACTAATATTGGTTATCTCGATAGGAGTGGTATATACTTTTTATTTTTCATCTATTATTTATTTACTCCCATCGACATATCCAATTATCAGTATAAAACAAACTACGATAGTTCATAATAGTTTAGGACATTAGATATAACAATAACACAGATAAAAACAAAAGTCTCATATATATATATATATAACTGATGTCAGTTAATACATAGTTGACACAATACATACGATACAACTACAACTGTCGACTCTAGAAGTTATATATACACGTACATTATCGACTAATATACATGAATACATATCGTTCTATACAATGACACGACTACTACAAAAGGACAATGACAACTTCAGAAGATGTGAAAAGTCTTCATATCCTGAACAGCAACTCAAAGAAGGAAATCTACAACCTGAAATAACTCGGGTCTGACCCGAGTATTACATTCAACAGAAAATAATACACGGGTCAGTCTAATTCATACCAGTTTATTAGTGCATATAGGCAGTAATAATTTAAGTAGACGACAGTCACAATAATTCCCGTCTATCCGATTCTTTAAACAAAGAAACCGGATAACGGTCAATATAACACTTAACAGTGTTTAACAAAAATCAGCAGATTTAAATCATCAACAGAGATAAATAAACAATTTATCAAATCGACTAAATCAATTTTAAAACTGTCAAATCTGATAGGGCTGCAGTACACGCACGCGTGTACTGCCTCGCCACTATCGCAGGGGATACACAAAAGCTCAGTGAAAGTCACAACTGATCACAAGGTCAAACCCCAAAATCGGGTTCAACTCAAGGAAGTTCGAAAACAAATCCAAATATCTCAAGTGGTCGAGACCGCTAATTTATATACAAGCTATCTCGCACAACTGTAAAGAGAAGATCACAAGACAAAGCTTCAGTATCAAAACAGAGATGAGGCCATGTACAAGTCGATGGCAGCCTCAACCAGGTGACCCAGTGAATGAATACAAGTGCAGTGCAAATCAAGGAAGGCAACATGAATACAATTGCAAACTAATTGCCACTATGTGAATATGATAACACTGCAAAAACTCATATGGATAGCAGCTACAACCCCTCAATTGGAACGGTCCTGCATATGTTAGTGAACTGCAACTGCCGGAGTGGCGACATAGTATGTAGTGATACTTGAGAACTAAGGCCAGGGCTAGTAAACTATAAAATACAAGTTCACTAACAATGAAGACTCCATGAAAAGAACTCAAGCCTGGTAACATGATACTACATAGTGCAAACTACCCTACCATGAAAAAGGCAACAAGTGCAACAGTGAATGAAGCGGTTAGCTATCTCAAGCAATAACAAGTCTACCCATACATGAAGACAACAATACAGGTACAACTACAAGGGAGTAACGACAAGTGACTCATCAGTGAGATAATTCTACAATTTCATATGACATCAACGTGCGCATATGTACACAATGACACAATGAGGAACAGATTTACAGACCGACTAGTATGCAATGGAGACTTCAAGAAACTCAACAAAGAACTCAAGTCCAGATGCTCAAGTGTAACTGCAAATGACATCAACCCAATAGAAATGACCAGTTGTAATCAAGTGAAGATTAAAGACAGAGAGCTACATGGACAGAGGGAAGAAAACAGTATACAGTGAATGACCCAAATGATCAAGCTACTCTGACAACTAACTGAGCTCGATGCAACACAGTGGCAACCACAGGATGCAGACATAAACAACCTCAAAGAAACCAAAAGTACAACCAGAATTCTACCCCAAACCAATGCACTAAGCAAATGAACAGTCAGTTCAAACATGTATCAAAGAGCAAGTGATAATATATACAAGTGCACTGTACAGGGTGAAGCAACTCAACAACCATACATGCCTGAGTTTACTTAAAGTCGTGAATGAACATATTCAAAACCGAGGAACAACATCAAGTGTGCTCAAGTCCAAATGCAACAGTTCGAACAATACCAAAGACAAAGAGAAAGTCGCGGAATCAGGTTCAAAGCAAGGCTATAATACTCAAACTCCAGAGAAACGCTAATATGCATAACAACACAACAACACTGTACATGGCTGGAGTCGAGCATAAATATCAATATCAGTGGCAAAACCCAATACAAGTTAAGACCAATTCATCACAACTAAACCATCAGGCCTTGGTGATCACGAGGTGAAGTCACGTCGTGACAACCAGAAAACGAAAAACCAACAACACCAAAATGAAACTTCCAAGGAATCAAACATTTCAAAATCAAATAAATGTCGAAGTCACCACAATTCAACCAATGGCCGAAGTCAAAAGAAATCATCATCAGAGTCAAGTCAAAAATTCTCAAATACTCATATTAAATCAAGAAGCCGAGCTCAATTAGTCAAATAGTCGAAATTCAACAAAGTCAAAACCAATGTCAACCAAGCCAAGCCTAAGACAATTTCAATGTCGTTTTAGCCGTGGGTCATCAAGGAAAAAGTTCGAATAAAAAGAAATTCATATGACAGTAGTTTTCTTTTCCCAAAAATCCGAGCCGTAACTTATCATCACAAGTCAAAACCCGAAATCCAGCCCAGTGATGATCAAGGAAACCAGAATTGTAAAGTACATGAATTCGACAAAGTCAAGAGACCATCTCAACATCAAGACAATTCGAATAACTAAGATAAATCAAGTGACAAATTCAAACAGTTGGAAAGCAAGAGATCTCGACTCGTAAATAACTACAGCCTGAATTAGAAGTGAGCGAAGATCACTCACCTTAGTCGCGAATGAAACAACCGAAGTCCCCTCGAGCACGACCAACATCGAAGCAATCAGGACGAAGTCGTTGCAACCGAGGAAACGAGCGAAGTTAGCCCTAATTCTGGAGACGAACGGAGATGAGAACGAACGATCGAGCGCCATCTATCCTCTTCGATTTATAATCAAAGCCCTAATTTTTGCAAAGGGGACGAACGAAATATTACAAGCAGCCATTTTTGATTTTCTTCGTTCGATTTACTTTTAGGGTTGCGAAATGTAAAAATGGTTAGAGGAGGGATCTGTCATAGCCATTATCTCAACAAACTAAAGAAACGGGCTGAATAAAATTAAAAGGGAAATATTTATTTAAAGCCCATATACCCTTAAAGAAATTTCAAAAGAATTCCAACTTGATTTAATAACGCCGAACAGCAATTAGTCATTAATTTAATCGTCATTTGACACAAATAAATTTCCACAAAACTCCGGGTTGTTACAGACTCCCCTCCTTAAAGAAATTGCGTCCACGCAATCATAGGGAATAAATGAAAAAAAAGGTAACAACCAAAAGAGCATGGCAATGTCGAATGTACAAGCAAAGCAAGTGTCAGCGGGGAAGTATTAGATAAGAAATCAAAAGGTTCGACTGCGTCAAATCAAAAGAATCAACATCGTGGGAATCAGGGATCAAAATCAGACGACTAACAAAAGCAAGAACAATCGAGTTCCAGCAACTAAAAGAGAAGGAAAAACAGAGCAGAAATACCATACAGAGCACGAATTGAATGTGAGTAAATCAAATTACTCACCTGAATCGCCAGAGAAAAAGACGAAGCTCAAATCTCAAAAAACGCAAATATTCAATCATCAAAAACGATAATTGAATTTTCAAATCGCAAATATTTACTTATCTCAAACGATAATCAGAAGACAAATCAAATATCTGATTATCTCAAACGATAGTCAGAAAACAAATATTCAATTATCAAAAACGATAACCAAATTTCTCAAATCAACAAATATTCGATTATCACAAACCATAATCAAATTTCAAATTCAACAAATATTCGATTATCAAAAACGATAATCAAATTTCAAATTCAACAAATATTTGATTATCAAAAGCGATAATCAAATTTCTCAAATCAACAAATATTCGATTATCACAAGTGATAATCAAATTTCAAATTCAATAAATATTTAATTATCAAAAGCGATAATTAAATCTCAAATCAGCAAATATTTAATTATCAAAAGTGATAATTAAATCTCATATCAACAAATATTTAATTATCTAAAGCGATAATTAAATCTTAAATCAGCAAATATTTAATTATCAAAAGCGATAATTAAATCTCAAATCAACAATTATTTAATTATCAAAAGCGATAATTAAATCTCATATCAGCAAATATTTAATTATCTAAAGCGATAATTAAATCTCAAATCAGCAAATATTTAATTATCAAAAGCGATAATTAAATCTCAAATCAACAAATATTTAATTATCAAAAGCGATAATTAAATCTCATATCAGCAAATATTTAATTATCTAAAGCGATAATTAAATCTCAAATCAGCAAATATTTAATTATCAAAAGCGATAATTAAATCTCAAATCAACAAATATTTAATTATCAAAAGCGATAATTAAATCTCATATCAGCAAATATTTAATTATCTAAAGCGATAATTAAATCTCAAATCAGCAAATATTTAATTATCAAAAGCGATAATTAAATCTCATATCAACAAATATTTAATTATCACAAGCGATAATTAGAAACAACAATTATCCGATTATCAAAAACGATAATCAGAACTCATATCAACAAATATCTAATTATCACAAGCGATAATTAGAAACAACAATTATCCGATTATCAAAAACGATAATCAGAACTCATATCAACAAATATCTAATTATCACAAGCGATAATTAGAAACAACAAATATCTAATTATCGATACGATAATTAAATCTCATAACATCAGATATCTAATTACCTGCAGATAATTAGAAACAACAAATATCTAGAAATCAATTAAGAAGACTAGAAAATCAACATAAAAGCTTGGATCGATCCCATCAGATGGCGAGTTTTTAATTCGCCGCACGTGCATCTCAGAGTGGCCGAAGCCTACCAAGTACTCAACATAATTTTGGCGCCCATCAAATTGACCCGAAGGTCCGCAGATTGACCCGAAGGTCTAGTACTGGTATTTGACCCGAAGGTCCGCAGAGTGGCCCGAAAGCCCAACAAATGACCCGAAGGTCCTCATAGTGGCTCGAAAGCACACGAAAGCATCAAAATGTTTCAATTAACGAGTCCGGAATTAACCGAAATAGCAAACGCACATGTCCCATACCACGTGTTTTACTAAATCGTTTGATTCTCTTCATCGTTTCCTTGAAAGTGTGAAATCATCAAATTCATCAAAACAACAGATATTCAATTAACGAGTCCGGAATTAACCGAAAAAGTAAAAGTGTGGTTCCATACTCCGCACTTTTGCTAAATCGTTTAATTCTCTTCATCGTTTCCTTGAAAGTGCAAAATTGTGTATTTTGTAAAAATACACTTTACATTCTCAAACGGACAAGTCCGGAATTAAGCGAATCAGTAAAAGAAAGGGGTCATAGTCCTCGATTTTGCTGAAACGTTTAAATCGCTTCCTCATTCTTTTGAAAGCGTAAACTGTTAAATTTCTGAAAACAATTTTATTTATTTTGTAAAAATAACAATTCACCTTCTCAACTGGACAAGTCCGGAGTTAAGCAAAACAGTAAAAGAAAGGGGTCATAATCCTCGATTTTGCTGAATCGTTTAAGTCGCTTTCTCATCCTTTTGAAAACGCAAACCGTTAAAAATTTATAAAACAATTTTCATTTTTTTAAAACGAGTTTCCAATCACGTGATTAAAGCAGCAATATTAGTAACAATTTCGATAAGGAAATTGTACTTCTCAAAATACCGTAAAAACGGTTACAAATCAGCATTGCGGAATAACCGCTTGAAAATCCACTTTTAAAATTTGACGGTTACTGAAGCCAAAGCGACAGTAATTTTAAAACGTCAAAATCACATCAAAACAATTTACATCAAAATGTAATATCAAAGAATTTTCATTCATCAAAATGCCATAAAACACCGTGCTTCAAGAATTTAGCATTGGTGTAAAAATCCCGTTACAAAAATAACGGCAACAAAATACGTTTCATAACCTAGCATCGGTTCAACGTAAAATAAATGCAGTAACGTGCAATTCAAATTGTGCACGTACTACCAAATGAACAAAGAAACTATTCGAAGGTATCTTCAATGAAGATAATTTAAAACAGCAAAAATCTAATCAATAGATGATTAGTACAAAAGAAGGCCAGCGGAAATTTCAACAAAAATCACATATCTGCAATTTCTTCGAATCCTCAATTCGGATTCGAAGTTCTCAAAGAAACAAAATAATTACAGCTATGTAAACAACAAATGAAATTCATATCAATTTCGTATTTTGATTTTAAATCAAAAAGATTATCGGTTGTACTCAGCGAAGACAGTTTCACTGTTTCCGCTACGCACTCTGATAAACAGAACACAAATCAATCAAATCATCAGAACACAATTTCACTATTATTTTTAAATAAAGTTATTTAAAAATTTCATCCAAATTTCAAAACTTTAGTTTTGACTCAAGCACAAATAAAACATCGACCAATAGTTGTAACATATGTTCCTTCCGAGTTAAGTTTTATATTATGTCCATAAACCCCATGCTCTGATACCAACTGTGACGCCCCACCTCTATGCTCATAATAACAAAGAGTATTAAAAGAAATACTGTCTATTATTACGATGAATAAGGCTGGATAGGAGCGACCATCCGTAATTGGCCTTACACTAATATTGGTTATCTCGATAGGAGTGGTATATACTTTTTATTTTTCATATATTATTTATTTACTCCCATCGACAGATCCAATTATCAGTATAAAACAAACTACGATAGTTCATAATAGTTTAGGACATTAGATATAACAATAACACAGATAAAAACAAAAGTCTCATATATATATAACTGATGTCAGTTAATACATAGTTGACACAATACATACGATACAACTACAACTGTCGACTCTAGAAGTTATATATACACGTACATTATCGACTAATATACATGAATACATATCGTTCTATACAATGACACGACTACTACAAAAGGACAATGACAACTTCAGAAGATGTGAAAAGTCTTCATATCCTGAACAGCAACTCAAAGAAGGAAATCTACAACCTGAAATAACTCGGGTCTGACCCGAGTATTACATTCAACAGAAAATAATACACGGGTCAGTCTAATTCATACCAGTTTATTAGTGCATATAGGCAGTAATAATTTAAGTAGACGACAGTCACAATAATTCCCGTCTATCCGATTCTTTAAACAAAGAAACCGGATAACGGTCAATATAACACTTAACAGTGTTTAACAAAAATCAGCAGATTTAAATCATCAACAGAGATAAATAAACAATTTATCAAATCGACTAAATCAATTTTAAAACTGTCAAATCTGATAGGGCTGCAGTACACGCACGCGTGTACTGCCTCGCCACTATCGCAGGGGATACACAAAAGCTCAGTGAAAGTCACAACTGATCACAAGGTCAAACCCCAAAATCGGGTTCAACTCAAGGAAGTTCGAAAACAAATCCAAATATCTCAAGTGGTCGAGACCGCTAATTTATATACAAGCTATCTCGCACAACTGTAAAGAGAAGATCACAAGACAAAGCTTCAGTATCAAAACAGAGATGAGGCCATGTACAAGTCGATGGCAGCCTCAACCAGGTGACCCAGTGAATGAATACAAGTGCAGTGCAAATCAAGGAAGGCAACATGAATACAATTGCAAACTAATTGCCACTATGTGAATATGATAACACTGCAAAAACTCATATGGATAGCAGCTACAACCCCTCAATTGGAACGGTCCTGCATATGTTAGTGAACTGCAACTGCCGGAGTGGCGACATAGTATGTAGTGATACTTGAGAACTAAGGCCAGGGCTAGTAAACTATAAAATACAAGTTCACTAACAATGAAGACTCCATGAAAAGAACTCAAGCCTGGTAACATGATACTACATAGTGCAAACTACCCTACCATGAAAAAGGCAACAAGTGCAACAGTGAATGAAGCGGTTAGCTATCTCAAGCAATAACAAGTCTACCCATACATGAAGACAACAATACAGGTACAACTACAAGGGAGTAACGACAAGTGACTCATCAGTGAGATAATTCTACAATTTCATATGACATCAACGTGCGCATATGTACACAATGACACAATGAGGAACAGATTTACAGACCGACTAGTATGCAATGGAGACTTCAAGAAACTCAACAAAGAACTCAAGTCCAGATGCTCAAGTGTAACTGAAAATGACATCAACCCAATAGAAATGACCAGTTGTAATCAAGTGAAGATTAAAGACAGAGAGCTACATGGACAGAGGGAAGAAAACAGTATACAGTGAATGACCCAAATGATCAAGCTACTCTAACAACTAACTGAGCTCGATGCAACACAGTGGCAACCACAGGATGCAGACATAAACAACCTCAAAGAAACCAAAAGTACAACCAGAATTCTACCCCAAACCAATGCACTAAGCAAATGAACAGTCAGTTCAAACATGTATCAAAGAGCAAGTGATAATATATACAAGTGCACTGTACAGGGTGAAGCAACTCAACAACCATACATGCCTGAGTTTACTTAAAGTCGTGAATGAACATATTCAAAACCGAGGAACAACATCAAGTGTGCTCAAGTCCAAATGCAACAGTTCGAACAATACCAAAGACAAAGAGAAAGTCGCGGAATCAGGTTCAAAGCAAGGCCATAATACTCAAACTCCAGAGAAACGCTAATATGCATAACAACACAACAACACTGTACATGGCTGGAGTCGAGCATAAATATCAATATCAGTGGCAAAACCCAATACAAGTTAAGACCAATTCATCACAACTAAACCATCAGGCCTTGGTGATCACGAGGTGAAGTCACGTCGTGACAACCAGAAAACGAAAAACCAACAACACCAAAACGAAACTTCCAAGGAATCAAACATTTCAAAATCAAATAAATGTCGAAGTCACCACAATTCAACCAATGGCCGAAGTCAAAAGAAATCACCATCAGAGTCAAGTCAAAAATTCTCAAATACTCATATTAAATCAAGAAGCCGAGCTCAATTAGTCAAATAGTCGAAATTCAACAAAGTCAAAACCAATGTCAACCAAGCCAAGCCTAAGACAATTTCAATGTCGTTTTAGCCGCGGGTCATCAAGGAAAAAGTTCGAATAAAAAGAAATTCATATGACAGTAGTTTTCTTTTCCCAAAAATCCGAACAGTAACTTATCATCACAAGTCAAAACCCGAAATCCAGCCCAGTGATGATCAAGGAAACCAGAATTGTAAAGTACATGAATTCGACAAAGTCAAGAGACCATCTCAACATCAAGACAATTCGAATAACTAAGATAAATCAAGTGACAAATTCAAACAGTTGGAAAGCAAGAGATCTCGACTCGTAAATAACTACAGCCTGAATTAGAAGTGAGCGAAGATCACTCACCTTAGTCGCGAATGAAACAACCGAAGTCCCCTCGAGCACGACCAACATCGAAGCAATCAGGACGAAGTCGTTGCAACCGAGGAAACGAGCGAAGTTAGCCCTAATTCTGGAGACGAACGGAGACGAGAACGAACGATCGAGCGCCATCTATCCTCTTCGATTTCTAATCAAAGCCCTAATTTTTGCAAATGGGACGAACGAAATATTACAAGCAGCCATTTTTGATTTTCTTCGTTCGATTTACTTTTAGGGTTGCGAAATGTAAAAATGGTTAGAGGAGGGATCTGTCATAGCCATTATCTCAACAAACTAAAGAAACGGGCTGAATAAAATTAAAAGGGAAATATTTATTTAATGCCCATATACCCTTAAAGAAATTTCAAAAGAATTCCAACTTGATTTAATAACGCCGAACAGCAATTAGTCATTAATTTAATCGTCATTTGACACAAATAAATTTCCACAAAACTCCGGGTTGTTACACAAACTCTCAAAACATACACAAAATCTCATAGTCAAAATAGATACAATAGAAGTTAGGATACATAAATCAATAATACAGAGACAATACCGAATAGTAAATAACTGGATTAGAAGATAAGAAATAACAGATGGACAGATAAGCTCCAGCAAATCTCTAGCTCCAGAAGATAAATTCCAAAGCTGTGATTCTCAGGCTGACCCGAGCGTAAAGTAAAACACAAAACACTCGAGTCAGGACATATATACTTATACAATGTAAACCAACTCAAGTGAACTGTAATAGCAATGCATAATAACTTAGAGGATTCTTGGGATCACCCATCCTTTAAGGATCCATAAAACCATCAATTAAACAGTAGTGACAATATCACATAAATGTCCATATCGAAGTAAACCATGCAACTAACAGTGTTAATATGCATCAAACCATCACCAGGAATCAAATGACATACAGAGAATTATAAAATTCCAAAATAATATTTTATACTTCAAAACAAAATATCGTTTCAAATTCAAATCTTTATCAAATTAAAGGTTAAATCATTTCTGAACCATTTAAATTTCTAAACCATATTTAACTTTAAATACCATTTAAATTCCAAGATATCATTCATTTATTCTCATTTCAAATCACCTTTTTAATAGTTTATATTCCAATCAAATTAATTCCTCTAAACCATCTAAAAGTGAAGTTATTATACTTTCAACTCAAGTATTCAATTTCCAAAGTTTAGACCATTCTTAGTTCATTTACTTTGTTAAAAACCATAAACATTGAAAATTTCAGCCTTTCCCAGCATTTAGAAAAAGCTGTTATAAGTTATACTTAAAAACATTTTAATTCAGCAAAGACGGCATTTTAAAACTGCTGTTAAATCTCAGTTTTAGTTGAAATTTAGTTTAAAACAGCAAAGACAACATTTCCAGAAATGCTGTAATAGCTCAGGTTTCAAATGAAGGTTTTTATTAATTTCAGCAAAGACAACAGACCACTACAACATTCACAAAAATGCTAAAATAGGCCTTTATTAAGTTTTTAGCCTTTAGTTCATATGCATCTACTACAGCATTTACAGAAATGCTGTAATAGCTCTTTTATTAAGCTTTTAGTTCATTTCAGAAACCATAGCATTTCTGAATGCTATTAAAAATATTTTCCAGATTTTAGTGTATTTCCAGCAAATAATAAACTTTGATTTAAACCTTTTTAACATTTTAAAAATCATATTTTAGCATTCAAAAATGTTCATTAACAACCCTTTTTACATATGATTTTTATAAAGTAAACTTTACAATAAAATCCAAATTTTTTTTAGTTTTACTTAACAATTCAAATATACAATTTTCCCATTTTTACCTTTTACTATTTTGTTAACACTTACATTTTTAAATTACCATTTCACACACTAAACTAAATTTCCAATTTATTTAACTAATTTAAACCTTTAATTAGAACCAAATTTCCCATTTCCAAGTCAAGTTATATCTAAAATTTCACATTTAAGCACTTATTCATTTAACCATTTTAGTTCATAGAAAAGCCAATAATACTTTATTAAATCATTTAATTTCAAATTTAAATCAAATTATCATATTTCCCATTTTCCAAATAAAATTAAATTTCCATTTTATTCACAACTTAAATTCATTTTAAACCAAAATCCAAATTTCCAAACTTAAGTTATATTTCCAATTTCAATTTAACTAGTCATTTATTCAACATTTTTAACTTATAGAAAAAATATCATAATTTCTTTTTTTAAACAATTTAAAATCAAATTTAAAGAAAATTAGCATAAATTTATACTTTTAAACATATTTAAAATATTCAAAATACTTTATAAAATAACCACGGGCCTGTATATAGTTTTCTAACCTAGGTCAAGTGATACAGATATATATCATTTCAATCCGCAGTTTACAAAGAAAAATCCGGGTTCTATCATTTCAAACCCGCAATCCCAAGTCAAAATAAAATAAATAAAAACCGTTCAGGCCTATCATTTCAGCCCATAACGATTTTTCCCTATTCTAAAGTCCGTTCGGGTATGTATCATTTCAACCCATAGTGATTCTATACTAACAGGGAACTTGTAGTGTGATAAACAGATATAAATGAATAGTTTAACAACAAATAACAGTAATAGATGAGATGACAGGTAAATTAACAAGTTAACATCATATAATATATAACATAAGCAGGTATAACATAATATAATATTCTACACATTCAATTGTTGTAAATTCACATTTGCATAAGTATAAATGTCACGTGAGATTTACTCACCTTTTGTGCTGGAGTTATCAATTCAAATGATACAATGGATACCAGAAAGCACGATGACACAACGATGGATTCAAGTGGATGAGAACCAAGCTAATGATCTTGTCACAACCCATAAACAAAGTAAAATTATAAATCAATACAACATCAATTTGAAACAACTTTTGAAATAAATAGCAGAATGGAATGAATGTTTTTGCCTTGCTGTCTTCCATTGCTTGCTCGGCCTAGTGGATATTTTGGCTCAGGTTTGGCATGACTTTGGCTCAGGTTTAGGTTCAAAGAGGCACGGCTACAAGGCATTGAAGTGGTGGAGGAGCTACTACACACGAATATGAAGAGGCTCATGCAAATAGTGGAGTTTTGGTTCAACTTTTAGGCTCGGTCAAAGGGTAGGTAGGCTCGGCCATGCTTGTACAGGTCAGGTCGGTAAATTGGCTGATGGTCAGAGGTGATGTAGGCAGGTGGTGGTGGAGTTAGGGTGCGGCCAAGTCAAGATATGAAGGAGATAGTGGAGTTTAGGCTCGGCTAGCATGGTTTCAAGAAGTTCTTGTGCAAACTTGAGGTGGTGGCTTCATCTAATGGTCACGGCCAGAGGTGGTGGTCAGAGGAGGAGTAAAAGCAAAACAATGGAAATAAGAGGAAAATAGAAAGAAGAAGATATTAACTTGCAATTTTTTTCTCTCAATTTGTTAATGGCCGTGAGTTTTGAAATGAGAAAGATTTCTCACGTGAAATGCAAAGGGAATACACGGCTAGAGGAAAGGAAATGTACGGCTAAAAGAAAGAAGAGGAAAAGGCAAAAGCAAATGAAAAGACAAGGAGATGAAAAGACTAGAAAATGAAAAGGTTTTGTCTCTTTGTTTTCTATTTTCTTTTATTCAAATAAACTAATTAAAATTTCAGTAAATAAAAATAAAAATATGAACAAAATGAAGTAGAAATGAAAATAAAATAATATCTTGGAAAACAGAAAAATAAATAAAGAAAATACTTAATTTAATTGAAACTAGTAATTAAAAATTGAAAACAATATACAGTTAACATTTGAAAATTATAACTACACTTTAAAAATGTTTAAAAAAATAAAATAAATACATAACATGTCATATTACACAATATACACAAATTAGAACAAGATATGACAAATAAAAATATTATTTTTATAAATTAAAATACACAATTTTGTTAAATAAAACAATTTACACACAATATTGTAAAAAGCATAACTTTCACAATATTAATCCGATTTCAACGAAACGAAAAGCAGTATTCTTGAAATTAAATCTATTTTCAAAATAAAAGATAAAATTCAAAATTAAATATATTTAAATTTTAAATTTAAAAGGCAAAGTTTGACCATTTTGACCGAAATCCACTTTTTGGAAATATTCCATTTATCCAGGTTTGGAATTATAATTCACACAAAAATCAAAATTTATATTTAAAATAACAAAATTTATTATTTAAATAAATAAAATAAAGTTTTTAAATCAGGGAATTCAATTAAATAAATTAAAATATACAATTAAATTAATCACAAAATACAGGGTTGTTACAGAATAGAATTTAGTTTTACGAATAAAAAGGAAATAAATTTATATATTTACTTATTTTGTTTAAAGCCCAAGTATTAATGACCAAGTTTATTTTTCCATATTTTTCTCTCTTAAATTTTCTTCGTTTGCTCATTTCCACCATGCGCATACTTCATCTTCTATAATACACAAAGCCAGTAAAAACCTCTTTACTTTTAATATCAAGAATAAATCATATAAATTAATACAAATTACCAAATTCAAGTATGTGGTTCTTTGCATCATGTACATCTATGGCGAGAATAAATTTGAGTTCGGGTGTAGCGGTGAAGTGTTATGCTTGTGCGTGCCTTCGAAGCAATGAGGAAGAAAAAAAACAGCGTACAGGTGAGTTTCTACACTCACGAATTCTATGTTTAATCCATAATTCTATATGTTATGCTTAAGATTGGGATGATATATGGATGTAGTGTGTTGTGAGAGGTGGTTGTGTTGAAATTTGTAAGTTGAAGGTGGTGCAATCGCCTGAATTTGATCGGGGAAGAAGCAAAAAGCTTCATGCATCAGTTAATCTTCTAGGTCAACCGGTCGACCTTGACCGGGCGATTGGCGGTCGACCCATGGTTGACCAGTGACCGTAGGTATTTAAAAAAATGGAATAAACTTTTAAATAAAAAAATAAGTTGAATAAAAATGAAGTTAATTATAATCAATCAAAGAACAATAGAAATAACAATATAAAAATGGATTCGTGGAGTTCATATGAAAATTTATAAAAATAATATTTACTAGTTTAAATAAATTAATTAATAAAAGAATAAATTAGATATTTTATTTAAAAATCATTTAAAAATTGTATAAATATTTTGAAAAATAAGAAATGTAATCAAGTTAATATTTTAAGTGTTTTTGAGGTAAATCGAGTAGTTAATAAATTTACTTGGAGTTTTATTATTTAATTATTGATATTTTTGTGAATTTTAAAATTAAGTAAATATTCAGTTAAATTCTAAAAAGCTAATTATTATTCATTTTGATGTTCTCTCTGTGTTATTAAATGTTTGTTATGCGAATAATTTAGGTATACAAATATATGAAGTAATGTTTTATTATAAATTTGGAAATATAATTTTCTATAATTTAAAAGCTATCAATTTGTTTACGAAAATATATTTTGGTTTGAATTGCTTAATATATATATATATATATTATTTGGAAATAAGAAATAATTATTATTATTGGTTAAGGGTTTCAAAAATATAGTTATGAGATTCTAATATATAATTCAAGTTTTGGAAAAAGTATCATCTGAGTATGAATATATTAAATTGATTTAGATATTTTAAAGTTATTTAAAAATAATATGTGGTTATTGATAATTATGGAATAATTATTATATGAAATGCTTAGATTTGTAAACTATTTTCGAGTTTCAGAATCAGTATATGTGTTTGCTAAGTATATTGATGATTATAGAAATTAATAATTGGATGTATAAAAAAAGTTGAGAAATTGATAAATTATCGAATAGTAAATTTTGTATCTGATTTTAATTAATTATTTAAAGCTTAAATTTATGGAAAACTATGTGAGATTTTATAATTGTTACCTTTAATATTTTAAAGAATATTTTCCCCAATAATATGATTACTTATAGATTATCAAAATGAGATATAGATGTGTTATGCCTGATTTCCAAGTTTTCTGATTTCTCATCTTCTCTATATTGATTCCGATGTAACGAGTGATCCACCATTGATAATTATTTATTTGATGATCTTGATATGAAACGTTGGTGACATCCTTCTATATGATTTCATGATATTTCCATTCTGTGTAACGAGGAATCTGAATAAGCAGAATTATAGTACCATTTGGGATGGGCATTTCGTAATATTTCTTTAGTTATTCTTTTGACTTGTTATATAGAATATAGTATATCTTGAGTGGATTTTATAAGCAATGAGTAAACGTTTAAGTATTACACAATGGTATGGTACATGGTTGTGATATTTATTTGATTATTCATTGTAAGTAGATAACACTTACATGATACGCACGTTGATGAGTACGGTTTTGTGCCTATATTCAGTGAGTATGGCTAAATGCCCAACGATGAGAAAAACTTCATGACTTCATGTATTAGTTCTATATGCCACTATTATAATGTACTCCTTTTATTTGCGTTGGAGAGGACTATATGTCTAGAATCCATCCTAGAGGCCTAATTATGGGGTCATGCCCCAGATCTATGACACTATACTTATATAGCTTAGTGTTTTCACTTAGTGCATTCACCCATGTGTCACCTAGGCCAGCAGCCTATAACCCCTAGAAACTAGAGTCGGACGTGATTATTGAGTCATCACATTGACGAGCACACCAATGGATATATGTCACAATTCCGTGATGGTAACTAAGACTATAGAGACTCTGTTGTTAGGAAATCAAATCTATGGTTTCAATGACAACAACTATACAATAGAAATCGAATATGCATATATATTTCTATATACATGTACTTGCTAGAGCAACATCACTATAAAGACAAGAACAAGGCTCAAAGAACGATACAAGAGACTACAAGTCGATAAGATCAAAGAAGCAACAAGAAAGATGCACAAAACAGACATGCACAATTTTCAGACGTCTGGGTGCACAAGCCAGACGTCTGAAAAAGTCCTTTGGAACAACAAAACAGACAGAACCAGACGTCTGGTAGATGCACTCAGACGTCTGAAAAACTACTATGTACAAAAATATATAGTATCAGACGTCTTATACAAATACCAGACGTCTGATTTCAAACTCGGGATTTAAATTTAAACTTCAACTGCCAGATCTGAATAGACATCTTCACTTCTCTTCGCTGCAACTCTTCATCATCAACAGAAGTAACTATAGAGCACTTGTTAATGGATGCAACTACTCAAGAAACCTCTCTACAACTATATATATCATCAAGAATCAAGAGAACATTCACCTTACTTACTTACGCTCTCTACTTACATACTCTATTATATTCTTGATCTCTAGTAATCTATACTTGTATTTCACTCTTCCATATATTTAGTTCTTCACAGACAATATTCACCAGATATATAGTGGAAGCATTTGTACTTATTAGTCAATATCCGTGTTATAGAACACACATTTGACAAGAACAAGCAATTGTAACCAAGCCTATTCCTCCGGGCAATGCGAAGGTGTTTGATAGTCAAATTCCGAAGGGGAGCTTCGGGACTGGATGTAGGACCGGAGGTCCGAACCAGTATAAAATCCTGGTGTGCTTATTCTATAGTTACCTAGATTATTATTATTTTAGTTGCATCATATATTTTGTCACATATACTTGCATATACACTACACGATCCACCCCATAGAACTTACAATTGGTATCAGAGCAAGGTTAGATCAAAATACAGTAGCACGTTTTTGAATCACTATAATATGGCAAGTATTTTTCAAGAAGGACAATCCACAACACGACCCCCACTTTTTAATGGTTCTAACTATGCATATTGGTCAACACGTATGAGAAATTTTATGGAAGCTAATGGATTAGAAATTTGGTCAGCCACTCAAAATAAATATGAAGCATTTGACACTGCTATGAACACATGGACTGATGCACAAAAAACCGCAGCTTCTAATAATGCCAAAGCTATGAATGTTCTATTTTGTTCACTAGATAAGAATGAATTTTCACGTGTCATGTTATGTAACACTGCATATGATATTTGGCGTACCTTACAAGTTACACACGAAGGCACAAACAAAGTTAAACAAACTAAGATTTCAATTTTACAAAATCAATTTTCATCATTTAAAATGAAACAAAATGAATCTATAGTAGACATGTACTCTAGATTTCAAACCATTCAACACGATTTAATGGCACTAGGAGTTAAATTCACAAATTTTGACTTAATATCTAGAATACTCAATTCTTTAACTCCAGAGTGGGAAAGAAAAGTATTAGCTATCGAAGAAGCTAATGACCTCTCAACACTCTTAGTTGAAGAATTGATAGGAAATTTAATGTCCTATGAAGCTAATTTGCAGGCACGAAAAGAACAAAATTCCGAAAAGAAGAACATAGCATTCCCAGCAACAAATGAAGACTCCGACTTAGACGAAGAAGAAATTGTATTTATTGCCAAAAACTACAACAAGTTCAAGAAGTTTAGGAAAATGACTAAATTTCAGAAAGGAGGAAAATCAAGCTCAACAAATCAAACATCAATCAAATGCTATGAATGTGACACAAATGGACATATGAAGAAAGACTGTCCCAAGCTCAACAATGATAAAAAGAAGAACAAATTTGAAAAATTCAAAAAGAAGAAAGCTTTCAAAGTAACATGGGATGACTCGGATTCTTCATCATCATCATCAGAGAGTGACAGCGATAGTGACGGAGAACAAGCTAACATATGTTTTATGGCACAAACTGATGAGGTATGTCCTGACCTTAGCTATGATGAATTATTAGAACTTAGCATGGAATTAGATGATAAATTTAGACAAATTAAAAAATTAAATAAAGATCACATAGCCAAAATAAATCGATTAGAACTAGAAATAGGAATGTTAAAAGATGAAAAAATTATTTTAGAGGAGGAACTAGAATTATCTCAAGAAAAAGTTAAAAGTAATTTGACTGAATTTGAGACTATATCTATCGATTTTGGAAAAGTTAAACTAGAAAAGGATATCTTGCTAAAAGAAAATATCAATTTAAAAAGTAATATAGAAACATTGAAAATTGAAAATTTTGAATTGAAAGAAAAATTAGATAAAATTACAAATAATGTTTCAAAATTTAATAAAGGAAAACAAGATTTGGAAAATCTTATCAAAACTTCAAAACCTTCAAGAAATAGAAATGGAATAGGATTTAAAAAAAATTCCTAAACAAAAAGGGAATAATATTAAGAAATATAGTTTTATTTATCAAAAAACTAAAGGATCACCTAAGTCTATTACAAATACCAAAAATATAAAAATTTGGATTCCTAAGACAAATAATAAATTAATTAGACAAAAACATATTAATAATTTCCTAGATAACGTACTCTATAATAAAAAATTATATTCATAAAGGTACCGAATCTTCTTGGGTGTGGCTACCTACTCCCTCTAACATCTAGGACCCTAGCAAAGTGTATGGGTACCATGTAACGACCCGTAAATTTAACCGGTTTTAATAACGTTATTAATTGAAATTTTGCGAAATTTTAAACGTTAAAATTTTGAAATATAAATTTGATATTTGGAATGCGTCTAGTTAAACATAGTAACTGGTAAATTTTCGTCCAAAAATATGGAAGTTTATTTCGCGCGTAAATTTACTTCAATTTAATCTGTTAAAAAGCGATGAAAATAAAACGTTTTCGGAACATAAATATTTTACATAGAAAAATTCTAAACCATCTTCTGAGCAAGATGTCATTTTTCATTTTTCCAAATTCGAATTTCTTTAGCTCCGTCGATCTTATTTTACTGAGCTTTTGCTGCATTTTCCGCTAGTAGAAAATTCGAATTTTTATAATCAGATCGTACCACTGATATCTGTATGCCGTTTTGATCGTCTCATCATGCTGATCTCCGCAGCATATTCGATTCTGTGTTTTGATGTCCGGTTCAGTGCAGAATTCGTGAAACAGATAACCGTATAGGTACGATTCTAAAATATTTTGGGTTCCGGTGACCTTCTATTTTCCCGTGTTAATCAAAAAACAATTTTTAATTTATTATTCCCAAAGAAATTTTACTCATGACCTTTGCTTCCCAATGTTAACTTATGGTATTCAATGGAACTGGTTCGCCGGTCCATTTGCATTGGGAAGAAAAATATATGTATTATTACTTCTGATATTCAACGTTACAGCCTGGTGTTGTTAGACCCTATATTTCATCTTCGCACTTCTGTCTTCACAAGTATTTCCTTTCATTTCAATCCTATTCATGAAAATCAGTTCTCCTCCCCTCCTATTGCTATTTTTCCACTGTACAAATTTTCTTCCCTCTCTCTTGTCTTCAAGACTTCTGCCTCGACTTCACCACACCCATGCCACTGCGCCGACCACACCTTTCGCCTCCCCACACCGAAGCTCATCAGCCGCGTGATGCCAACCACAGCCACACCAATCATCCTCCTCCGCCATGAGATCCCCTTGCCACAACCGAAGTTCCCACCTCGCAGCACCCACCACACGTGTAACACCCCACCTCTATACCCACACTAACCAAGAACACTACGATGTAGTGCTGTCAATTAGCACGGAGAATAAGGCTGTGGAGGAGCGACCATCCATGTAACTTCTTTGTGCGAGCACCGATATGTCAGATAGAATAGAATGCATATCTTTTAAGGAGGAAATCCGACATACCGGTACAAACACAAAACTATCACACGGTGGCTATATATAATCTTCGGAAACAAACATAGAAATAATCATAACATAAATCAGTCACAGACATCCATATCACAAAGGCGGAAGAAGATATGAATAAATATATAACACATGAAAGTGTACATCAGAGTAGTGGTCAGAAAGATCCACGATAATACAAAAGAATAGCATCACGTGCTATACAAAAGAATAAGTACGCAACATAGAGTCTATATCTCAAAAGTGTACAACCAAAAACTACTAATCTATGTAGTTTGCCAAAAGTCAGATTAATCCTGAAGAGAAGTCAAGCAGAAGCACCTGTAACATCTCGGTCTGACCCGAGTATTATTCATAAGAAAATAATAAACGGATTAGTCTAGCTATAAATATCAGATGATATGGTATATAGTAAAAGGCATGACATGAACATGTAATAACCATAACGGCATACTACGATAAGTATGTAAATGATAACCAACAAAAGATTAATCAATATCACAAGAATCTTCTCAAAGATAAAATAGGGTATCATACCCTAAACTTGTATTCATAAAAAGTCAATAACACATAAATTCACCAATGCACAAAAACTGATAGCATATCAATGAAAATCATGAAAATTGGAGAAGCACAAAATTCCAGAAATCATCACCAGAAATCCAGAAAACACATAAAAGGGGGGGGGAAGGCCTAACACATGAATGGGAGCATGAAAACTCACCTACGCGTCACACAGGAATGAGAAGCTATCTCATGGAAGCTATCCATTAAATTTCCACACAGAAATGGCCCGAAGACCATGGGGGCTACCCCATATATGTGATGGCGAAACATCACAAAAGCGGGGTCTAGTCTCCCTCGCAGACAAAGAGACATCGCTCAATCGCTAGTCTAAATCACAAAAATGATCATCATGATCATAAGGAAGTGTCAATTACACTAAGCCAGTAAATATACGAGTTTAGCTTCATGTCCCATAACCACTAGCTTAACTTAAATATTTACGAACAAACTGTAGATCTCCACTAGGAAATTGTCACAAAAAGGGTTCAATCGAACAAGTCCAAGAGCTAACTGACGAAGTGAACGCAAGCATTTCATACCACTCGTTTTACTAAGTCGTTTAATTCGATTTCTCATCCGAGTGAAGTAAAGGCTTGTATATACTAATAGATTGGAAAATGGTTTAGGAAAAGAAAGAGCTTTGTAATAAAATAGAGTTGAAATCGTTTTGATGAAAGAGCTTTGATATTTACTACTAGTATTGAAACCTTCATATCTTTAAAGTGACAAGTCACAAAACGATTGTTGAAACAAATCGAATCACATAAATTCACATTCGAAGACGTGAGAAAAATCCAAAGAAATCAATTCCCAAATCCATCAAAGTAGGAAGTTCTGTTGAATGTTTTTCAGATAAGATCGCCTACGGAGAGGGGTCCAGGGGGTGGCAACCCCCTAGGTGGGGGTGCAGGGGCAACGCCCCTGCTACGGTGTTCGACCTAGCATGATACGGCAAAACTGGGAATTTCCAGACGTCTGAGGGGTTGGTCCAGACGTCTGGATTTAGTCTCTGGAAATATTCCAGAAAACTATCCAGACGTCTGAAATCTTTTCAGACGTCTGGGGAAAAGTCCAGACGTCTGGATTTGGTTTTTGGAAATATCCCAGAAAACCAACCAGACGTCTGAAAACATAAATCTGACGTCTGGAACAATAGTTCAGACGTCTGAAATTAGTCACTGCCCTTTTTATTTTTCTGCCGTATGTTATTTTTCACCAGGAGGCAAAACCAGACGTCTGGCATTGACCTCCAGACGTCTAAACACCTAATCTGGGCAGAAATTTACCTAGGCCAAGATGGCCGAAACGTTCTCGGAAGCGATCGAGCAAGCAATGACAACTAAGGATTTACGTCTAGCGACAACCCGGTCTTAAAGGCGCTTCGATACACCCAAAACAACATATCCAAACATCCATTGAAGGATTTTCACAAGAATTGGACTTCAAACCAAGAAATTAGGATATTCACCAATTCAATCACAAACAAAAGGAAATGCACATAAATAAGTGTTAGGAATTCACACCTAATCACAAAGATAGATATAGACAAAGATGTGAGATAAAAATCTCACCTTTAAACCCAAAACAAATGAAGAAGAAGCTATATAGAAAATGGCGAGAGCAACCGCACTTCAATTCCAACTCAACAACCTTGAATCAAGGCTAAAAAGAGAAACATTTCCTAAGTTAGGTTTAGGAATTTCTGAAATTGATAAGAGAACGAGTTGGAGAAGAAGAAGAGGAGGCTTACCAAAGCTTCTACTATTAGTTTGGAGCTAGAACTTGATTTGCAAAAGAAAACTAGGGTTTGGAGTTTTAATTTCCCATTCCTCTCTCCATTGTTGTAAAAGCTTGAGTATTAGGAAATAGAAATGAAGTAATGAGGAGAAGATGGGGTCAGACTTGGGTTAAATGAGCTGAAACACAAACCAAAGCCCTAAGTGGAAAAGTAGCAAAATTTTACTATCTCCAAACATATCAAAGTTTATACTTAAAAAGATCGCAAATGTCATTTTGAACTCAATGGAAGTGGTCTCGAGTCCTAATTTGACTTGACCTGATATATATATATATATGTATATATATATATGTATAGCATATTAGTCTATTTACATTTGAATATATAGTATATACAAGCTAGAATTGGTCTGATTTATATTATTACAATGTTTTATAGATATGCCGTTGAAGATATATTATGACAATATTCGTTAAAGATGTATGATTGTATATATGAAACTATATAGGTTTAAATATATAAAAGTTAAGCTTTGGGTTTTATAAATGCGTTGTTGTGGATATATGAGTTCATTAGCAGTACATTGGAAGCGGTTAGAGCCCACAATTATTAAGTTTATATTAATCTTATTTTAAATATCGATTTTTAAAGATATACTACATACGTTAGTTATTTATACAGTAGTTTGGCTTTAAATTTATTGATGGAGACTTTTATTTACGTGTTAGAATCTGGTATTTATTTGAAATTTTGTGTAAATCGACTTTTGAATATACACATCGATATTTTCAAATAGACATATACAATATATAATGTATATGTTTTGTTCGGTCTATATTCAGCCAATTTAATTTCATCTATCCCTTTTTATCAGCTTGTCTGTCGAATTTGAGCCGATTTTTGCTTTGCTTGGATTCCCAATTCAAATTCAGTATCCGTATCAGTATGCGTCTCCGTGTCATCTTCTCGTTCATCTCTAGCCTCGAAAGGTGAGCAATCACTCACGATTAATGTTCTTTTATTTATTAAATTTGATTTCAATTGAAACGACAATTGAAATATGTTGCTGCTAGTTATATACACTGTTATATATATGTTTTACCTGTATCAGTTCACCCATGACATCTGACACCATTATCTGTAATTATTTATGCGATGATAATACAGTTTGATTGATAATTGATTGATTGATTGTTGTTTATATTGGATGTTAAATTGTAATGTATAAAGTGATAAATATTATGCAAATAAATTTGACGTAGGATAATTAAAATTTGAATCGATATATGTGTTGAATTTGACTGTTAAATTTGTATAATATGACCCCTTAAATGTTAGTTATTTGACACATAGAAAAATAGTTAATTACCCTTGAACCATTTGAATTTATGTTGTATTATTTTATGAAGTATGAAATTGAATAATTGATGTCAAGTGTAGAATTGCATAGAATAATAAGTGTAATAATCTTTAATCTACATGAAATGATAGTGTAGATTCTAGAAATAATTATATTAATTTACACAAATAACAATGTGAATTAATACGATTATTTCGGGATTATTTGAATTGATTATCGGATTGATATTGATTATTGTTATTGCTTGTTTATTTACTTTGACACCATCCCAGTTATCACACTGCAAGTTCCCTTTGCTATGCTTTGGTTTTGAATTGAATTGGAATCGGGTTGAAATGATAAATACCCAAATGAACTTGGCCTAGGATAGAGAATTAAATAAAACCCGATTGGTCAATAATTTGATTTAAAAATAAAATAAAGATTTTATTGGATAAATAATAAGGTTTTGAAATGAAATTGGAATTTGAACTTTTATGGAAGGAAAATGTTAATATTTAATAATCTAAATCAAGATATTAACATAGTAGTTGATGAAAGAATGTTGTTTTAAAATTTGAATTATTAATAATTAAGTTTAAAATTATTTAATAATTAAGTTTGAAATTATTTAATAATCAAGTTTGAAATTATTTAATAATTAAATAAGATTGAATTATTTAATAATAAAATAAAATTGAATTCTTTGATAAGCGAAATTGAACTTCGTAATAAGTGAAATTGAACTTCTTTAATAAGTAAAGTTGAGTTATGAAATAATTAAGTTTTGAAATTTGTAACTAAGTAAATGAATAAGTGAAATCAAAATTCTTTAACAAGAAATAAAATGTGACTTATTGAAATTAATGTAAGACTTGTAATTTAAAGAATTGATTGGACAAATCTAATTTAATTCAATTTGTAAGTTTTGATATAATGAAGTTGAACTTAAGTAATTGATTTAATGAATTGGAAATTTAATAGAAATTGTTTTGAATGACAAATTAACTTAACGAATATTGAATGAAATCGATAAATGAAGTTAAATTGATTTGAATGTTAAATTAAATTAATTTAAATGATTTTGGAATGAAATTTATATATGAACTTGAATCAATATTGAATTGTTTTAAATAAAAATTGAATTTGAATTATGGAGTTTTGAAATGTAAGTTGGAAGTTTTGAAACGTAAATTTTGGAAATTGGTTTAGAAAGACAAATGAAATGTTGATTTACAAATTTTAATGGAAATTGAATTTGATTTGCTTTGAAAGATATTAATCGACCAATCGGTGTAATAATCACGAAAGTTATTAAAGAGACCGGAATCGGTTAGGGACATACTCACTGTCTAAACCGAAAACCACTTTAATAACTATACGCGGAGTGTGATCCAGAATGAAGTGGTTGGAATGATGAACGTGATGACTGAAGAAAGAGAACAATAATGGATAGCCTTGACACTTGTGTCAAATTGGAAATGACTAAAACAGGAGCCGTGCCGGGCCAAATGGGGGTTAGCTGCCTCGAGCGAACACACTTCTTCGAAAACTACTCATTACTTGTTGTCGATTGGTGCACCCTTGATTTTGGGAGTGTTGTTTTGCGGTGTTGCGATCGCTGCGGCGATGCATTCTCACCAGTCCGGATCAGGCAAACGGTAGTTTCACTACCTTGGGTATTGCCTCATGTGCCTTGTCATACTTGTATTCCCATATACGCGACCACTATGATTTGTTTTGTGTTATACCTTTGGAGTACTCCCTGATATCCCACTAGTTTACGGTGGAGTTTACAGTGCTGTATAGACTATAACGCTTATATAAAATGTGTTAAGGGGGATAATGGTAACGCCTTAACACTATTTTGATACTTTATATTACTGATAGACATTATCTACTATCGTACACTACTACATAGTAGATAGTTTAACGGATCCTTAAAGGATGGTTATTCCAAACATCCTTTGAGTTACTTGTATTTCAATTGCTATTTCACTTGAGTTGGATTTATTTATATAAGAATGTTAATCCTGACTCGAGTGTTTTGTGTTTTGCTTTACGCTCGGGTCAGACTGAGTGTACCAGTATTCGAGACTCACCTTTGGAGTTGGAGCTTCGCTTGGAGATCCAGCTATCTATCCAGCTTTCAGATATCCTGTTGATTTTAGTGATGTATTCCGATATTGTATTTGACTATTGTATTCGAGACATCTGTTGTACCTTATTTAACTCTGATATGTATATAGTAGCTTCATGAACTACTATCTTTTGTTTTCGCTGCATTTATTACTCTGTGTCTGTGATCTGTGATTATTTATTTACTGTATATGTTCAGTTTTGCCAATTTAAATTAACAATTCGGTATTTTGAATTATTCAAGTCCGACATGTGCGGATGCGAATAGTCCAAAATAGCGAGTCGTTACATACCAATTAAATCATTTTTATCTTGTAGGTACCCAAAATAAAAAACAAGGAGAAATGGATACTTGATAGTGGATGCTCCAAACATATGACCGGAAATGCAAAAATGTTATCAAATATAACATATATCGATGGTGGAACAACTTTTGGAGATCTCAATTCTAGAGTAACTAGAAATCAACTTAACCAAATAAGTCATATAGCATTTGCGTCAAATTTTGAACCGAAAAATTATAAAGAAGCATCAAAAGATAACTTTTGGATAATAGCTATGCAAGAAGAATTAAATCAATTTGAACGTAATAATGTTTGGGAATTAGTACCAAGACCGGAAAATCAATCGGTTATAGGAACAAAATGGGTATTTAAAAACAAAGCATATGAAAATGGAAATATAGTTAGAAATAAAGCACGTTTAGTTGCTCAAGGTTATAATCAAGAAGAAGGTATCGACTATGATGAAACTTTTGCTCCAGTAGCAAGACTCGAGGTCATACGTACACTACTCGCTTTTACAAATCATCACAATTTTAAACTATTTCAAATGGATGTCAAAAGTGCCTTTTTAAATGGTTTTATTAAAAAAACGTATATGTTGAACAACCTCCATTGTTTGTTCACGAAAAATATCCCAACCATGTTTTTAAATTACAAAAAGCCTTATATGGTTTAAAACAAGCCCCCCCCCGTGCCTGGTATGAACGTCTTAAAAATCATTTAATTACATCTGGTTTTCAAATAGGTAAAATTGATACAACTTTATTTATTAAACGGAAAAATAACGATATTTTAGTTGTACAATTTTACGTAGACGATATTATTTTTGGTTCAACTAACGAAAATCTTTGTAATCAATTTTCAAATATTATGAAAAATGAATTTGAAATGTCTCACATGGGAGAATTAAATTTCTTCTTAGGTTTACAAAAAAAACAACTTGAAAATGGTATTTTTATTCATCAAGAAAAATATTGTAACGACCTATTACGGCGTCTTGAAATGGATAAAACTTCAAGCAAACCAACACCGATGAGTACTAGTGTTCACTTGGAAAAAGATAATAACGGAAAAGATTTCGATGAAAAATTATATCGTAGTATGATTGGCTCCTTACTTTATTTGACGGCTAGTCGACCTGACATTATGATGAGTGTATGTCTTTGTGCCCGATTTCAAGCAAAACCAAAAGAATCTCACCAAAGAGCTGTTAAATGTATCTTACGATATCTATCTAATACTAGAGATTACGGTTTGTTTTACCCTAAGGGATCATCGTTCGAACTAGTTTCATATAGTGATGCGGATTTCAGCGGATGTAAAATAGATCGTAAGAGTACTAGCGGAACATGTCACTTTATCGGACAATCATTAGTTTCATGGTTTAGCAAAAAGCAAAATTGTGTCTCCTTATCTACTTGCGAACCCGAATATATTTCAGCAGCTCTAGCATGTGCACAAGTGATATACATGCAACAAACACTTACGGATTTTAGCAAAGTTATCATTAAATCACCAATATATTGCGATAACACAAGTGCAATAAATCTATCAAAAAACCCTGTAAATCACTTGCGTACTAAACATATAGATATACGACATCATTTTTTACGTGACAATGTAGAAAAAGGAATTATTACATTAGAATACGTAAATACCGAGAATCAAATAGCAGATATTTTCACAAAACCACTAAACGAACAAACATTTGTTAAACTGCGACGCGATTTAGGAATATGCTCTCTTAATGATCTTCTATTAATTCCACATCTTCATTTATTCTATATTTAGCCAAAAGTGTTTTTATCCACAAATTAAAATTGGTAACTCCTTCACCTTAAATTTTTAGGTGGTTGTTTTCTGAAATTACCTATAAATAATTTTTAAAATTATATATAAATCTTTACAAAACAAGAAGTAAAGGATATATAGATTTCATATTTTTACAACAATATAATCATGTCTTCTGAAAATTCTCATTTGTCCTTCTCGACACCTACAACGGATAGCTCAGCAGATACACCTCAACGCCTTCCTACCCCTACACCAAATCAGGAACCGACGTATAGATGGTCCTCCTATCACACGGGATTCACTCTCGACAACAAGAAGTCCAAACGATCTTTATTTGTTTCTCCTAACACCAAGGAGAAAATTGATGAGATACATCACTATCAAAAGCAACAAATAGATCTACAACGAGAATTATATTTTGAACAAAAAGTCACGGCACGACGATTTAGTTTTTTGGAGAAAGTAGCAATCAAATTTTGTAATTCACGGAAGAAGGATCTACACGAACCACTTCCGATTCCTTGCAGTTCTTTGGATCCCTCATCCTCGTATCGTACACCATTGGATCCTTCACCAAGGTGATTCTCTGGTTCTCCGAGAACCCACAAGCGTGGAAATATATGGTCTCCACTCAAGCCATGGAGGGATGACAAGTCTGAAGACCACAATACTCCATCACCATCTAAATAAATTAAATTATTCTCATTGTATTTGTATCTACGTATATTTGTAATTATGTTTCTCAAAAATAATACTATGTTTTTATAAAAATAGAAAAATAAGCAACACCCTTAAAAAATAGGCTATTTTAAGAAAAACTGCCTATTTCAGACGTCTGAACATTGCCATCAGATGTCTGATACGCTTGTATTAGATAAATTTTTAAACACCATGCATATATCAAACGTCTGACATAACCTACCAGACGTCTGAAAAATATCTCTGCTTAACAAAAAAACAAACCAGTCTATTTCAGACGTTTGAACTATTGACCAGACATCTGAACAAAGTCTCTGCCTCTTTAAGATACAAACTCAGGCCATTTTCAGACGTCTGATATTACATCCAGATGTCTGAGAAAACTATCTATCCTACAACATTTACACTTCAGCCTATTCTAGACGTCTGAATCTACATCCAAACATCTGTTGTATCTCTCTGCCTTTCAAAATTTCTAAACCAGTCAATTCCAGACATCTACTACCACCAACCAAACGTCTAAACATATATACTATCTTCAATCTAGGTTAAATCAGACGTCTGATTCACCTTCCAGACGTCTGAAATTCAATCGACACTTTAAAATACCCTACTAACGTCTCTTTTTTCGCTTATTCACACTTATATTTTATTTTGTTTCTACTACAAGGTCAATTCTCTGATTCTCCAATTTTTTTCCCTACAAACACGCTCAAATTCGATGGCTCCTAAAACAAAAAATCCTAAAATCTCTAAGTGAAAACAAGACCAAGCAACTTCCTCAAACCCCCTGGTTTGCTCAGATGATCAAATAGAACGATGGATGAATCGTGTACCTCATTCGCTCAAGAGATACGAGGACATTCAAAAAAAGAAACTCCATACAGGTCCATTTTATAATTTACTCAAGTTTCCAATGTATGATTTAGACGAAATGTGCGAAACTGCTGGTTTAGAAACTTTGATATCCTTCAATCCCAATAACCTCCAAATTGATCAGTTGGTCATATTTCTTTTCTACGCTAATTTGGATAGCACAACAGTTTGGAACACTGAAAACAAGGATAATTGGTTATGGTCTAGTGTTTATGGCAACACAATTAGGCTCACTCCAGGAATCATAGGCAGAACTCTCAGATGTTCCAACTCTGGAGAAGATTTATATAGTATTCCCGATATGCGTCTCAAACTGAGAGACAATATAACACATCAAATGTGGGAAGATGAAATGCCTAAATTCGCATCCAAATATCTACGACCTAAGGCAAGACTTCTAACTCGAATGATTATCAACACAATCATTCCTCGCCTTGGTAGTCATGAGCAGATCATGGAACTAGAGCACAAGGCCCTATATGCTATATTCAATGGAATAAGGGTCAATTGGGAAAAATTTATATTTGACGAGCTCAAACACTTTTGGACTCGATCATGCCCATCCATCATCTATCCTACATATATCATGAGACTTCTACGAGCTCACAACATTCCCTCATATCTATCCACTTTTTAAGAAATCTCTCCAAAATATGCTTCCATAAAGTTTTTCTCACTAATGCACCTACCAGAAAATCCTCCGGAGTTTATATCATTTGAACAGTGGACACAACGTCGTCAAGCCAGACAACCTGGTCCTCCACCTCAATCATACCCTGAACCACAAGAGATGGAACAACATCACGGAACTACTCCTTCTCCTCCTGCACCATTTGATTATATGTGCCACGATGATATTTTGGAGACTCGAACAGAGACGAATCCAAATGAAAGTATTCGAGACCTCACTCTTCAAAATCAGCATATTTTATCTCGAAATCAAAAAGTTTTGGCTAAGCGCATTGACAGTTTTGAAACATCCTTTGCTACACGCCTGGCCCATTTTGAAATCAAAATCACCCCTTGGTGTTTGACTTTAAAATTCCCTACCGACAATGGAGTCGGAGTTGTTCAGGGAGACCAAGCTGCTGGACGAGCCTGTTATGTTGCGGAGCTGTGGGAGGCACGGCGGAAAGAAAAAGGGAAGGGCATAGAGGAATCTCTCTGTGTTCGCTTTGCTGAGAATTGACAATTGACGCCTGGGCCTAGGCCCGGGCACCCCAACCAATTCCCCAGGGATCTTGACCCAAGAGATACTGAAAGTGAAGACGAAAGTAAAGATAGTCAGGCTTCCCCGGCCGAGCTGACGATCGATGTTCCGATTGACGATAATGATGATTCTAGAATAATAAAGATTGGATCTCAGCTAAGCCAACAGATGCAAGATGAATTGGTTGAATTTCTTCAGGAAAACCTTGATGTGTTTGCCTGGACGCACTCTGACATGTGTGGGATCTCGCTGGACATCGCGAGCCACGCTTTGAATATTGACCCACGACATGTCCCGGTCAAACAAAAAAGGCGTGGTATGGATCCAGAGAGATCTGCCCCTTTAAAGAAGAGGTAGAAAATCTCAAATTGAACGGGTTTATCCGAGATGCATTATATCCAGAATGGGTGTCAAATCCTGTACTTGTCCAAAAGCCGAACGGGAAATGGAGAACGTGCATCGATTACTCAGACTTGAATAAAACTTACCCTAAAGACAGTTTTCCACTTCCCCGGATCGATCAGCTCGTAGACTCAACAGCTGGGCATGAGCTTTTATCCTTCATGGATGCGTATTCTGGCTAAAATCAAATACCCATGCACTTGCCCGACTAGGAGCATACCAGCTTCGTAACCAATATGGGGCTTTACTGCTACAAAGTTATGCCTTTTGGACTCAAGAATGCTGGGGCAACTTATCAACGGCTAGTTAATCTAATGTTCGCTAACCAGATTGGAAAAACCATGGAGGTATATGTGGACGGCATGCTCGTGAAGTCGCGATTCTCCACTGATCATATCAAAGACCTGGAGTCAATGTTTAATATCTTCCGAGAATATAGAATGAAGCTCAACCCGTTGAAATGTCACTTTGGGGTCACATCCGGAAAATTCCTTGGGTTTATCGTCAATGCTCGAGGGATTGAAGCTAATCCTGAAAAGATCTAGGCGGTCAGAAATCTAGAAACTCCGAGAACTATAAAGCAAGGCCAAAGCCTCAACGGGAAAGTAGCCGCACTGAGCAGGTTCATCTCAAAGTCCACTGACAAATGCATTCCCTTCTTCGACCTGATCAGAAAAGGGAAGCGAAACTTCGAATGGACTACGGAATGTGAGGGCGCATTCCGAGCACTAGTTCAACATCATTCTACACCACCCATCCTATCAAAGCCTATCGATCACGAAAGGTTGTACATTTACTTGGCGGTGTGAGAGAGCGCTATTAGTGTTGCCCTAGTTCGGGAGGAAGATCGGATACAATGGCCAGTATATTACATTAGCAAACGACTGACCGGGGTAGAGAGAAATTACCCGAAGCTGGAAAAGTTGGCTTATTGTCTTGTTATTTCCTCAAGGAAGCTCCGTCCGTATTTTCAAGCTCATCCTATCACCGTCTACACCGACCAGCCGTTACGACAGGTCCTCACGCGGCCTGAGACGTCTGGTAGGTTACTGAAGTGGAATATCGAGCTAAGTCAGTTTGACATTACTTACACTCCAAGGCGGGCTATCCAAGGACAAGTCCTGGCAGATTCATAGCTGAATTCACTGTCCCGGAGGACTTGCCCGAAACCAGTGAATCTCCCAAGTATATCTAGAAGCTGCATACTGATGGTGCATCAAATGACCGTCACTCAGGTGCAAGGGTTGTACTTGAAACTCCTGAAGGTCGATCTATATGCTATGCTTTAAAGTTTGATTTTCGCGCAACCAACAACGAAGCTGAATATGAAGCCCTGCTTGCCGGATTGAGATTCGCCAGAGACTTAAGGGTCATTGCCGTGGAGATCTATTGTGATTCGCAATTGTTCATATGCCAAGTTCAGGGGGAATACCAAGCCAAAGATCGAAGGTTGGTTGCTTACTTAGCACGGGTCCAGGAGATATTGAACCAGTTCGATTATTATGTCATCTACTGCATACCCCGAGAGCGCAATCAGAAAGCCGATTCGTTAGCAAAGTTAGCCAGTACAGGTGAAGCGCAACAAATGGGACTCGTTCCTATGGAAACGTTATCTTCCCCGAGTATCGATCAAATGGAGACAGATTGGGTATTTGAGGTTATTCCCGATAAGGAGTCATGGATGACTCCGTTCCGAAATTATCTCAAGCATGGGACCCTGCCAGAGCGCAGGAGTGAAAAGAGACAAATTCTTCGAAAAGATTTGCGGTTCACCATCTAGAATGGAGTCGTGTATAGAAGAGGATACTCTGTTCCTTTGCTTTGGTGTGTTGCTCATGATGAGATCAAACGAGTATTGCATGATGTACACGAAGGAGAATGTGGCGATCACACCAGGGGGCAAGCTCTTACCAAGAAAGTGCTCCGATATGGATACTATTGGCCGACTGTAAATCACGATGCATCGGATTACGCCAGAAAATGTGACAGATGTCAGAAGCACGCTCGGATTCCAAGAGCCCCACCTACCGAAATAACTCAAATGGTCAGTCCATGGCCGTTTGCAGTATGGGGCATTAACATTATTGGCTCCCTACCTCTAGCCAAAGGTGGTGCGAAGTACGCCATCGTAGCAGTTGATTACTTTACCAAGTGTGCGGAAGCTGAACCCCTTGCTACAATCACAACAAAGAAAGTGATCAACTTTGTAGTACGCAACATTATCTACCGATTTGGTCTCCCGCATACCATTATCACAGACAACGGAGCTCTGTTCGACAGTGTTGAATTTAAGAATTTCTGCCAAAGGTTCCGCATCCAAAAGAAGTTCTTCGTAGTTGCACATCCTCAGGCGAATGGACAAGTCGAAGCTGTTAATAAAGTTATAAAGTCTATTCTGAAGAAACGACTGGAAAAGGCCGGGGGCAAATGGGTCGATGAACTTCCTATGGCTTTATGGGCTTACCGAACAACCCACAAGTCTGCGACTGGCCACACTCCGTTCTCTCTTTCTTATGGTTCAGAAGCTGTTATTCCAGTCGAATTAGAAGTACCTTCTCATCGTGTGACATACTATGATCCAAAGACAAATGCTATATTACTTGCCGAATCTCTAGATTTATTGGATGAGAAGCGTGAAGAGGCTGATTTGAGGGCAGCCGCATATCGAAGTCGAGTCGCACGATTATACAATGCCAAGGTCCGACCCCGAACCTTTGAACTCGGCGATCTCGTCCTCAAGTGAATTTACCCAATCCCTTCTCATATGAAGCCAACCTGGGAAGGGCCGTATGTTATTGAACGAAAGCTCGGAGATGGCACATTCAAATTATCGACCGTTAACGGTCTCACTCTTTCGAGAGCCTGGAACAGCGAGAGTTTTCGTCGCTATTACACATGACAAGCTCTGTTTATTTATTCAGTCATGCATTTCAAAATTTGAATTTGTAATAAGGCAACTGACTTGCCATATTTTCTTATTTCAGCAATAAAATGCAATCTCTTCGATCCAGCGCTGTGATTTATTCGAAATACATCATATGACCATCACTATGCACAGAGAGCTAAGTTCCACCGTACGGTGGGATTTATTTAAATAGGGAGTAACTGTGATACGACCGGTTACTCGCTAAGTGAAACCCGAGCTCGGGGACAAGTCATCACGCTAAAGCCAAAAAAGGATTGATACACGACAATCCTCTAACCAACTCCAGATTCCCAGAGTGCGAACTGGAGTATAACTCTGTAAATGCGGTTTCGAAGAGGGTGGATCTATACTCCTAACGACTTCACCCGTATTCAAACCAAGTTCGAGGAGGATGGACCCGTCCGTCTAACGACCTCGCTTGTTAACTCAGGGTGGATGTCAGTTGACCATCCACGATCCTGATAAATCCGTCGTTCCCGAAGTGCGAAAAAAATCCTAAAGCCTAAACAGATGTGACTGACCATCTGTCGGCTGACTCTAGATTCCCGGAGTGCGAACTGGAGTATAAACATCAACTAACTCCGGATTCCCAGAGTGCAAATTGGAGTATCAACACCAACCAACTTCAGATTCCCGGAGTGCAAACTGGGGTGCAAACGTCAACTAACTCCAGATTCCCAGAGTGTGAACCAGGGTATCGACAGCAATTAACTCTAAGTCCCCGGAGCATGGATTGGAGTATAAACTTCGACTAACTCTAAATTCCCAGAGAGTGGATTGGAGTTTAGACACAAACTGGATGTGAATCGGTTATCCGTAAGACAACTCAGAATCCTCAAAGTGTGGATTGGAGTATAAACGTAAAACGGGTGTGACTGACCACCCGTGAAAATAACTTAAATCCCCGGAACAAGGACGTATCTAAAAAAAACCTTGTGTAGGTATGAAAGACCACCGATCTACAAGTGCAATCCCCAGAGCGTGGATACGATCACCGATAGACGAGCAAGTGTGATTTGACCACCTGAACTCGTCCTGTTTCAATTCTACTTCAGTGAAGTTTAACTCGATATATTAAAGGCAATCAACGATTGTTAATCAATCTTTTTAATTAATCCCCGGAACTGAGGGCAGAACTTAAGTATCAGCCACTAATTGGGGCAAGGCAATATCGGAATTCAACTTAGCGCTCGATCGCGACCCAAAGTCATGGCTCTAGAACTTAGCAACTAAACCCGGATCTGGTTTAAAGGCTCAAACTCTATCAGTGTGTTGAATGAAAGTTCAAACGTTGAAGCACTTTAACAAATGAGTACAAATCGAGCTGAAGACAAAATGAAATTTTATTTCAATTGTTCTTTGGAAGAAAAAAGGTAAGTACAAAAATATACCAAAAGCCCTACTAGGGGGGCCGAACCTGCATCTGTACACAACCTACAAAAAGAAAACAAAAGTGGATTCCTGTTTATCTACCAAAATGAGCCGAAGAGACGCATCTACTCTTTCTTCTTTCTCGGCATCTTCTTCGGCGTCGACCAGCTGGATTCGCCGCTTGGTTTCCTTTTCGAAGCCTTGCCTTTTGGCGGCCGATCTCCAGTTGGGGGCATTATATCAACGTCCTCCTCCGAACTCAAGTGGATAGGAATGTTTCTCGAAGGTGGAGTCGGAGGAATAGGATCAATGTTAGTAGACGGAGGAGGCACACTTATATCGACGACAGTCCCTTCCGGGGAGATCATCCGCAAGGGGGCTGGGCCAGGTCCCGCCATTCCGCCTCCAAAGCCACTGCCCCGCGTGGCTGCCTCCATCTCAGCATTGATTTCAGCTATAATCTCTTATTCATGAAGTGTTTGTGCATTGCCGGGGACTCCCGCAGTTGGGGCCGAAGAACTAGTCATTGGTGTACTTCCACCCATAACGAACGGCATATCGGCAAAGGGGTCACTGTGATGACCGAGAAGTTTCTCCATCATCTGCTCATCAAAAGTTAGCGTGCTTCCCTGTGCTCCGTCAATTGGTGCCGTGGTCGTTGTTGTGGTTGCTTCGGTTATGATGGCCTTCTGTGCATGATGTGATTCTTGAGTTGCAGGAGGCATGACCGATGTTGCTCCGATCACTGGATAAAAACAAAGGAAGGACTGTTAGTAATTATTTCAAGTGACGCTTCTGATTTTGGATAAGCATAAAAAATTTCAGAGTACCTTCCTCAGTTTGGCTCGCGGGTGGCGGATCAGCTTCAGAGACTTGCTCGCGGGCTAGAGATAACTGCGGTTGATCCGGGTTATAAGAAGAAACGGGCTGAGGATCAACCGCAGGTGTGGATTCAGGCTGAGTCGACGCATTTCGGAACTTATATCATGATGCTCGACACCAGAGCCTTCTCCAACCTCCGAGTGTTGAGCGCAAAGTTTTTCCTTTTTGTATGAGATCGTTGTATCGTAGATAACTTTCCGTTCATCTTCGTTCAACACCCGGTTCTCGAGCTCGAACTCATCAACCGATTCCGCTTGTTGTTCAGTTTTTTCATCCCGCACCAACCGGCCTCAAGCATTATATAGGTGTGTCGGATAATTGTCGAGACAGGTTAGATCCCTGTACTTTAGCACTCTGACATTGTACGTAATCAGAAGATCTTCAATATCGGCCTCTAACCTGGCCTCTGCCATCTTAACTTCCTCCTCAACCTTAGTCTCGGCCTCCCGAACTTTAAGTACGGCCGCATCCTTTTCGTCCCGGAGCACCACCGCTTGTTCGCACGCCTCCTAGGCTACTTTGTTTGCGTCGTCCTTTTCCTTGATGATTTCGGAAAATTTGGCTTTAAGCTCATTAAGTTCTTTCAGAGCAGCGTCCCTTTCGGCTGTGACGGTGGTGTTTCGGTGGCCCATCTCCTCCACCAAAGCGAAATGCGTTTGTCGCATCTTTCCATAGATTGGGTTGCCTCATCAGCTTTTTGGGTGGCCTCTATTTCAGATTTCCAAGAGGATTCGGCTTCGTCATTGAGCACTTGAATAATACGGTCTTTCTAGGCAAGATCGGTTTCTAATTTCTCAATTATTTTCGCTCGCTCAAAAGCCACCGCCGACGCTTTATCCGCGGCTTTCATCCACTCCTTGTATTGGGTATAAATATCATGGATATAGTCATGCATCGTTTGTTCAGTCTCAGATGGGATTTTCTTTAAGTGAGGTGGGAAGATAAAGTCGTCGAAGCAAATGTTCGGAAAATCTTTTCTCAATTGGGCGATTTTGATCGCCCCTTCCACCGTAGGCTCGGTAATAGCCTGCTCAGTAATAGTGGGAGTTGTAGCTTTGGTCCTACGGCGTTGAGACTCAGACCTCGGAGCGTGAGAAGATGGTTTTTGGCGTGGAGACTCCGGGGGATGTGTGCTGTGAGTAGGAGGTTGTGTAGAGACTCGAGGAGGTGGAGAACGCGATCGGGATCGATATCTATATTCTCTGTCTCTATCTCTATCCCTCTCATAACGCTCTTGGCTGGAATAACCGCGATCACGATTTCTATCATCCTCCCTCCGGAGGGACTCATAATATGAACTCAATGATTAGCGCGCTGAACGGAGACTTCCGAGCATAGAATCTCGCCTACTCATCGTATCTGTAAAGTGAAAGAAAAACAGAGTTAGTGATCTCCCGAAGCAGACAACTTAAGACTGGAAACCGTGTAATGCCGTGAAGTTTATATTTGTGTGCAACCCCCCGACCAACCGGTAATGTCGGTCGCACTGGTGGGAAGAGACTCGCTTAAATCTAGAGCACTTTGAAGCCCCTCCAATCCGATGTCGTGTTGAAGTGACACATAGTCCGGAATCAGAATATCGACAAGCCCTTCGAAATGATTCTCTACTTGAGGGGGAGGAGTCTCCGTGATTCTAACACCGGAGGCTGGCAGGGACATAACTACAGATTTCCATCTCAGAGACTTATGACGCTTATAAGCGGCTGCCTTGCCTTTTCTCCTTCCCTCCAAATCCTGAAAACTGCCTGAAGGCCCGACTACGGGCTTGTCATCGGTAGGCGTATCTTCTCTATCTCCTTCCTCAACTATAACAATTCTGGGCGCCCTGCGCTTGGCCCATTTTGTCGAGACTGTTCTGATGGATCCTTCGAGCCTAATGCTCTAATTTTGATCGATTAGCCCAACAATCCTCAAGTTCTCATCTATGAGTATTGAATCGATTTCTCTCATTTCGCTCGGCAGCTCCTGAAGAATTCGAATTATCTCTTTATAGTGGGCGCCCTCTGGCCGTGGAATCGAGGCTGCGAAAGAAATAAAATGTTAGAATGGATACCAAGTAAGATCACTTAGTCAAACAGTGTAAAGCTGAAGCACTTACGCCTAACTATCCATCGTTTGGCGAAACCCGGTGGGCATCGGACATAGAACCATTCAGTTTTGAAGTAACTCAACCTGGTCTAGGAGCCGGTCATAATTTGGCAGTTCCTAACCGCCTCTAAGAACGTGAAAGAAGGGCTATCACCCCGACTTTTGACATTAAATATAAATCTGATTTCTTCTGGAGTTGGGGGGCGCAAGAGATGCTCCATGAAGACAATGAATGTGCTGTTTAACAAAGCATACCCGTTCGGATGCATTTGCTATGGAGCAATCCCTAAGAAATCCAACACTTCTCAAATATACTGGTTAAATGGAGAAAGTGTTCCGGCTGTTACAAGAATGTCGGTTAAAGGTAGTATACCCCTCCGGGGGAGCATGTGGCCTGTCATTTGTCCCTGGAAGCATAACGTCGTTTAGCGACAGCCCATGACGTAGACAAATTCTTCCTAGCATAAGCTCGAAAACGTTCGATGAAACTGAATCTTGTGAGTTCAGAATTACATTTACTCCAAGAAGCTCATTCGGAGTTGGACTTATAACTTCAGCCGCGACGGTCGTCATCTCTGTTACCAAGGGAGGTGAACTTTGTGCCTCCTGCTGCTGTGAACTTGTAGAGTCCATAACTAATCAACTTATCAAAACCCATCATTAGATGATAGTAAGCCTGTGTGTTCCCTAGTGTGAAGTGCATGAACGTGTTGTGCAGTGCAGTGCTACATAATACTTATAATTCAACGGAATTTAAGGAACGTTCAAACGACAAGACTTCGAGATTCAACCGAAGTGACCGTCATTGCTGACCGTCACCACTGTACCATCCAGACTTTAGAGACCGATCTGAGTTAAAGTTTGTTAAAATTTTGTCAAGTTACAGTTCCATCGACGAGCTTCGAAGGGCAGTCCAATATACAGTTTAACAGTTAAATCCATTTATGCAAGGCAGAAGCTCATCGGAGTCAAGTGTTCGAGTTTACATGAAGTTCGTATCCATCGAAGTCAAAACTCAGATCATTCACTACAAAGGCCTTAGCTTCGTATCGGTCCAGGAATATTCAGTTCGTATCGATCAAAGCCAACGACTTCGAACCGATCCAAGATGATTATTTCGTATCGATAAAATTACACCCATTTCGTATCGATCATTTAACATCCATTTCGTATTGATCGAAAGTTATCAACTTCGCATCGTTTAAACGACTCAGCTTCGTATCGACCAAAGAGGCACCAACTTCGTATCGATCAAGGTTTGTTGGCTTCGTATCAATATCAATTCGAAGTGATCGATACTAAGTTGCTGTCCCACAGTTGATACGAAATTAAAAGCAAGCGACCGAAGTGAAGGTGATCGATACGAAATCCAAGAATCAAAGATCGATACGAAATCTAAGGTAGGAGATCGATATGAAATTCCCAATTGAGACCGATATGAAACAAAACGTCTTCTTCCCCAATTCATTGATGCGAGATCAAAGCTGAGCGTCTTTCCCATGATTATTTCGTATCCCTCCATGCTTCGTCTTCCCCAATCGACACGAAGACAACTCTGACCTTCCTCGACCTCGCTTCAACCCTCTCCAATCTCCTCCATGCTACACTCAGTCATGAATATAAATAGGATGGCATGACAATTCGAGTCTCGTCATTTTAAGATTAAAATTGGTTGATTATTTACCTAATTTCAGAAGTTAGTTCAAAGGGATGGATGTAGTGTTGGATTCAAAGGCGAGGGCAATTTTTCTCTTCTTTTCTCAAGTTATCGAGCAGTACGAATGCGAGGCTAGATGAAAACAAGAAAGTGAAAATTGGCTAAGTACTAAGCATATTTATACCAAAGAAACGACCATTCGTCTCCCAGTTAAAATGACTAGTTAGAATTGTCTCCAAAGTTATCGATACGAGAAGCTCTGTTCGTATCCATCCACACATACCAGTCCCGAGCACAACTGCATCTATCTATTTGCCATCAATCAAGAGTGCTGCCGTTCGTATCCATCAATAACCTATCGATACGAACGATACACGGGAACTTGTTCGAGTCATTCGGGCCCATCAGAGATTTACCGATACGAAATGACAACTTTGTATCCATTGCTTTGAAGCCTACAGGAGTTCGTATCCATCGATACGAAGAGATTAAAAAAAACGATTTTCTTTGTATCGATAGCGATCGATACGAAATACATATCCCAAATTCACAAATCGATCCAGGAGAGGATCGATACAAAATGATACCCTAAAACGACCAATAAAGCGTTGTTACAACTCGGATTCCACATCGATTCAAGAGAGGATCGATACGGAATTCGATATGAGAAAACTGACAACGACTCGTGAACGTGCGAACGTTAACAGGAGTCAAGTTAACATACATACATGCATATCTGTTGAACTAATACCCAATTTTTCAAAATACACAGAAGTTGAATGCTCACCTGGTGACAATTACAACAACGGACAATAGTTTTCCATCACTCGATACTTAGTTACAACAGTGCACAATACAACAATTGGCAGTCAACAATTCATATTACTAAAGATCGGTCAAAGGTTATATCTTTCGACGAAAAGACAACAACCGTTCAATAAGTCAGATAGAAATGTTCGGAATGAAGATTGCAATTTTTCAAAGCACATCATGTTCTCACAAGATGTACTTTGGGGGACAAATGTTATCCCGCCTTTTGGAAAGGCTGTGACACCAAGAAATTGACTAAGAACCAAAGATAGTTCATCCCGGAAAACGGTATACACAGGTTTGCTATGAATACTGGTAAATTTTGCCTAAGTCCGGATCGAGATACAATTGATATGACACGACAAGAAAAGCCATGAAAGCCAACGTTCCAAATTTCAAGTCAATCCGAGTTCATATGCTCAAGATATGATCGATGCAAGCCAGGGAAGTAAACTTGTTCGTATCCATCGGTCAACTTCTTTCGCATCGGCCTTGTTCGAATCCATCAGCATTGGCCTTGTTCGAATCCGTCGGATGGCATCTTCCTTCGTATCCATCGGAGTTGGCCCACTTCATATCCATAGTCTTGCAACCATCCCATTCGTATCCATCAAGTAAGCGGTAGTTCGTATCCATCATGATCGCTTCAGTTCGTATTCATCAATAAGCAGCGCTTCGCATCGACATCGTCCATATATACTTCGTATCAGTTTCCTCATCGACTCAATTCATATCGTTCGGCCAACGATCGATGCAAAACGCCACCAAAGTTACCGATACGAAGGATATGGAGAGTGATCGATACGAAAAGTTGTCCAGGTCATCGATACGAAATGCCTTGGTTCGTATCGATACGAATCAGTAACAAAGCATCGATACGAAGTGGAGTGCATCAGATGCGATACGAAGTGGAGTTCACCAGATCGATACAAAGAGAACGCATTCAAATAGAAGAATAGGTCACTCGGCCTAAAAGGTGGATCGACCCAAGAATTTAGCGCCATGTCAACTTGCAGGCACATGCTCGGATCGATACGAACGGAGCGATGCGAAGAAGGATCGATGCGAATTCTGCAGCCATCAAATACTACGAATTTGCATCGATCATAACTCAAAATCTACAAGTCCAAAACTACCAAATTTTCACAAGAGCTTACGTACATCCTCGGGAATGTTCATGATCAATCTCGACTCGATTGGACGAAGTATTGATCGATACAAAGTTCATTCGTATCGATCACAGACCGAGTGCAAATGACATGGGATCAATCGTGTGGGCCCACCCACGTGAGAGAAGAGGTCTTCCGAGATCTGGGCGAGATATTTGCAGCCTACACCTATAAATAGCAGCCTAGGACCTACAGAAAAGGGACTTTTTAGCTCTTCTACGTCCATACTCTGCCAAAATCACTATTGTACTCGAGTTCTACTATTGTAATTCGTTGTAACCAGCAAGCAAAAGTTAATAAAAGTCAACCATTTCATAGTGGACGTAGGCCATACGCCGAACCACTCTAAATCTGTGTGTTTCTGTGTGTTTTTCCTATTTATTTTTGGTGTGTTTGTTAGATCTGTCTCCTTTTTCTTTTATATTCTTTATTTTATCTCTTCAAACACATCCGAAGGGTGTTGTGCCCAATTTTGGTACAAACATCCATAATATCAGAAGCACTTGAATATGAAATAAAATCATCACTGATTAAAACACTTCTCTGAATACATTTCATAAAACATGTTTCATATCCAGATTACATAATACCAACGTTTCCCTGGTCCAGATCAAATATAATTATTACAGAAATATGCCAAGAGCGACATATGAAGATGCCTCCTTGGTTGACCAGAGTACTAGATAGTCATAACTGACTTAATACAACACAGTGGAATAAAACAAACAAAACAACTCCTAAATAGCTATCTATCAGCTTCCTGCTCGCCTTCGAAAGCTTTATTCGTCAACCTACCAAACCTGAAAATCCTCAACCCTCAACCTACTCAAATCAATTATGAGCACCTGAGAGTTAAAGGGGGAAAACATAAACTTCGAGTCAGACATAAAGCCTAGTGTGAATAATACTATACATCTTGGTTATTTGATATTAAGTGAGACCACGCTGCTTAGAGGAACGGGTTTCCCCTCACTGATATCCTTTTAAAACATATCTTTTGCAAATCTTAATCATGCAACCAAAACTGGTTAAAACAATAAAGCAATATCATGCATGCATACAAATCAGGTAACAAATTGACTATCTGTCCAAACAATATAATTTTGTTTGGCTAACTACTAACCTTTGGCTGACTCAGGCCTACCAGAAAAAATAAACAAATAATCAAACTTTTGTTAGATACTCCTCTTCTGGACGGTTTGTCCCTAACTTAGTTCTCACAGGGTCAACTAATCCTAATGGTTTTGCGGGATCACCAATAACATAGCTCTCCTCTTTAAATTCCTTTCAGTGTGTAACATCATTTTAGTCTTACCTGTGACAAAGCCCTACACACTGGAATTTTGGACTAAATTAGCTAGGGGCTAATAGCTAATGTATAGGGCGCGACCCTATACCAGTCCTATCTGGTATTCTAATATCTGAGTCATTGTACTTGAAGTCATCTGCCTATAAAATTTTCCTTGAGAACATTTTCTCTCAAATTGATGTGAACCTTTAAATCATACTTTAAACAAGGAAAATATACTATATGCTTTACTCAAATCACTTTGCCATGTTATATATACACTTTACCTAAAACATTGTTGATGAACATCAAAACCATTTTTTAACCCTTTAAACAATATCTTTCGAAACCATTGAAAGTATCCCTTAAGAAACCCTTGAAAGTACCTCTTTCGATAAAAGTAAAACCTTAGGCCGAAAGGCCAAAACATACCTTTCGAAACCATTTACATAGTCCTTTCGAAAATATTCAAAACCTCCCTTTCGAAAGCCTTTTAAATTCTTAAACATCCTTTTTTAAAAACACTTTAAATATTCCTTTTAAAAACCTTTGGAAACCTTCCGTTTATAACCTTTCGAAAACATTGGGGAACCACCCCTTCGAAACCTTTCTCTTAAACCTTTTGAAAGCATTAAATTCATCATACCTTTTGAAAGCATTTGGGTTCAAGTAAAACTTGTGAAATAACCTTTCAAAACCTTTAGGTTTCTCTTTCAAAATCTCAAAAGGGTCTTAAAAGAAGAAAGTCGAAAGTAACACTTCTGAAAGCTATTTCCTAAGTAAAAGAAGTGGATGGTGTCGAAACCAATCCCTTCGAAAGCATTGGAGAAGCGGCTTGGGTTTAGCATAAAGAATCCCTTTTGAAAGCATTGCTTCGAAAGGTAAGATGCGACAGCAAGGGGTTTCAACCCCTGTCAAAAGCTTCTTTATAAACCAAAAGGCGCAACCCCTTTCGAAGTCATTCCTTGAAACCATTTAACCAAGTCGAAAGCTAACTAAGTTGAAAGCATTCCTTTCGAATGTAAAGCAGGCGCATTTTCTTTCAAAACATAACAAAGCTTCGACCCCTTCAGAACCCCATGTTTCGACTACATACCTTTCGCCTGTGTTCAGTTCGCTGCGTACCAAGTCTTTGATACCATGCGGATTGGTTTCGATGGTGATGGAAGCGGAAGAACTTAGTCGAAATCTAGGTGCCAAAAGTGGCAAAACATGTAAAAAGCATGTTTAAACTGATTTTTAACTTTTTAAAGCAATTCTTTTTAACCTGCCTTGTTTGTTAAAACATGATTGGTTGCTAATTTCTTTTCTAAAATTACTGCTGACATTTTTGAAATAAACAATTTAAATTATTTACAAAATGCCCCTTCTCCTTTTATAAATACGAGTATATAAGCATGCCCAGGTGGGCTGCATCTAATCACAATGTGCATGTATTAACTCAATAATGCACTTTGTAGGAGTTTTGAAAGCATGTACAAAGTTTTGTTTATAGATATAGTAACAAAGCCTTAATGAACATGTACCCAAATTCATAATTAATTAGATATATTATAGTCAATAAATGAAATGTTATTATGAGTCAGAAATAGGAAGAATTATGGATATAAATACTCCATGAAATTACCGTCATGCAGTTAGCAAAGAGTAATACTGATGCTAAAAACATTTTCATTGTTTTTTCTTTTTGTATGTATTTTATTACATAAGACAATTTCTTTCTTTGCGTAATCTCAATTTCGCTTGTCCTCCGGCTAGGCCCTATGCAAAGGAATCAGGGACCTGACCAACCATAGGCTAAGCAATTAGAGGATAGGGCACAACCCTACCGCAATCTTCACTTTTAATTCTTAAATCTTAATCTGGTTTTTGGATTGTCAATGAGCCATTTCTTTTGATCAATTCGTACATACTCACAATTTTGATCTTCACGATCTCATGGTTACAATTCTACTCACTTAGGAATTCAAGTCTGACCATGCCCACTTTTGAAACAACCCTAACTGGTCATCTGTCCTCTAATCCCCAAGGTAATAATGTTAGGTGATATCGTATAATATATAAAAGAGCATATCAACAATTCAATATGTGCAATAATAACTGACCAATGTATAAAATGAACATACAATATATCAACAATCAACCAAATGTATGTTCAATACGATAGCCAATTTATATGCAAATTACTTTTCCAAAGTAATGGCTTTTTTCAAAAATGGGCTAATACGTTTTTCTTTTCTTTTGAAATCTCATCAAAATATTTAACAAAATCACCTTTTTTTTGTTTAAGTAATATTTTTCCCCAAAATAGAGTGAGAATATTTCAGGTGTTATGTAATAGTTATCCACCACTTTTTAAAATCATAAGCTAACGCACCTTAGAAGTTCACTTTTTTTAACGCATTAAAATACAGACAGTTGCATGCTAAAATTTTACTTACGTTCGCACGTTAAAATTTTACTTTCTCGTCGCACGTTGAAATATAAACCGTCACACATTAAAAATTTACTCAGTCACTGCACGTGCGTTAAAATATGTACTTCGTCGCCGCACGTTAAAATATAAACCAGAGTCGTGAATATAATTGCTTCTTTACATAATATCTTTTGCATGCATACTTTTTTGCATGTCATGAATAATATATATTTACTTGTATAGCTTTTGCATCCATTTTGTTTATCATTCACCAAACGTAACATAAATTTTGTACAACTTGCATAACACATGTCTACTTGTTTAGCATTCATCAAAGTAATATGTATTTTGTACAACTTGTAATTCACCAAAGTAATATACATTTTGTACAACTTAATATATATGCTTTTTTAACTTAATATACAAACACACACATATACACATCTTGTGTGAATAGTAATTTTCTTGTTCAGCGTAACATGTATACTTATTAGTACATGCAGACATGCATTGACTGGAAAACGCACACCTTGCTTCGCATGCATGTTCAATATATCTATATATTTTGCACCCGAGTCTTGAAAAATATACATATATTATTTAAATTGGAACTTGAGGTGGAAATCGGAAGACTATTGGAGTACTGCACTATTTGAAGTGTCATTAAACGCTCTTCATTTAAAACGGTTTGTTTTTAAATTTTGGTCCATTGCCTCAACCAATCACAAACTCCAACCCATTACATGCTTTACGGTCAATGCTCTAAGCCCATAAGTTACATTTGGGCATGCATCTAGTTAATGGGTTATTTAGACTTTACATACCATAACATTTAAACTATCATTTTTCTCATATGGACCAAAATTCTTGTTCAACATACGTAGTTCATCATTTCCACAAAGAACGTGAATAACCATATGATACATAAAATTTATCGCATACATTACACGTAACTTTATATAGTCCACCTTATACATATATTTAAAGCATGTGTCCTCGTAGCAAAATGAACAATAAATGACCAATTTAGAACATCAAGCCTGACGTTCAAGCAGTTGTCTAATTAAAAGAAAATAAGAATGTTGCATTGTTAATGTTTTCTTTATTTTTTCCTTTTAACCAAGTATGATGCAAAACGAATGTAATCGACTTATTTCAAAAAAAATAACCCAGAAAATGAACGAATTCACTTCCTTTCCAGTTTGTACATTTAAAATGCAAAAAACAATTGTAAAGAGAGAATGAAATTCAGTCTTCAAGCATATTTGTATTTAGTTCAGGGTCTTTACAATTATAGGCCAGTTATCACTTCAGTTTAGCTGCATAGAATAATAGTTGATTAGTAAAAAAATCCTGATATACAAATGAATATGAATATTACATTGTAAAACAATTGAAATAAACTAACCAATAAAAAAGAAGTGGTGGAATAATAGATAACATTTATCAATATCATGTTGTACGTTGTAAAAGTGACTTAGAGCAGGTCTTAAAAAACAAATTAGCATAAATTTTTACTATCTAGGCATTATCCTCTGTTGATATAAAGCAAGTGATGAGTATGGGTATATTTGAGTATATGTCCACAATATTACTACTACTCCTAATGATATATCTCCACAACAATAATTTTACACTCTTACCTATTTGGACAACACCTTCGTTTTTAAGTAAAAAGATACTTACAAAGGTAAGGTAGAAAATAGTATGTAATCTCCATTGAAAATATAATGTCTGAATGAGATCTTATTAGTTTAAACACTACAACTATTGCCTATCATTAGACAATTCGAGAAGTAGAAATAGTTTATCCTTCATACTTCCGAGTGGCAACCTCTAGCTGTAACGATGTTGATTTAACTACTCATAGGATGTGTGTACATGATTCAATCTCCATTATAGAAATTAACTGTCTATTGTACTTGATTCAATTTTCATTATACAAAAAATCTTAAATCATACTTACAGCAAAAATTGTAAGAGGTGTATTAAATAGCAAAAATCTTAAATCTCACTTATAGCAAAAAGTGTAAGAAGTGAACAACAAAAATCTTGTATTAACCAGCAAAAATCTTAAATCTCACTTGCAACAAAAGTGTAAGAAATGTATTATACAGCAAAAATCTTAAATCTCAGTTATAGCAGTTCCATTGAAAACATATTAAAATATATATACATAGGCCACACAATTTAGTGTCATAGCAACTAAATAGGTAAACGCTGAAAGATAACTAATCGATAGTCGACAGTATGAAAGATTGACATAATAGCGAACAAACCTTGGTCGATAACCAATAACCAACAATCGATAATCGGCAGTCGATAATCGATAATCGAAGTTGGAAAGAACGACAGTTCAGGAATCGCAATGTAGCCCAATCTTTGATCCTACTAATTGTCTTTTTAATCCTTTGAATACATCCATCACAATGCAGTCCGATCTTCTACACAACAGTTGACACTGCAGCCTGAAACATTTTTCTGAATAAGTCCTCGGCAAACCGACAATTTAAAATATAATAGAACAGGTGAGTAGATGCAATATAATTACCTCTTTTGGTTTTTTATCATCTGATTTTTTATCCTTCACATCAGCAGCCTGTTCTTTCTTAGCTTCAGTCCTTGCCAGTAGATTCCTTCTTGGGTGCATTTGCAGGCGAAATAAGATCCACTTTCTTTCGGGTTTTGGATTCCAGCCGTTCATGGATCTTCCATGGATCCGCTTTGCCTATCACTGTCAGCTTGTTATTCGCTATGTCAGTTGAAACTGCATCAACGCCTATTTAAAAATAAATTGTTGAATTAATGCCTTTGTTGATGCTAAATATGGACTGTATATATGTTAACATACCTTCAAAATTCTTTACTACCTTCTTAATTTTTAAGGCGCAGCCTTCGCAATGTATGTCGAGCTTGTAAACAGCTGTAGTTGGAACAACACCATCTGATTTCTTTTCGACTTTGCTTTCCTTTTGGTCTGCTTTCTGATGTTGGAAATTTCAAATTTGAATTCAAAATCAATAGGTTGATAAACAAAACAAATGAAGTTTAAATTTTTTAAAGCAGTAATAATTACCTCTCCCATATTAGTTAGATTTATTTTAAAACGCTCTTTGATGATTAAATTCCATGAATGAAAGTTGATTGTTTTGGAAACGTTGGACAAAAAGGATGCGTATATATAGAAGCAACAAAGGGAATTGATTAGAGGGGCAGGGGTAGTCTTGTAATTAAAGGGTGGGCTGTAAGTCAAATGCGACGGAATCGGGTCGAGTTGGTTTGGATTTTTAGTGCGGAACTTTCTAGAGAGAAACTGTACCCGGCCCGTGGTGGTATTTTGTGATAATGAAGGGGAAACTTCTAGCGATGTAGCTGTGTTGCATCTCATCTACTTCCATTACTGCGCGTACATATCGCAAAACCACGTTCGAAATGTATTTGCTCTTTTTCTGCAATATAAAACATGCCCACCTAATTTTACTACTTCTGCATACACGGCATACACTCTGAAACAGTCACTACTTCTACCGAAAACATTTCATCTCCATCTCACCCAAGCTACACCATCAGCCTCCAGCATCCAAATCTGAACAATCACCCTCAACAAAACTTTCCTTCAAATCTTTACCATCCCTCTTCCCTCTCCCACAATCCCAAATGACAACTGCAAACACCCTGCAATTCCTCCTTCTACATCTTTTATACACCTACTACCAACCTTCAATCACTTCTGTCTGCAACCAAACAACATCCTACAATAGCACAACCACTCAAAACTGCACCATCACAAAACACCACCGTAGCAACAACCTACAACATCACTTGTTGTTATACCAAACACAAACTGCATCAAAACACTTGCACCTATCGACCATACTCGAACATTTATCAAACATCTATCGACCTCATCATCAAACTTCAATCACCTGCATCGCACAAACTTCCCCTCTGCAAACCACCAGCAACCATCTCCATCACTTATACAACAACCCCGACTCAAACCAAACAACATCTTCCTCAGCAATACAACCTCGCTACAAACCCGCCAGCACCTGAACATCACTGCTACCTCTCCAACACTACAATACACCTACAAACAATAACCCAAACCAATCACCTATCCTTCATTATCACCCTATACACACACACACATACCATTTACCTATTGTCAACAACTAACGTAAGCATAATCAGTAATTTAAACACAATGTATCAAATAATGTTTAGCAATGCCTCAAACAATGTGTACAACGTATATATAATTACATACCACTAATGATTTATGGTTCAAGGGGCCAGGTGCATCAAAATGAACTACAATTGATTATTGCAGTACAATGAATTAATAGAAGAAAAGGAGGAACAAATTCCAAATTCCAAATGCTGATGAATCAAAGTAAGCAGGGGAAACATATCATAAACAAAGAATATTCAGTCAGTAATCGTTAATCGGAGTTTGAATCGCAGTTCAGTGGACTAACCTCGGTCGATCGTCAATCGGTCGATCCATAATCACTAATTGGTAATTAATGGCTGACGATTGATGATTGAGGATCGTAAGTCGAAGGTGGAGAAGACGTTGGATTTGGAATCGTTGATCGATCGTATCATGCACTAATCCTCAATTCTTTGATCGCACATTTCTACTGAAGTTGGAGAAGATGTCGGATTTGGAATTGCGTTGGCCTAGGTTTGGAATTGCAAGGGAGATATGAGAATTAGGGTTTTTTAGTTACGGGAAGATGGGTACAGACAACAAAACGTGGAAAGGGCAATATGGGAATTTCAAAAAGACACGGTTGAATTTGTATTCAGTGAATTCTCATTATTAGTAGTAGAGATATAAAACATTTAAGTCCTATACCTTAAATAATTTTAAATACTTATTAAAGCACTTAGGAAAAATCTATAAAAATTCTAATAAATCATTTTTAATATGTTATCTAACATATATTAATTTCTGACCCAAAACATACATATACTAGGCGTAATTAATTTTAAACCCAAATAACCATTTTCTTCACTAGAAAATTAATATTAAATCCACATTAATTCAGATAATTATGAAAATTGAAACCCATCTCTAAAATATCCTTTCTGACCTTATGCTCAAATTGCAAGGTATTTGGATGTCATTTAATAGGGTTTTCACATTAAAACATATCATAAAATCTATATGAATTTGCATAAATCACCAACAAGCATATATATGCATTTTAACAATAAAATACATGGAAAAACCTTGCAAAATAGTTTGGATTTAATCTAAAACCAAAAACAATCAAAAACATGAGATGTAGTCATTATTCACCTTAGCTTTGTGATTAAGGATGTGAGATTTGATCTTGGATTTGATCAATCTTCCTCTTGATTGCTTTATCTTCTTCTTGCTTTCCTAATGGTGGCCAGTCTCTTATGTTTTGGATTTGTGAAAATGAATAATGAACGTATAGAATGAAGTGAGTGAGGGTTTAGGGTATAAGAATGATACTTATTCATGTATTGCCCTTGTCTGTTACCCTAACATTTTATTTCATTTTCCTCTTAGTTCATTTGTATAAATGGCACGGGTACCTTCTAATTGCACAAATCTCAATCCCTTAACCATTTTTACATTATAGCATTTAATTTTACTAATTAAATGTCCTAAATAATGTTACTAAAAATTAGGGGTGTTACAGACTCCCCTCCTTAAAGAATTATTCCTCGAAGTTACGATAAGGTACTCAACAAATCAATCAAAAAGGTAAACCATACCATCAAACAAATTAGGATAAGCGTCTCTAATCCTGCTCTCAGTCTCCCAAGTACAGTCTCTCTCATCGTCGCTCCACTGGACTTTAACTAATCTGACTATCCTGTTCCTTAGCATCTTCTCGTCTTTCACGACTATACGAACTAGCTTTCTAACTATAGTCAAATTCGGCTATACTACTAAGTCCTCTAACATAGTCGGTGCTATAGTAGTCTTCGGGTCTCTAATACACTTTCTTAGATGAGAAATATGAAAAACATCGTGGACTCCTGCCAAATTGTTCGGTAACTCTACTCTATATGCGAGTTTCCCGATTCTTTCTATAATAGGAAATGGTCCAAAAAATCTCGGTGCCAATTTCCTTGACTTCCCGAATCAAATTACACCTTTCATCGGTGATACCTTGACGAAAACATGATCTCCTACTGAGAACTCTAAGTCCTTCTGTCTTCTATCAGCATAACTCTTCTGCCTCGACTGAGCTTCCTTTATTCTATCTTGAATCAACTCAATCTTCTCTGCAGCTTCTCTAACAAAATCCGGACCAAGAACCAACCTACCCTCGGTCTCTAACCAACAAACTGGAGATTTGCATGGCCTTCCATACCAAGCTTCAAATGGTGCCATCCCTATACTAGCCTGATAACTGTTGTTATACGAAAACTCGACTAAGTGTAGATTGTCTTCCCATGATCCTCCAAAGTCTAGCACATAAGCTCGTAACAAATCTTCCAAGACTGTTAACTCTTTCTGTTTGCCCATCGGTCTACGGATGGTAAGCGGTGCTCATCTTGAGCTTAGTACCTAAAGTATCATGTAGGCTCTTCCAGAATTCGCTAGTGAATAAGGAATCTCTATCACTTACATACTACTAGGAATTCCATGCAGTCTAACTATATTCTTCATAAATAACTTAGCTAAAACAGGTGCCGTCCTGGTTAACTTAACTGGAATGAAATGGGCACTCTTGGTTAACCTGTCCACTATGATCCATATGCTTTCATTTCATCAATTAGATCCTAGCAACCCGTCTATAAAATCCGTAGAAATAGAATCCCGCTTCCATACCGGAATATCTAATGGCTAAAGTAACCCACTTGGCTTCTGATGTTCGGCCTTTACCTGTTGGCAGTTCAGACACTGCTTTACCCATAAGCCTACATCCCTCTTCATTTCTTCCCAGAAGAAACTCCTTTTCATGTCTTAATACATCTTAGTTCCTCCTGGATGAATAGTGAACTTTGAGCGATGGCATTCCTCCAAAACTTCCTTCCTAATGTTTCCCACATTCGGAACACACAATCTTCCTTTCTTTCTCAACCACCCATTCTGGTCAAGGATAAAATCTTTCAAGTCATCGCCCTCTATTCCATCTCTTAACTTTCTGATCCGCTCAACCAATATTGGATCCTCTCCTTGCTTAGAAGCAATCTTTTCGATCATCATCGGTCGAACTTCTAAACATGATAATATAGCGGTCTCCTTACTAAATCTAGCTTTAGATCTCCCCTGCACTTTGCATGTCGTCAATTCTTCTAAATTTTTCCACTCAGTTATCATTACCAACACTGCATTCTGATGTTTTCGGCTAAGTGCGTCTACAACCTTATTGCCCTTCCTCGGTGTGTACTCAATGGCAAAGTCATAAGCGACTAAAAACTCTAACCACCTCTGCTGTCTCATATTCAACTCCTTCTGAGAGAATAAATGCTTTGTGACTTATGATCCATGTATAACTCGAATCTTCTCCCAAAAGATAATGTCTCCACCCCTTCAATGCAAAAATCACCGCAGCCAATTCCAAATCATGCGTCGGGTACTTCACCTCATGCGGTCTAAGCTATCGAGATGCATAGGCAATCACTTTACCTCTTTGCATTAACTCAGCTCCTGACCAAGTGATGTGCACGTAAATGTGCATATATTTACATCCATATTTTATCTCTTTTTATTTAAATAAACATCATATTTGGGCATTTTAACATGTTTAAAACCAAAATTCAATTATTTTCAAACCATCATATTTGCATCTTCATTCAGGGGGAAAATGGTCATTTTTGTGCTTGTGTCAATTTAAGAATTTTTACTTTGACATTTTTTGATAATTTATATAGTAATTTGGATGCATATGGAAGAGGCTTATATGAAGATACATGCATGCACAAATGAAATACAAAGGAATGAAGAGGAAATAATTCAAGTTCAAGATCATGGAGGACCCCACCCACTTACCTAAATGTACAATCATGAGCTAATGGACAACTAAGTGGAGGTTAAAGCTTCATGCACAACAAATGATGGATTAATTAGTGGCTAATGGTTACTTGGTGGCCACACTTCCTAAAGGGCATTTTAGGAAGCCCCCTAAAAATAGAATTAGGGTTTTATGCATGTATATATAGCCCTCTTATGTACATGAAACTATCTTCTACTCTTTCATTTTACTTAGGAAATTAAGAGATCAAATTGTAAGCTCAATGTTCTATGAAATAAAAATGGCTTCCAAGCCTCTTTCTTCTCTCTTTTCTACATGCTTTTCTTTGTTTTTATGTTAATGCTTTTATTTATGTTCTTTTCTTTTCTTTGTTAGTAGAATAGTTTTACATTCATGCAAGTAGTGTAGCTTAATTTCTTTTGTTGTAAGTAGTTTAATTACACTCTCTTCTTTGCTTATTCTCTATTTTCTTCTCTTTTTAATGTTTAAAGTTACTTGTGTTGCTTCAATGCCACAAAAGAGTAGCTAAACCCCTTCAATTTAGGGGTAATGAAGCTCTCAAATATTATGTAATTTCAGCATTTTATGATTTATGATCTCATTTGGTTTATGCTTCATGAAGTGAGTTTTGATGCAAGTGGGTTTGATAGCTTATATTGTTTATGCAAATGAGCTATTCTTGTTCAACATAAACACAATTTGCATCATCATTTGCTAATCCATTTTTGATTGTGAATTTAAAGTAAAAAATGAAATTTGATGATCTATATTACTAGTTACAATAGTAAATAGATCATACTTAAAATAGCTTTTGCTTTGGTTCATTTTCATGAGAATTATAAGTGGTTTATTTGTTGTATTATAGTTTGATGGTTTGAGTTATGTTAATTGATAACATAAACAAACCATACTTATGATAAATACAACAATATTTCACTTAATATCAAAAGCTAGAGATCAAAAATTGTTTGTTTGTTGATTTACAAAAATATGAGAGTGGATTTTCCTCTAAATTGTTCTCTAGTTCAATAGTTTTTAAATCACATTTTAATTCTAGCTTTAGCTTCTTTTTGTAGTTAACAACTTTCATCTCACTTTGGTCTAATTTGATTGAATAGATTTTTAATCACTCACAATTCCCTACGGATCGACCCGTATTCGCCACGTACTACAAAGTGTATGCCGTGCGCTTGCGGTTATATTTTTATTTCTAAATTCGTTCGACAGTTTTCTAAACCGATAGAATTTCTGTCGACGAACAAGTTTTTGGCGCCGTTGCCGGGGAGTTGTTTTGATTTTGATTTTCTATTCTTCGAATTATTTTCGTTGATTTTTATCGTGTGTTTGTTTGTATTTTAAAAAAAAAATTGTTTGTGTGTGACTTTTGTTTGCATTTGAGTGTGTACATTTCTTGCTTTCTATTTTCATTTTTCATTTGCATTTCTATCAGAAAAAAATACACAAACAATTTCAATACAACAACAAAAATACTTGGTTTCATTTTCTATTTGTATTTCATTTTACAATTTTTATTTACATTGCATTTCAACAATCCTGTTTACTGTTCACTGACACAGTGCACATACCATTAACAAAACTGTCAAAAATTGCACTACCATTTCACTACCATCAACATCCTCTATCTCTTCCAAACTGGCAAACCCAATTTCCCACTGCTTCTCTGCAACCAAAACTACAACCATTAACACTTCTCTGTAACTAACCTCTCTTCTACAAGCACCTCTCCATCACCACTAACCGTCCTATCCTACTGTCCTACTGTCAAATACCATATCATTTATCACCACAACAGTCTCTTCATTCACCATATCAAATTCTAGTCCCTCTGCCTGACAGTCTTCCCAAAACCATCCACAATTACCAGTAACCATCACAACATCTTTTCTAACACCATCAACTAAGATCTGCAGTTCAATAGCATCTATACTTCACTGCTAAACTACCTCAACTCTTCAACCAAAAGCTCTGCCTCTTGCCATACCAGACATACTCCACATATACATCATCTGCCCAGCACTTACATATCACATATCATTTCCCCTTGCCCACATCATAACTCATTCAAACATCCCCTTTACCCGACCACCACTTCTTACGACAGCAGTCCTCTCTTCACTGTGCTTCTTCTGCAAATTCACAATACAAGCCAATCACTACAAGCATACAAACATTCCACTTCATCCATACAACACAGTTGTGCACACATTCAACACACTGTTGAACTATCCACCCTTCTAACCACATTAAGCTGTTGCATCTCACATCCCCACTGTTAAACTCTGGCAACTATCTCCCAGTCGCAAACAACCACTAAGCATCCTCCTTAACTACATAGCAGCAAATCCTTCCATATATCATAATACAACCACTGTCCTCCACCAACTCATTCACCACTTCCTATTATTCTCGAACCCACGACAAACCATTAACCAAGCAGCCACAAAGCAACATCATACTTTCTCCTCAAACAATCACCACTGCACAACCCATACAAAACTGTCACCTCTGTCAACTATTCCCCTTGCAAACTACTTCTTCCTTCCAGTGCACGTATCATTGCTGTGACACCACCCATCAGCAGCAACAAAATCCCATCGCTGAGCAATCTTATCATCCTTATCACTGAGCAACCGTATCATTGCAGTGCACGTATCATTCTTGTCACTGCTCCCCCATCATCCTTCAATACACCACCAGTCTGCGCACATAAAAAACATAACATCTCGTGCGAACCTTTCATTCCTACCCAATCACCACAATACAGCCTGAAACCAATTCGATCACCATACAAATCACTTTACCTCCAGCAACCAAAGAACCACCACCATAGTCCAACTGCCTCCATCGAACTTCAGAAACCACTACGAAACTGCAAATAACCTAATCGACATCGCTTACTACCAACCTGCACCTTTCCCCTTGCCTCAACCATCCACGAACTTCGCCTTCTTCCTAGAAATGCACGCAACCGAGACTTACCACCTCCGCAAATCACAAATTCCAGACAATAGCAAATGCGACTACCCTCACCACTGCCACCTCCCAAATCGCCTGCACGAAACCACATCCAGTAACTCCACAAATCATATTGTTATGTCCCTGACCATCAACAAACTCGAGAAACCACTTCTCTCATCCCCAATTTAACCGTGACTTCACACAACCGTAACCGATCCTCGAACCAAAACTTCGAATAACCAAAAACCAAACAACTGAATCAGGAAAATGAAAAATGAATAGTTCGATTTCGAAAATTGAAAAGTTGGAATTGATTTATGGAAATTTTGAAATCTTGGAATATGGGGAATTAAATTCGAACTGCTTTGTGAAATTGAGATATCGATTGTAATTGTGTTTACTGGGAAGTAGAGTAGTTCGTGAAATTGTTTCGATAATTTTGGGTAGTGGGTCGTCTTTGTCGGCCTAGTGAGTATTTTTTTGTTTTATTTTTTTTATATCCTTTTGTTTTCTGGTTGGTTTTACATTTGTTATTTTGTTTTGTGGTTTAGTTAAGTATTTTTGTTTTGTTTATTTCAAATCCTTTGTTTTCTTTTGTTAAAACATCCTTTTGTTTTATTTTATTGTTAAAACATTCAAACCAAAAAGGAAAAAAAATTAAAAAAATCCGAAAAAAAATCAACTTTGTTTAATTTTCATTTTTCATTTGTTTTCACTTGTTTTAGTTTTCATTTATTTTATTTTCAATTGTTTTATTTTTCGCTTATTTTGTTTTTCATTTTTGATAAACATACTAAAAAATAATAATAAAAATTGTTGAATATATCTTGTTTATCATTTAAGGTTGCCAAAGCAGATTAAAAGGAAGAACTGCTTGCCTAAAAAAAATAATTGCTGCTTGATTAAAAAAATTGCTGCTTAAAAAAAATTGCTAATAATCTGCACGCTCTGGTATTGTGCTTTCATCTCTAGTGCATTGTTCGTTGCTTGCATTTGCATTTATATATAATAAAAAATTCAAAATCCAAAAACAAAAATAAACTTCATTTTAGTAGCATTGTAAATTCACGTTTAATTTTTGTTTTGCATCCATCTCATTTTATTTTCTTTTCTAAGGGCAATACCCCCAATTCACATAAGGTGAGGGATTTCATCACCCTTTCCTTAACCCACAAACGCATTTCATTGTAGAATTTGACTAATAATAAAGGTTAGACATTCGACTTAAGGGTGTCGCAAGCTCATCTAGGGCTTAATTGTATCTTCACAATTGTTTTCTTTGAACAATTTTATTTCTTGGTGTCTAGGCTACGGTAGAGTAATAACCAGTTATAAAAATTACGGTGATACGTAAATATTATACTGGTTGTTCCTCTGAAGGTACTTAAACCTTCGGCTGCATTGCTATGGTGATTCGTGGTGCACCAATAACCCCTGCCCGTTACCAGGCTGAGAAATATTTTTGTTGATTTAAGACAAAGTGTGATTATACAATTTTGGGTTAGGAGCTACTAAGGACAGAAAACTGTAATTAAGTCATTTGCATTCATTTAGTTGCATTAGTTCATGCATATATAAAAAATCAAAAATCCAAAAAAAAAATTGTAAATTTTTCTTAACTTAGTTTTTAATTCCACAAAAAAAAATTAAAACCTTTTTAAAAAACAAAAAAAATAAAAAATTCAAAAAAACAAAAAAAAATTAGAAAAACAAAAAAATATAAAAATTTGAAAAACCAAAAAAAAAATATCAAACTTCTCCTTTGAAAATAAATTTCACTTGGTAAATATTTTTCTTCCTCTAAAAAAAAATTTTCACTTCGATTTTCAATCTTCTTTCATTCACTAAACTCGATTCTAACTTCTTTCTCTTTTCGACTTTCACTTGTGCATGAGTACTTGGACTCGTGACACAACAACACATCGTTGGACTCGCGACCCTTCTACAAACCGTTTAACTCGAACAAACGATCCTCCCGAAATGGCAAACGAAAACGCCCCTCGAACTCTTATGGATAGAATCTTTCCCGATAGAGTTTCTATTCCATCTTGCATCACGTTAACCGCCCCTACGGGTAACCATTTCAAAATTCACTCAAACCATATTGCCACTCTTCCAAAATTTGGCAATTTCGAACATGATGATCCATATATCTTCTTGACTAAATTCGAACAAGTTTGTGCAACCATTAAACTCCAACAACTTTCTGATGACGGAATCAAACTTCGATTAATCCCATTCGCTCTTACGGATTACGCTGAAAAATGGTTGTACAGCTTACCATCGAACTCAATTAAAACTTGGGAAGAATTCGTAAAAGCTTTCTTAAAAAAGTTCTACCCTTTGGAAAAAACGAGTAAAATCCGAAATGAAATTGTAAACTTTCATCAATTCAAGGGAGAACCATTCAGAAAATATTTTGAAAGATTCAAAGAGCTTTTGATAAAATGTCCACACCATAATTTCGAAAAATGGACAATTTGCCAAATTTTATATGATGGACTCGAAAATAGCTCACGTACCATGCTCGAATTAATGTGCCAAGGCAACTTTCTTGCCCAACATCATGAGGATGCTTGGCAATTTCTTGAAAACCTCGCCGAAAAATCATCCCAATGGGAACGTTCGAACGAAAAATCAATCTACTCACGATCGAGTGCACACTCGATATGATCTTCTGTTGCTTTAGAAGTTAAGATCGACGCAATGATTAAAAAATTCGATAACGTTTTCTCATCAAATCAAATGAACCAAGCTTCCCAACTGATGTGTTATAAATGCAACGATCCTAATCATATAGCTGATCAGTGTCCCAATTCCGTCGAACAAATCAATGCTTTCAACAAAGCCAAAAATGACCCGTTTTCTCCAACGTACAACCCTGGTTGGAGAAACCATCCAAATTTTGCGTGGAACCAAAACAATCCCAACACGAATACGATTCGTCCCAATTTGCAAGCATTTCCGAATAATGCTTCAAATCCTTCCTTTCAACCCAACAATTTTCAACCAAACTTTGCGGGTCCATCGCATAATCAACCGCAACAATCAAATTTTCAATCGAATTCTGCTCATCTTCCCCAAGACGATAAACGTTTAACTTCACTTGAGAAAACTCTTGAAACGTTGGCTAAAGCAACTACTCAAAGCCTTCAATCAAACAGCAATTTGCAAAATTTATTGACTTCATATATGCAAAACACGAACCAATCAATTGCAAAACTCGAAATGCAAATGAGTCAATTAGCCACGTCTGTGAGCGAACGTGAACGAGGAACATTCCCAAGCCAACCCATTTCAAATCCCAGAAATCAAAACGCAAATTCAAATCAAGCCCATGTTGTTCAAGATAGCAACGTCACCCAATTGAATGCTATCACAACTCTCCGTTCCGGTAAACAAATCGATAATCAAGTCATTAATCCAAACGATTTACCGGAAGCCTTTCTCGACACTTCTTAAACAACGAACGAATTTGAACAGAACGTGGAGCCAAACGTTGAATCAAATGCTAACCAAAATTCTTCTTCTTCTACTTGAGTAGGCCCGCCTACCGAGTATTGTGTTCCATTTCCACATCGTCTTCGACCAAAGAAACACTCGGACCAAATGGAAAAGATGTTGGAAATTTTTAAACAAGTCAAAGTTAACATTCCGCTTCTTGACATCGTGCAACAAGTCCCCACTTACGCGAAATTTCTTAAGGACTTGTGTACCCAAAAGCGACACACTCAAGTGCCCAAAAAAGTCTTCTTAGCCGCTAGTTTGAGTGAAGTCTTGTCCCAATCCATGCCCGTAAAATACAAAGATCCTGGCTGCCCTACGATTTCGTGTACAATTGGTGACAAGACGATTAACAAATGTTTGATAGACTTAGGCGCGAGTGTCAACTTGATTCCATATTCCGTGTATGAACAATTAGGCTTAGGTGAGCTCAAACCCACAAAAGTCACGCTTCAATTTGTCGATCGTTCCATTAAGAAGCCCGTGGAAGAAATCGAAGACGTGCTCATTCAAGTAGGGCAATTCATATTCCCTGTTGATTTTATTGTTCTCGAAACACAACCCGTGACAAATCCCGCAAGTCAAATTCCATTGATTCTAGGCCGACCATTTTTAGCCACCTCAAATGCCTTAATCAATTGTCGTAACAGATCAATGAAAATCTCTTTTGGAAACATGACTTTGGATCTCAACATTTTCAATCTTGAAAGCCAATCGAACGAACCTCGTGACCAAACGTTGGAAGTTAGTGCCATTCACGAAAACTTTGAAAATGAAACACTTCATTTTAATGATGAACACGAGGCCAAGTACGAAAAATTGTTTCACGAAATTCCCAACGAGATTGAATACACTCTTCCCTTTGAATCGCTTCAAGTTGAGTCTGAATCTCAATCAAACTCTTTGATCGAAAAACTCTCGAAGTTGGACCTCAAACCACTTCCCGATCACCTTAAGTACGCATACTTAGGTGATAACGAAACGTTGCCCGTCATAATTTCCGCAACTCTCTCTCTTGATCAAGAAGCTTCTCTTCTCTCTATTCTTTCGAAAAACAAGGAAGCGATTGGATGGTCGATCTCCGATATAAAGGGAATTAGTCCCACTCTTGTCCAACATCGCATTCATTTAATCGACGATGCCAAGCCTGTTCGTGACGCGCAACGAAGGCTAACCCAAAAATGAAAGATGCAGTACGTGATGAAATTCTTAAACTTCTCGACAACGGAATCATATACCCAATCTCTGATAGTTCATGGGTTAGCACAATTCTCGTTGTACCGAAAAAGTCTGGGCTAACCGTTGTCAAGAATGATTCAAACGAACTTATTCCAACTCGTACTCAAACGGGTTGGCATGTTTGCATTGACTATCGAAAACTAAATGCCGCGACATGAAAAGATCACTTCCCTCTTCCTTTCATTGACCAAATGCTCGAACGTTTAGCCGGCCATGAATTCTACTGCTTCCTTGACGGTTATTCCGGCTATAACCAAATTCCTATCGCTCCCGAAGATCAAGAGAAAACGACTTTCACGTGTCCATTTGGTACCTTGCTTATCGACGTATGCCATTCGGACTTTGTAACGCTCCTGCAACTTTCCAACGATGCATGGTTGGAATCTTTTCCGACATGATTGAACGCTTTCTAGAAGTTTTTATGGACGATTTCTCAATCTTTGGCGATTCTTTTTCCCAATGTTTACATCATCTCAAGTTGGTTCTAAATCGATGTAAAGAAAAACATTTGACTTTGAATTGGGAAAAATGCCACTTTATGGTCAAACAAGGCATAGTCCTTGGACATATCATCTCAAATAAAGGCATTGAGGTAGATAAAGCGAAAATCGACGTAATTGCAAACCTACCCATTCCAAAAACTGTTAAGGACATTCGATCATTTCTAGGACACGTTGGTTTTTACCAACGCTTTGTGAAAGACTTTAGCAAAATCGCTCGTCCCTTGACCAATCTTCTTGGAAAAGGCGTTCCTTTCGATTTTAACTCTGATTGTATCTCTTCTTTTGAACGTCTTAAGAGCGAACTCATTTCTGCTCCAATCATTTGCGTACCCAATTGGGATCTTCCTTTCGAAATAATGTGTGATGCTTCGAACTTTGCCGTTGGTGCTGTCTTAGGACAACGCATCAACAAGATCCTTCACGTCATTTACTACGCGAGTATGACTTTGAACGACGCTCAACTCAACTACACAACAACCGAAAATGAGCTTCTAGCTGTCGTTTTTGCTCTCGAAAAATTCCGACAATATTTGATAGGTTCACACATTACTATGTACACGGACCACTCTACGCTTCGATATCTCTTCGCTAAAAAGGATGCTAAATCCTGTTTGATTCGTTGGATCCTTTTACTTCAAGAATTTGACCTTACAATTAAAGACAAAAAAGGATCCGATAACGTCATAGCCGATCACTTGTCTCTTCTTCCGAATGCACCATCTTCTTTGCCAATCAATGAAAACTTTCTCGATGAACAACTCCTTTCAATTTCTATCGACCCATGGTACGCTGATATAGTGAACTACTTAGTCACTAAAGAAACTCTCTCATCATGGTCCAAACAGGACAAATGCAAATTCATGTCCCAAGTGAAGTATTTCTATTGGGACGATCCATACTTGTTCAAATATTGTCCCGACCAAATCATTCGACGTTGCATTACGGATAATGAGATCAGGAGTGTTCTTTCGTTTTGCCACGATCAAGTGTGTGGTGGACATTTCGGTCCTCGAAAAACTACGGAAAAAGTGCTTCAGTGTGGTTTCTATTGGCCTTCTCTTTTCAAAGACACGTTTGAATTTTGTAAAACTTGCAATCGATGTCAAATGCTTCGACGAATTTCTCGACGAGATATGATGCCTCTAAACTCCATTCTTATGATCGAAATCTTTGATGTTTGGGGTATCGACTTTATGGGACCTTTTCCCAATTCTTTTGGAAACTTGTATATCCTCCTCGCTGTTTATTATGTTTCAAAATGGGTCGAAGCCGTTCCTTGCAAAACCAACGACCATAAAATTGTTGTGAAATTTCTCAAAGAAAACATCTTTTCGAGGTTCGGCACACCTCGCACAATAATCTAACGGAACCCATTTTTGCAACCATTCTTTTGAAACTTTAATGAAAAAATACTTGATAACCCACAAGTTATCCACTCCGTTTCACCCTCAGACTTGTGGCCAAGTTGAAATTTCAAATCGACAAATAAAACAAATCTTGGAGAAAACTGTCAATAAAAATCGAAAAGATTGGTCTCAGAAATTGACCGACGCACTTTGGACTTACCGTACTGCTTTTAAAACTAACCTTGGGATGTCCCCTTTTCGTTTAGTTTACGGTAAAGCTTGTCATTTACCCGTTGAAATTGAACACAAAGCGCTGTGGGCAATTAAGAACTTAAACTTTGATCTTGAGAAAGCTGGCGAAAACCGAAAACTACAACTCAACGAATTAGAAGAACTTAGGAACGACGTGTATGAAAATTAGAAAATTTACAAAGAAAGAACCAAAGTTTTTCATGACAAGTCAATCCTAAGGAAAACGTTTTTGCCTAACCAAAAAGTTCTTTTATATGACTCAAGACTTCATTTATTCCCTGGGAAACTTAAATCAAGATGGACCGGACCGTTTGTGGTACGAACTGTTTTTCCACATGGTTCCGTAGAAATAGAAAACCCTAGGGATGGATCGGATTTCAAAGTCAATGGTCATCGTCTGAAACCTTTCTTGGAATTGCCAAATAACCAAGAGGAGGAGCTCGTGATCCTTCATGAGCCAAGCTACGTCTAGTAAGAATGTTAACCCTCTTTTGTAAATATGTACATAGTTTTCCCCGTTACACTCATTATATCATGTATTAACTGTGGGGACACAGTCAAAACTAAGTGTGGGGGGGAGTCTCATTTTCATTTTTTTTAGGTTTCATGGCATTTTTGAATTTTCATTTTTTTAAGTTAAAAAAAATCTAAAAATTTCAAAATCTCAAAAACATTTTCTTTTTAGCAATTTGATTTATTTTTGAAGAAACGCTATGGGATAAGTATAAGTTTTGGTTAATAAATTGAAATTTTGAAAATTTATTTGTCTTAACAAAAATAAAAATGAAGTTTGATTACAAATAACAATGGTTTAACTAGTATATAGGAAGATTCATAAGTGTTAATTATGAAGTATGTTCTAATTGAAAATCTTTGTTTAAAAAAGTGGTAAATTTAAAGTAAAGGATATAACATTTTTATCTTCTAAGTTAAATGGTGGTAAGATGATTTTGCAAAACTCTCTCTTTCTAAAAAAAAATTTGATTAAAAAAACGCATTTGTATATATGTATATGTATATATATATTTAGCACCTAGAGTCATGTGTTCACACTCGTGTGTTCACTCGGCATGCTCTGTACTCTTCTCACGTAAGCCCGAAAGGCAGTGCATGATCGGTATATCTGGCCTCAGATTATCTGAGTTAGGTGTATATAAATAAAATTCCTTTTAATAATGCCTACAGTCGATAAGTGTTCACACTTGTGTGTTCACTCGCCACGCTCTGTATTCCCCTCACATCAGTCCGCAAGGCAGTGCACGGGTAATATATCTGGCCTCAGTTTACCTGAGTTAGGCATATGTAATATTATTAATATCAATAAAATTTTCAAATAAGAAAGAGTAAGCAATTGAAATCCGAGCACTATTTTTACTTATTTGATTTAACTTGTTATTGAAAAGAAATGAAAATACCACTTTAATAAACTTTGATAATAAACTAAAGATTCATTTCATAGTTACACTTTGTAATCAACTCAAACAATGAGTTAAACTATTATCTATTTGCTATGATAACTTGATTTTTTTTATTGGAAATTTTGACAAGTAAATGACTTAAATTTTTCAAAACAATGACCAAAACCTATATTTAACTTATGAGTGTCGAATTGAAAGTGAATCCTTCATTTGTAAATATTTTCAAAAACTTGCATTCATCCCATTGTAAATAAATCTTGCATTTTCTAAATATTTTCACTTTGCATTTGGATTTTGTGGGTAGAATCCGTTGAAAACCCTCACGAGACAACACTCGTCCTACTGGGGACACCCAGAGGTTTAACGGCTTGTTGCATACGCTCAATGCAATCGTGCTCCCTACGGAAATGGATTTATCTTAGTTTTCCTTTATTCGAGGACGAATAAAAAGATAAGTGTGGGGGTATTTGATGTGCACGTAAATGTGCATATATTTACATCCATATTTTATCTCTTTTTATTTAAATAAACATCATATTTGGGCATTTTAACATGTTTAAAACCAAAATTCAATTATTTTCAAACCATCATATTTGCATCTTCATTCAGGGGAAAAATGGTCATTTTTGTGCTTGTGTCAATTTAAGAATTTTTACTTTGACATTTTTTGATAATTTATATAGTAATTTGGATGCATATGGAAGAGGCTTATATGAAGATACATGCATGCACAAATGAAATACAAAGGAATGAAGAGGAAATAATTCAAGTTCAAGATCATGGAGGACCCCACCCACTTACCTAAATGTACAATCATGAGCTAATGGACAACTAAGTGGAGGTTAAAGCTTCATGCACAACAAATGATGGATTAATTAGTGGCTAATGGTTACTTGGTGGCCACACTTCATAAAGGGCATTTTAGGAAGCCCCCTAAAAATAGAATTATGGTTTTATGCATGTATATATAGCCCTCTTATGTACATGAAACTATCTTCTACTCTTTCATTTTACTTAGGAAATTAAGAGATCAAATTGTAAGCTCAATGTTCTATGAAATAAAAATGGCTTCCAAGCCTCTTTCTTCTCTCTTTTCTACATGCTTTTCTTTGGTTTTATGTTAATGCTTTTATTTATGTTCTTTTCTTTTCTTTGTTAGTAGAATAGTTTTACATTCATGCAAGTAGTGTAGCTTAATTTCTTTTGTTGTAAGTAGTTTAATTACACTCTTTTCTTTGCTTATTCTCTATTTTCTTCTCTTTTTAATGTTGAAAGTTTCTTGTGTTGCTTCAATGCCACAAAAGAGTAGCTAAACCCCTTCAATTTAGGGGTAATGAAGCCCTCAAATATTATGTAATTTCAACATTTTATGATTTATGATCTCATTTGGTTTATGCTTCATGAAGTGATTTTTGATGCAAGTTTATACAAGTGGGTTTGATAGCTTATATTGTTTATGCAAATGAACTATTCTTGTTCAACATAAACACAATTTGCATCATCATTTGCTAATCCATTTTTGATTGTGAATTTAAAGTAAAAAATGAAATTTGATGATCTATATTACTAGTTACAATAGTAAATAGATCATACTTAAAATAGATTTTGCTTTGGCTTCATTTTCATGAGAATTATAAGTGGTTTATTTGTTGTATTATAGTTTGATGGTTTGAGTTATGTTAATTGATAACATAAACAAACCATACTTATGATAAATACAACAATATTTCACTTAATATCAAAAGCTAGAGATCACAAATTGTTTGTTTGTTGATTTACAAAAATATGAGAGTGGATTTTCCTCTAAATTGTTCTCTAGTTCAATAGTTTTAATCACATTTTAATTCTAGCTTTAGCTTCTTTTTGTAGTTAACAACTTTCTTCTCACTTTGGTCTAATTTGATTGAATAGATTTTTAATCACTCACAATTCTCTACGGATCGACCCGTATTCGCCACGTACAACAAAGTGTACGCCGTGCGCTTGCGGTTATATTTTTATTTCTAAATTCGTTCGACGGTTTTGTAAACCGATAGAATTTCCGTCGACGAACACCCAGTTCCACAAGCATTTGTATATACTACTAAGCCCGATTCCCTTCTGAAACAACTAACACAGGTGCATTAGTCAATAAGTGTTTCAGCTTCTGGAATGCCTTCTCACACTTATCGGTCCAAATGTTAGCTTGGTCATTGGTGCTGCTATTCGCGAGAAATCCTTTATGAACCTACGATAGTACCAAGTTAATCCAAGAAAACTATTTATCTCAGTCACTGTCTTGGGTCTCTTCCAATTATTCACTGCTTCAATCTTAGTCGGATCTATAGACAACCCTTTCTCTGAGACTACATGACCAAGAAACTTCACTTCCTTCTTCCAGAAATGACACTTCGAAAACTTCGCCTTCAGCTGATGCTATCTCAGCGTCTCTAGCACCACTCTAAGATGAACTTCATGCTCCCTTTCATCCTTAGAGTATATCAAATTATCGTCTATAAATACCAACACGAACCTATCCAAGTGCTCTCATAAAACTCGGTTCACCAAATCGACAAAGAATGCTGGCGCATTAGTTAGTCCGAACGGCATTACTAACCATTTGTACGATCCATATCTAGTTCTAAACGCCATCAATGGAATACTATCCTCTGCTACTCTAAGCTGATGGAAACCTGTTGCTAAATCCGACTGAGAAAATACCTTGGCTCCACTCAACTGATCGAACAAATCATCAATTCTAGGTAACGGATATCGATTCTTTATCGTCTTCTCTTTCAACTTACGATAATCGATACATAACCTTAACGATCCATCTGGCTTCTTAGTAAACACTACCGCTGCTCCCCAAGGTGAACTACTTGGCTTAATAAAATTCTTGCCTTCAAAATCTACCAACTGCACCTTCAACTCCATTATCTCAGTAGATGTCATCCTGCTTGGCGGTCTACTCACTGGTTCTGCTCCTGGCACCAAATCTATCTGAAACTCAATGGCTCATTTCGGTGGCAATACAACCACGGGTTCAAAGACGTTTGTGAATTCTCTAACCACGAAAACTCGATTTGACTCGTCTTCTACCTTCACAACACCAAACAAAGCATTCACTCCACGGTTAGGTTTTTCTACGGTATATACAATCCGATCACTACAGTAAGGGTGTCTAAGCGATATTTTCCTATCATGGAAAAATATCCTAGCATCGTACTTACTTAAATAATCCATACCCAAAGTAATTCCCAACCCTACGAAATCAAACACATGCAAACTGCAAACAAAGGTATGACCTAACAACTCAAACTCTAGGTGGTCACACTCCGTCCCAAGTTTCGCATACCTTCTTATCGGATTTGCTGCCCTTAAGGAAGTAACTAAGTATGAGGGTTCTAGGTTATGCTTATCTACCAAACAATGAGATATAAAAGAATGCGATGCACCAGTATCAAATAGAACACTAACTAACATATCATGAATCATAAGCGTACCACCCAACACAGCCTTTACCTTTCCTTCTACTATTGGTCTTGAGGTAGCTGGTTCAAATGAAAACACCATTCCTTTCCCATCCTTAGTTGGCTCTTTGCACTAGTTCTTATAGCGTCCAATTTGATTATAGCTGAAGCATCTGATATTCTTCTTCCCGATCACCTTCTTTCCATCACCCGAGTGACATTCATTTGTGAAATGCCCTTTCTTATCACACTTATAGCAAACAACCTCTGACTTTCCCTTCTTGGTAGCTCCACCCTTTTGAGCTTCTTTCTTATGGAAAAAATTTCTTTTCTGACTCTGCCCTACTTGAACGTCTTTTGCCTTATTTCTCTCCAGAAAAGCAAGCATCTCCTCATGTCTTAAAGCCATCTCTACTACAACATCACATGGATCCCTAATGTGCGATAACGTAGCCCTAGCAAGCTCAGGCTTCAACCCCCTGATGAACTTCTCATTCCTCTTAATTACGGTATCAAACAATAGCATACCCATACCTCGCCAACTCCTCAAACCTTGTAGCATGCTCCAGCACAGTCATCACCCCCTGCTCCAACTCAACAAACTTTCTGAGCGGTGTGGACTTCACAATCTCAAACATAAACCTCTTCTCAAACCTCCTCTTAAACTCAGCCCATGTCATCGTCTCTTCACTAACTCTAACTGTAATGTTGTTCCACCAGTACAACGCTGCTCCCTGTAACTGTCTAGAAGCAAGCCTTCTTCTTTGCTCATCATTGAGCCCCAAATCTGCAAAGATTCCCTCACATTGCAGTAACCAGTTCTCTACTTCAATGGCGCCTTCAGTTGCGATGAATGGCTTTCCTCCCAACCGAGCGTAATCCCTACTCAAAACAGCATAATTGTTGACTACTGAAGCTTCTTGATTTCCTCCTCCAACTACTCCAACAGCAACTCCCGCCTGCATCATGTTGACAAAGAACTGATACATTGCTCCCATGTCAACTTGTAGGACTCCAGCACCCACATTTCCAGCTTGTGGCTGACCTTGATTCCTTCTCGTATTTGGTCTGGAATTTCCATTTGTAATGGTGCTTCCCTCTCCAAGGTTAACAGAACTAATACATTGCTCCCTTGTTAACTTGCAGGACTCCAGCACCCACATTTCCACTTGTGCCTGACCTTGGTTCATTCTAGTATTTGGTCTGGCATTTCCATTTGTAATGGTGCTTCCCTCCTCCAAGGTTAACTCTTCCACTTCTAGCATCCATATCTGCATTCGAGCCTTGTAAGATATAGAAGAATAGCCTAAGAGAGGTAGGAGAATAGATAATAAATATATAGCGTATACTTATATATAGCAAATACAAGTACATTACTATAGTGTTATCCCATACCCCGATCTTATCTCTAATTCCTTAGGATTATGTTTTCAAAAATAATTTTAGTTTAAAAAATTTCATAAACCTATGCTCTGATACCAAGTTGTAACATCCCCTATCTGGAGGCCCGAAGCTAAGTGCTACAGATGCTGCAATAATCCATAGTATTAACTTCCGATGACCAAATACGGTAATGTTAATGGTATCCATAATATCAGAAGTACTTGAATATGTAATAAAATCATCACAAATTAAAACACTTTTCTGATTACATTTCATAAAACATGTTTCATATCCAGATTAATAATCCCAATGTTTCCCGGGTTCAGATCAAATATAATTAATACATAAATACGCCAAGAGCAACATATGAAGATGTCCCCTTGGTTTACCAGTGTACTAGATAGTCATAACTGAATTAATACGACATAGCGGAATAAAACAAACAAAACAACTCCTAAATAGCTATCCATCAGCCTCCTGCTCGCTTTCGGAAGCTTTATTCGTCAACCTAATAAAAGCTGAAAATCCTCAACCCTTAGCCTACTCAAATCAATTTTGAGCACCCCAGAGTTTAAGGGTAAAATATATAAACTTCGAGTCAGACATAAAGCCCGGTGTGACTAATACTATACATCTCGATTATTTGATATTAAGTGAGACCATGCCGCTTAGCGGAACAAGTTTCCCCTCATTAATATCCTTTTAAAACGTTTCTTTTGCAAATCTTAATCCTACAACAAAACTTGTTAAAACATTAAAGCAATATCATGTATGCATACAAATCAGGTAACAAATGGATTATCTATCCGAACAATATAGTTTTGTTTGGCTAACTACTAACCATTGGCTGACTCGGGCCAACCAGATAAAATAAACAAATAATCAAACTTTTATTAGATACTCCTCTTCTAGAAGGTATGTCCCTAACTTAGTTCTCCCACGGTAAACTGATCCTAATGGTTTTGCGGGCTCGCTAATAACCTATTTACCCTCTATAGATTCCTTTCCGTATGTAACATCATTTTAGTCTTACCTGTGACAAAGCCCTACGCACTGGAATTTTGGACTAAATTAGCTAGGGGCTAATAGCTAATGTATAGGGCAAAACCCTATACCAGTTCTATCTGGTATTCTAATATCTGAGTCATTTTACTTAGGGTCATCCACCCATAAAATTTTCAATGAAAACATTTCTCTCAAATTGATTTAAACCTTTAAATCATACCTTAAACAAGAAAAATATACTATGCTTTACTCAAATCGCTTTGCCATGTTATATATATATTTTACCCAAAACATTGTTAATGAACAATCAAAACCTTTGTTTAAACCTTTAAATAATATTTTTCAAAACCATTGAAAGTATCCATTTCGAAACCCTTGAAAATGCCCCTTTCGATTCAAGTAAAACCTTAGGTCGAAATGCTAAAACATACCTTTCGAAACCATTTACATAGTCCTTTCAAAAACATTCAAAACCTCCCTTTTGAAAGCCTTTTAAAACCTTAAACATCTTTTTTCAAAACACTTTAAACATGCCTCTCGAAAACCTATGGAAACCTTCCATTTATAACCTTTTAAAAACATTGGGGAACCACCCCTTCGAAACCTTTCTCTTAAACTTTCAAAAGCATTAAATTCATCAAACCTTTCGAAAGCATTTGGGTTCAAGTAAAACTTGTGGAATAACCTTTCGAAACCATTCAAAACTATATCTTTCGAAACCTTTAGGTTTATCTTTCAAAATCTCAAAAGGGTCTTAAAAGAAGAAAGTCGAAAGTAACACTTCCGAAAGTTATTTCCTAAGTAAAAGAAGTGGATGGTGTCGAAACCAATCCCTTCGAAAGCTTTGGAGAAGCGGCTTGGGTTTAAAACAAGGAATCCCTTTAGAAAGCATTATTTCGAAAGGTAAGATGCGGCAGCAAGAGGTTTCGACCCCGTCAAAAGCTTCTTTATAAACCAAAAGGCACAACCTCTTTCGGAACCATTCCTTAAAACCATTTAACCAAGTCGAAAGCTAACTAAGTCGAAAGCATTCCTTTCGAAAGCATTCCTTTCGAAAGCAAGGCGCATTTTCTTTTAAAACAAAGCAAAGCTTCGACCCCTTCGGAACCCCATGTTTCGACTAGATACCTTTCGCTTATGTCCAATTCACTACGTACCAAGTCTTTGATACCATAAGCATTGGTGTCGATGGTGATGGAGGCAGAAGAACTTAGTCGAAAGCTAGGTGCCAAAAGTGGTGAAACATGTAAAAAACATGTTTAAACTGATTATTACTTTTTAAAGCAATTCTTTTCTACTAACCTGCCTTGTTTGTCAAAACATAATTGGTTGCTAATTTCTTTTCTAAAAGTACTGTCGAAATTTCTGAAATAAACAATTTAAATTATTTATAGAATGCCCCTTCTCCTTTTATAAATATATAAAACATTTAAGTCTCATACCTTAAATAATTTTATATACTTATTAAAACACTTAGGGAAAATCTATAAAAATTCCCATAAATCATTTTTAATATGTTTTCCAACATATATTAATTTATGACCCAAAACATACACATACTAGTCGTAATTAATTTTACACCCAAATAACCATTTTCTTCACTAGAAAATTAATATTAAATCCACATTAAGTCAGAAAATTATGAAAATTGAAAAACATCTCTAAAATATCATTTGTGACCTTATTCTAAAATCGTAAGGCATTTGGATATCATTTACTAGGGTTTTCACATTAAAACATATCATAAAATCTATATGAATTAGAATGAATCACTAACAAGCATATATGTTCATTTTAACAATAAAAAACATGGAAAAACCTTGCAAAATTGTTCGGATTTAATCTAAAACCGAAAACAGTCAAGAACATGAGATGTAGTCATTATTCACCTTAGCTTTGTGATTAAGGATTTGAGATTTGATCTTGGATTTGATTAATCTTCCTCTTGATTGTTTATCTTCTTCTTGCTTTCCTAATGGTGGCCGGCCTCTTATGTTTTGGATTTGTGAAAATGAATAATGAATGTATAGAATGAAGTGAGTGAGGGTTTAGGGTATAAGAATAATACTTATTCCTATATCGCCCTTGTCTATTACCCTAACATTTTATTACATTTTCCCCTTTGTTCATTTGTATAAATGGCATGGCTACCTTCTAATTACACAAGCCTCAATCCCTTAACCATTTTTACATTATTTCCTTTAAATTTACTGATTAAATGTCCTAAATAATGTTATTAAAAATTAACGGTGTTACATTATAGCTGAATGGATTCGGGCCGACAGCACTCAAAAAATGGCTAAGTATGGAACTAATACTTTCCCTAGAAGAGGGATCGGAATAGAGGGATCGAAAAAAAGGGATCGGATTAAACAGGATGCACATAACACAACTCAACTATGATCGCTCCATAACTGAACAACCACAAGGCGGATTGAAGTGAAATTTTGAAAACAGGAATAGGGGACCCTAAAGAGTCTACCCTAGGGATCGCATGGCCTTTGGAGGAGTTTGGAGGGATCGGCCCCTATCCCTCCAAAAGGAACGACCATCTTCCTTCTTCCCTTTTAGGGATCAGCTAAACCCAACTTTATTGCAAAGATCGATCAATATCTCAACATCTACACATTCAATTGACATGAAACTTAAAGCATAAGCCAACTACAACATGTGGAACACCCCATAAGGATCGCACATCATTTGGAGCAAGTTGGGGGGATCGGCCCCTATCCCTCCATAGGGATTGGCTATAATCAGCCTTCGTAGCACATTGCAACAAAGATTGATCAATAACTCTATTTCTACTAATCCAATTGGCATGAAACTTGGAGGCTATATATAATACAACATGGAGAAGCTCCCCTAGGGATCGCATGTCATTTGGAAAATTTTGGAGGGATCGTCCCCTATCCCTCCAAAGGGATCGGCTGAAATTAGAATGTATGCAACACTACTTCATGGAAAACACGATATCTCACAAACCGTAAGTGGAATGGCATGGAATCTGGAGGGCAATTAGCTAACATCATGGCGAACCCTCAAAGGGATCACACCCCATTTGAACAGCAAAATAGGGATCGGTACCAATCCCTATTTTGGGCCTCAATGGGCCTGAAAATTCTTGGGTGGTCTTGTTATGCCCTAAAGGTTCTTCTGCTGAAATTTTAGGTTGATCCGTGCACGTCTTCCCCTATAAATACAGTAGGCATGGTGTTAGAAAAAGGATCTCATTTTCAACTTCTCTTTATCTTCAACCTAGGCTATACTTTGCCAATTTTGTTCTTGGATTTCAGATTGTAACTCTAAACAAACTACAGTATAATAAGAAAGATTATTCTAGAGTGGACGTAGGCCGAAGTTAGCCGAACCACTATAAATCTTGTCTCTTTTTTATTTTCTATCATTTTTAATTTGTTTGTTCTTCATATTATATTCTCTACATTAGATACTATCTGAGATCTGTGACTGGATATTGGTTCTTTCATACAACTGGGTATTGGTAGACAATTTTAACGCCAACATTTTGGTGCTTTCACTGAGAAGGCTTGCACCCGTGGATTTGGAAGCTTTGATACTTGGATCTAGGAAGCAATGGCCAGGCAATCAACAAGGAGGGTGCTACCAAAAAGGAGCCACCATGGTGGGAGTCACGAGGCTTCCTCAAGAGATGGAGCTAATCAAGCATCAATCTACATCACCAGGAATGAAATAGAAACGATGATGGATGCTCTACAGGAGAGGATGTTGAAAAGACAAGAGGAGATAATGTAGAATTTACTCCAAAACATTGGACAAGTTAGAGGACAAAATCAAGGGAATAGAGCACTAGGAGCTAAGGACAACTTAGATCAAGGAGTTGAAGCAGCATGAATTGCTGGAAATCGGAACCGAGAGCATGAAAATGGAGCCAATGGACAAAGGAATGGAACAGAGCAGCTGGGGGCAGTCCCCAGCCATCTTAGAGGGATCGGTACAGTTCCCCAAAGGTTAGGGGCATGCCCCCAGGTCTGGTTGATCGCGATGTTGGAGGACTTGTGATCAATCCCATGGAGCTTGGTTCGAATTGGGATTTAGATGCTCATCCAGAGGAATACGTTCCAGAATTCCCTCGTAGACTCGGGTGGCAGTTTGGACATGATGATAGGAGACTACCACTGGAAGACAATGACAGGTTTGCAGAGATGATCATGCGAGCTATGCGTGGAGGATTGGTTAACCAAGATCTTGAGGATATAAATAGAAGTCCATTCGCCCCTAATATCAAAAATGCTAGGAATCCATCAGAATCCAAACTACCAACACTGGAAGTTTATGATGGACAGTCGGATCCGAGTATGCATTTGATGAGGTATATAAAGTACATGGAAGTACCGAGGGCATCGAAAGAAGTCTTGGCATGATGCTTCCTCTTATACTTAATGGATGTAGCTACGCTATGGTTTAGACAGTTGGAAAGGGTTCTATTAGCACATGGACGAAATTGGTCGAAAGATTTATGAAGTGGTTTCGAGCTCATGTTACGAGACCCAAGAATGTGATGACATTGACATCAATAAAGCAATGGGTAGGAGAATCACTCAAGAATTTCTTAACAAGGTTCAATGCAGCAGTTGTTTCGGTGGATTGACCAGATCCATCGATGGTTTTAGTGGCGGCAGTGTCAGGAGTTGTAGATAATTCAGATTTTAAAATATCCCTAATACGGGATCCACCAATGGATCTCGGGGAATTCTACCATGAAGCAGAAAGGTTTCTACGATAAGAAGATGCGATAGCTGATAGATAAGCAATGAAAGTTCATACGATGCAGGATGGAGAACCGCCTGGTGAATGCTCAGGAAAGGATAAGGGTAAACAGAACATGGACAATAGCTTCAATGGATCGAAGTGGCAGAGGGGAGAACCAAAATTCTCTTCTTACTTGGAATTTAATGAAACCCTAGAATGGATAAATCTAGATACTGGAGGACGCCTTCCGTATCGAAGCCTGACGAGGAGGGAACCCTCCGAACGCAAGTGGACATCGGGAAAGCACTGCCTATTCCATGAGCTGGATGGGCACAATACAAATGACTGCAGGCATTTGAAGGATATCATTGAGGAACACATGAGGAATGGTCCGTTACAATAATACATAAGGACTCGAGCTACGATGGTGGAACAGGAGCAGCCACCGTTTGCCTTGAATGGAAATGGCACTGGATCAAGGAGGTACCCTCCGAATGAGAACGGATATCAGGAAAGCACAGCCTATTCCATGAGCTGGATGGGCACAATACAAATGATTATAGGAATTTAAAGGATATCATTGAGGAACTCGTGAGGAATGGTCGGTTACAACAATACGTGAGGACTCGGGCTACGGCGGTGGAACAAGAGCAGCCACCATCCACCTTGAATGAAAATGGCAATGGATCAAGGCATCATCATCAACTTGTTATCAATTGATCGGGATAACATAGAATAAGTAACAATGTAACGACCCGTAAATTTTAATGGTTTTAATAATATATTTAACTGGAAATTTTGTGAAATTTTAAATAATAAAATTTTGAAATTTAGATTTAATATTTGGAATGCGTCTTTTTTAACATAGCAACTGGTAAAGTTTCATCAGATAATTTGGAAGTTTATTTTCTAGTGTAATTTTATTTCAATTTATATCAGTCAAAAATTGTGATAATAAAAGTGTTATGAAACCTAAATATGTCAACATGAGAAAGTTTATTTAGCACACTCTGAATAAGACTGCTTAACTCGTTTCACAAATTTCGGACGTTTCTAGCTCCGTTTGGATTTTCCGTACGGAATAGCAACGTATATCAGTGTCTGTATCGACTTTTTGTTTGGATGATCCTGTCACTGACATTTGTATACCATTTTGATCGTCTCATCATGCTGATCTCCATAGTATATTTATTTCTGTATTTTGAGGTCCGATGCACGACGAAATGATTGAACAGTTCGTTGTAACGGTACCGAAATTTTGACTTTATATTTTCCTTTACATTTCAAATCTGAAACATGTTGTCCAATCAAACAATTCAAACAGTCACTAACCTTTTAATATTCACCGGTTGCTTTTATTTTGGTTCGTTCGAATTCTTTTTCGGTGCATATTTCCTTTCAGTTGGAAAAAAAGGAATATATAATAAAGTGTACATTGTTCGTCTTCTCCTCAAATAGATCTACTCATTTGCTAAATCCACCTCACCCTTAACCACAACTCACCGGATTTCCTCCTCTCTGCCGATCCAAGATACCACTGTCCCACCTCACCACTAGCATCATCCGCACCCATTCCCTTCCTCTCATCGAGTATCACCCGCAACCGATAGCAGCATCGATCCCGCCTAGCTTGCTCGACCTTCTTCATGGCCGCAAGTCCCTCTACCCGGCCTTCACCACGAACGCAGCAATCCACGGCCGTGCACCTCTCTTCCTTGTTCATCTGCTCGTTTTTCTTCCATGCCATCACCTCGTTGCTCCCCGCCTTTCACCTACGCTACGTTGCGTGTGAGCAGCCATCGATCTGCCTCCTTCACTTTCCATTTGCGTGCACCTTCTCTGTGGATATAGGTATATACTTTATGCTGATTTTTTTTGTATTATGTTTATGCTAAGCTATTATATATATGTTTGATAGTATAAAATATACACTATATAATATTTCGATATATATATATCAGTTTAAAATTGTTATCTATACATTTCGATTTCAAGTAGATGCGTATATGAGTTTATATGCTTAAATTTTGTATATGTTGTAGTGTCGGGTTTTTAGTATTATATATAGAAATGAAAATGGATAAGTTCTATAACTGTGCTATATTGGTAAGGTTTGTTAAGTATATATATTAGAACTTTGAAATGATGCTTTACAGCTTGTTCATGAACAGAGTATATATATTGTTACAAAGTTTTTTTTATATATAGATTACTTTAATTTTCTGTTATATGTCTTCCTGATGCTCGTATGTATATATCATTGTAAATATATATGATGCATACGTGTTTTTTTCAACTTTGCTTCTTCTTTGCAAATTTAAGCAGCTCATATTGTTGATATATCCTTATACTTATAAGTGAGCATTGTCTCGGTTACTAATTTCATACGTATTTATAGTTCGAAATTTTGAAATGTTGTTTTAAAAGTTAAACTAGATATTGGTTTTTAAAGTATACTTATGTACATCAATAGGAATTTGATATTGCTCATCTTACAATTAATTTTAATCTAGTTACTGTATATATTTGTTTTGATATAACTATTTTATATATATTATACATGTGTTGGTTTTCAAGTGTACATTAGTTGGCTTCCAAATATATATACATGCCTTAGAAATATAAACTGTAAATTTTGCTTTATATATATAGTATATAAGTTATATTATAAGTTGGGTTTGTTTTGTTGTTCTGGATATAAGCTGGCTTGTTTATATTTTTTCTACTCACAACCTCAATAACTTTGGATGAATACATAATATATGTGGGTTTATATAATTCTGTTACAGTTTATTTTATATATATTAGTTAACATGTTTAAATAAATATGTATAATAGTTTTGTTATATTTTAAGTATAGTTAGTTATAATATATAGTGTTATATTTCAGTTTTATATTTTAAGGTATATATGTACGTATATAACGTATGTTATATGATATGTCAATATAAGTTGATTTAATTAGTATATATATATATATATATTTGTTATTTTATATATTGATTTTTGAATTTTAATACAGTCATATATACAGTGGTGACGGCATTTTATATGATTTGAAATAGTATATATATAGTTGTGTCAATATTATCTATATTTTGATTTTTACAAATATATATATATATATATTTATTTATTTAATTTAATATGTACTAAAAAATTAGATATGATTTTTATATAAATAATTTTATATAATTATGCATATAAGGTCATTTATACCACTTATCTTCATCAATCCAGTTCTGATTCGTTTTATCGATCTTGTTATCAGCCGTGTTGTCGAAAGTCGTGCCCATCTTGCTTTGCTTTAGAATTCGTAGCTTGTTCTGTTGTCAAACTCCTCGCTAGCCTCGAAAGGTTAGCAATCACTCACGATTAACGTTCTTATATTTATTAGATTTGATTTCAATTGAAACGATAATTGAAATATGCTGTTGTTAGTTATTTACATTGCTATATATATGCTATTATCTGTATCTGTTCACCTATGACATCTGACACCATTATTTGTTATTTATATTGATGTTGATGATATATGCCTGTTATGTTATTATCATATCTGTTATCACTCTGCAAGTTCCCTGTTAGTATAGAAATCACTATGGGTTGAAATGATAGACCTAAGCGATTTTCATTTGAATTGAATTTGGGATTGCGGGTTGAAATGATATATACCCGTATATATATTTAAATTGCGGATTGAAATGATAAATATCTGTATCACTTGACCATAGGATAGAAAATTATATACAGGCACCGCTGGTCTATATAAATATTTTGAAAATGATTTCTATGGTTTTGAAAAGAAATATATGGTTTTGATAAATATTGATTTTAAAGATTTTAAAGATTTATCAAAGTTGGTTTAATAAAGTTGATATATAATATGTTTAAGTGTTTATTTAATATATATATTTTCAAATATAGAGTTATAATGATTCAGGTTGAAAAGATAAATTTGAAATTGATTTGAAATTATATTTATATAAGAAATTTACTTAAATAAGTTTGATTTGAAATTTATTGAATTTGGAATTTTAAAGATATGTTTTATAACTTGAATTTGATTAAAAGCGACTTAAATGAATATTTCAAACTTATATAAATTTAAATGGGATATTTTATTTATTTAAATTTGTAAATTGAAGTTGTATTTAGATGTTATTGAAATGATTAAGTATATATTTCAAAACCAAATAATAGTAAAGTGAATTTGATATATATGAAATTATCCAATTTAGTTTTGAAATATCGAATATATAAAGCTTTGAAATATATTAAAATTGAAATGGCTTATTTTATGGTTCAAATATGTATTTGAAATCGATAATTTGAAACGGTTTGTTTGGAAACTGAATTGAGTTGAAATTTACGAATTGAGATTGAATTAAATGTGAATTTTGGAATTCAAGTTGATTTGAATTGATTTATGAATTTGTGGTAACTATTTGATTATATAAAGTAATTTTAAATTATATTTAAACTATCTTTATATTATTTTATAAACTATTGTAATATAAACTATTTAAATTATTTTAATATATATTGTTTTAACTTATAACTATTTTATATAAATTATTTTATATTTTAAACTATTTTATTATATATACTAATTTTAATATTTAAACTGTTTAAGGGGAAAGTGTTATGATTTCCAAAATGCTATAATTTCAAAGTGTTATGATTTCCAAAATGCTATAATTTCAAAGTGTTATGATTTCCAAAATGCTATGATTTCAAAGTTGTGATTTCCAAAGTGTTTTGATTTTTAGAAGACTGTGATTTCGAAAGCGTTATAACTTTGGAAAGTGATATGATTTTGGAAATGGATATATTTGAAATGAAAATGATATCGTATTGATTTGGTTATGGAATTGTAAATGATATTTTGGTTTTGAAGTATAAATTATTTTAAATGATCGCGGTGTTATAATAACGTTTGGTTGTTAAAGAGACCGGGATCAGATATGGGCATACTCTCTGTCGATACCGAAAACTACTTTAACAACTGTGTGCGTGGTGGAGATTCCAGAATGAAGTAGGATGGTGGCGACGATTCCTATTGAGGTATATACGTGGACCCGACTCCCGTGAGTTGGCATAAGGTGGCTAAAACAGGAGCGATCGACGGGCCAATGAGGTAGCACCTCTGATTGGACGCATTTCTTCGATACCATTCTATTACTTTGTGACTGACTTGGTGGCTACCCTTCGATTTTGATTGGGAGTGTGTTCCGAGGTGGGCGGTACTGGCTGCTATGCGTTTCCACCAGCCCGGATGCGTAATTGGTATATCTACCCCGACATTGCCTAGTTATGCCGTGTCACCTACCATATCGAGCTTTACTTCGAGTTTGGATTTGTGCCGTAGCCTGTGCAGTATTGAGGGTAGCCCCCGATCTGGGAGTATGCTAATACTGGATAGACTACTGGGACTATTACGTGTTAAGGTGGAAAATGTAAAGCCTTAACGCTATTTAAAAGTAAGATTATTTTATTATAGACATTATTATAATAGCGAATATTACTACATAGTAGATAGTTTAACAGATCCTTAGAGGATGGTTATCCCAAACATCCTTTAAGTTACTTGTATTTCAGTTGATATTTCACTTGATTTGGATTTATTGATATAAGAATGTTAATCCTGACTCGAGTGTTTTGTGTTTTGCTTTACGCTCGGGTCAGACTGAGTGATACAGCATTTGAGACTCACCTTTGGAGTTGGAGCTTCGCTTGGAGATCCAGCTATCTATCCAGCTTTCTGTTATTCAGTTGATCCCAGTGATGTATTCATATCTTGTATTTGACTATTGTATTGAGATATCTATGGATTCGAGACCTCTGTTGTATCTTATTTAACTCTGTTATATATATATATATATATATATATAGTAGCTCCATGAACTACTATTCTTTTGTTTCCGCTGCATTATTTTATATTACTCTGTGTCTGTGATTCTGTGATTATTTATTTACTGTATATGCTGAGTTTTGCCAAATTTAAATTAACAATCTGATATTTTGAGCAATTTCAAATCCGACATGTATGGATGCGAATGGTTGAAAATTTCAGGTCGTTACATGTGGTATCAGAGCTCTGGTTTTAGGTAAAACTTAGCGTATAGAGTAAATTTAATTACGGGATCACTTTCGTTCGAGCTTGAATTCCTTCTTCTTTGACTCGGTTTTCTTTGAATTTTGGAACGTTCCCTTCGGTTCCAAAGTCCATTCTTGTCTCCCCTATTCGTGTCTTCTTGATTCTGGAGTATCCCTTAACTCCACTTCGAATAATCTCTATAATAAATCGGCGGTCTCGCCAATCTTTGAATGATTTATAAAGGGGTGAAAATCCTTTACAACAGGCATTGATTCACCGGAGATTTCTGTATCCTTGGTTTACGATGCTGCTATCTTTTGTTGTACCCGAATTCTATCTTTGGCGATCGAATGTCGATTTGCTCCCGAATTCTACCTCGGTCTTATTTTGAAGTCACGGTTGACCCGGTTAGGGTTGCCCGTGATTCATATTAGTATATCCATCTTCCTACTCTGATATTCAATCATCTAATCTTCATTTCGAGCCCATATTCTAGCTAGAATTTTAGTTGATTAGAGTTCCTCTAAATTGAATCTCTATCCTTGTTTTGAAGTCCATCCTTGAATCATCGAGTGAGGGAGTGTATTTGTTTTAATATTAAAATATTTTATATATTGTGTTGTTTGAATTGTTGATGTTGATTTGGATTTTTGATTGATTCGTCTGATCAACGCTATCGATAGGATTTCCCAAACACTTGAACAGAGCAAACTAAGACAATATTATTTTTCAAATTTGGTAAATGAAATAAATTTGTATGATTATATTATAAATATAAAAGTAAAATTTTCTGGAATTTAAAAAGTTAATTAATTTGTTGTTTGAAATGATAATATTTGATTTTCATTTATTAATCTAAATGAATTTATAAACATGGTTTATAAATTGATTTGGAATTGAAATGAATTTAAGTCAGGAATCTGAGAATTTAATTTCCGGTGATTTAAACTTTGGTTTTAAGGTTTAAAAATGTATATTATATAAAGTAATTTCGAATAGAAATTGTTTCCAAAGAATTTTAAATGTTGAAATCAGTACTCTTTTCTTTTGTCGCTGGAAAATAATTTCGGTGATGGCGGCCGCATCATTGACATTCATTTACGAGTTTTAGAGTAGAGAGACCATTCTGTAGCCTTGTTACAGTTCTGTTTTGGAAAATAAATTGATTTAAATTTCTAAATTATAACTTGATGTATAATATATATATTGCTATATAATTATAGATCTGATTTGATATATATAGTGTATATATATATTTATCTCTAAATGGTTTGAAGTGAATTGGAAATTTAATTCTTAAATTTTGTTAAAGGATGATTTTAATTACCAAATAAATCCAAAAATTTTGAATAAATATTTAAACTTGAAATAAATTGAATTAGGAAAATTTTACTTGTATACTACTCAATTACATCCTAATACAACTTACCTAAATTATTCAGAAGTTGAATATGTAATTGGATAATATACAATATAAAAATGATTTTATAAATAAAATTTGAGTGATCATAATAAATGTTATGCACTTAAATTTTGATTATAAATTGTAAATAGAGATAAATAGAACAATAAGTTGACTTAATAGTAAATAAGACCAAATAAAAAGTAAATTCTGTTTTGAAGGGAATCTGTATGTATCAAATATCAATAAATTGAAATTAAATCAACTTAATGAAATACCTTGAATTTAAAATCAATTATTGAATATTAATTAATTTAAATTAAAATTTTTATGGTTTGAACTAATTGTTTTATTTTGGTTTCAGTCTATTTTCTTCTGGTTGTTTCTATTCTCCTACCTCCTTCCTTATCGGGGACGAAAAGTTTTGAGTGGGGGAGAGTGTAACGACCCGTAAATTTTAATGGTTTTAATAATATATTTAACTGGAAATTTTGTGAAATTTTAAATAATAAAATTTTGAAATTTAGATTTAATATTTGGAATGCGTATGTTTTAACATAGCAACTGGTAAAGTTTCATCAGATAATTTGGAAGTTTATTTTCTAGTGTAATTTTATTTCAATTTATATCAGTCAAAAATTAATGATAATAAAAGTGTTCCGAAACCTAAATATGTCAACATGAGAAAATTTATTTAGAACACTCTAAATAAGACTGCGTAATTCGTTTCACAAATTTCGGACGTTTCTAGCTCCGTTTGGATTTTTCCGTACGGAATAGCAACGTATATCAGTGTCCATACCGACTTTTTGTTCGGATGATCCGGTCACTGACATTTGTATACCGTTTTGATCGTCTCATCGTGCTGATCTCCATAGTATATTTATTTCTATATTTTGAGGTCCGATGCACGACGAAGTGATTGAACAGTTCATTGTAACGGTACCGAAATTTTGACTTTATATTTTTCCTTTACGTTTCAAATCTGAAACGTGTTGTCCAATCAAACAATTCAAATAGTCACTAACCTTTTAATATTCACCAGTTGCTTTTATTTTGGTTCGTTCGAATTCTTTTCCGGTGCATATTTCCTTTCAGTTGGAAAAAAAGGAATATATAATAAAGTGTACACTGTTCGTCTTCTCCTCAAATAGATCTACTCATTTGCTAAATCCACCTCACCCTTAACCACAACTCACCAGATTTCCTCCACTCTGCCGATCCAAGATACCACTGTCCCACCTCACCATTAGCATCATCCACACCCATTCCCTTCCTCTCGCCGAGTATCACCCGCAACCGATAGCAGCTCCGACCCCGCCTAGCTTACTCGACCTTCTTTATGGCCGCAAGTCCCTCTACCCGGCCTTCACCATGAACGCAGCAATCCATGGCCGTGCACCTCTCTTCCTTGTTCATCCGCTCGTTTTTCTTCCATGCCATCACCTCGTTGCACCCCGCCTTTCACCTGCGCTACGTTAGGCGTGAGCAGCCATCGATCTGCCTCCTTCACTTTCCATTTGCGTGCACCTTCTCTGTGGATATAGGTATATACTTTGTGTTGATTTTTTTTTGTATTATGTTTATGCTAAGCTATTATATATATGTTTGACAGTATAAAATATACACTATATAATATTTCGATATATATATATATCAGTTTAAAATTGTTATATGTACATTTCAATTTCAAGTAGATGTGTATATGAGTTTATATGCTTAAATTTTGTATATGTTGTAGTGTCAGGTTTTTTGTATTATATATAGAAATGAAAATGGATAAGTTCTATAATTGTGCTATATTGGTAAGGTTTGTTAAGTATATATATTAAAACTTTGAAATGATGCTTTACAGCTTGTTCATGAACTGAATATATATATATATATATATATATATTGTTACAAAGTTTTTTTTATATATAGTTTACTTTACTTTTCTGTTATATGTCTTCCTAATGCTCCTATGTATATATCATTGTAAATATATATGATGCATACGTGTTTTTTTCAACTTTGCTTCTTCTTTGCAAATTTAAGCAGCTCATATTGTTGATATATCCTTATACTTATAGGTGAGCATTGTCTCGGTTACTAATTTCGTACATATTTATAGTTCGAAATTTTAAAATGTTGTTTTAAAAGTTAAACTAGATATTGGTTTTTAAGGGGATTTTCACTTCAAGGGCTTATTTGTGCAGGTAATAAGTTTTAAGGACACTATTTCTAAAAAATTAGTTTTAAGGACATTTTACAGGAAAAAGATAAAATAATTTATCATTTTCAGTTATACAGAAATAATGATAAAAAGATTTATCATTTTCCTATATAACTTAAAAAGATAAATGAATTTATCATTATCCTGTAAATTGTCCTTAAAACTAATTATTTAGAAGTGTTGTCCTTAAAATTTATTATCCTGAAAATAGAAGCCCTTCAACATAATTTCCACGGTTTTTAAAGTATACTTATGTACATCAATAGGAATTTGATATTGCTCATCTTACAATTTATTTTAATCTAGTTACTATATATATATTTGTTTTGATATAACTATTTTATATATATTTATACATGTGTTGGTTTTCAAGTGTACATTAGTTGGCTTCCAAATATATATACATGCCTTAGAAATATAAACTGTAAATTTTGGTTTATATATATATAGTATATAAGTTATATTATAAGTTGGGTTTGTTTTGTTGTTCTGGAGATAAGCTGGCTTGTTTATATTTTTTTCTACTTACAACTTCAATAGCTTTGGATGAATACATAATATATGTGGGTTTATATAATTCTGTTACAGTTTATTTTATATATATTAGTTAACATGCTTAAATAAATATGTATAATAGTTTTGTTATATTTTAAGTATAGTTAGTTATAATATATAGTGTTATATTTCAGTTTTATATTTTAAGGTATATATGTACGTATATAACGTATGTTATATGATATGTCAATATAAGTTGATTTAATTAGTATATATATATATTTGTTATTTTATATATTGATTTTTGAATTTTAATACAGTCATATATACAATGGTGACAGCATTTTATATGGTTTGAAACAGTATATATATAGTTGTGTCAATATTATCTATATTTTGATTTTTACAAATGTGTGTATATATATATATTTAATTTAATATGTATTGAAAATTTAGATATGATTTTTATATAAATAGTTTTATATAGTTATGCATATAATGTCATTTATACCACTTATCTTCATCAATCCAATTCTGATTCGTTTTATCGATCTTGTTATCAGCCCTGTTGTCGAAAGTCGTGCCCATCTTGCTTTGCTTTGGAATTCGTAGCTTGTTCTGTTGTCAAACTCCTCGCTAGCCTCGAAAGGTGAGCAATCACTCACGATTAACGTTCTTATATTTATTAGATTTGATTTCAATTGAAACGACAATTGAAATATGCTGTTGTTAGTTATTTACATTGCTATATATATGCTATTGTCTGTATTTGTTCACCTATGACATCTGACACCATTATTTGTTATTTATATTGATGTTGATGATATATGCCTGTAATGTTATTATCATATCTGTTATCACTCTGCAAGTTCCCTGTTAGTATAGAAATCACTATGGGTTGAAATAATACATACCCGAACGGACTTCAGAATAGGAGAAAATCGTTATGGGTTGAAATGATAAACAACAAGAAGATCTTCAATGTTGGCTTCTAACCTGGACTCAGCCGATTTCACCTTCTCCTCGACCTCAGTCTCCACCTCACGAGCCTTAGCCACTACCGCATCCCGTTCACCCCGGAGTAAGACAGCTTGCTCGCACGTCTCTTGGGCTGCGTTGTTCGCATCATCTCTTTCCTTGGCCATGTCAGTGAATTTGGCCTTAAGCTCGTTAAGTTCCTTGACCGCCGCATCACGTTCGGCGGTGACTATGGTGTTTCGATGGCCCATCTCCTCCACTAAAGCAACATGTGTCTGCCTCAACCTATCCATAGCCACAGTCGCTTCGTCAGCTTTTTTGGCGGCCTCGATTTTAGATATCCGAGAAGGCTCGGCCTCGGTGTTGAGCACCTGGATGATTTTGTCCTTTTTAGCGAGTTCGGACTCCATCTTCTCAATAGCTTTGGCTCTCTCAAAGGCCACCTTGGAAGCTTTCTCAGCAGCCTTCACCCACTCTTTGTACTGGGAGTATATATCATGGATGTAACCATGCATCATGTTTTCGGCTTCTGAGGGGATCCTCTTTAAATGAGGAGGAAAGACATAGCCGTCGAAGCATATGTTCGGGAACTCCTTCCTCATCTAAGCCATTTTAATGGCCCCTTCTCTTGTGGGCTCAGTTATGGCCTGCTCTGCAACTATGGGGGCCGTAGTATCAGCTTGCGGGCGATGAGTTTCAGACCTGGAAATTTGAGAAGACGGTTTGTGACATGGAGGCTCTGGTGGATGTGAAACATGAACAGGAGAAGGCGATGGGATTCTAAGAGGTGGCGAACAGGACTTAGATCGGTGTCTGTATTCTCTGTCCCTGTCCCGCTCGTACCTCTCTTAATTAGAGTACCCGCGATCGCGGTCTCTATCTGAATCTCACCTGCAAGAGTCATAGTAGGTAGAAGATTTTTGAGCCGAGCGAAGGATCCCAAGCATTGATCCTCTCCCGGACATCGTACTTGAAAATGAGAAACGAAGGAAAAGTTAGTGATCTCTTGGGTTGGACGATTTACAGTTATGAATCATGTAGTGCAGTGAAGTGTATGTATGTGAAACCCCCCGACCAACCGGAAATGTCGGCCGCACTCATAGCAAGCGACCCGCTCAGCTCAAGAGCATTGTTAAGCTCCTCCATCCTGGTGTCGTGCTGAAACGACACATAATCCAGAATTGGAATATCAACAAGCCCTTTGAAAGGATTCTCTACTTGCGGGGGAGGAGCCTCCGAAATTCTAAACCCTGGGACAGGCAAAGAGATAACCACGGATTTCAATCTCACGGATTTAGAATGCTTATGAGCAACTGCCTTGCCTTTTCTCCTTCCTCCTGAATCTTGAAAACTGGAAGAAAGCCCAGCTTGGAGTTCGTTATCAGTAGGCGTTCTCTCCGGATCAACTTCTTCAGCTATTACGACTCCGGGCGCTTTGCGTTTCACCCGCTTCTTCGAGACCACTCTAAGTGTCCCTTCCAGCCGTATGCTTTGCTTACGTTCAATCAGCCCGACAATTCTCAAGTTTCTGTCGGTCAGAACCAAGTCAATGTGCCTCTCCTCACCCGGAACCGCTTGGAGGAGCCGAACTAGCTCTCTAAAATATCCACCATCGGGTCGTGAGATTGCGGCTATAAAGGAAGAGAAGTATGTCAGTTTTGAGGTCGGTTATTATTATCTTGATAATTCATGAGAAAGATTGCAACGCTTACGTCTATCCAACCATCGCCTAGCGAATCCGGGGGGCATCGAACGTAGAACCATTCCGTTTTAAAGTAACTCAGCCTTCCCCAGGACCCCGTTACTATTTGGCAGTTCCTGACCGCTTCCAAGAATGTGAAAGAAGGGTTGTCTCCACGACTCTTAATGTTAAATAGAGATCTAATCTCGATCGGCTTTGGTGGTCGAAAGAGAATTTCCATAAACAGAATGAAAGTGCTATTCAACAAGGCGTATCCGTTGGGGTGTAGCTGGGATGGAGCGATTCCAAGGAATGATAGCATTTCCCTTATGTACTGATTGAATGGAGGAAGTGTTCCCGCCGTATAAGCATGACGGTTGAAAGCAGTAAACCCCTCCGGGGGAGCATGTGGTCTATCATTTGGCCCTGGCAGTAATACGTCGTCGAGCGACAAGCCGTGTCTTAAACAAATCCGTCCCAGCATATCTTCGGAAATGCCGGACGGCACAGAATCTTGTGGATTGCAGATGAACCTGGCACCTGGATACTCGTCCAGGGCTGGGTCTATGACTTCGGCCTCGATGGCTGGTATCTCGGTTATTGGAGGGATTGAACCTTGAACTTCCTGCTGTTGTGAACTTGAAGGTTCCATGACTAACTAGCTTATGAAAAATCATTGTTAAACAGACAATAACACTCGTGCATCCCCCAGTGTAAAGTGTGTGAATGTGTTGTGCAGTGCAGTACTGTATATCACTTGAAAAATTCTATGGAATTGGAGAAAGCATGTAGACGATAAGAATTCGAAATTCAGTCGGAATGACCGTCATTGCTGACCGTCACTACCGTGCCATCTAGATGTTAGGGATCGATCCAAGTTAAAGTTTGTTAATATTTTGTTAAATTATAGTTCCATCGATGAGCTTCCAAAGGCTGTCAAGTATACAGTTCTACAGTCAAGTTCGGTTATGCAAAGCTGAATCTCGTCGAAGTCAAGTATTTGGTAGTGTAAGATTTCGAATCCATAAGGGCTTAGACATAGATCGATCACCAAAGTTGCAAGTCGTGACAGTCCAGAATGCAGCTGCTCGTATCGATCAAGGGGGTCCATTTTCGTATCAATCAAGTTCGAATCGATACATTTCGTATCGATCGTGTTCGACCCGATATGCTTCGTATCGATCACGTTCAAGTCGATACGTTTTGTATCGATCTAGGGAATGTATTCTGCATCGATCATAGGCTTCAATTTCGTATCGATCAACGTCGGCGACTTCAAACCAATTTATAATGCCCATTTCGTATCGATTACAAGTAATCAACTTCGAATCGATCGTCGAAGTCAATTACGTATCGATCGATGCAAACTCCAGCCACTGCCCATCGATACAAAGTCGTTTCGTCCCTCCACATGATATTTTCTCAACTACAGATCGATACAAAATTCCATCATCCCCAGACCGATACAAAGAAAACCATTTCCTTAATCTATCGATGCGAACATATAACTCATATCCTTCAACCATTCTTCTTCCCCAAATCGCTTGAGCGCCATGACAATTCACTCTGAGCCGATTATGGCCTTAGCATCCCTGGAGATCGATTGCGTGTGTGAAGAGATTGGCGATCGATTTCGAATTCCATCGCTATAACATGGATTGGACGTCCAATTACCTGATTTTGATAACTGGTTTAAGGAATTGAAGGATGTGATTTGATTCGAAGGCGAAGAACAGTTTTCTTTCTTGGTCTCTGGAGCGATACGAAAGCAAAGAACAAAAGTAAAAAGTGAAAAGTGAAAATGGCTAAGTCCACGGTATTTATATGGACTCAAATGTGTAAGGAGGAAACGATTCGCCTCCCAGTGAATTCGACCGGTTACGGAATGTCACCACGGGATCGATTCGAACAAGCTATTCGAATCCATCAACTCAGGCCTTTATCGAAGCAAAATTCAAAACGAAGGCTTTTCTGAGACACCCGAACCCATCGATACGAAGTTGTTATTCGTTTCGATCATTTTTAACTGCCTCCACTATGCATCGATACGAACTACGCCTCTCGAGTCCATCAAATCACAGCTCCCAGAGGCCAGTACCCACCGATACGAAGTCGTTATTCGTATCCAACGACACAAGGCCCATCGATTCGAAATACGCAATGAGGGCTATTTTGAAGGCATTGAATTCCATCGATACGAATGATCCTTTCGTATCCATCGAACCTCACATCCATCGATGCGAAATGTTCATTTCGTATCCATCAATACGACGTAAACCTATGCAAAGACAATATTTCAACCTTTTACATCGATTCAGGAGAGGATCGATATGAAGGAACATTCAAAAACGACCATCGAGCGTTGTTACAATTCGAATCTCACATCAATCAGGAGAGGATCGATACGAAATTCGTTACGAAATAAACTAACAACGACTCGTGGACGTGCAAACGTCAACGAGAGTCAGACAAACATATATGCATATATGTCGGACTAATATTCAATTTTTAACATTCACGGGAATTGGATACTCATCTGATAATGATTACAACAGCAAACAGCTAACCTCAGTCGAACAGCGATCAGTTACAACAATACAGGGTACAACAGTTGACAATCGACGGTTCACATTACCGAGAAAATCAGTCAAAGATTACAACTTTCAGCGAAAAGACGATAACTGTTCAGAATGAAGATTGCAGCATTTCAAAGCACATCATGTTTCCACAAGACGTACTTTGGGGGGCAAATGTTATCCTGCCTTTTGGCAAGGCTGTGATACCAAGAACTTGACTAGAAACCAATGACGGTTCGTCTTAGAGATCGGTTATGCGCAGGTTCACTATGGATATCGACGAATTTTTTCCGAGTCCAGATCAAGCTACAATCGACAAGACATGACCAGCAAAGCCATGGAAGTCAGCACCCCAAATCTCAAGTCAATCCGAGTTTGTATGATCGAGTTATGATCGGTGCAAAAGTAAGGAAATAGTCCCATTTTCGTAACCATCATCGAACCCCGGTTCGAATCCATCACTTTCGTATCGATCAAAAAGGCAGCGACTTCGCATCCTTCAGGAAGCCTCAGTTCGACTCGATCGACTTCGCATCCATTAGGAAGCCTCAGTTCGACTCGATCATCTTCGCATCCATCAGGAAGCCTCAGTTCGACTCGATCGACTTCGCATCCATCAGGAAGCCTCAATTCGACTCGATCATCCAATGTCCACTTCGTATCCATCCAAAAACTCCTACTTCGTATCCATCGGCAAGAAGCATGAGCATCTGTTTCGCATCGTTCAATCTTAAACTCACTTCGTATCGATCGATCACCAATTGATACGAAATGCACATCTCCCATCGATGCGAAGCAAAGCACAACAATCGATACAAACTAAGGAGCTTTCATCGATACGAACTGTGCAACCTTCATCGATGCGAACAGAGCCACCATCGTCGATACGACCAAGCCACCTCCATCGATACAAACAAGGCATGCTACAGATCGATACGAAAAGGCAAGTTGTTGATCGACTCGAACTGGGCAGCGTACTTTGATACAAACGAGGCGAAGTTCAAGGACGACTCGGTCAACTCGGCGAAGAAAGTGGATCGATATGAAGAATGCGTGCCACGTCACCACCTGGTCACGCGCAACCATCGATTCGAACAAGATCGAATCGAATTGATCGAGTCGAACCAAACAGCCTACCGAAAGTCTCCAATTCGAATCGATCATAACTCGAGGTCCACAAGTCCAAATGCTATGAAATTTTCACAGGAGCTTACGTGCATGCTAAAAAATGTCCACACCAAATTTCGACTCCATTGGACGTAATCTTCGTCGATACGAAATTCATTCGTATCGATCATGGATCGGGCCGAAACTTCACGGGCTCGGTCGCGGGGGCCCGCTCTCGTGCCAGAAGAAATCTCCCGAGATCTAGGCGAAATATCAGCCTCCTACACCTATAAATAGACCCCCAGAGCCTACAGAAAAGGGTTCTTTTGAATTCTCTTACGCCCAGACTCTGCCGGATTCACTTCCATACTCCATTGCTGCTGCTGCCAACGAATTTTACTGATGTAGTTCATTGTTATCTGCTGTAACCTACTACAATCAATTGTAATCATCAAAGAAACATCAATAAAGCGATTAATTTCATAGTGGACGTAGGCAATACGCCGAACCACTCTAAATTCCTATGTTTCTGTGCATTTTTTATTATTTACATATCTGTTCTTGGAGTTTTTGTTAGATAATCCTCTTTTTCCATTTAATTTATTCATTTTGTCTCTTCAAAAACTTCCGAAGAGTGTTCTGCCCATTTTTGGTACAAACACTTTGGTGCTTTCACTGAGAAAAAAGCCAATTTTTCTCCTGCTCTTTGGATCTGCTATCGATACCGGATTGCATAAATCCAAGAAGAAGATCCAAATCTCAAGCCTTGAAGCCCTTATATTCTATTCAGATTTGCATCAGATCTAGGAAAGGACTTCATCAATTCATCATGGTAAGCACACGAACTGCTTCTACAGCTGCTGATCAAGAAGGACGAGACAGATAGAATCTCGTGCAATTGCCTCCATCCAACCAAGATGCTGCCGGACCTTCAGATCCATCAGGCCCGATTACCAGATAAGAATTCCAGATGCTACTTCAAGAGTTGATCCAAAGTCGACAACAACTTACTGAACAATTGCGCGCCAACACAGAGTTGACCAACCAGTTGAATCGCCAAAGGTGCAGAAGATCCAGAAGGGATCAAGGTTCTTATTCTTCCACCGAAAGTTCGGCCTCATCTGATGATCATCACCGATCCACACGCCCACGGCTGGATGTAAGCTACACCCAGGTCACAGGACACCAACCTGCCTTGAATCTTGGACAACCCAGAACTGGACCATCCACTAGTCATCATACTGGACCTTCATCCCGAGGGGGTGCCGCTCCTTACCATGTCACAGGCAACCTTGCTACCACCACCACTACCGAACAAGGAGTTGATGCTAGAAATCAAGCTGATTTGCATCGTCACCAACGAGATCGTACTCCCGAACCTTACGTCCTTGAAAACGTTGAACCAAGGAGGCGAGGCACGGACCGTCGACCGCGTTCGGTCCAGACTCGTGCTGTGGAACCCGACCACACCTTGGCACAACATCCCCCAAATATCCAGATGCCAGATATACCGACGATGATTCGTCAGATGATCCGTGAAAGTCAGGGTCTCACTAATGACGACTGGGGAATCTCCCGGAGTCATACCCCTTTTACTGATGACATATTATATGCTAAACCACCTCGGCGCTTCAGGATGCCAACCTTGCCAGTCTATGAAGGAAATTCCAACCCCAATCAACACATCCTGAAGTATGAATGGCGAATGAATGCTGCGAGAGCTGATGATGCAGTCAAATGCCGTAGTTTCCCCATTTCCCTGGGGGGCATTGCAACTATGTGGTTTACTCGTTTTCCACCACGATCCATCTCTAATTTCGACCAAATGGCCACCAAGTTTGTTGAACAATTCCGTATGCATGTAGCGAGACCTAAAGATGTTAATACTCTGTCTAGTGTCACTCAAGCTCCCGGAGAAACACTCAGACGTTACTTGGAGCGATTTCATGCTGCTTGTGTAGAAATAAGCAATCCTAATGACAACTCTATCCTGATGACATTAACAAAAGGGAATGACCCTGATTCCGAGTTCGGAAATTGGTTGGCTGGGAAGCGCCTGCGTCATTGGACCGTTTCTATTCCAAGGCAGCCCAATTCTTGAGAAGGGAGGATTCGAAACAGTCTAGGAAGCAGGATGATGCAGGACCTAGCATTGAAGGAATTCAGAGTAACGTCGCAGTTAAACAATTTGGAGAGAGTTCCGGGAAAGTTCAGTTGAATATTCAAAATAAACAGAATCAACAGAGGGACAGTGGAAGTCAAGGAAAAAAGCGAGATCAAAGTCGTGGTCCAAGACGTAGGGCTCCCATGTTCGACAATTATACTCCATTGAATACGTCACTGGAGAATGTGTGTTTGCAGACCTGTAATACCATGCAATACAAGAAACCTGCCCCGAAGCCATCAACTGAAAGACAGGTCCAAACAGGGAAGTTTTGTAGATTCCATGAAAGTTATGGCCATAATACAAATGAGTGTCGTCACTTACAAGACCTCATTGAAAAGCTGATACATGAGCGAAAGTTGGATCAGTATGTGCGGGCGCCGCAGTCAGGAGGTGCGGGCCCATAAAATCAAAATCGTTCGCCAAATCAAGAAAGGCAGGAGGAACCCGCTCGAATGGGCGGGAGGTTAGTTATTAATACAATAAGTGGTGGTCCTCATCCAACAGACCGAAGCTGGAAGGAAATGGAGTCGTATGCCAGCTCCATTAGGCATACGGACTTCGAGTGTTATAGTAGTTTTGATGAAGGGGCTCCGGCCAAACAATAGAAGACGATGATTGATGACATCGTATTCAGAGATAGAGATGCTGATAAAGTCGAAGCTCCCACTATCGATCCACTGGTCATCTCAGCTCAAGTAGGTCCTGCTTGGATGAAGAGGATCTTAGTTGACAGTGGAAGCTCTGTGAATATTTTGTTTAAACGAGCTTACGACCAAATGAAAATGGAAGCCAAAGATTTGAAACCTTGTCAGTCCCGAATCCACGGTTTCAATGGAAGCGCTACTATACCCACTGGAGTAGTGGAACTACCAGTGGAGTTGGGAGTTGGAGAACGCCGGAGAGTGCGGATATTACAGTTCGTTGTGTTAGACATAGACTCCCCTTATAATGCTTTCTTGGGCAGACCGGCCCTCGCTGAGTTCAGGGCGGCTATTGCCCCATGGTGCTTAACCCTGAAGTTTCCCACTGATCGTGGAGTGGGAGTCATTTAAGGAGATCAGGCTGCGGCGAGAGCCTGTTATGTTGCCGAGCTGTGGGAGGCGCAGCGAAAGGAGAAAGGAAAGGGCGTAGAGGAATCTCTCTGCGTCCAATTTGCTGATACTTGACAATTAACGCCTGGGCCTAGGCCTGGGCACCCTAGCCAGTTCCAAAGGGATCTTGACCCAAGAAAGACTGAAGATGAAGGAGAATCTAAAGAAAGTCAGGCATCCCCGGCCGAACTGACGATCGACATCCCGATTGACAATGATGATGATTCAAAAATGATAAAGATCGGCTCTCAGCTAAGCCAGCAAACTCAAGAGGAATTGGTTGAATTTCTACGGGCGAATCTTGTCGTATTCGCCTGGACGCATTCTGATATGTGTCGGATCTCGCCGGACATCATGAGCCACACTTTGAATATTGACCCGCGGCATGTTCCGATCAAACAGAAAAGGCGTGGTATGGATCCAGAGAGATCTGTCGCCCTTAAAGAAGAGGTAAAAAGCTTAAAGCAAACGAGTTCATTCGAGATGCTTTGTACCCCGAATGGGTGTCGAATCCCGTGCTTGTCCGAAAGTCGAACGGAAAATGGAGAACATGTGTCGATTACTCCGATCTAAATAAAGCTTGTCCCAAAGACAGTTTACCGCTTCCCAGAATTGATCAGCTAGTAGATTCAACAGCTGGGCATGAGCTCTTATCCTTCATGGACGCGTATTCTGGCTACGATCAGATACCGATGCATTTACCTGATCAAGAACATACCAGCTTCGTAACCAATCTGGGACTTTATTGCTACAAAGTTATGTCATTTGGACTCAAGAATGCCGGGGCTACTTATCAACGATTGGTCAATCGGATGTTTGCCAATCAAATCGGGAAAACCATGGAAGTATATGTAGCGACATGCTTGTGAAGTCATGATTTTCCACTGACCATATTAAAGACCTGGAAACTATGTTCAACATACTTCGAGAATACAGAATGAAACCCAACCCACTGAAATGTCATTTTGGAGTTGCATCCGGAAAATTCCTTGTGTTTATCGTCAATGCTAGAGAGATCGAAGCTAATCCTGAAAAGATCTGGGCAATCAGAAATTTTGAAACTCCAAAAACTATAAAGCAAGTCCAGAGTCTCAATGGGAAAGTAGCAGCATTGAGCAGGTTCATTTCAAAGTCCACTGACAAATGTATTCCCTTCTTTGATCTGATCCGAAAAGGAAAACGAAACTTTGAATGGACCACAGAGTGTGAGGGCGCTTTCCAAGCACTAATTCAGCATTTATCCACACCACCTATCCTGTCAAAACCTATTGATCATGAGAAGTTGTACGTATATTTGGCGATATCAGAAAACGCTGTCAGCGCTACCTTGATTCGAGAAGAAGACAGGATATAGAAGCCAGTATACTACATCAGAAAATGATTGACTGGAGCTGAAAGGAATTATCCAAAGCTGGAGAAGCTGGCTTATTGCCTTGTTATTGCATCAAGGAAGCTTCGACCATATTTCCATGCACATCCTATTATTGTTTATATAGACCAGCCGTTACGACAGGTCCTTACGCGGCCTGAGACATCTGGTAGGTTACTCAAGTGGAACATCGAATTGAGTCAGTTAGATATTACTTATACTCCAAGGCGAGCCATTCAAGGACAAGTCCTAGCTGATTTCATAGCTGATTTTACCATTCCAGAGGACTTGCCCGAAACCAGTGAATCTCTCGAATACATCTGGAGGTTGTACACTGATGGTGCATCAAACGACCGGTGTTCGGGCGCTGGAGTTGTACTTAAAACACCCGGAGGCCGACCTATATGTTATGCTTTAAAGTTCGATTTTCATGCAACCAATAATGAAGCTGAATATGAAGCCCTCTTAGCTGGACTAAAACTTGCCAGAGATTTGAGAATTATCGCTGTGGACATTTATTATGATTCGCAATTAGTTGTGTGTCGGGTTCGGGGAGAATATCAAGCGAGAGATCGAAGGCTGGCTGTCTACTTAGCTCGAGTTCAGGAAATACTGGATCAGTTTGATTATTATGACATTTATTATATACCTTGAGAACGTAATCAGAAAGCCGATTCATTGGCGAAGTTAGCCAGCACAGGTGAAGCTCGGCAAATGGGACTCGTTCCCGTAGAAACGTTAACTTCCCCAAGTATTGACCGGGCAGAAGCAAATCGGGTATGTGAAACTGTTCCCGATAAGGAGTCATGGATGACTCCATTCAGAAATTACCTTGAGCACGGAACCCTGCCGGAGCGCAGAAGTGAAAAGAGACAAGTCCTTCGGAAGGCCTCACGATTCACCATCCATAATGGAATCATGTACAGAAGAGGGCACTCCGTTCCTTTACTCCAGTGTATCGCTCACGATGAAATTAAACGAGTATTACATGATGTACACGAGGGAGAATATGGCGATCACATCGGGGGGCAAGCACTGGCCAAGAAAGTACTTCGATACGGATATTATTGACCGACTCTGAATCGTGATGCGTTGGATTATGCAAAGAAGTGTGATAAATGCCAAAAGCATGCTCGGATTCCTAGAGCCCCACCTACCGAGATAACGCAAATGGTCAGCCCATGGCCGTTCGCAATATGGGGCATCGACATCATTGGTACTCTACCTCTGGCAAAAGGTGGTGTGAAATATGCCATTGTCGCAGTTGATTACTTTACAAAGTGGGCTGAAGCTGAACCTCTTGCTACCATAACGACGAAAAAAGTAATCAACTTTGTAGTCCGCAACATTATCTATCGATTCGGTCTCCCACACACCATTATTACTGATAACGGAACCCAATTCGACCGTGTTGAATTTAAATATTTCTGCAAATGGTTTCACATTCAAAAGAAATTGTCTGCAGTTGCACACCCTCAAGCGAACGGACAGGTCGAAGCTGTCAATAAAGTTATAAAGTCCATTCTGAAAAAACGACTGAAAAAGGTCAGGGGCATGTGGGTCGATGAACTTCCTATGGCCTTATGGGCTTACCGAACAACCCACAAATCCACGATCGGTCACACTCCATTCTCTCTCTCTTATGGTTCAGAAGCTATTATTCCAGTCGAGCTAGAAGTACCTTCTCATCGTGTGACATACTATGATCTGAAGACAAATGCTATATTACTTGTTGAATCTCTTGATTTACTAGATGAGAAGAGTGAAGAGGTTGATTTGAGGGTAGCCGCGTACCGAAGTCGAGTCGCCCGATTTTACAACGCCAAGGTCCGCCCGCGTACTTTTGAACTAGACAATCTCGTCCTGAAAAGAATCTATCTAGTTCCTTCGCATATGAAGCCGACATGGGAAGGACCGTATGTTATTGAACGAAGGCTCGAAGATGGCACATTCAAGTTATCGACCGTTGATGGTCTTACTCTGCCAAGAGCCTGGAATAGCGAGAGTCTTCATCGCTACTACACATGACAGGCTATGTTTATTCATCTAGTTTATTTTCCATTTTGCAATTTGTTTCTGCATTTCGAAATTAGAATTTGTAATAAGGCAACTGACTTTGCCATATTTTCTTATTTCAGCAATAAAATGCAATCTCTTCGAGCCAGAGCTGTGATTTACTTGAAATACTTCATATGAGCATCACCATGCATGAAGAGCTAAGTTTCACCATACGGTGGGATTTATTCAAATAGGGAGTGACTGTGATGCAACCAGTCACTCGCTAAGTGAAACCCAAGCTCGGGGACAAGCCATCACACCAAAGTCAAAAAAGGATTGATACATGACAATCCTTCGCTTAACTCCAGATTCCCAGAGTGCAAACTGGAGTATAAACTTACAAATACGTCTACGAAGAGGGTGGATCCGTCTGCCTAACGACTTCATCTGTATCTAAACCAAGTTTGAGGAGGGTGGACCCGTCCATCTAACGACCTCACTTGTTAACTCGGGGTGGATGCGATCCGACCATCCACGATCCTGATTCATTTTTCGTTCCTAGAGTGCGAGCGAAATCCAAAAACATGCAGCAGATGTGACTGACCATCTGTTCACCAACTCCGAAATCCCAGAGTGCGAGTCGGAGTATAAACACCAACTCCAAACTCCCAGAGTGTGAGTCGGAATACAAACATTAACTCTGAACTCCCAGAGTGCAAGCCGGAGTATAAACATCAACTCCAAATTCCCAGAGTGCGATTTGGAACATAAACACTAACTCCGAATTCCCAGAGTGCGAGTCGGAGTATAAATGCCAACTCCAAACTCCCAAAGTGCGAGTCGGAGTATAAACATCGACTCCAAGTTCCCAGAGCGCGAATTGGAGTATAAGTATCAACTCTGAAATCCGAGAGTGCGAGTCGGAGTATAAATGTCAACTCCGAGTCCCCAGAGCGTGGACGTATAGTTAAAATCTGGATCGGCGTAAACAACCGCCACTAAACAAATGGAAATCCTCGGAGTGCGGATATGATCATCGAAAATCAAGCAAGTATGGTTGGACCACTAAATCTTCACTTGTCCCAAACATCCGTTCAGCGGCACTAGACTCTACGCGTTGTAAGTGAAAGACAATCGCTGGCTGATATTATACAACTCATCCCCAAGACTGGGGGGCAGGACTTAAGCGTCGACCATTGACTGAAGCGGTGTGACGTCAAAATTCAATTCGCTTCCCGGTCGTGAACCATGTCCACAGTTTCCAGACCTGGAGCAAAAAGACAAACTTGACTCGGAAGCTAGAACTTTACAAGTGCATTTCAACCATTGAAACACTTAAGCAAATACACAAGAAGCTAAAAAAGAAAAGTTTCATTTCTACTGTGGTGAAGAAAGTTTAAGTACAAGTTTGTTCCAAAAATCCTACTAGCGGGGGCCGAACCCGCATCTATACACGGCCAACAAAATGAAAGTCAAAATAAACCGAGTAAGCGTGTCTAATCTTTCTTCTTCCTCGGCTTCCTTTTTGGTGTAGACCCGCTGGAGCTGCCACTACCTTTCCTTTTTGAACCTTTACTTTTTGGTGGACGGTCTCCAGGCGAGGGCATTATCTCGACATCCTCCTCCAAGCTCGAGTGAATAGGAATGCTTCCCGTGGGCGGAGTCGGAGGAACAGGGTCAAGTGTAGAAGGTGGGATGGGCACACTGGTGTCAATGACTGTACCACCAGGTGATATCATTCTGAGCGGAGCTGGACCAGGTGCCGCCATTCCACCTCCAAAACCACGACCATGAGTCGCTGCTTCCATCTCAGCGTCGATCTCAGCCAATATCTCATCTTCAGTAATCGCTCGAGCCTCGCTGGGAGCATCAGTAGTTGGCATTGAAGAGCCTGAAGCAGGAGCGCTTCCACCCAAAACAAACGGTAGGTCCGTAGAAGGATCGCTATGACGACCAAAGAGTTCCTCCATCATCTGCTCATCAAAGACGAGCGCGCTTCCCTGCAGTTCATCAAACGATGCAGTTGTAGTCATAGTGGTCGCTTCGGTAGCGACAACCTCCCGTATGTGATGTAATTCTTGAGTGACAGGAGGTGCGACTGGTGGAGCATCGATCACTGGACAAAAAATAAGAGAACTGTTAGAACTTAATTCGAGTTACAATTCCGACTTGAGATAGATATATGGAATGTTCAGAATACCTTCCTCAGTTCGGCTTGTAGACGGCTGAACAGCTTTAGCAACTTGCTCTGTAGCCGGAGACGTATGCGGCTGATCCGGATTGTAGTTAGGAACAGCTTGGGGATCGACCACAGGCAAGGGTTCAGGCTGGCTTGACGCTGGAATTTCAAGACTTGCGTCGTGGTGTTCAACCCCAGAGCTTTCTCCTATTTCTAGGTGCTGGGTGCCGAGTCTCTCCTTCTCATAAGAAATCATGGACTCATGGAGAATCTTCCTTTCATCTTCATTCAGCAGGTGATTCTCGAGCTCAAACTCATCAATGGACTCACCCAGATGCACCGCTTTCTCCTCCTCTACCAATCGGCCCCAAGCGTTGTATAAGTTAGCCGGGTAATCATCGAGCCAGGCTTGACCCCTATGCCTCAACACGTTGGCGTTGTAAACAACAAGAGGATCTTCAATGTCGGCTTCTAACCTGGACTCGGCCGATTTCACCTTCTCCTCGACCTCAGTCTCCACCTCACGAGCCTTAGCCACTACCGCATCCCGTTCGCCCCAGAGCAAGACAGCTTGCTCGCACGCCTCCTTGGCTGCGTTGTTCGCATCATCTCTTTCCTTGGCCATGTCAGAGAATTTTGCCTTAAGCTCGTTAAGTTCCTTGACCGCCACATCCCGTTCGGCAGTGACTGTGGTGTTTCGATGGCCCATCTCCTCCACCAAGGCAACATGTGTCTGCCTCAACCTATCCATAGCCACAGTCGCTTCGTCAGCTTTTTTAATGGCCTCGATTTCAGATATCCAAGAAGGCTCGGCCTCGGTGTTGAGCACCTGGATGATTCGGTCCTTTTTAGCAAGTTCGGACTCCATCTTCTCAATAGCTTTGGCTCGCTCAAAGGCCACCTTGGAAGCTTTCTCAGCAGCCTTCACCCACTCTTTGTACTGGGAGTATATATCATGGATGTAACCATGCATCGTGTTTTCGGCTTCTGAGGGGATCCTCTTTAAATGAGGAGGAAAGACATAGCCGTCGAAGCATATGTTCGGGAACTCCTTCCTCATCTGAGCCATTTTAATGGCCCCTTCTCCTGTGGGCTCAGTTATGGCCTGCTCTGCAACTATGGGGGCCGTAGTATCAGCTTGCGGGCGATGAGTTTCAGACCTGGAAATTTGAGAAGACGGTCTATGACATGGAGGCTCTGGTGGATGTGAAACATGAACAGGAGGGGAGATGGGATTCTAAGAGGTGGCGAATGGGACCTAGATCGGTGTTTGTATTCTCTATCCCTGTCCCGCTCGTACCTCTCTTGATTAGAGTACCCGCAATCGCGGTCTCTATCTGAATCTCTCCTGCGAGAGTCATAGTAGGTAGAAGATTTTCGAGCCGAGCGAAGGCTCCCAAGCATTGATCCTCTCCCGGACATCGTACCTGAAAATGAGAAACAAAGGAAAAGTTAGTGATCTCTTGGGTTGGACGATTTACAGTTATGAATCATGTAGTGCAGTGAAGTGTATGTATGTGAAACCCCCCGACCAACCGGAAATGTCGGCCGCACTCATAGCAAGCGACCCGCTCAGCTCAAGAGCATTGTCAAGCTCCTCCATCCCGGTGTCGTGCTGAAACGACACATAATCCGAAATTGGAATATCAGCAAGCCCTTCGAAAGGATTCTCTACTTGCGGGGGAGGAGCCTCCGAAATTCTAAACCCCAGGACGGGCAAAGGCATAACCACGGATTTCAATCTCATGGATTTAGAACGCTTATGAGCAACTGCCTTGCCTTTTCTCCTTCCTCCTGAATCTTGAAAACTGGAAGAAGGCCCAGCTTGGAGTTCGTTATCAGTGGGCGTTCTCTCTGGATCAACTTCTTCAGCTATTACGACTCCGGGCGCTTTGCGTTTCACCCACTTCTTCGAGACCGCTCTAAGTGTCCCTTCCAGCCGTATGCTTTGCTTACGTTCAATCAGCCCGACAATTCTCAAGTTTCTGTCGGTCAGAACCAAGTCAATGTGCCTCTCTTCACCCGGAACCGCTTGGAGGAGCCGAACTAGCTCTCTGAAATATCCACCATCGGGTCGTGAGATTGCGGCTGTAAAGGAAGAGAAGTATGTCAGTTTTGAGGTCGGTTATTATTATCTTGATAATTCCTGAGAAAGATTGCAACGCTTACGTCTATCCAACCATCGCCTAGCGAATCCGGGGGGCATCGAACGTAGAACCATTCCGTTTTAAAGTAACTCAGCCTTCCCCAGGACCCCGTTACTATTTGGCAGTTCCTGACCGCTTCCAAGAATGTGAAAGAAGGGTTGTCTCCACGACTCTTAATGTTAAATATATATCTAATCTCGATCGGCTTTGGTGGTCGAAAGAGAATTTCCATAAACAGAATGAAAGTGCTATTCAACAAGGCGTATCCGTTGGGGTGTAGCTGGGATGGAGCGATTCCAAGGAATGACAGCATTTCCCTTATGTACTGATTGAATGGAGGAAGTGTTCCCGCCGTACAAGCATGACGGTTGAAAGCAGTAAATCCCTCCAGGGGAGCATGTGGTCTATCATTTGGCCCTGGCAGTAATACGTCGTCGAGCGACAAGCCGTGTCTTAAACAAATCCGTCCCAGCATATCTTCGGAAATGCCGGACGGCACAGAATCTTGTGGATTGCAGATGAACCTGGCACCTGGATACTCGTCGGGGGCTGGGTCTATGACTTCGGCCTCGATGGCCGGTATCTCGGTTATTGGAGGGATTGAACCTTGAACTTCCTGCTGTTGTGAACTTGAAGGTTCCATGACTAACTAGCTTATGAAAAATCATTGTTAAACAGACAATAACACTCGTGCATCCCCCAGTGTAAAGTGTGTGAATGTGTTATGCAGTGCAGTACTGTATATCACTTGAAAAATTCTACGGAATTTGAGAAAGCATGTAGACGATAAGACTTCGAAATTCAGTCGGAATGACCGTCATCACTGACCATCACTACCGTGCCATCCAGATGTTAGGGATCGATCCAAGTTAAAGTTTGTTAAAATTTTGTTAAATTATAGTTCCATCGACGAGCTTCGAAAGGCAGTCAAGTATACAGTTCTACAGTCAAGTTCGGTTATGCAAAGCTGAAGCTCGTCGGAGTCAAGTATTTGGTAGTGTAAGATTTCGAATCCATCAGGGCTCAGACATAGATCGATCACCAGAGATGCAAGTCGTGACAGTTCGAAATGCAGCTGCTCGTATCGATCAAGGGGGTCCATTTTCGTATCGATCAAGTTCGAATCGATACATTTCGTATCGATCGTGTTCGACTCGATACGCTTCGTATCGATCACGTTCGAGTCGATACGTTTCGTATCGATCAGGGGAATGTATTCTGCATCGATCATAGGCTTCGATTTCGTATTGATCAACGTCGGCGACTTCAAACCAATTTATAATGCCCATTTCGTATCGATTACAAGTAATTAACTTCGAATCGATCGTCGAAGTCAATTACGTATCGATCGACGCAAACTCCAGCCACTGCCCATCGATACGAAGTCGTTTCATCCCTCCACATGATATTTTCTCAACTACGGATCGATACAAAATTCCATCATCCCCAGACCGATACGAAGAAAACCATTTCCTTAATCTATCGATGTGAACATATAACTCATATCCTTCAACCATTCTTCTTCCCCAAATCGCTCGAGCGCCATGACAATTCACTTTGAGCCGATTATGGCCTTAGCATCCTTGGAGATCGATTGCGTGTGTGAAGAGATTGGCGATCGATTTCGAATTCCATCGCTATAACATGGATTGGACGTCCAATTACCTGATTTTGATAACTGGTTTAAGGAATTGAAGGATGTGATTCGATTCGAAGGCGGAGAATAGTTTTCTTTCTTGGTCTCTTGAGCGATACGAAAGCAAATCACAAAAGTAAAAAGTGAAAAGTGAAAAATGGATAAGTCCACGGTATTTATATGGACTCGACTATGAAAGGAGGAAATGATTAGCCTCCCAGTGAATTCGACCGGTTACGGAATGTCACCACGGGATCGATTCGAACAAGCTATTCGAATCCATCAACTCGGGCCTTTATCGAAGCGAAATTCATAACGAAGGCTTTTCTGAGTCACCCGAACCCATCGATACGAAGTTGTTATTTGTATCGATCATTTTTAACTGCCTCCACTATGCATCGATACAAACTACGCCTCTCGAGTCCATCAAATCATAGCTCCCAGAGTTCAGTACCCATCGATACGAAGTCGTTATTCGTATCCAACGACACAAGGCCCATCGATTCGAAATACGCAATGAGGGCTATTTTGAAGGCATTGAACTCCATCGATACGAACGATCGTTTCGTATCCATCGAACCTCACATCCATCGATGTGAAATGTTCATTTCGTATTCATCAATACGACGTAAACCGATGCAAAGACAATATTTCAACCTTTTATATCGATTCAGGAGAGGATCGATACGAAGGAAAATTCAAAAACGACCATCGAGCGTTGTTACAATTCGAATCTCACATCGGTTCAGGAGAGGATCGATACGAAATAAACTGACAACGACTCATGGACGTGCAAACGTCAACGAGAGTCAGATAAACATATATGCATTTATGTCGGACTAATATTCAATTTTTAACATTCACAAGAATTCGATACTCATCTGATAATGATTACAACAGCAAACAGCTAACCTCAGTCGAGCAGCGATCAGTTACAACAATATAAGGTACTACAGTTGACAATCGACGGTTCACATTACCGAGAAAATCAGTCAAAGATTACAACTTTCAGCGAAAAGACGATAACTGTTCAAAATGAAGATTGTAGCATTTCAAAGCACATTATGTTTCCACAAGACGTACTTTGGGAGGCAAATGTTATCCCGCCTTTTGGTAAGGCCGTGACACCAAGAACTTGACTAGAAACCAATGACGGTTCGTCTTAGAGATCGGTTATGCGTAGGTTCACTATGGATATCGACGAATTTTGTCCGAGTCCGGATCAAGCTACAATCGACAAGACACGACGAGCAAAGCCATGGAAGTCAGCACCCCAAATCTCAAGTCAATCCGAGTTCGTATGATCGAGTTATGATCGATGCAAGAGTAAGGAAATAGTCCCATTTTCGTAACCATCATCGAACCCCGGTTCGAATCCATCACTTTCATATCGATCAGAAAGGCAGCGACTTTGCATCCATCAGGAAGCCTCAGTTCGACTCGATCGACTTCGCATCCATCAGGAAGCCTCAGTCGACTCGATCATCTTCGCATCCATCAGGAAGCCTCAGTTCGACTCGATCGACTTCGCATCCATCAGGAAGCCTCAGTTTGACTTGATCATCCAATGTCCACTTCGTATCCATCCAAAAACTCCTACTTCGTATCCATCGGCAAGAAGCATGAGCATCTGTTTCACATCGTTCAATCTTAAACTCACTTCGTATCGATCGATCACCAATCGATACGAAATGCACACCTCCCATCGATGCAAAGCAAAGCACAACAATCGATACAAACTAAGGAGCTTTCATCGATACGAACTGTGCAACCTTCATCGATGCGAACAGAGCCACCATCGTCGATACGACCAAGCCACCTCCATCGATACGAACAAGGCATGCTACAGATCGATACGAAAAGGCAAGTTGTTAATCGACTCGAGCTGGGCAGCGTACTTCGATACGAACGAGGCGAAGTTCAAGAACGACTCGGTCAACTCGGAGAAGAAAGTGGATCGATACAAAGAATGCACGCCACGTCACCACCTGGTCACGCGCAACCATCGATTCGAACAAGATCGAATCGAATTGATCGAGTCGAACCAAACAGCCTGCCGAAAGTCTCCAATTCGAATCGATCATAACTCGAGGTCCACAAGTCCAAATGCTATGAAATTTTCACAGGAGCTTATGTGCATACTAACGAATGTCCACACCAAATTTCGACTCCATTGGACGTAATCTTGATCGATACGAAATTCGTTCGTATCGATCACGGATCGGGCCGAAACTTCACAGGCTCGGTCGCGGGGGCCCGCTCACGTGCCAGAAGAAGTCTCCCAAGATCCGGGCGAAATATCAGCCTCCTACACCTATAAATAGACCCCCAAAGCCTACAGAAAAGGGATCTTTTGAATTCTCTAACGCCCAGACTCTGCCGGATTCACTTCCATACTCCATTGTTGCTGCTGCCAACGAATTTTACTGCTGTAGTTCATTGTTATCTACTGTAACCTGCTGCAATCAATTGTAATCATCAAAGAAACATCAATAAAGAAATCAATTTCATAGTGGACGTAGGCAATACGCCGAACCACTATAAATTCCTGTGTTTCTGTGCATTTTTTATCATTCACATATCTGTTCTTGGAGTTTTTATTAGATAATCCTCTCTTTCCATTTAATTTCTTCATTTTATCTCTTCAAAAACTTCCGAAGAGTGTTGTGCCCATTTTTGGTACAAACAATATATAATATGTTTAAGTATTTATTTAATATATATTTTTTCAAATATAGAGTTATAATGATTCAGGTTGAAAAGATAAATTTGAAATTGATTTGAAATTATATTTATTTAAGAAATTTACTTAAATAAGTTTGATTTGAAATTTATTGAATTTGGAATTTTAAAGATATGTTTTATAACTTGAATTTGATTAAAAGTAACTTAAATGAATATTTCGAACTTATATAAATTTAAATGGGATATTTTATTTATTTAAATTTATAAATTGAAATTGTATTTAGATGTTATTGAAATGATTAAGTAAATATTTCAAAACCAAATAATAGTAAAGTGAATTTGATATATATGAAATTATCCAATTTAGTTTTGAAATATCGAATATACAAAGCTTTGAAATATATTAAAATTGAAATGGCTTATTTTATGGTTCAAATATGTATTTGAAACCGATAATTTGAAATGGTTTATTTGGAAACTGAATTGAGTTGAAATTTACGAATTGAGATTGAATTAAATGTGAATTTTGGAATTCGAGTTGATTTGAATTGATTTATAAATTTGTGGTAACTATTTGATTATATAAAGTATTTTTAAATTATATTTAAACTATCTTTATATTATTTTATAAACTATTATAATATAAACTATTTGAATTATTTTAATATATATTTTTTAACTTATAACTATTTTATATAAATTATTTTATATTTATAAACTATTTTATTATATATACTAATTTAATATCTAAACTGTTTAAGGGGAAAGTGTTATTATTTCCAAAATGTTATGATTTCCAAAATGCTATAATTTCAAAGTGTTATGATTTCCAAAATGCTATGATTTCAAAGCTGTGATTTCCAAAGTGTTTTGATTTTTAGAAGACTGTGATTTCGAAAGCGTTATAACTTTGGAAAGTGATATGATTTTGGAAATGGATATATTTGAAATGAAAATGATATCGTATTGATTTGGTTATGGAATTGTAAATGATATTTTGGTTTTGAAGTATAAATTATTTTAAATGACCGCGGTGTTATAATAACGTTTGGTTGTTAAAGAGACCGGGATCAGATATGGGCATACTCTCTGTCGATACCGAAAACTACTTTAACAACTGTGTGTGCGGTGGAGATTCCAGAATGAAGTAGGATGGTGGCGACGATTCCTATTGAGGTATATACGTGGACCCGACTCCCGTGAGTTGGCATAAGGTGGCTAAAACAGGAGCGATCGACGGGCCAATGAGGTAGCACCTCTGATTGGACGCATTTCTTCGATACCATTCTATTACTTTGTGACTGACTTGGTGGCTACCCTTCGATTTTGATTGGGAGTGTGTTTCGAGGTGGGCGGTACTGGCTGCTATGCGTTTCCACCAGCCCGGATGCGTAATTGGTATATCTACCCCGACATTGCCTAGTTATGCCGTGTCACCTACCATATCGAGCTTTACTTCGAGTTTGGATTTATGCCGTAGCCTGTGCAGTATTGAGGGTAGCCCCCGATCTGGGAGTATGCTAATACTGGATAGACTACTAGGACTATTACGTGTTAAGGTGGAAAATGTAAAGCCTTAACGCTATTTAAAAGTAAGATTATTTTATTATAGACATTATTATAATAGCGAATATTACTACATAGTAGATAGTTTAACGGATTCTTAGAGGATGGTTATCCCAAACATCCTTTAAGTTACTTGTATTTCAGTTGATATTTCACTTGAGTTGGATTTATCGATATAAGAATGTTAATCCTGACTCGAGTGTTTTGTGTTTTTCTTTACGCTCGGGTCAGACTGAATGATACAGCATTTGAGACTCAACTTTGGAGTTGGAGCTTCGCTTGGAGATCCAACTATCTATCCAGCTTTCTGTTATTCAGTTGATCCCAGTGATGTATTCAAATCTTGTATTTGACTATTGTATTGAGATATCTATGTATTCGAGACCTCTATTGTATCTTATTTAACTCTGTTATATATATATAGTAGCTCCATGAACTACTATTCTTTTGTTTCCGCTGCATTATTTTATATTACTCTGTGTCTGTGATTCTGTGATTATTTATTTACTGTATATGCTGAGTTTTGTCAAATTTAAATTAACAATCAGATATTTTTGAGCAATTTCAAATCCGACATGTATGGATGCGAATGGTTGAAAATTTCAGGTCGTGACAAACAAACTCCGTGGTAGGACGGCTAAGTCACTTACACATGTACGAGATCGAGGACGGTCCCTAGGTATGCTTAAGATGATGATAAACCGTAGTGCTCGATTTGTGAAATTTGTTTCTTTTCTTCTTGTTTGCTTCGAACTCTTATTTTTCTAGTTTTATTTGAACTCTGTTTTATTGGTTGTATGGGCTCTTATTTTATACTTTGGCAAATGGACTTAAGAATAGTTAAATTTGGATCAATGTAATAGTTAACACAGGTCGTGGTTGTGGTCCTATCCGGAGAGACGGGATAACAACCGCAAGGTATGGGTCTTTTCGTCAGGCGAACACGACAAAACGTACTTGTGCATTATGGATTAAGTCCTCAACTAGGTATCGAAGCCAAACTGGACAAGTCATCAGGTATGGACTATGCCTGGAAAGGGTAGGTTACTTCGCTCGAACGTGATGGATCGACCTACTCAGGTCGTCGATTATAGATTATGCTCGACAAGGATCCGGAGAGATCAAGGTTGTTAGGTATGGACTATGTCTGGCAAGCGGTAGGTCGCTTCACTCAAACGCAATGGATCGACCCACTTAGGTCATCGAGTACGGATTGTGTTCGGCAGATTTGGTGAGATCGAGGATTTGGACTAGGATAACACCTGGAGAGGTCATGGATTTGGATATCAGTTCCAAACAACAATGGATTTGGCTTTGGATGGATGCAGATTCAGATAGAAAAATCCAGAGAGACTATGGATTTGGATTGGATTCTGGATTGGAAAATTCGGCTATCAATAGATTACGAATGTCGGATTTTGGATTTATAGCAATTTAAAGCACACCTTCCTATCGCAAGGCATGTTTTGGGGGGAAAAGTGTTAACCCGCCTTTTGGTAAGGTAGTACACAGATAGATTTAACCCAACATACTTCATATTCATCAAGGCAAAAAGCCTAGAGAGATGGTTATCAGGATTGGAGATCGATATTATATTTGAAACTATGGACTATAGTTAAATGGATTCAGATGTAAAGCACTTAAAAACTGGCTAAGTATGGAACTGATACTTCCTCTAAAAGAGGGATCAGAATAGAGAGGTCGGAATAAAGGGATCGGATTAAACAGGATGCACATAACACAACTCAAAGATGATCGCTCCATAACTCAACAACCAACAAGGCAGGTTGAAGTGAAACTTTGAAAACAGGAATAGGGTACCCTAAAGAGTCTACCCTAGGGGTCGCATGGCCTTTGGAGGAGTTTAGAGGGATCGGCTCCTATCCCTCCAAAGGGATCGACCATCTTCCCTTTTCCCTCTTAGGATCGGCTAAACCCAACTTTATTGCAAAGATCGATCAATATCTCAACATTTACACATCCAATTGACATGAAACTTGGAGCACAAACCAACTACAACATGTGAAATACCCCATAGGGATCGCACATCATTTGGAGAAAATTGGAGGGATCGGCCCCTATCCCTATATAGGGATCGGCTATAATCAGTCTTCGCAGCATATTGCAATAAAGATTGATCAATAACTCGATTTATACTAATCCAATTGACATGAAACTTGGAGGCTATACATAATACAACATGGAGAAGCTCCCGATGTCATTTGGAGGAGTTTGGAGAGATCGGCTGAAATTGGAATGTATGCAATACAACTTCACGGAAAACGCGATATCTCACAAACCATAAGTCGGAATGGCACGGAATCGGGAGCGCAAGTAGCTAACATCATGGGGAACCCACCAAAGGGATCGCACTCTATTTGGATAGAAAAATAGGGATCGGTTGTGAGCCCCCAATGGGCCTAAAAATATTTGGTAGCCTCGTTATGCCCTGGAGGTTCTTCTGTCGATATTTCAGCCTGATTCGTGCACATCTTACCCTATAAATATAGCAGACATGGTGTCAGAAAAAGGATCTCCTTTTCGACTTCTCTTTATCTTCAACATAAACTACACTCTGCCAATTTTATTCTTAGATTTCAGATTGCAACGGTAAACAAACTACAGTATAATAAAAATGATTATTCTGGAGTGGACGTAGGCTAAAGTTTGCCGAACCACTATAAATCTTATCTCTTTTTTACTTACTTTCATTTTTAATTTGTTTGTTCTTCATATTATTTTCTCTACATTAGATACTATCTGAGATCTGCGATAGGATATTGGTGCCCAATTTTGATGCAACATATGATTACAAATTATATTACCAAGGGAGAATTGCCCAACTAATCAGGTTGGCTTTTTATTAGGCAGAATAGAAGATTTCAAACGGATTGAAGATGCCAATCTGAAGTTGTAGAATCTACGTGATGAATCTTGTCTTATTGATCACTTGTTTCTTTGGCAAGTTGTTTCTCCTATCTGAAAACTTTTTTCAGGTAAATTAGTGGCATGACTCTTGTTCAGTACCTACTTGTTATAATTCAGTATATAGAAAGTTTATCAACAATGAAATTTCTTCGGTCTAGACTTAAACTCGAAAATGATGCGATTCCAGTCTCTGATCCAGTCAATAAAATTAAAATCTACAAATGGTTTGTATAATACCGTCGATAAATTTCCTTTATCAAACACATGTTGCTGGAAGTTTTCACTTTTTGCAACAAAGAAATACGATGGGATATAAAGATATAATAGGATTCGCTAACTGTACCCGAAAAGAAAATGTAATTTGGGTTTGGTTGCTAGGTAATATGGTATTCTATCCAGTTATATTTTTACTAATTCAACTCAAACTATGAACCAGTAATGCCAAAAAGAAAAGGTGGAATAGGGAAAAAAGAAAATGAAATTGACAATGCAGCAATAGCATAAGCTAATGGCTATGTAACAGGTGTTTAAGAATAAACTAGAGGCTAAAGATATCGTTTGGAATGCAATGCTACGTTGGAACTTGGAATTATAAGATAATTAACATATAAATGAACGCGTCAATTCCACTTACAATCCTTTTATTATTTAGGAAATAAAATGTATTGTACCACACCAATAAGACTGCTAATTTTGCACCGCAGTAGATGAAGTAAAATTATATACATGGAACTGAATGAAATTCTCTATGCATTTATGATCTTTTTTCCAGTTAAAAGTCAATTTGACCACCATCTTGATTCTTAACAAACTTCATTTTGGTCAAGGTACTCTTCCTATTTTCAAGTAAATCTAGGTTCAATACATCATTACTGATATATTAACAATTTCATAATATCCTACAACTAAATATCTTAAAATTTTGGCTGGACTCTGATCTACTGTCTGGTCCCTGCTAACCAAAATGCATTTGGCTAGATAACACCACTATGTACAACATGCATACAAGTTGATGCATGTTCCAACAATATTGTGAACTGGTACTCACTTATTCATAAATGAAAATTGCATTAGTGGTGAAGTCAGCCAAATAGTTCAAATACGGCAACATTTTTAGTATTAATAAAAACATACTAAATTTTAGAATCACGATATAGAATAGCATATTTTGAATGTTTGAAGAAGACAACGTCATGCCAGAATGTCTTCCTTTTAAGCATCACCTGAAACCGATTTCATGCATGTTGGCTTTTGTGTTGGTAGAGAAGAAAATGGGTTCAAAAACTCAAATTTGATTACTCTTCGAAAACCGTAAAGCTTTAACATTGCGATTACATATGGTTTACTATTCGAGATGTCATATCCTTTTCACATAGACTTAAATGGGTGGGAAACAAAAAAATTTGGGATTATATATGATTTCCTAGCTGAAACTTATATGCTATAATTGCCAATATTTGAATAAGATTTTATATTTTTTAATTTCTCATGGTTTACTATTTCTTTTAATATAGTATCTTACGCAATAAGTCTGATTCAAATATTTTTAAAATATTAAAATCAAAGGTTGCTACTTCTGTGTGTGTCTATTCTACACTCTTCTTGTTCATTGATATTTATATGACAAACTTCGTCCTTTTTGAAGCTGGGAATAATTTCTTGCATCCAATTTTAAATTTTGTGCTAATAAGTTCTCTTTTTAACCAAAAAATTGTTTCTAGGTTAAATATCAACCTAAGCCTAACTTTCTTATGCATTATTTATAGGAAGCTAGTATTGTTGGTATATGAAGATACTATAAAAATGGACCAGAGCGGTGCTCAAGCTATTCAGCACACATTATGGCTCTACTAAAAGATTAATGTTGTTAGAGTTCGAATAGAAAATGTGGGGTATTGTTGGAAATTGTGAAAATAAAGTCCCACATCGGGGAATATTTGTGCAGAATTCTCTATATATACACTACACCCAATGCACTATGTAAAATAAAATAGAGAATGAGGACATGAATGCATGAAGGCACTCATATTAATATTAAAATCTCAAAGAGAGGGCCTTGGGCCTTATCTTTGGAAACTTTGGCGGGATATGTCTTTTCGTTTGAAAATGAACAGACATGACTGTTTCCCTCCAAACCTAATGGCCACACCCCTTCGGCGCCTATAAATAAGTGCCTGCATCCTTGAGATAGACCACAATTTTCCTCTTTCTGTCCTGCTCCAAAATCTTGAAATTAAACAGAGACACAGAATGATGTTTGCCTATATCCAAGGCATCTCTACATCGCCTTCGATTGAGGGTTGTATCCTGCAAGGCAGATGTCCATTTTCACAGCTACAATAGAAGTGTAGGGATGAATTTCTGTCTTAGGACATTGCGCACACAAGCCTCTCTCTCTCCTTATTCAAGTCAGTTTTCTGATTTATTTTTATGCTCTGTTTTCTGCACTTCGTTTCGTGCAATTGCATTCTGAATTGATTTGCATACTTAACTATCCATTCCAATTTTTTGTTCTTTATCCATTTATGTGATTGAGTTGATCTCATTCTGCATACCACTGTTCTAACAAACTAAGACAGAATTTTTTTTTTACGTTTGGATGCTGTTTTGCAGAATGGATCAACCTGTATCTGTTGCCAAGCAAAACTCGATTGCGGAAAAACTAGACAAGTTCAAAGGCATTGATTTAAAAGATGGCAAAAGAAAATGTTATTTTACATTACCACTTTGAACTTGGCTCATGTGCTTGGTCAGGAGAAACCAGTACCGGATGAATTCCCTACCACTGTAGAGACTCAAAAACAGATTGATGCTTGGACGCATAGCGAATTCCTTTGCAGAAATTACATCCTAAATGGATTAGATGGCACTCTTTATGATGTTTATGTCACGTGTGCAACTGCAAAGGAATTGTGGGAGTCTTTAGAAAAGAAGTATCTAACACAAACCGCAAGTGCGGGAAAATTCATTGTTGGCAAGTTTATGAATTACAGGACGATTGACGATAGATCAGTTCTCAATCAAGTTGAGGAATCGCAGATTATCATTCATGAACTACACTCTGAAGGCATGAGTCTTGATGAAAAGTTCCAAGTAGGTGTTATTATTGAGAAACTGCCTCCATCCTGGAAAAGTTTCAAACATCAATTAAAAAACTTGACTGAGCAATTGACAATGGAAAAACTGGTTCTGAAGCTTCGAGTTGAAGAAGGGAATAGGATGAACAAGAGAAATGATGTCTCACTCCATGAAGCCAAAGCTAACATTGTGGAAGGAGACTCATCCAAGCAAAAACCTAATTTCCATAAGAAAAGGAAGAAAGGTTCTTCGCTTGCACCAAAACCAAAGAAATTAAAGATAAAAGGTGCATGTTGGGTTTGTGGAAAACTAGGACATAAAGCACAAGTCTGTTTTAAAAGGAAGGATCAAAATGCCAATGGAAATCATAGCAACAAAAATCAAGCAAATATGGCAACCAACACTAATTTTACTACTGTGGTTTCAAAAACTAACATTGTCTGTGATACAAAAGATTGGTGGGTTGATACCGGTGCAACAAGGCACATATGTTATAACAAAACTCTGTTTTCAACCTATCATCTGATTGAAGGAGAAAATATGTATATGGGCAATGCATCTTCATCCTTCATACTAGGAAAAGGAAATGTGGTCCTTACTTTTACTTCTGGAAAAAGACTAACTCTTGTTGATGTGCTGCATGTACCGAAGATCAGGAAGAACTTAGTATCTGGTCCTATTCTAAGTAACAAGGGGTTTAAACTTATATTTGAGTCTGATAAATTTGTACTCACCAAAGGTGGTGAATTTGTAGGAAAAGGCTATCTCATAGATGGGCTTTTCAAACTCAATGTATGCTCTAATAATAGCAATAAAGACAAGGCTTCTTCTTACCTGCTTGAGTCTATTGATTTATGGCATGAATGGTGAGGTCATGTAAATTACCGTTCTATCAAAAGAATGGCAGTTTCAGGACTAATACCAAAATTTAATCCTATTTCTAGCAATATACATAAATGTGAAGTATGCATTGAATCCAAGTTTGTGAAAAAACCTATGAAGTCTGTAGAAAGGTCAAATGAAATATTGGGATTGATTCATTCTGATCTTTATGACTTTAAGGCAACACTAACTCGTGGCGGGAAAAATTATTATATTTCATTTGTAAATGATTGTAGAAAATACTGTTATGTATACTTAATACATAGTAAAAAAGAAGCCTTGGACGTGTTCAAAACATACAAGGCAGAAGTAGAAAATCAACTCGATAAAAAAATTAAGGTCATAAGATCTGACAGAGGAGGAGAATATGAATCACTCACATTCTCAGAACTCTGTACCTCTCATGGAATTGTTCATCAGACCACTGCACCTTACACTCCTCAACAAAACAAAGTTGCAAAATGAAAAAATAGAACATTTAAAGACACGATTAATTCCATGCTTAATAGTTCTGGAGTCCCACATAATCTATGGGGTGATGCTCTATTTGCTGCAAATACCATTCTAAACCAAATCCCTCACAAAAGGACAAATAAAACCCCTTATGAATTATGGAAAGGAAATATTCCTTCTTATAAGAAATTGAAAGTGTGGGGTTGTTTGGCTAAGGTTAGAGTTCCATTACCAAAACGAACAAAACTTGGACCAAAAACTATAGATTGTGTATTTATTGGATACGCAAGCAATAGTGCAGCTTATAGATTTCTGGTTTTCAAATCGGAGATTTCTGACATACATGTAAATTCTATATTAGAAAGTGATGATGCTGAGTTCTTTGAACACATCTTTCCATACAATGAGGAAAGAACCAATGTGATAAACAAAATAATGAACAATATGGAACAAGCATCACCTTCTAGGGTTCAAGAAATCGAAGAAACTGAAACTAGAAGAGCAAGTAAAAGAATCAGAATCTCTAAAGATTTTGGACCTAATTTTTTGACCTTTATTACTGAGGAAGAACCTCAAACATATAAAGCTGCTTTGGAATCATCTGAAGCACCTTACTGGAAGGAAGCTATCCAAAGCGAAATAGAATCCATTATGCAGAATAATACATGGAAATTGGTTGACTTACCCCCAGGTAATAAACCAATTGGTCATAAATGGATTTTTAAGAAGAAAGTAAGGCCAGATGGTACCATAGAAAAATATAAGGCATGATTAGTAGCCAAAGGATACCGTCAAAAGGAAGGGCTTGATTATTTTGACACATACTCACCGGTTACAAGAATTACATCTATAAGAATTTTAATTGCAATAGCAGCAATCTATAACTTGGAAATACACCAAATGGACGTAAAAACCGCATTTTTAAATGGTGAATTAGAAGAAGAAATTTATATGGATCAACCCGAAGGTTTCATAGTAAAAGGTCAAGAAAAGAAGGTTTGTAAATTAGTTAAGTCGTTATATGGACTTAAACAAGCACCAAAACAATGGCATGAGAAATTTGATTATACTATGATATCACATGGATTTATAATTAATGGATGTGATAAATGCGTATATATTAAACAATTTCAACATGGGTTTGTCATTGTTTGCTTGTATGTTTACGACATGCTTATAATGGAAATGAATAGAGATGTAATAAACTCCGTAAAGAAAATGCTAAATTCCTTTTTCGATATGAAAGATATGGGATTAGCAGATATAATACTGGGAGTTCGTATAATAAGAAAATCCGAAGGATACATTCTCACTTAATCCCATTATATAGAGAAAGTGTTAAGAAAATTTAGACATCATGATTGCAAACCTATAGTGACTCCATTCGATCCCAATTTTCACCTTATGAAAAATAAAGGTGATAGCGTATCACAGTTAAAATATACACAAATTCTAGGAAGTTTGATGTACATAAAGAATTGTACAAGACCTGATTTGGCATACTCAGTTAGTAGGCTAAGCAGGTATTCTTCTAACCTTGGAAAAGATCATTGGAATGCTTTGATTAGAATATTAAAATACTTAAAGCATACAATGAACTATGGGTTACACTACACAAATTATCCTACTATTTTGGAAGGATATTGTGATGCAAATTGGATATTTGGAAACACAGAAAGCAAATCCACAAGTGGATATGTATTCACTCTTGGAGGAGCGGCAGTATCTTGGAAATCATCAAAACAAACTGTAATTGCACGCTCAATAATGGAAGCAGAATTCGTAGCCTTAAATAAAGCTGCCGAAGAAGCAGAATGGCTTCGAAACTTTTTGGAAGATATTCCACTATGGCCTAAGCCTATGACTTTTGTATGTATACATTGTGATAGCATGGTTGCATGCTATCACAAGAGCTAAAAACAAAATTTATAATGGAAAGTCAAGGCATATAAGAAGAAGGCATGAAACCATTAAAGACTTGCTCAAAAATGGACTAATAACAATTGATTATGTGAAGTCAAAAGGAAAATATAGTCGATCCTTTGACTAAAGGGCTATGTAAGGAGCAAGTAATTTTTACATCGAGGGGAATGGGCTTAAAGCCAATATAGTGAGATATGACCCGGCGGAAACCTAACCTAGCTAATTGGAGATCCCATGGTCTAAGTTCAATAGGAAAACTAGTTAGGGAATCTCGAGTAGTGAAAAACACGCAACTTACTCATTCCTATGATGATTGAAGTGTGTTTCCTGCAAGAATACTAGGGTAAATTGTTATTCTTAATAATATTAATATCCTACGATAAGATGAATATGGCAGGATATTCTTAAATTAGTATTACCTATATGAGAGTGATGTGGGGTCGCATCTATGAGAGCTATATGGCTGAACTCTCTAAAGCTCTCAAGAATCCAGGAATTGTTCAGGACCAAAATGAACACAACCGAATGAACTGAAATGTGTTAAACTTGGTATGTGTGACACTTATTGTCTTGATTTACTATAAAAGCAAATAGTTCAAGAACTTATATCACTACTTTGTAAAGTAAATTCGATAAGTGATCACTATGAAAGGTTCAAGTCCAGAAGGCACCTCTTCAATTACATATCTAGTTTTACTCTCTAAGGATTGAAAGAACTGGTTAAGAACTTATTTTCTATTCAAATGTGGGGTATGTTAGAGTTCGAATAGAAAATGTGGGGTATTGTTGGAAATAGTGAAAATAAAGTCCCATATCGGGGAATATTTATGCAAAATTCTATATATATACACTACACCCAATACACCATGTAAAATAAAATAGAGAATGAGGACATGAAGGCTATAAGGCACTCATATTAATATTAAAACGTCAAAGATAGGGCCTTGGGCCTTGGGGCTTTTGGGGTCTCATGATTAAATGGGCCGTCGTCTGCCCCTTGGGCTTGCTACACTAAAATGGGCAGTTTTATTTTTTTTCGAATTTGAAACTTTGGCGGGACATGTCTGTTCGTTTGAAAATGAACAGACATGACTATTTCCCTCCAAACCTAATGACCACACCCCTTTGGCGCCTATAAATAAGTGCCTGCATCCTCCAAACAGATCATAATTTTCCTCTTTCTCTCCTGCTCCAGATTCTTGAAATCAAACAGAGGCACAGATTGACGTTCGCCTATATCCAAGGCATCTCTGCGTCGCCTTCGGTTGAGGCTTGTATCCTGCAAGGCAGACGTCCATTTTCACAACTACAACAGAAGTGTAGGGGCGAATTTCTATCTTAGGACATTGCGCACACAAGCCTCTCTCTCCGTATTCAAGATAGTTTTCTGATTTATTTTTATGCTCTATTTTCTGCACTTCGTTTCATGCAATTGAATTCTGAATTGATTTACATACTTAACTATCCATTTCGATTTTTTGTTCTTTATTCGTTTATGTGATTGAGTTGATCTCATTCTACATACCACTGTTCTAACAAACTAAGACAAAAAAATTTTTACGTTTGGATGCTGTTTTGCAGAATGGATCAACCTGTGTCTGTTGCCAAGCAAAACTCAATTGCGGAAAAACCAGACAAGTTTAAAGGCATTGATTTTAAAAGATGGCAACAGAAAATGTTATTTTACATTACCACATTGAACTTGGCTCATGTGCTTAGTCAGGAGAAACTGTTGCCGGATGAATTCCTTACCACTACAGAGACTCAAAAACAAATTGATGCTTGGATGCATAGCAAATTCCTTTGCAGAAATTACATCCTAACCGGATTAGATGATTCTCTTTACGATGTTTATGTCACGTGTGCAACTACAAAGGAATTGTGGGAGTCTTTAGAAAAGAAGTATCTAACACAAGCAGCAAGTGCAGGAAAATTCATTGTTGGCAAGTTTATGAATTACAGAATGGTCGATGAAAGATCGGTTCTCAATCAAGTTAAGGAATTGCATATCATCATTCATGAACTGCACTCTGAAGGCATGAGTCTTGATGAAAAGTTCCAAGTAGGTGCTATCATTGAGAAACTGCCTCCATCCTGGAAAAGTTTTGAACGTGAATTAAAACACTTGATGAGCAATTGACAATGGAAAATCTGGTTCTAAAGCTTCGAGTTGAAGAAGGGAATAGGATGAATGAGAGAAATGATGCCTAACTCCATGAAGCCAAAGCTAACATTATGGAAGGAGACTCATCCAAGCAAAAACCTAATTTCCATAAGAAAAAGGAGAAAGGTTCTTTGCTTGCACCAAAACCAAAGAAATTAAAGATAAAAGGTGCATGTTGGGTTTGTGGAAAACCAGGACATAAAGCACAAATCTGTTTTAAAAGGAAGGATCAAAAAGCCAATGGAAATCATAGCAACAAATATCAAGAAAATATGGAAACCAACACTGATTTTACTTCTATGGTTTCAAAAACTAACATTGTCAATGATACAAAAGATTGGTGGGTTGATACCGGTGCTACAAGGCACATATGTTCTGACAAAACTCTGTTTTCAACCTATCATCTGATTGAAGGAGAAAATATGTATATGGGCAATGCATCTTCATCTTCCATACAAGGAAAAAGCAATGTGGTCCTTACTTTTACTTCTGGAAAAAGACTAACTCTTGTTGATGTGCTGCATGTACCGGAGATCAGAAAGAACTTAGTATCTTGTCCTATTCTAAGTAACAAGGGGTTTAAACTTGTGTTTGAGTCTGATAAATTTGTACTCACCAAAGGTGGTGAATTTGTAGGAAAAGGCTATCTCGTAGATGGGATTTTCAAACTCAATGTATGCTCTAATAATAGCAATAAAGAGAAGGCTTCTTCTTACTTGCTTGAGTCTATTGATTTATGACATGAATGGTAACGTTATGTAAATTACCGTTCTATCAAAAGAATGGCAAATTCAAGACTAATACCAAAATTTAATCCTATTTCTAGCAATATACATAAATGTGAAGTATGCACTGAATCCAAGTTTGTGAAACAACCTATGAAGTCTATAGAAAGATCAAATGAAATATTGGGATTAATCCATTCTGATCTTTATGACTTTAAGGCAACACCAACTCGTGGCGGGAAAAATTATTATATTTCATTTATAGATGATTGTAGCAAATACTGTTATGTATACTTAATACGTAGTAAAAAAAGAAGCCTTGGATGTGTTCAAAACATACAAGGTAGAAGTAGAAAATCAACTCGATAAGAAAATTAAGGTCATAAGATCTGACAGAGGAGGAGAATATGAATCACTCGCATTCTCAGAATTCTGTACCTCTCATGTAATTGTTCATCAGACCACTGCACCTTACACTCCTTAACAAAACGAAGTTGCAAAACGAAAAAATAGAACATTTAAAGACATGATTAATTCCATGCTTAATAGTTCTGGAGTCCCACATAATCTATGGGGTGATGCTCTATTAGCTGCAAATACCATTCTAAACCGAATCCCTAACAAAAGGACAAATAAAACTCCTTATGAATTATGGAAAGGAAAAATTCCTTCTTATAAGAAACTGAAAGTGTGGGGTTGTTTGGCTAAGGTTAGAGTTCCATTACCAAAAAGAACAAAACTTGGACCAAAAACTATAGATTGTGTATTTATTGGATACGCAAGCAATAGTGCAGCTTATAGATTTCTGGTTTTCAAATCGGAGATTTCTGACATACATGTAAATTTTATTAGAAAGTGATGATGCTGAGTTCTTTGAACAAATCTTTCCATACAAAGGGGAAAGAACCAATGTGATAAACAAAATAATGAACAATACAAAACAAGCATCATCTTCTAGGGCTCAAGAAATCGAAGAAACTGAAACTAGAAGAGCAAGTAAAAGAATAGATTTTGGACCTGATATTTTGACCTTTATTACTGAGGAAGAACTTCAAACATATAAAGCTGCTTTGGAATCGTCTGAAGCACCTTACTGGAAGGAAGCTATCCAAAGCGAAATAGAATCCATTATGCAAAATAATACATGGAAATTGGTTGACTTACCCCCAGGGAATAAACCAATTGGTCATAAATGGATTTTTAAGAAGAAAGTAAGGCCATATGGTACCATAGAAAAATATAAGGCACGATTAGTAGCCAAAGGATACCGTCAAAAGAAAGGGCTTTATTATTTTGACACATACTCATCGGTTATAAAAATTACGTCTATAAGAATTTTAATTGCAATAGCAGCAATCTATAACTTGGAAGTACACCAAATGGACGTAAAAACCGCATTTTTAAATGGTGAATTAGAAGAAGAAATTTATATGAATCAACCCGAAGGTTTCATAGTAAAAGGTTAAGAAAAGAAGGTTTGTAAATTAGTTAAGTCGATATATGGACTTAAATAAGCATCAAAACAATGGCATGAGAAATTTGATTATACTATGATATCGCATGGATTTAAAACTATGGATGTGATAAAGGCGTATATATTAAACAATTTCAACATGGGTTCGTCATTGTTTGCTTGTATGTTGACGACATGCTTATAATGGAAACGAATAGAGATGTAATAAACTCCGTAAAGCAAATGCTAAATTCCTTTTTCGATATGAAAGATATGGGATTTGCAGATATAATACTGGGAGTTTGTATAATAAGAAACTCCGAAGGATACATTCTCACTCAATCCCATTATAAAGAGAAAGTGTTAAGAAAATTTGGACATCATGATTGCAAACCTGTAGTGACTCCATTTGATCCCAATTTTCACCTTATGAAAAATAAGGGTGATAGCGTTTCACAGTTAAAATATACACAAATTCTAGGAAGTTTGATGTACATAAAGAATTATACAAGACCTGATTTGGCATACTCAGTTAGTAGGCTAAGTAGGTATTCTTCTAACCCTGGAAAAGATCACTAGAATGCTTTGATTAGAATATTAAAATACTTAAAGCATACAATGAACTATGGGTTACACTACACAAATTATCCTACTGTTTTGGAAGGATACTGTGATGCAAATTGGATATCTGGAAACACAGAAAGCAAATCCACAAGTGGATATGTATTCACTCTTGGAGGAGCGGCATTATCTTGGAAATCATCAAAACAAACTGTAATTGCACGCTCAACAATGGAAACATAATTCGTAGCCTTAGATAAAGCTGCCGAAGAAGCAGAATGGCTTCGAAACTTTTTGGAAGATATTCCACTATGGCCTAAGCCTATGACTGCTGTATGTAGACATTGTGATAGCATGGATGCCATCACAAGAGCTAAAAACAAAATTTATAATGGAAAGTCAGGACATATAAGAAGAAGGCATGAAACCATTAAAGACTTGCTCAAAATGGAGTAATAACAATTGATTATGTGAAGTCAAAGGAAAATATAGCCAATCCTTTAACTAATGGGCTATGTAAGGAGCAAGTAATTTTTACATCGAAGGGAATGGGCTTAAAGCCAATATAGTGAGATATGACCTGGCGAAAACCTAACCTAGCTAATTGGAGATCCTATGGTCTAGGTTCAATAGGCAAACTAGTTAGGGAAATCTCGAGTAGTGAAAAATACACAACTTACTCATTCCTATGATGATTGAAGTGTGTTTCCTGCAAGAATACTAGGGTGAATTGTTATCCTTAATAATACTAATACCTTACGATAAGATGAATATGGCAGGATATTCTTAAATTAGTATTACCTATATGAGAGTGATGTAGGGTCGCATCAATGAGAGCTATATGGCTGTACTCTCTAAAGCTCTCATGAATCCAGGATTTGTTTAGGACCAACATGAACACAATCGAATGAACTGAAATGTGTTAAACTTGGTATGTGTGACACTTATTGTCTTGATTTACTATAAAAGCAAATAGTTCAAGAACGTATATCAAAGTAAATCCGATAAGTGATCACTATGAAAGGTTCAAGTCCAGAAGACACCTCTTCAAATACATATCCAGTTTTACTCTCTAATGATTGAAAGAACTGATTAAGAACTTATTTTCTATTCAAATGTGGGGTATGTTAGAGTTTGAATAGAAAATGTGGGGTATTGTTGGAAATAGTGAAAATAAAGTCCCACATCGGAGAATATTTGTGCAAAATTTTGTATATATACACTACACCCAATACACTATGTAAAATAAAATAGAGAATGAGGACATGAAGGCATGAAGGAACTCATATTAATATTAAAATGTCAAAGATAGGGCCTTGGGACTTGGGGCTCTTGGGGTCTTGTGATTAAATGGGCTGTCGTCTGCCGCTTGGGCCTACTACACTGAAATGGGCAGTTTTATTTTTTTTCGAATTTGAAACTTTGGCGGGACATGTCTGTTCGTTTGAAAATGAACATACATGATTGTTTCCCTCCAAACCTAATGGCTACACCCCTTCGGCGCCTATAAATAAGTGCCTGCATCCTCCAGACAGACCACAATTTTCCTCTTTCTCTCCTGCTCCAAATTCTTGAAATCAAACAGAGGCACAGATTGACGTTTGCCTATATCCAAGGCATCTCTGCATCGCCTTTGGTTGAGGGTTGTATCCTGCAAGGCAGACGTCCATTTTCACAACTACAGCAGAAGTGTAGAGGCGAATTTCTGTCTTAGGACATTGCGCACGCAAGCCTCTCTCTCCGTATTCAAGTCAGTTTTCTGATTTATTTTTATTCTTTGTTTTCTGCACTTTGTTTCATGCAATTGTATTCTGAATTGATTTGCATACTTAACTATTCATTCTGATTTTTTGTTCTTTATCCGTTTATGTGATTGAGTTGATCTCGTTCTGCATACCACTGTTCTAACAAATGTCACTTGACTCTACCTGATTATTGTGTGACCTATAGCTTTTGATAAAGAAAATTTGTAATAACTTGTATTTATGATTCATTCTAGCATTTTTTGTTTTCATCTTACATAGTTTGTTTTTAATGTTATTGTACTTAGTATTACAGTTCTTGCGTTCTTCTGTTCTATTATTCTTGCCCCGTATGGTTTAGTTGTTTATTGTTGTTGTTGTTCTCGTGCAATTTTTGTGTTTCCTCTACGCTATTTTTCTATGCCACGATTGGGATGGATTCATCCACTTAGAAAATGAATTAAAAAGTGCGGGTCAAGATTTATCTTCAAAGAATCATGCCAATTTATAATTTATAATTGCTCCTTTCGTTACCCTATCATATTTATTTGGCAGGTCACAAATGTTTGTTTGTCTAGGAGAGTGATCTACAGCAACTAGGCCTTTATTTCTCAGTAAAATTTGAATTATGTAATTTTACTGAATATTCTATTTCAGCGTCAAAAGTTTAGAAACTTGTGCTCATTTGCTATTTGTATACATCTACTTCTACTTATTTATGAACGTGTAACAACTATGATGAACAACTGCATTACCTCAGTTTTATCCTTCTTTCTTGAGATTGTAGAGTGAACTTCATTCAAAATTTACCCATGCTTCTCTCATATGTTGCTTGAAATAGTAATTTTTGTTTTGTTTCAAACTCTATTCAATACTTTTTTTGTTTTGTTATGTGTACTTTAGTATTCAGTACTGTTGTTGTTACTGTTAGAAAGATTTATAATATTATAGTATTGATGTTATCTCGTCTTTTGATCAGGCAATGTTCGGATACACTGGACGAATCAAACTTGAGATTACAAGGCAGGAAGCCTAGAGATATAGCTCAAAAGTTCAAAAACCAAGTGCAAGCAAAGCTACATGACAAGCACACAACAACAAAAAAGACCAGAAGCCAAGATCCACCAAAGTGGTGGATCAGTACCGATCTAACTTCCCACATCCAAATTTTCCCAACTTCTGCCTATCCACTCTACTTGATGCTAGAATCTTATTTCAGGTGTTGTTTCGTCGATCTCATGCAATTCTTTGTCGATCTCCACGAGCACTTGAATCGTCAACTCTATTCTTTAATAGATCCGTCATTTGGACTCAAAAACAACTTAGTAATTGTGCAGACCGCTATGTGATGGTGTGTAAGCTGTGTGGCTAGTTAACACTTAGGATCGTGTAATATGGAATATTATATTAGTGCGGAAATATAAACTAGATAATAGATAGTAGTAATAAAGAAAATGAAATAAGCACACCAGGACTTTTTATACTGGTTCGAACTTCCCGTTCTACGTCCAGTCCCAGACTACTCTCTGGATTTAAACTCTATAAACCCCTCTCTTAACCCGGAGGAATAGGTATACAACACTTGAGCAGTCGAACAGGATTTTTCCGCCTCAAACAGCCGAACATGACTTTTACCGCCTGAACAACAGAATAGGACTTCTACTGATACAAGTAAATAGTCGACGCTTGTGTTCTGAATAACACAGATATGTCTTTAATAGTACACCCTTCCTATAATCAAATCCTCAAGTATATATTGTGTGTGTGAAGATATGAAAGGAAGATATTGCTTAGAATCGAAGAATATGTTAACTAATTCGGAGATTCAAGCAATATATAGATTGTGATTGCTTTTAGATTGCAGAGATAGATAGTAGAGAATATAGCAAGAAATCAAAATAAAATTCAATGGTTTGAGAAGTGATTCTAACGTGTTTATATAGTGAACAAATAGTTACAACTATTCACAAAAAGTTTCAATCAAAAGGTGCAGCCATATCTCTTCAATTTGGATCGAAACTCTTCGCAATTAGAAGTGACTCTTCAGAAAAAATAGTCGTTAGAGTCGGTCAGTCGACTGAGCAAAATCGACCAGTCAACTGAATATTCAAAAATAGTGTAAAATGTGCATTTCTGTGCACTGAACAGGTTCGGTCGACTGATTGTTTTCGGTCAGTCGACTGACCTAGTCGTCAGTGCACCGTTTGCACATATTTAAAAAATTTGAACTTTAAAACTACTTTGAGTATGTGCAAACTACTTGAGGATAGATTTTAACAATTATAAACTATATCTAAGACTAAAACTTCAGTAAATAATCATACTATACTTAGATTTGTAGTCTCATCTCCTTTGTAGTTTAATTAGCTTGCATGTCTCATTCTCTTTTTGTCGCTTGATCGTATAGTCTCATCACTGATCGTTTAAGCTTTTTGTCATGAATCAAAACTCATAATTCAACATTATCCCCCTTTTTGATTGATGACAACCTGTTTTTGACGATGCTATATATTAAGAATTATATACCGGAAGTTATATATTTCTCCCCTTGAATATGTGGTGACATATCTAATCCTGCAAAAATTGGTTAGTCATACAAATTTCTCCCCCTTTGTCATCAACAAAAAGAAAATAAACAACCATATAATATGTATTGCATATTAAATAACAATCACAAACAAACATACCTTTTCAAATTCTACCGGGGTATTTATACAAGCCCATCAACATCAAAGAAATTAAATGATACTAGAATGTTTTTAATTAAAAAACATCAGAAATGAGAGGTAAGTTAGAGATAGCATTATTTCTCACATCACCTTTGTCGATGATATAACCTTTGAATTATCTCCAAAAGTGATCGATCCTCCATTTGAGTAGACAATGTTAGTTAACATGTCCTTATTACCAGTCATGTGTTTTGAGCAACCGCTGTCTAAGATCCATTTTCCTCTCTTTTTAAGTGGTACCTGTAAAAAATAAAGATTAAGTTGGTACCCACTTTTCTTTTAGGGTCCTAAGAGTTAGGTCTTAGGAAACCAAACCTAAGCGGGTTCAGAATTCCCTTTATAAATATAATTCTTATTTTTATAAGCAGTTTCCATAAATGTTTTGATATGTCTATTCCTAATTAAATCGTTATTTGTTTTAGGAACCCATATCTTAATAGTTTTAATATCTTTACAAACCGTCTTCTTAATATCTTTCTTAATTTTGTTTTTAATCTTATTTTTAAACTTTCCAGGTTTCTTTGGATTTTCAATTTTCTTATATTCTAGTCCCATTTTATTTGAAGTAGACTGAGAATTTTCTGTTATTGCAGAAAGATTCTCTCGTCCTTTATTGAAGTTAGAAATATTTTTATTAATATCTTCTAACTTGGTTTTGAGACTAGAATTTTCTAACTCTAATACTTCAGTGTTAGATTTTAAATCATTAATCTCTACTGAGAATTATCATTTTTATTTTTCTGAATTTCTAATTCCTGAGTTATCATAGAAAGTTGAGATGTTAAATTAGAATTAGATTCTTGAGTCATTTCAAGTTCTTCTTCTAGAATTTTCTTTTCATCTTTTAGCATACTAACTTCTAATTCAGATCTATTCAGTTTTCCTTGTAACTCTTTATTTTGCTTTTTAATTTGTTTTACTAAGTCTACTAGTTCTGAATTAATTTCAACCAGATCTTCAAAACTTAATTCACTTACATCATCACTTGTAGCCATGAAGCATACATTTGCTTGCTCTGTGTCACTGTCGCTGTCACTATCTGATGATGATGAAGAATCTGAAACATCCCATGTTACTGAAAATGCTTTCTTCTTGAATTTGTCCTTCTTGAATTTTTTTTTCTTTTTCTCTAGACAATCTTTCTTCATATGACCCTTTTTATGACATTCATAACATTCCATGACAAAGGATGATGGTTTACTGCTATTATTGTTGTTATTGGAGTTATTTTTGTAACTCCTGAATTTGTTATTCTTTTTGAATTTCAAAAATTTTTGAAATTTTTAGCAATAAGTGCCATATCCTCTTCATCTGAAACTGAATCATCGCTTTCTGCTTGAAATGCTAGATTCTTCTTGTCTTGTGCATGTACTTTCTTTGCCTGCAAATTCACTTCATATGACATTAGATTTCCCATCAATTCTTCTGGTTTTATGGTTGATAAACCATTAGCTTCTTCAATTGCTAAGACTTTTCGTTCCCAATTGTCCGTTAAAGAATTTAGGATTTTTGTAACAATATCAAAATCAGAAAATTTTTGTTCTAGGTTCCAATATTGAGTGATATATATCTTGAAATCTAGAGTACATGTCATTTATAGTTTCGTTTGGTCTCATTTTGAAATTCCGGAACTGATTTTTCAACATAGAGATTTTGCTTTGTTTGACTTTGTTAGTTCCTTCATGAGTTACTTTTAGAGTTCTCCATATATCATAAGTAGTTATACACATACTAACCCTATTAAACTCATTTTTATCTAATGCATAGAATAACATGTGCATAGCTTTAGCATTTGAAGTAGCATCAGTTTTTTGTGCAGCAATCCAAGTTGAAAAGTCTTCTATTGGCATGGTATATTCTTTTTGGGTAATATTCCAGGTTTCAAAACCATTAGCTTGCATATATATATATATATATATATATATTCTCATTCTAGTAGACCAGTAATTATAGTTAAGACCATTAAATAGTGGTGGTCGTGCAGTTGATTGTCCATCAGTGAAACTAGGTGTTAATGTTAATGCTAGAGTTGGTGTTACTTTCCATATTACTAAATATATCAAATAACTGTGTTACAGTTATAGGATGTCCTTCTCTGATACCAAATGAAGGTGTGTAGGCTGTGTGGTTAGTTAACACTTAGGATCGTGTAATATGGAATATTATATTAGGCGGAAATATAAACTAGATAATAGATAATAGTAATAAAGAAAATGAAATAAGCACACCAGGACTTTTTATACCTGTTCGAACTTCCCGTTCTACATCCAGTCCCAGACTACTCTCTAGATTTAAACTCTATAAACCCCTCTCTTAACCCGGAGGAATAGGTATATAACACCTGAGCAGCCGAACAGGATTTTTCTGCCTCAAACAGCCGAAGAGGACTTTTACCGCCTGAACAACAGAACATGACTTCTACTGATACAATTAAATAGTTGACGCTTGTATTCTGAATAACACGGATATTTCTTTAATATTACACCCTTCCTATAATCAAATCCTCAAGTATATATTGTGTGTGTGAAGATATGAAAGGAAGATATTGCTTAGAATTGAAGAATATGTTAACTAATTCGGAGATTCAAGCAATATATAGATTGTGATTGCTTTTAGATTGCAGAGATAGATAGAGAGAATATAGCAAGCAACCAAAACAAAATTCAGTGGTTTGAGAAGTGATTCTAACATGTTTATATAGTGAACAAATAGTTACAACTATTCACAAAAAGTATCAATCAAAAGGTGTAGCCATATCTCTTCAATTTGGATCGAAACTGTTCGCAATTAGAAGTGACTCTTTAGAAAAAATAGCCGTTAGAGCCGGTCAGTCGACCGAGAAAAATAGACCAGTCAACTGAATATTCAAAAACCGTGTAAAATGGTGCATTTCTGTGCACTGAACAGGTTCGGTCGACTGATTGTTTTCGGTCAGTCGACTGACCTAGTCGTCAGTGCACAATTTGCACATATTTAAAAAATTTGAACTTTAAAACTACTTTGAGTATGTGCAAACTACTTGAGGATAGATTTTAACAATTATAAACCATATCTAAGACTAAAAATTCAGTAAATAATCATACTATACTTAGATTTGTAGTCTCATCTCCTTTGTAGTTTAATTAGCTTGCATATCTCATTCTCTTTTTGTCGCTTGATCGTATAGTCTCATCACTGATCGTTTAAGCTTTTTCTCATGAATCAAAACTCAAGATTCAACACTATGGAATCACGGAGCTAACAACAAATCAAACCAAGACAAGAAGACCAAGACCATCCATATGAAGGAATTATGGGTCAGTACCAATCCAGGTGGTTGGTCGGTACCGATCCATGATTGTTGCTGAGTTATCCACCTATTTCCTTAGAGAATTGGCCTATGGCATGGAACAAAAGGTGGAGATCATTGGGACAAGATTTTAAGCTTCCCGTATATAAATAAAGGGGAATGACTCATTTCTAAGGATCTTTTGGGCTCCGACTTTTTCTTATTCTATTTTCCTGTAATCACCCATGAATTTCTACCGATCCGTAAGAACTCCTACCTGTAATTAGCAAGATAATCAATAAAATCACTAAGTGGACGTAGGCCAATATTAGCCAAACCACGATAAATTGTTGTGTGTTCTTTTCTACTCATTTTCATTTATATTTATTCACCTTTTATTCTCTACTTAATTTTCTGGGTGTTTGTGCCATTTTTGGTTCAAACATTTTGGTGCTTTCACTGAGAATGATATTCTCATGCTACTTGGATCCATCATCTACTATTGGATTTCTTAGATCCGAGAGATAGATATAATTTTCCAACTTTATAGGTCCACTATTCAAATTTTCAATTATCTAAGAGTTATTCGCCATGGCCCCATCAAGGATAGAACGTGCTACAACTTCTAACGCTACTAATGATGTTGAGAACCAAGGCACTCACCATGTGGATGTAGTTGCCCAACCAGAACAAGCTGAGATCCAGTTGATAGGGGTGAGCATTGTTTGGTTCAAACCGAATTAACCGACCGAACCAAATTGGTTTGGTCGGTTTGGTTCGGTTGTCTTTGCTGTTTGGTTGGATTTTGTTTTTATTTTTAGTTTAATTTGGTTTATTAGTTGGTTTTGGATTTTAACAGAAAACTTCGGTTCAACCGATAGAACCGAAGAAAATGAAGAGGCATTTCATTTTCACGTTTCTTTCATCTTTCTTTCCCATTTACGCTTACACACTGACCCAGCTAGCTTTTTATTTTTTCCAATTTTTGAAACTATTGAAGAATGCGAAGCAATCTCCATGGATTCAAATTTCAAAGCCAAAGGAAACAACGTTTCCTGTTCTCTCATCTCTGTTATATTTACTCATCTTTTGCCCAAATTCAACAACCCAAATCCAATTTTCAGATCTACCAATTTCGATTTTCTCTTCGTATCCAACTTCCAAGCCGGCGACAGCGGCTGCGATTAGCGACTGGCGACATTAATTTAGGGCTGCGGATGCGATCAACATAGGTAAGAAATTTTGATTTATTGTTGTATGATTTGATTTAGGGCTGCTAGCTACGATTCTGAGTACTTCAACTTCGTATTTTTCCGAATAAGTGCAATAAAAATTTCAATAGACACCAGTTTACTACAAATAAACAATAAACCAACACAACTAAGCGTAGATTATTTGTGGACTATAGAATATGGTTTGTGTAGATTATTCACAAATACACCTACGTAATATGGTTTGCAGTAATTTCAATAGACACCAGTTACTACAGAAGTACTGCTCAAACTCTTGGTTGATTGTTGGTTTCATAGTGCCCGGCCAATGTTGAACTCTGAACAGGCAGTGAAAACAAAATGAAGTTGTATGAAATAGTGATATTGATTTACTCTTCGAGTCTTCGTATCCAAATTACGTTACTGATTTACTCTTCGTATGCAAATTCTGATATTATTGTATGAAATAGTGAGTGATTGTATCATTGTATGTGAAATACTTATTGCTTTTTATTGTATTTTCAGAGAGGAAATATATTATCAGATTCATGTCATGATGTCAACACAAGAAATGTCATCTCCAGCATCTGATCAAACTACAAGTGTTCATGCAGCTTCAAGTACAACTCCAAATCCAACAAATGTACAAGTAAGTTTTTGTTAGCACTTAAGTAAGCTAGTATAGATTTAAAGCACAAAAGATGCCGCTCATTTTTTTCATACTTCCCTTTATTACATTTGTACTAATATAGTAATATTGGATATGTCATTTTAATAGGTCAACAATGAAGTTACTCCAGCAAACAATTTAGCTACTGGTTCTCAAAATAAACCCGGAACAAGGAGAAAACCTTTTAGGAAAAGATCAAAAGTATGGGATCACTTCACTTCATTCATAGACGATGATGGTAAACCTAAAGCTCGTTGCAATTACTGCAAAAAAGAGTACTGTTCTGATACAAATAAAAATGGTACGTCAGCTTTAAATACTCATATGTTTGTTTGTAAGGCTTTTGCTTGTAACAAAGATGCAACACAAGCACAAATAAATTTCACTGTGGGGGAAAATGGTAGTGGTGGATCTTTAAAACCATGGAAATTTGATGCGAATGAGATTAGAAAAGCTATATCATATTATTTTATTCTAGACGAGCTTACATTTAAATCGATTGAAGGTATTGGTTTCAAAAATCTTTTATCTGTTGCATTTGGACCTCAATTTCATCGACCATCTAGATTTACCATTCAAAGAGATTGCTATGAGATATTTCTTGAAGAAAAAGAAAAATTAAAATCAATATTACATGACTCGTGTCAATCTTTATGTCTTACTACTGATACATGGACTTCAATACAAAGAGTCAATTATATGTGCCTAACTGCTCACTAGATTGATGACAATTGGAAACTAAAAAAAGAGTTTTAAATTTTTTGCCCTGTATCTAGTCATAGAGGTGAAGATTTGGGTAAAGCTGTGGAAAGTTGTTTAACGGATTGGGGTATTGATAAGATATTTACTATTACTGTTGATAATGCTAGCTCAAACGATGTCATGATTAGTTACTTGAAACGTAGATTCAATAATTTGAAAGGAACCATTTTAGAAGGAAAATATTTACACATGCGTTGTATTGCTCACATTATAAATTTAATTGTGAATGATGGGCTTAAAGAGGTTGGAGAATCTATCTCGCGTATAAGAGCAGCAATTAGATATGTTAGACAATCTCCATCTAGGTTTGAGAAATTCAAACATTGTGTTTTGCTTGAAAAACTAGAATATAAAAGTGGTCTATGTTTAGATGTACCAACTAGGTGGAATTCCATATATTTAATGCTTAATGCAGCACAACAATATGAACAAGCTTTTGAAAGGTTTGATATTGAGGATCGATTTTATAGGAGTGAGCTAGAAAAAGGAGGAGGGGTGCCTACGGAGTTTGATTGGGAAAATGCTCGAAAATTATGTGGATTTCTTTGCAGGTTTTATGAACTCACATTACGTGTATCTGGCTCTTCATATATTACCAGTAATCTTCATTTGCATGAAATTAGTAAAGTACTTGAAGGTTTGAATAAGATGTAATTGAGTGATGATATTCAATTACAAAACATGGCAACAAGGATGCAAGAGAAATATGATAAGTATTGGGGTTGTTGGGAGAAAATGAATATATTAACCTATATAGTTGTTGTGCTTGATCCTCGCTGGAAATTTGGTTTTATAGAGTTTTGTTTAGAAACATTTTATCCTGCAACTTACCATGAAAAAATACAAGTTATTAAAGATGTTACTTTTCAACTATTCAGTAAGTATAAATTGCAATATGGATGTCTCAATCAAACCAATGAGATAGAAAATATTGAGAATGATGATGATGTTCTAGATTTGAGAGCACGTTTTAAAAGGTTAAAAGCATTAGATAACTATGGAGTAAACAGGTCAGAATTGGAGAAATATCTCAATGAAGATAATGAAAATGATTCTAAGGAGTTCGATATATTAAAATACTGGAAGGTTAATAGTTTAAGATTCCCTATCCTTTCAAGAATGGCTCGTGACCTTTTAGCTATTCCAATATCAACAGTGGCCTCTGAGTCTGTATTCAGCACTGGTGGACGTGTTCTTGATCCGTTTAGAAGTTCACTTACACCTAAAATAGTTCAGTCGCTTATTTGTACAGAAGATTGGTTGTGTAATTCTTTTTCTGCGAGTAAAATTGATCTAGAAGAAGATTTAAGTAATATGGAGCAGTTAGAGGTAGGTAAATAATTATAATATTTTTCTATAATTTTATTTACTCATGCATGTCTTCTATTTATAACTATCAGTCTATCATGTTTACTTTATATGCAGATGTGAGCAAGCTAGCCTTGGATCCCATTAATAACATGTGAAAAGGTTGATATGCTGAATGCTGGTTTGTCAGAAAATAATGGTAAGTTTACTGATTTATTGTTTTGATATTGCATGTGAATCTGTGATAAGCAAAATATGACTTCTGTTTTGCTCCAACAGGTCAGATACCATACCACTGGCACTTATTGTCTATTGATGCTAGTTGCTACTGCATGTTGACAAGGATTTGAAGGCCTCCAACATATGATTTTTAGTAGTGTAGTTTCATTTGTATGATATATCATTTTGGCAATTGCTTACTTAGCAAAATGAATGTGTTTTGGGTCAGTTTCACTGTGACAGTGTTTTGGGTTATTTTGGTTTGCAAAACTTTTATTGCTGTTTATAATTGTGTTTAGGTTTAGTGTTGTTTGCATATTGATCAATATTATGTTGTTTATAATTCTGTTGCATTGATCAATGCTCTGTAGCTCTGTTGCATATTCTGTTCATCTGTTGATCAATATTCTGTTGCATATTGAGTATTAATCAATATTCTGTTGCATATTTTCAGTTGATCAGTATTTTCAAACTTCAGTTGAGGGATTGATCAATATTCTGGGGCATTGTAAGTTTGTGTTATTTTCAATATTCAGTTATCTGGGGCATTGATCAATATTCAGTTTTCAATATCAAATACCAATATTCAATATTCTGTTGAATCTATTCCAATAGTATATTGATTAACGCTAAAAATAACACAAGCAGTAACTGAACTAACCGACCGGACCGAACCAATTTAATTTGGTTTGGTTCGAGTTTGGTTTTAATTCGAATTGGTTTGGTTTGGTTTGGTTTGGTTTGGTTTAAGTATTATTCGGTTTTGAATTGGTTTCAGTATTTGTACATAAAACCAAACCAAACCGACCGTTTGCTCACCCCTACCAGTTGATGTCGTGACCAGAGTGGAAATAGACCATATGATGAAATAGATGGAGGACACATTCCAGGAGAGCCACAACCAGATGAACCAGTAGATGCAGTAAATCTTGACATTGTTGAATGAACTAACGCAGAACAATCGAAGGAGGAGCATGAGGGATTCAGGTTCGGAATTTGAAAGTTCCACATCATCCGACTAGATATGGAGGGAGAGATAGAGAGAGCAAAAGAGGACTCAAAACACTACCGGGGCATCATATCAAGGAAGAAGACAAACCCATGTCTTGGGTTTGTGGATCAGTTTCAATCCAAGCGGGTGAATTGGTATCGATCTAACTCATGGTGGGCCCAGAGTTTGCCCTTCTGGATGGCGACGTGGATATGACTTCTGACCATGCTGTAGATGATCGAAATGATGAATATCGAGCCGTTGCTACTGATATAGTACACGGGAATCAAACATGGGAGACCGCTGGATGAATGGATCTCCAGGAGTCTGGAGGGCTTAGGCATCGAGAGCTTACCCGAGAGCGTTCGCCGGGCCGAACACTCAGGGCAGACCCCAATTACGGTCGTTCAGTCGAACCTGTAGACCCAGAGTATTTAGAAGATATGGTTAAGAGGTTTATAAGTGAAAATCGATTCAGAAGCAATGATGAATGAGGTACTTCTCATAGTCGAAATCCGTTTACTGAGGACATTCTACGCATGAAGTATCAACGGAAGTTTGTAATGCCAACAATGCTACTATATGGTGGAAAGACAGATCCAATGCAGCACTTGATGAAGTACGAGTGGCATATGGACTTGGCTAGAGCATCTGACAATGTGAGATGTCGTTGCTTTTCAATTTTCCTGGAGGGAGTAACGGAGATGTGGTTCACTCGGCTCCCACCGAAATCCATATCGTCTTTCTCTGAGCTGTCACAATAGTTTCTAGAGCAAATCCATTTACATACTTCACATCCGAAAGATGTGATGTCATTATCAAACCACTTCCAAGGAATGGGAGAGTCACTAGAGGATTTCTTGAACCGATTCCATATAGCTGTAACGGAAGTAACAAATCCCAATGATGATATAGTATTGATGGCATTAACCAGGGGGTTAATCCCGAGACCGACTTCGGGAAATGGTTGGAAATGGAACTCTTGTCGACGATGGATGATTTTTAAGGTAATCAATACTTACGCTTGGAAAAAGCACGTAATCATCCCTAGTGGAATGGTGTTAGAAATTCAGATGAAGTGATTCAAAGCAACATTGATGTAAAGCAACCTGGAGGATGTTCTGGAAGCATGGATGTGAACATCGACAACAAGAATGATGGCCAGAAAAAATGTGATAATGAGGCCAAGAATCGAAAGCCAGATAATAGGGATCGTCCCAGGATTCCTAAGTGTGATAATTATACTAAGTTGAATAACTCAGTCGAGAACATCTATTTGGCAACTCAAGGCACCGAGCAGTATAGAAAGTCGGCTCCGCGAGAGTCGACCGAGAAGGATAAGAGATCTGGCAAGTATTGAAGGTTTCACGAAACACACGGTCATAATACCAATGAGTGCAGACACTTGCGGGATATGATCGAGGACTTAATTCGAAAAAAGAAGTTGCGGTAATTTGTGAAAGCCCCGTAGGATGGAGGGCATGGAATTTCAACCTCCTGTTTTTCATCCTAACGGGAGCAAACCAGTCCTAGTAGTAAAGAGCCTAGGTGACTCAAAAAACGTTTAGTAATTAACACAATCATCAACGGATAACATTCAGCCGACAAGAGTTTGAATGAGATGGACAGGTATGCTAGTGCTTGGAAGCATACTAAGAGTGAGAGCTATTTGGAAGTTGAGGATGCAGCTCCGACAAACAATTAGCCCTGCTATTGTTCGGAAGGTGTTAATTGACCATGGGAGTTCGGTCAACATCTTATTAAAAAGCCTGCGACCATATACTTCTAGAGGGCAGGACTTAAAACCGTGTAAATGTTGAATTCAAGGATATAACGGGACAGCTACGGAGCTAGTTGGATATGTGGAACTACCGATGGTACTTGGAGAGGGCGACCGCAAGCTCGTGCGAATCGTGCCTTTTATGATGTTGGATATTTACTCTGCTTACAATGCATTTTCCGAACGAACTGGATGTGTTCGCCTAGACGCACTCTGATATGTGTGGGGTCTCATCGGAGATAGTGAGACATGCATTAAACATAAATTACAAATGTGTTCTTATGAAACAGAAGCGCTGCAGCCTGGGTCCGAAGAGATCCGCTGCACTCAAGCAAGAAGTGGAGAAGCTAAAAGATAATGACTTTATTCGTGATGCCTTATACCCAGAATGGGTATCCAATTCAGTCTTGGTAAAGAAAGCTAACGAAAAATGGAGGACATGCATCGAGTACTCTACTTGAATAAGGCGTGTCTGAAGGACAACTTCCTGCTCTGAAGGATTGATTAGTTGGTGGACTCATGAATTGCTTACATTCATGGATGTGTACTCTAGATACAATCAAATACTAATGCATGTACCAGACCAGGAATACACTAGCTTCATAACCAACCTGGGACTGTATTGTTATCTGGTTATGCCATTTGGACTAAAGAATGCTGGAGCAACTTACCAAAGGCTGGCAAATAGGATGTTCAAAAACTAGATTGGACATTCGATGGAAGTCTATGTGGATGACATGCTATGAAGTCACAACATTCGAGAAACCACATTGACGACTTGGCAGAAATATTTGGCGTTCTCTGAAAATACGGGATGAAGCTCAACCCTTTGAAATGCTTTTTTGGCGTTGCCTCGGGGAATTTATTGGGCTTCATTGTAACTCCCGCGGGATTGAAGCTAATCTGGAAAAGATGAAGACGTTAAGGGACATGGAGGCCCGAATGTAGTTAAGAAGGTGAAGAGTTTAAATGGAAAGGTTGCCACCTTAAGTCGATTCATCTCCAGAGTCACCGACAAATGTATCTCTTTCTTTAATGTAATCAAGAAAGGAAAAAGTTCAAAGGGAAAAAGAAACTTTGCTTGGACATAGGAGTGTGTAGACGCATTCCAGGCTCTGGTGGATCACTTAGAGAGACCTCCCATTCTCTTGAAATCAATGGATGACGAGGACCTGTTTATATATCTGGCAGTGTCGGTGCATGCTTTGAGCGCTGCACTCATACGTGAGGAATCCTGCATCCAGTGACCGGTCTATTACATCATCAAACGATTGAAACAAGCAGAAAAAAATTACCTGAAGTTGGAAAAGCTTGCATACTGCCTGTTGATCACTTCAAGGAAGCTCTGCACCAACTTTCAGGCTTATTCGATCAAAATTCTTACCGACCAACCTTTACGACAAGTTTTGCAATGACTTGAGACTTCTGGAAGGCTGTTGAAATGGAACGTTGAATTGAGCCAATACGATATAACCTATCGCCTTGGAGGGCTATTCAGGGTCAAGGATTATCAGATTTTATAGCTGAGTTCACTGCGCGTGATGATATTCCGAAGAGCTGTGTTGAGAAAAACGCTAGATGGAAGATGTACACGGATGGTGCATCTAACAAACGGTGTTCCAGTGCTGGAGTTGTACTTGTCGCTCCCGAGGAACATCCAATCTGTTATGCCCAAAAACTCACTTTCCTGCGACGAACAATGAAGCAGAATATGAAGCCTTGATTATAGGACTCAAGATTTCCAATGAATTGAGGATAAAAACTTTACATATTTTCTGTGATTCTCAGCTAGTGGTATGCCAAGTATGGAAGGAGTTTCAGGAAAAAGGAGCAAGAATAGCTCCTTATTGAAACCGAGTCTTTGAGCTACTTAGTGAAACTGAATATTATACAATAACACATATTTTCAAAGAGGAAAATGCGAAGACCGACTCACTGGCTAAGCTGTCTAGTTCTGAAGATGTGCAGCAATTGGGCTTGGTTTCAGTAGAAATATTATCAGGTCCGAGCATCGACCAGATGGATGTCGATTGGATCTTGGAGACTGAACCTGAAAGGGAGTCATGGATGACTCCGATAAAAGACTACTTGCAGAGAGGGATCCTTCTCGACAGAAGGAATAAGCGACAGAAACTCCTTCGCTAAGCTTCGAGATATACCATACAGAAAGGAATACTTTATAGGAAGTTATCCCTATGCTTCGGTGTGTCTCTCATGATGAGGCCAAACAAGTCCCGAGAGAAGTGCACGAACGGGCATGTGGCAACCACACTAAGGGCAAACCCCGGCGAAGAAGATTCTCTGCTATGGGTACTTCTAGCCAACCGTCAACCGAGACGCAACTGATTACACCAGAAAGTGTGACAAGTGCCAAAGTTTGCTAAGATTCTTAGAGCCTTACCGATGGAGATAACTTAAATGGTCTGTCCTTAGCCATTTGCAGTTTAGAGAATTGATAATATCAATGTGTTGTTGATATCTTAAGGTGGCGCGAAGTACGTCATCGTCGCGGTTGCCTACTTCACCAAATGAGCTGAGGCAGAGCCTTTAACTACAATTACCATGAAGAAATTGATCTGATTTGTAGTTTGGAATATTATCTATCATTTTGGAGTTACACAGGCGATTGTTACCGATAATGGAACCCAATTCGACGACACCAAGTTTAAGGATTTCCACTACCGACATCACATAAAGAAGAGATTTGTTGTAGGGCACACCCCCCCGACAAATGGATATGTTGAAGCTGTAAACAAGATTATCGAGTCTATTCATAAGAAGCGATTGGAAAAGGCTAAGGGAAAGTGGGTCGATGAACTTCCATTGGTACTCTGTGCTTATCGAATGACCCATAAGTCAACGACTAGTCATTCTCTATTTGCCCTAGCCTATGGATCGGAGGCTGTGTAGTTAATACTCCGCTATAACCCTGCTATATCTCGTAGTAGATTTCTACCGCTACGATTTTTCCATATAGCCCAAAATATAGCCTTTCCACTTTAAGCCCCGTTATTTCCGCTATTTCCGCTATATTTCGTTATTTCCGCTATATCTTCTTTAAAAGAAATGAATTGAAAACTGACATTTATACATTATAAAAATATGAAATTAATTTATTTAATTGAAATTTTAATATATTTTCAAAAATGAAAATACTCTAATATTCTACTAAATTCAATTATGTTATATAACAGTTTTACTTTTATTTACAGTATATTCGCACATGTTTTTATTTAAAATTATTTATGCATTAATTATAATTCAATTGAAGGTTAATTTTTCATTAAATTACCATTTATATATTTGTAAAAACATTAAGTATGAGTTTTATATGCTATTTTATGGTCATCTGCTATATCCTGCTATATCCTCGCTGTATCCCTACTATGACTTTTTGCACTTCCGCCGCATTGAATCCGTCGAGCACTTTAACTGCACAGATCGGAGGCTATGATTCCGGTTGAACTGGAAGTACCTTCTCATCGGGTAATTCATTACAATCCACAGACGAATGAGAAACTCCTGTTGGAGTCTCTTGATATGGTCGATAAGAAGCAAGATAAAGCCTATGCAGTTAAAGCTCCACTAAAACTCCGTAAAATCCTCGCTATAACGCAGAGCGCTCTTTGACCGTTACGCTTTTCTAATTTAGCGCTAATGAATAGTGCATCCACTTTAAGCTCCGCTATTTTTCACTACGCCTACTAAATCAATGCTTTTTAGCACCTGCTTTAGCAACATTAATATAAAACATTTGATTTGACTAGTTCTCTTTTAAACCAAATCAACAAAGTTATGGTAAAAACCTAATTTTATGGTATAAGTGCTTAATATAAGTCGGAAATTTGTTTGTAGTCACCAAAACTAGATTGCATGAATCATGATATTATTCAGTTTTGTTATATAATATTAAACAGTATTTCTTTTTCCTACCCAAATGATGTGAGAATGAGAATAAATTAACTTCAAATATTTAGTTTTATTTCTAGTTAAGCTTTTCGCACCTCCGTTATTTTCCATTATATCCCCACCATAACTTTTTGTGCCTCCGCCACTATAGAACTGTTAGTGGCTTTAACTGCATAGGACGAAGTCGACTTGAGGACGGCTGCACACCGAAACTAAGTTGGTCGATATTACAACACCAAGGTTAGGAATCAGACCTTTAAAATTGGTGACCTAGTTCTTAAATGAACCTTCCCAAGCCTTGGAAACTTGATCCCGACTTGGGAAGGTTCGTACGCAATAGAACAAAAACTTGTAAATGGCACTTTCAGGCTTGCAACAGTTGATGGGATATCACTCCTGAGGGCATGGAATAGCGAGCATTTACGACATTATTGCACTTAGAAACAAATTTGTACATAATTGAATGGAACCATGTAATAAAACAGAATCTGTCATTTCTCGTTTTCAATAAATGCTTTTCGAATATGTTTTTTCATCACTTAAGAGTTGTGAAATGTGACTGACTGAATGAGTCTGCATGTGTGCAGGTACTTGGAGTTAGGTGCCAACCAAACTTCCACAGTCCATGATCGGACCCTTGGAGTTCAACCATTCTTGGCACCCCGAGGTGGATGCCAAACTAACACTTGCCCTTGACGTGGGCCCGGGAGTATAAACTCAAAACAAACGTGATACGACCATCCGCACGCTAATTCTTGCTCTTGATATGGGGGTATGAGTATAAATCAAAATGAATGTGATATGACTGTACATTCATTAACTCTTATCCTTGAATTGGGGGCAGGAGTATAAACCTGAAAATGATGTGATTCTACCGTCCATCACTCAACTCTTGTCCTTGGATTGAGGACAAGAGTATAAACCTAAAAGAACGTGACTTGATTGTCCATCCACTAACTCTCGCCATTGATACAAGGGTAGGAGTATGAATAGGATGTGACTCGATCGTCCATCCCTCGGCTCATGCATAGAGTTTTGTGGAGCATCAATGCCTTTCCTAGAGTTTGGTGAGGTTAATGTATAAACCAAAATGGACGCGACATGACCGTCCATCCACTGACTCTTGTCCTTGATGTGAGAGTAGGAGTATAAACCAAAATGTATGTGACTTGACAGTCCACCCGCTAACTCTTTCACTTGATATGGGGGCAGGAGTATAAACCAAAGGGGACGTGACATGACTGTCCACTCATTCACTCGTGCCCAGAGTTTGGTAGAGCGTCGATGCCTTACCCGGAGTTTGGCAAAGTCGATGAACTTAAAAGGATGTGACAAGACTGTCTGTAACATCTCCCAATTTTTAAGGCCCAAAACTAAGCGCTACAGATGCTGCAGTCATCTATAATATCAATTTCTGGTGACAAAGTGCGATCATGTTAATGGTATCCATAATATCAAAAGCATAAGAATATGAAATAATTTTAAACACAATTTCAAAGCAAACTTTCACATCTCATTTCGAAGATAATATTCCATATTACATAATCCCAACGTTGCCTAAGTTTAGATGAAATGTAATTATTACAAAATACTCCAAGAGCGACATATAAAGATGCCCCCGTGGTTGATCAGAGTTACTAAAAAGACAGATACATCTGCTGTCAATACATTCATACAACAACTGACATAACACAACGGATAATAGTAACAGATAGACTCCCACAAAGCTAGCTTTGCCTCATGCACGTCTTTGGAAGCTTTATTCGTCAAAACCTACTTTACATGAAAAGCCTTTACTCTCGACCTACTCAAATCAAATTTTGAGCACCCGAAAGTTTAAAGGGAAAACATAAACTTCGGGTCAGTCAAAAAACCTGGCGTGAATAATAATATGTTATCTCGATTTATGGTTATCTAGCGAGACCACACCGCTGAGCAGAATGGGTTTCCCCCTACTAATATCCCTTTTTAAAATATATTTTTGCAAATCAAATTCCTGCAACCAAACTGGTTAAAATAGATAATATAAAAAATACTATGCATGCATGCAACATTGGTAAACATGACCAATCTGTAAAAATCAATGGACTATCTGTCCAAATGTTTAGTTTTCTCAGGGTAACTACCAACCTACATGGCTGTTTTGGGCCTATCAGATGTATCTAACTGATTGTTAGAAGATAACTAGACGGTCTGTCCAGAACTTACAATTTCTAGGGTCAACTGATCCAAATGGTTTTGCAGGCTCACCAATAACCTATCTCATTCTTGTGTATTCATTTTTTTGCGTATACCTACTTTTAGTATTACCCGTGACAGAGCCCCACGCACTGGAATTTTAGACTAATATCAGCTAGGGGCTAACAGATGAAGTATAGGGCGCTACCCTACACCAATCTCATTTGGTTTTTTAATCTCTGAGTCAATTCATCCTATCACAATTTATCCAAAAGTGATAAGAGTAATAATTCTTTAGTAAAATTCTGGGCTAAATACCCTTTTGTTTTCTTGAAAACACTTTTCTTAATAAATGACTTAACCCTTGATATTGACAACAAAAATATAGCTTTTATCCAAGATAATTATGCCATGATATACGCTTTTATAAAATAGTATTGGTGAAATACGAAATCGTTTGGAAGTTATCTCACTTCGGAACCATAGGCCATAGAGCAGAAATAATATAAAACCTTTTTATTGATAAACGCGGCAAGGATATAGCCAATGTGGGTCTTCGCCCCTCAGAATATGTTAAATCTTTTATTTAGAAAACACAAGGCCAGAAGCCCGATAACCTGGATTTCACACCTCATAGGGTGTCTACGTCTTCCGATATAAAAGCTTGGTTTGCATATTAATAAGTTTTAAAAGAACAAGGTCGACATAGATAAGTCTCGGCATCACTGCCTTAAGGAAACTAATCGGCTTCATTAGAGATGAAGTCAATAGGAGCGGCACCATAGTCCTCTTCGAAAACAGGCAATACGAAGCAAAAGCGGTAAGGGATAAAGCCGAAGTGATAAAATGTGGCATCATTGCCTAAGTTAAAAACGCGGCATCTCTGCCTTTCGAAGTCATATCAAAATGTGCGGCGTTGGTATCACCGCTATAAGTCTCTTCGAAAACATTGGGGTCGGGGACAATGAAGAAATAAACGGCACTATGCCATTTTATATAAAACGCGGCGATTAAGCCATGCAGCAATGACAACGTCGAAGACCATGGTGTCAACTTCATTACTATGCTTTCCACTTCAACCACACTGATCCATTCCATATCAACTGAAGTTGTTATCATATGTACCACCCACGATTGACTTAAGAGATCATAGACGCCGTAAGATGAGGAACAGTTTCATAACTTCGGCATGGTAAAACCGTAAATAACAGGAAAACTGTTTATTTGCTAATTAAAGTAATTTCTTTTCACCAACTCCAAATATTTGTCAAATTTTTTTTGCTTACCACTTCTTTTACCAAAATCTTTTCCAAAAAACTGCTGTAGAGCAGATTTTACATTTCCAAAATAATTTGCAAACCATGCCTTTTAAAGTAATATTTAATTATAATAATTATGCTTTTCTAGCTCAAATAATTCATAATAAATCACAAATAATTGGGGAAAAGTCCCCAAAAATCATAATAGACTAATTTATTATATTCCTAAACATATAAAATTGCGGGACCAAAACATAATTTAATTATTTTAAATAATTAAAATTCAAAAATATTTCATCTTTCATACTTAGAAAATTCACCAAATATTCTCATTAAATCAAAAAATTATGAAATTAAAAACCCACTTCTAAAATAATGTTTCTAACATCATATAAAAATCTCAAGTCATTTGGGTGTCATATGATAGGCTTTCTAACTCAAAATTATCAAATAATTTCAAAATTAAATTAAATAAAATCACCAATAAGCATATGATCATTTAAACTATCATAACATGGCATAATATAAGAAACTGAAATGGATTTGTCCTTAAAATCGAAATAATTTCTTGAAACATGAGATGCATAACTACTATTCACTTTGAATGGTTTAAGAACGTTGAGATTTGCATTTGATTTGATTCCCCTAAGTTTTGATCTTGTTATTCCTTACCATTACTCCTTTTTAGATTCACTAGCAATGGTCGACCTTGTTTACTATTTTTATTTTTTTACGAATGAAGTGGTAATGAGTTAGTAAGGGAGAAAGAGTTTTAGTTGAGAAAATGTGACATATTCCCATTTTATCCTTATCATAATTCCTCCTTCTTATTAATGTGCTAATTAATTCATTAGTTCATTAATTAAGGCTCGACTCATACTAATTATCAAATCTCAATCTTCTTACTATTTTACATTATTTTATTTATTTATCTAATTAAAAAAGCTAAATGATGTTAATCAAATTTAGGATTGTTACAGACTCCCCTCCTTAAGTAATTTCGTCCTCGAAATTATGCTAAGATACACATCAAACATATAAGCATATATGTAAAACATACCATCAAACAATTCGGAATAAGTGTCCCTAATCCTGCTCTCTGTTTCCCAAGTGCATTTTTTTCTCATTTTCACTCCACTGGACTTTTACTAATCTGACTATCTTGTTCCTTAACTCCTTCTCATCTCTCGTTACAACTCGGACTGGTTGTTGTACAAAAGTCAAATCTAATTTTACTACTAAATCTTCCAATGTAATCGAAGCAATAGTACTCTTTGGATTATGCATATACTTTCTAAGATGAGAAACATGAAACACATTACAGACACCTGCCAAACTACTTGGTAACTCAACTTAGTACGCGAGCTTTCTGATCCTCTCTATGATAGGGAATGATCCAACAAACCTAGGTGCCAACTTTCTTGATTTCCCAAATCTTATTACACCCTTCATCGGTGATACTTTGACAAAAACATGATCTCCAACTGAGAACTCTAAGTCCTTTCATCTATTATTTGCATAACTTTTCTGCCTTGTCTGAGCTTCCTTAATTCTAGCCCGAATCAACTCAAATCTTTTATGCCGCTTCTCTTACCATATCTGGACCAAAAACTAATCTATCTTCGGTCCTTAACCAACGTACAGGTGATTTATATGACCTTCCGTATAAAGCTTTAAAAAGCATCATTCCTATAATAGTGTGATAATTATTATTATAGGAATACTCAACCAAGCGCAAATGGTCTTCCCACGACCCACCAAAATCTAGTACACAAGCTCTCAACAAATCTTCAAGTACCTTATTGCCTCTCTCTTTCTGTCCATCTATATGTGGTTGATAAGTGGTACTCATCTTGAGATTGGTACCTAAACCTCTTGTAGACTCTTTCAGAATTCGCTAATAAATAAAGAATCTCTGTCACAGACTATACTACTAGAAATCTCATGTAGTCTAACTATATTCTTCATAAATAATTTAGCTAAAACAGGTGTCGACCTTGTCGACTTAACGGGTATAAAGTGTGCACTCTTAGTCAGTCTGTCCACTATAACCCAGATACTTTCATTTCATCTATTCGACTTTGGCAAGCCATATCCAAATGCTGAAGCAATCCAATTGGCTTCTAATGCTCGGCTTTTACTTGCTGACAATTAAAACACTGCTTTGACCAAAAGCCTACATCCCTTCTCATATCTTCCCAGAAGAAACTTCTCTTCATATCCTGATACATCTTAGTCTCTCCAGGATGAATAGTAAACTTTGATCGATGACATTTCCTTAGTACTTCTTTCCTTAGGTCATCCACATCTAAAACACATAATCGTCCTTTTTTCCTCAACCATCCATTTTGGTCAAGGTAAAAATCCTTCAAATCATCAATCTTAGTTTCACCTTTCAACCTTCTAATTCTTTCAGTTAGCAATGGATCATATCTTTGCTTAGAAGAAATTCTTTCGATCAGTATCAGTCGAACCTCCAAACAAGATAACATTGCGGTACTCTGACTAGAACTGGCAGTCGATCTTAACCGCACATTACAAGTAGTTAATGCTTTCAAATCTTTCCATTCAGCCAACATAGCTAACACCACATTCTGATGTTTCCTGCCAAGTGCATCTGCAACTTTATTTCCTTTCCCTGTTGTGTACTCAATTCCAAAATCATAAGCAGCTAATAACTCCAACCATCTCTATTGTCTCGTATTTAACTCCTTCTGAGAGAATAATCATAAATTACCATGGTCGACTCCAAGTGACATGATGGATATCTAACTTCATGCGTCCTGAGCTGTCGAGAAGCATAGACAGTCACTTTACCCCTCTGCATTAACATAGCTCCTAATCCTATTCCACATGCATCAGTATATGCCACCAAATCTGGATTTCCATCCGAAACCACTAACACAGGTGCATTTGTCAATAAATGTTTCGGCTTCTAGAATGCCTCCTCATATTTATCAGTGCAAACATACTTCACGTCCTTCCTTATTAGTTTGATCATCGCAGTTGTTATACGAGAGAAATCCTTGATGAATCTCTGGTAATACCCAGCTTGTCTAAGAAAACTCTTTATTTCAGTCATTGTCTCGGGTCTCTTCCAATTATTAATTGCTTCTATCTTAGTTGGATCTACAGACAACCCTTTTTCTGATATTACATGGCCAAGGAACTTCACTTTTTTCTTCCAAAAATGACATTTTGAAAATTTTGTGTTCAGCTAATGTTGTCTCAATGTCTCAAGCACTATTCTAAAGTGGGTCTCATGGTCTCGCTCATTCCTAGAATATATTAGAATGTCATCTATAAACACTAAAACGAATCTATCCAAATTCTTTTGGAAGATCCAGTTAATCAAATCCATGAAGAAAGCAGGTGCATTACTCAATCCAAATGGCATTATTAACCAGTCATACGAACCATATCTTATTCGAAACGTCATTAAAGGAATGCTTTCATCCACCACTCTTAATTGATAGAACCATGTCACCAAATCCAATTGGGAAAATACTTTGGCTCCACTCAACTGATCAAATAAGTCATTGATTCTTGGCAAAGGATATCGGTTCTTTATCGCATTTTCATTCAACTTACGACAATCAACACACATCCTTAAGGACCCGTCTGGTTTCTTTACAAATACCGTGGCCGCACCCCAAAGCGAACTGCTTGGTCTAATAAAACTTTTCCCTTCTAAGTCCACCAGTTGTAGCTTTGACTATTTCATCGTAGCAGGTGTCATTCTGCTGGACGGTCTACTTATTGGTTCAGCTTCAAGTACAAGGCCTATTCGAAACTCAATAGCTCATTTCAGCAGTAGTCTTGTAACATGCTCAAAAACATCTGCAAATTCTCTAACTACGAAAAGCCGATTCAACTCGTCTTCCTCCTCCATTGCACCAACAAAGTACAAACACTAAAACTTGAATTATCTACTGAGTATATAATTCGGTAGCTACTATTAGGGTGTCTTAGTGATATTTTCCTATCGTGGCAAAATATCCTAACATCATACTTACTTAATCAATCCATACTCAAAATAATTCCAAAGCCTAATAAATCAAACACATGCAAATTGCAGGCAAACATATGACCTAATAATTCAAACTCTAATTGGTCACATCTCATCCATAGAGTTGCATATCCTTCTATTGGATTCGCAACCTTTAAGGAAGTAACTAGGTTTGAGGGTTCTAGGTTAAGCTTATCTACCAAACAACGAGATATAAAAGAATATGATGCATCGGTATCAAACAGTACTCTAATAGGTAAGCCATGAATCAAAAGTGTACCTCCCATCATAGCTTTTCCTTTCTCTCGGTTGTTGGTCTCGAGGTAGCCGGTTCCAAAGCAAATACTTCTCCTTTTTCTGCCTTGGCTACTTCTAGACATTTGTTCTTGTAATGTCCAACTTGATCACAATTGAAGCACTTAATGTTCTTCTTTTCAATGACTTCCTTTCCCTTATCGGTTCGGCACTCATGAGCATAATGTCCCTTCTTGTCACACTTATATCACACAACCTCGGACTTCCCTTTCTTGGCAGCTCCATACTTTTGAGCTCCCTTCTTTTGGTAAAACTTTCTCTTCTAATTCTGTCCACCCTGATTCTATGTTGGTTTGTTATTACTAAATAAACAAGCCATCTCCACGACTACATCACATGGAACCTTGAGATGTGGTAAAGTTGCTCTACCAAGCTCAGGTCTCAATCTATGGATGAACTTCTCATTCCTTTTGATAACTGTGTCAACAGTAGTATACCCATACCTTGGCAACTCCTCAAATCTGATTGCGTACTCAAGCACCGTCATATCAACTTACACCAACTCAAAAAACTTCTTCAATGGAGTTGACTTTGTGATCTCAGAGATAAATCTTTCTTCAAACCTTCTTCTGAACTCATCCCAAGTCAAAGTCTCCTCTGCTACCCCGACAGTCACATTATTCTACCAGTACAATGTAGCTCCTTGCAATTACCTGGACGCCAATCTCCTCTTCCGTTCTTCATTCAAACCAAGACCAGTGAAAATCCTCTCACAATGAAGCAACCAATTCTCCACTTCAATTTTATCCTCCGTTCTAATAAATGGCTTCCCTCCAAGCATTGCATAGTCTCTACTTAGAACATCATAGTTGTTGATAATCGAAACTTCTTGATTAGCCACTTCAACATTTCTTACCAACTAATCCAGTAGCAGCTCCTACTTGCATAATGTTAACAAAGAATTGATACATTGCTCCCATATCAATTGGTGGTGTTCCAACACCAACATTTGCATCTATTTGTCGACCTAGGTTCCTTCTAGTATTGGGCCAGATATTCCATTGGCAGTTGTGCTTCCTCCACCGAGATTCACTCTTCTGTTTCCTACCTCCATATCTTACTTCCATAAATGTGCATTTGAATCTTAGTAAGATATGGAAGAACGGTCTAAGAGAGAGGGAGAATAGAGATAAAATGTATACTTATATATAGCAAATACAAGTACATTACTATAGCATTATCTCATACCCCAATCTTGTCCTCTAATTCATTTGGATTCTGTTTGCAAAAAAAATTTAAGTTCAATTTTTTTTATAGCTTTTATACAAACCTATGCTCTGATACCAAGTTGTAACATCCCCTACTTTAAGACCCGAAACTAAGCGCTATAGATGTTGTAGTCACCTATAGTATTAATTTCTGATGACAAAGTGTGGTCATGTTAATGGTATCCATAATATCAGAAGCACAAGAATATGAAATAATTTTAAACACAATTTCAAAGCAAACTTTCACATTTCATTTCAAATAATATTTCATATTCATTGCATAATCTCAAACGTTGCCCAGGTTTAGATGAAATATAATTATTACAAAATACTCCAAGAGCGATATATGAAGATGACCCCTTGGTTGATCAGAGTTACTAAATAGACAGATACATCTACTGTCAATACATTCATACAACAATTGGCATAACAGAGCGGATAATAGTAATAGATAAATTCCTACATAGCTAGGTTTTCCTCCTACATGTCTTTGGAAGCTTTATTTGTCAAAACCTACTTAACCTAAGAAGCCATTACTCTCGACCTACTCGAATCAAATTTTGAGCACCCGATAGTTTAAGGGAAAAACATAAACTACTAGCCAGACAAAAAGCTTGGTGTGAATAATAATATGCTATCTCGATTTATTGATATCTAGTGAAACTATGCCACTGAGCGGAACATGTTTTCCCCTCACTAAAAGGCTTTTTAAAATATATCTTTTGCAAATCAAATCCCTGCAACCAAACTGGTTAAAATAGACAATATAAAAAATACTATGCATGCATGCAACATGGGTAAACATGACCAATCTATCAAAATCAAGGGACTATCCATCCCAATGTTTAGTTTTCTCGGGGTAACTACCAACCTCTATGGTCGACTCAGGCCTACCAGATGTATAAAATTCTCTAACTGACTATTAGAAGATAACTGGATGGTCTGTTTGGAACTTACAATTTCTAGGGTCAATAGATCTTAATGGTTTTGTGGGCTCACCAATAACCTATCTCATTCTTGTGTATTCCTTTCGGTGTGTATACCTACTTTTAGTCTTACCCGTGACAAACCCCTACGCACTGGAATTTTGGACTAATGTCAGCTAAGGACTAACAGCCGAAGTATAGGGCACTAACCTACACCAGTCTCATCTTGTTGTCTAATCTCTGAGTCAATTCATTCTATCACAATCCATCCAAAAGTGGTAAGAGTAATAATTCTTTAGTAAAATTCCAAGCTACATACCCTTTTCTATTTCCTTGAAAACACTTTCTTAATAAATGATTTAACCCTTGAAATCATACTGCCAAAACAAGGAAAATATAACCCTTTATTTTATCCAAGATAATTATGCCATAATATTTATTTTTATAAAACAATATTGGTGAAATACAAAATCAGTTGGAATTTATCTCACTTCGAAACCATAAGCCATAGAGCCAAAACAATATAAAACCTTTTTATTGATAATTTATAAACATGGCAAGGATATAGCCGATGAGGTTCTTCGCCCCTCAAAATATTAAAGTGTTTTATTCATAAAACATAAGGCCATAGGGTAGATAACCTGGACTTCGCACCTCATAGGGCGTCTACGTCTTTCGATATAAAAGCTTGTTTTGCATATTAATAAGTTTTTAAAGAACAGGGTCGACATAGATAAGTATAAATATCACTGCCTCAAGGAAATTAAGTGGCTTCATTAGAATCTAAGTCAATAGGAGCGGCACCAAAGCTCTCTTTGAAAACAGGCAATATGAAACAAAAGCGGCAGGGGATAAAGCCGAAGTGATAAAATATGGCATCATTGCCAAAGTTAAAAACCAGGTTTCTTTTCCTTTCGAAGTCATGTCAAAATGTGCGATGTCGGTATCACCGCTATAAGTCTCTTCGAAAACATTAAGGTCGGGGACATTGAAGAAACAAGCGGTCTATACCATTTTAAATAAAACGCGGCGCTTAAGCCATGCAACAACGACACTTCGAAGACCATGATGTCGACTTCATTACTGTGCTTCCTACTTCAACCCCACCGATCCATTCCATATCAACTGAAATTGATATCATATGTATCACGTATGATTGACTTCAAAGACCATAGACGTGGTGAGATGAGGAGCGACATCATGATTTCGATGTGGCAAAGCCGTAAATAACAGGAAAACTGTTTGTTTGCTAATTAAGCTAATTTCTTCTCAATAATTCCAAATATTTATCAAATTTGTTCTTGGTTAACACTTCTTTTACCAAAATCTTTCCCGAAAACTGTTGTGGAGCAGATTTTACATTTCCAAAATAATTTGCAAACCACACCTTTTATATTAATATTTAATTATAATAATTATGCTTTTCTAGCTCAAATAATTCATAATAAATCACAAACACTTGGAAAATTCCCCAAAAATCATAATAAATCCACTTTGTTATATTCTTTAACATATAAAAATTTCAGGACCAAAAACATAATTTAATTATTTTAAATAATGAATACCCGAAATGTCTCATCTTCCATCCTTATAAAATCCATCAAATATTCTCATTAAATTAGAAAATTATGAAACTAAAAACCCACTTCTAAAATAACGTTTCTAACATCATATCAAAATCTTAAGTCATTTAGGTGTCATATAATAGGTTTTCTAACTCAAACTTATCAAAAAAATTCATGATTAAATTAAATAAATTCACCAATAAACATATAGTCATTCAAACTAGCATAACATGGCATAATACAAGAAAAAGAAATGGATTCATGCTTAAAATAAAAAATAATTTCTTAAAACATGACATGCATAACTATTATTCACCTTGAATGGTTTAAGAAGGTTGAGATTTGTATTTGATTTAATTCCCTTAAGCTTTGATCTTGTTTTCCCTAGCTTTACTCCTTCTTGGATTCACTAGCAATGGATGACCTTGTTTACTATTTTCATTTTTTTATGAATGAAGTGGTAATGAGTTAGTAAGGGAGAAAGGGTTTTAGTTGAGAAATGTGACATATTCTCATTTTACCTTTATCATAATTCCTCCTTCTTATTAATGTTCTAATTAATTCATTAGTTCATTAATTAAGCCTCGATCCATAATTATAAAATCTCAATCTTATTACTATTTTACATTATTGTATTTTATTTATCTAATTAAATATCCTAAATAATGTTAATCAAATTTAGGGTTGTTACATCGTCCATCTGATAACTCATGCTCGGAGTTTGGCAGAGCGTTGATGCCTTGCCCGGAGTATGACAAGGTCGATGAACTAAAAACGACGTGACAAGACCGTCCATCCGATAACTCATGCCCAAAGTTGGGTAGAGTGCTAATATCTTGCCCAAAGGATGGAGAGGCCGAAGATCTTTGCCCAGAGTTAGGCAAGATCTTACCGAAGCTTATCGCCCGGAGTTAGGCATGGTCCAAAACAACAACATTCAAACCTTGCTCGGAGTAGGCAAGGAAAAAATTCCACTTTCGAAGTGGGTGGGATCTCATCTGTGAGTCTCGATCAATGCCTGGAGTTCAACATGATCACGAGAAAACGTCCTAGATAGGGAAGGCTTGATCACCATTTTAGGTGGTAAAAACTTAACCAAGAGTTTGATAGGATCGAGACATGTATTCGGAAAACTAAACAATGATCCCAAGTGGTCAATCCAGATCAATGCCCGGAGTTTGGCATGGTCGAAACTTGCATCCCGTAGAAGGATGCTAAACTTGCCTTCAAGCCAATACATTACAATCGATACATGGAGGCAGACACGGTCGCATTCAAAGTTCCCATAAGAGGGATATCTAAGTCAACTTTGCAGGTGATCGAAGTTCGACTAAGCTTCAGGAGTGGATATAGTCATGTATAGGCAATTGGAGATAGGCATTCTAGAAATTGCTTTATGTTCACTAGAACGACAAAAAGCCGACAAATCACGGAACGGGCTAATGACTTAGTTCGACAATAATCATGAAAAGAGATGGATCGTAAGCACATCGAATGAATAGTTCATTTCTCAAATGCTTAGGCAAATACATGCAAAATTGGTGAAACAAAAGGGTCGAACAAGCTAGCCCAGAAATCCGATTCTTAAGGCAACAAAAGAGAGGATTTTCCTAAGTCTTGGATCATACCGATCCAAGGACTTGGATCGGTACCGAGTTTTACAAAAAAAAATGAAAATGATGATCTATGTAAGCATTCAAATCTATAAGCATATGATAATGGAATTCTCAAGAATGTGCATGTATAAATGTGCGTGTGTACATATCTGACCCCGAACGATAAGAGTTGAAGAAAATTAGATTCAAACCTAGAAAATCTGAAAAAGGAATTATTTCAGTATTGTTAAACTTGGAATGACGGATCATGAGAGCACTTCCCACGTTTATAGCACTAAATACTGGTGAAGCATCACGATCGATGACTATAGGCAACTTTTCACAGAAATGATTCGCATGAAGGATAATGACCATTCATAGCATAGAGTGGAGTCCTTCACGGCAATCCAGACTTGTCTCGATTCAAAGCACATCATGGTTGAAACAAGATGCACTTACAACCCAACTTCATCCTACCGATCTATCATTTGGACTAAAAAACAAGCTAATAAAGATACAAACAAGTTTGGAATCATGAAGTTAAGCCAAGAAAAAAGGGTAAAAATTGTCCAAGTGAAGAATTTATGGATAGATACCGATCCAAGCCCACAGATCGGTACCGATCCGTGAATACTGCTGAGGTGCCAACCTATTTTCTTGAAGAATTGGTCTATGGAGAGGAAAACGAGGTGGAGATCATGGGGGTGAGATTTTAGGTTTCCTATGTCTATAAATAGAGGGGCAGAGCTCATTTTTTAAGGAGCTTTTTGGCTCTTGTTTTCTCTACTCTAATTTTTTGTAATCAACATCGAATTTATACTGATTCGTAAGAACTCCCGTCTGTAATCAGCAAGATAATCAATAAAATCACTAAGTGGACGTATGCCAAGATTAATTGAACCACTATAAATGATGTATGTTCTTTTCTTACTCATTTTCATTCAATTTCTTCACTCTTTATTCTCTACTTAATCTTCTGGTTGTTTATGCCCTTTTTGGTTCAAACAATTGCAAAATGAGTACATACCTGTTTTCTCTATTTAATTTAACAATATGCTTCCTTCCATTTCCTGTTTTTTAATAGATTTTATGAATTTCTCATATTTTCGCTCATTATCTCGGAAGCCAAAATATATAGCATTTTTCTTTTGTTGTTGCTAATATATTTTTCTATCGTACATTTTCTTTGATGTTTTGATTTTTTTTCTATATAATGCAAATAACTTCTTGTTCTATGTATTATTATTACGTGTTTAATTGAGTTTAATTAAAATTTATAATAAATGGTCTTTTTATAAATTATCAAACCAACTTCACTTATCAAAAGAAAATAGTCTTTTAAGGTGGGAAAAAAACATCGGGGCTCCATTGTCTCTTCGCGATTTCCTAAATACATGATGTTCCATTTGCTTTGCCTAAATATCTTCCTTTTTCTCTACCAGACTCCCCTTCAAATTCCATATACTAAATTCTCAGATCCAAACATCAAAAACCCTACCTTCCCTAAATCAATGCTACACTTCTACTCATCACAGCTCGCCCTTTCTTCCTCACGCCTGCAACCAGCCTCACAACTATAGGTGAACGCCATCAACGCCCAACTCAAGACATCAAAAACCCTACATACCCCAAATCAACACCAAGCTTTTGTCCACCATCACAATAACCCGCCTCCTTTGTTCGTTATGCCTACGACAAGCCTTCGCACCTCCAATTGGACGCAAAAATCCTCCTCCTCGATTCTCCATGCCAATAACCAGCTTTACCACGTCCAATTGCAATCGGGCATCATACACTCTCAACTATATTTGTTTATTAATTCTCTTATGCTTTATCTTCATTCATATTTTAATAGTTGATTAACACAAGTTTTTTCCTATATCCTTTTGAAGTTGTCCATAGAAATGTTAAATTAGCTATATAAATGTGTAAATTATGTGAGAAAATAACCAATCAACCATGTAAATGTGTATCTTATCATATAGAATTACAAAATAGTAGTTTCTTCCTTTTATTGATATGATTGTCTTTTCATTTTAGTGAACCAAAGTCAAATATCCACTTGTGTGTCTTGTGTTCATTTAGCCTAAATGAGAAACAAACACATGCGAGGGTAACCCAGTACTATGAAAAAGATGGACAATAAAAATATGTGAATATCACGGGGCTTTGAATGTCTATTGCTACTGCAAGTTTTTTTAATCCAATTATAAACCAATGGCAATTAACAATACTTTACTATATAGGATGGGTTATGTAGCTTAATCTCGAAGAAAAAAATTGTGAAATTTTCTTGAAATCTCTGTTAATGCCTCTATAGGTAGTTGACTCCTCCCAGACACAGGTTAAAAGCTTAGAGACTATGATGGGTGCATTTAGTTTAGTGTGATTCTTTCCATCACGTAATTACAGCTGTTTTATTTTCTTAAGTTGATTAACAACCTCAGTTGTTTTGCTGAATAAAATATACCCATTCATTGTGATTTTAGAATATGAAATAACATGGGCCGAAGTACTGGAAATTTTGTGAAAGGGAACAAGTATTTTGGTCATTCAATTGGGTAGATATGGAGTCATAGACCATCTCAAAACTGAACCCATGCAGAAGAACTAAAATGATCAACGTCAATGTTTTTATTAGACCCGGCTCATTTTAATTAGTCAAGTTTTAGTATCAACTAGACATCCATGGGTTCCTTTGTTCTTGAGTTCAAGAAATTTTACTTCATAATTGTGTAACAAAACAATTTTATTCCTCAAAAATTTGTATAAGTTTAAAAAGCCCATAATATATGGAACAATCAATTATTTGAGAAAATTTATTGTTGCAATAGTTAACTTAGATCATTTTATTTACTACATTCTCCATTTTGGGAAGTGGAAAACAGATTAATATTAAATCACTAATCGTTCTTCATTTTAGAAAAAAGGGGAAAAATTAAGTATTATTATCCATTTTAGCAAATGCCAATCTTCATTTTATTAACCACGTAAAGTGATTACTCGTCATGTCTCTTTGCATTTATGATTGAAGTGTTTTAAAAGTAAATATTGGTACCTGATAAAATTGAATTATCGTATTAGCATAAAATCCATGCTCCATTGCTTGCAATTTCTCGTTATATGAGCCTGCAAGCAACAAAGGCAAGTTTCAACTTACTCTACGGTTTACCAAAACAATTATATGTGATTAACCTGAATTGGTTATCCTTACTGATACAAAAATATGTTGTAAGTTATATGCTTTTAAGCATGGGTTCTTATGTAATTTCTAATGAGAATATGGAACATAAGTTATCGTTTATATTAACTTCTCAGACTTTTATCGTTTTGATTTGAATATTTAATTAATTTTAAATATTTAAATAATTGGTGTTTAAAAATCTAAATAACTTATATTCAAATATAGGTGTTATTTAAATATCTGAATTGTAAATTTAATATTAATTAAATGGATTTTTTTAAAAATAATGTGTGAAACTTCTTTTATATACTAGCGTATTCCTGACACTAATACTTGACTTACTGACTGTTATGTGTTTGTACCAAAAATGGGCACAACACTCTTCGGAAGTTTTTGAAGAGATAAAAGTGAAGAATGAAAATTAAAACTGTGGATTATCTAACAAAAACTCCAAATAACAGAAAGTAAATTGCAAAGACAAGCGATTTAGAGTGGTTCGGCGTTTTGCCTACGTCCACTGTGAAATTTGATGATTTTATTGCTCGATTACTTGAAGATTACAGTAGTTAATAAGGCAATACAACTGAATCTAAATGCTAAGTGTCAATCTAAAGCAGCGGCGGTGTTCTGGAGTAAATCTGGCAGAATCTGGGCGCTCTTCAGTACTTAGAATTATCTGACCCCTTTTCTGAATGACCAGGGGCTCTATTTATAGGTGTAAGAGGCTGATATTTCGCCTAAAATGAGGGGAGACCAGTTCTGGCACGTCAGGGGGCCCACATGGCCGAAATCTGGAGATCCGGGCCCACTTCGGGATCGATTCGACCCTTGGTTCGAATCGATCAAGAAATCATCCAATCGAGCTGAAATTTGGTGTGAACATTCTTCATCATGTGCTTAAGCTTCTGTGAAAATTTCATGGCATTTGGACTTGTAGAACTCGAGTTATGATCGATTCAAGTTGGTGTTTTTCGTATTCTGGAGTCGTTCGAATCGATATGCTCGAATCGATTCGTTCGAATCGATCCTCCTGCACGTGAAGATGGTGACGTGGTGCGTATGCTTCGTATCGATCCGGTTTCCACTCCGGATTGACTGGGTCGACTCCACGTTTCTAACTGCCGTGGCCTAGTGGATTCGAGGTAGTGGGCTCGTAAACATACTCGTTCGAATCGATCAAGGCTTACCTTGGTTTAATTGATTCGAAGTTACCTTAACATGGTGGACTCGAAGTAGCTTATGGGATGGAGTCGAAGCGCATCTACTATATGGATTCGAAGTAGAGGAATGCCTACCGGGTTCGAACTGTTGGATTCTAGTGTGGCCTGTTTGGATGGATTCGAACTAAGGAGTGCTAAATGGATTCGAAGCCAGGCAAAAAGGGATGGATTCGAAGGAAGGCTTCCACGATGGATACGAAGCATGTAAAAGTTGATGGATACGAAGATGATCGAGTCGACCTTAATGGATTCGAATAGCATTCCTACCTCATTGATTCGAACATAGGGTCTTTTATGGATTCGAATACAAGGCTGTCTCTTCCATTTTCCATTGGTGATATCTTGAGCATACGAACTCGGATTGACTCGAAAATTGGAACGTCGTTTCCTCTGGCCTTGCTTGACATGTCTTATCAATTGCAGCCTGATCCGGACTCGGACAAAATTCATCGATATCCGTAGCGATCCTTACGTGTAACCGACTTCTGAGACGACCTATCACCGGTATCTAGTCAAGTCCTTGGTGTCACGGCCTTGCCAAAAGGCGGGATAACATTTGCCCCCCAAAGTACGTCTTGTGTAAACATGACGTGCTTTGAAAAGCTGCAGTCTCTCATTGGATAGCTACAACATGCTTTGTCGAAAATTGTCTTCTTTGCTGTTGTAATCAATCGTTGTATGATCATGATCGACTGTTTGGCTTTTGAGTCATGACGAGATGAACATCTGATTCCTGTTGATGATAAAGACCAAAACATTAGTCAAAAAATACGTGCATACGTGTATTATCTTGACCTTGGTTAACGTTGCGTGATCGCAAATTGTTGTCCGTTCGGTTCGCTATCGAAATCTGCATCGGTCCTCTCCTGAACCGATTTGAGATTTGAGTTAAAACATTGCTTTTATGATTGTCTATGGTCATCCTCCCGTATCGATCCTCTCCTGAATTGGTATGAAGAGTAGACAAGCAATTTTTCACATTGAAATGGTTCGTCCATTTGATCGATGGTATTTGATGGATGCGAAGCAACGTTTCTGGACCCGCTTCGAGTTGATGGTTTCGAAGTAGACACTTCGAATCGATGGGGCATAATGACCCAGGTTCATCTTCTGTCGACTGCTTCGAATCGACGATTCTTCGAATCGATACTGTTGAGATGGATTCGACCGTGCAAGGAGATTCGCAGGAGATGGATTCGAAGTGGTGGGTTATGATCGATTCGAAGACGCCGTAACGAATCGAGTCGATGCCCTTACCTATTAAAGCCGGTCAGTTGTACCGGGAGGCGAATCGTCTTATTTCTCCTATATATACCGGGGTACTATTCTCTTCTCACTTTTTACCATTTACCATTGCTTCAGCTGTTTCTTCGAATCGTCTTCCCAGAGCTATAACCGACGTGCCTTACACGAATCGATCGAACACGTTCACGCTTCCACTCGTAATCAAATCAGGTATTCAAGGAAACGATTCGAGATGAGGAAAATAGAACTATCTTCTCCTTTAGAAAATTCTGAGAAGTGACGAGATCTGAACGAAGTGGGTCGACTCGATGGAATCGAGGAATGAAACCTTTCGAGTGATATCGGTCAAGGTGTTGTCTTCCGTTGCTTCGCATCGATCCAGGCACGAGTCATTCGAATCGTTTTTGAATGCATAGCTTCGAATCGATGGTTTTAAGAGAAAAGGAAGGCTCGTGGCAATCGATTCGAGGTAGCGATACTCCGATCGATTCGAAGGATCTCAGTTTTGATCGATTCGAAGTCATGTATAGATCATGGATTCGAAGTGTTCCTCTATCCTAATGTTGCATCGAGTCGAACCATATGGATTCGAAGCACCTGGAACCGAACTTCATCGATTCGACCTGCATCGATTCGTGCTGATGGATTCGAACGTCTTCGGAAGTTGAGACCATTACTTTTTGACTTGTTCCATCATATGAACTACGACCAGTTTCAAGTTATTCTCTGATGAACTTAATGAATTTTAGCATACTTGACTCCGACGAGCTTCGGCCTTGCATAATCGAACTTGACTGAAAGACTTGAACTTGAATTTCCTTCGAAGCTCGTCGATGGAACTATGACTTAACTAATAATACAACTGATTTATACTTGAAGTTGGTTCGTAGCGTTTGGATGGTGTGGAAGTGACGGTCAGCGATGACGGTCATTTTCATTCTCAAATTCCCAAGTTATGTCGTACGAACATCTCGCTTTATTCTGTTAAATTTGTTTAAGTGATGCACAGCACTTGCACTGCATGACACGTTTACACACGCTATACTGGGGCATGCACGGACTGGTTATGAACTTAACGTTGCTTTCTGATGAGTTAGCTAATTATGGAATCTTCGAGCTCCCAACAACAAGAGGTACAGAGCTCGACTCCTCCGGTTCTTGAGATTCCTGAAATCCCTGCCGATGTAATCGATCCAGCTCCAGACGAATTGTTAGAGGCTATATTTATTGAGGACCCTGTCGATTCGGTTCAGTCTAACATCTCTGAATCCTTATTGGGACGAATATGCCTAAAGCACAACATATCTCTAGGTGATGTATTATTGCCCAGTGCCACTGATAGACCGCACAATCCGCCTGAAGGATATACAGCATTCTACCGTCATGCTTGTGCGGCTGGAACTCTTCCTCCTTTCAACCAATATATCAGAGGGATGCTATCATATTTAGGGATCGCTCCTTCACAACTTCATCCCAACGGGCACGCGTTGCTGAACAGTGCCTTTGTAATATTTATGGACTGTCTCTTTCGCCCGCCGAGGCCTTCCGAGATCAGACATATATTTAACTTCAAGAGTAGGGGTGATAGCCCGTCTTTCACATTTTTGGAGGCAGTTAGGAATTGCCAAGTTGTAGTTGGAGCTTGGACTCGACTGAGCTATTTCAAGAACGAGTGGTTCTACGTTCGGTGCCCTCCGGGTTTCGCTGGGCGATGGTTGTCTAGACGTAAGCGCCTTAACCTGTTTCCTTGACCAATAGCTCTTTGGTGTTAAAATTGACATTCCATTCCTTTTACCGCTATTATTTCTAGGTCCGATGGAGGGCGTTTCAAGGGTACCGTCCGGAGTCTTCAAGAAGTCCCAAGCGAGTTGAGGCATATTGACTCGGTGCTGAATGATTACAACTTAAGAGTCCTTGGTTTGATCGACATCAATCAAAGCATAGTCGTTGAAGGATTTGCGAAGTCTGCCTCTAAGAAGGAAGATAAGAAGAAGACCAAGAAGAAAATCAAGAAGAAAAAAGTGAAGAGGTCACTCGGAATCAAAATAATCGAGGCGGGTGATGATGAAAGAACCCACACAGATTCAGAGCCGATGGCTGATCTTTCAGTTTTTCTCCCGATTCTTCAAAGTTTCCCGATTCAGAGCCGATGGAAATCATTCGAGAGATTCTTTCAAAGGGCTAGACGATATTCCTATCCCAGATTATATATCAATTTCTCATAATCCTGGGTTGGAGGAATTTCAAGATGTTCTAAACGTGAACGAGCCCTTTCCTTTAAGTGCGGTCAACACTTTCGGTCGGTTTTGGGGGTTTACACATTTACACACACTTCCACGGCACTTCATGACTCTTGCATAGTAAACATTGCTTTGTGGGACCCTAATCCGTAATTCTTTCTTATCGCAGACGAGATGTCAGGACGTGGCTCTACTCTGGATAGGCTTCGGAATGTGCGCCAGTCTTCTCCATTTTACGATTCCCGTAGGAGAGAGACAGATAGGGATCATGGGCGAGGCTATTCGAGTCAAGAACGTTATGATAGAGACAGAGATTACTCGCGTAACCGTTCTGGCTATGATTACTCTGACAAAGACCGGGGATACCAGTACCGACCCCGATCGCGTTCTCCTCCGCCTCCCAGGGCTCCAGTAGACCTTCCAGGGCCATCTCATCAGCAACAGTTGCCTTCTCAATCTTCTCGGCCTGATACTCAGCGACCAAGAATGGAACCGACAGCAGCCGCTATAATTGAACAAGTTCTGGCTGAGTTGACAAGCGAGGGAGCTACTAAACTCGCCCAAATGAAAAATGACTACCCGGAAATTTGCATGGATGGCTATATCTTCCCTCCTAACTTTAAAAGAATCCCTCCGGAAGCTGAGACCACTGCTCATAGTTACATCCACGACTTCTACGCTCAGTACAAGGAGTGGTACAAGGCAGCCGTGAAGGCTTCTAGAGTGGTTTTTGACAGGGCGAAGACTATTGCTGAACGCGATGCTGAAATTGCTAAACAGAAACGCATCATTGAAGTTCTCCAATCTGAAACGGAGACGTCCCGGAATTCTGAACTTCAAGCTCTCCAGAAACACGAGGACGCCGTGGCCAAAATGGCTAGGATGCAACAGGAACATTGCGCCACGGTAGAAGAGATGGGCCACCGCAACACCACCGTTGCAGCTGAGCGAGACTTAGCCGTTAAAGAGCTGAACGAGCTCAAGGCCAAATTCGCTGAAATGGTGAAGGAGAAGGATGATGCGAATGCCACTGCTCAAGAGGCTTGCAACCAAGCAGTATCTCTCAGGGCCGAACTTGCTGCGGTGGCGGTCAAGTCCAAGTCTGCGGAAGCAGAAATCCAGGAAAAGATTTTGGAGGAGAGGTCCAGGCTGGATGCTGAGTTCGACGATCTCCTTGTCACGTACAACGCTAATGTGCTGGAACATAGAAATTTAGCGTGGCTGGGAGATGACTCCATGATTTTGTACAATGCCTGGACCCGGCTGGTAAATGAGAAGAGGGCAGCGCATCCAGATGAATCGCTTGATGACTTTGAGCTGGAGATGCGTTTGCTCACCGAAGATGAGAGGAAAGTCCTTCACGAGGCGGCGATTTCTATGGCGAAAGAAAAGCTTTGCATTCAATCTCTAGAGACAGGCGAAGGTTCGGGGACCGCGCATCACGAGGTAAGTGTTGGAGCTGTAATCCCAACATTGCCCGAAACCACTGGTGTGGTAGATCCCCAATCTGTTCCTGCATATAACCCCGACCAACCGTTATTATCTTCCGCCGATGATTCCACTCACGTCTCGGTCCAGACTAAGGAAGGTATTTGAGCGCTTCTCGTAGTTTAGTTGTGGAGAACTTTAAGCAACACACTTGGCTAACAATCTTCGTTTTGCCGCATTTCAGTGACTGAAGTCGTTGTTTCTGTGCCTCTTGCTCTATCAGTTCCACATCAAACACAAGGGGTTGTTTTTACTGAAGCCATCACGACTTCTACCTTGATTGGCGAGGAGGGAGATGCAAATATGTTTTCTTTCAGCGCTCAAATGATTGAGGAGCTTCTCAATGAACCCATCCATCCCTCTGTCAATCCGTCCGATGCTGTGAGTGGGGATGCTCCGGCCGTTAGTTCATCCATGCCAGCTATTGGCACATCCGATGCGGCCCAAGTATCCCGTGAGGATGACGTTATGGCTGAGATTGATGCCGAGATGGCGGCAGGTAATGCTGGTATGAATCCGCCCGGGCCTGCTCCGTTAATGGTGATTTCGCCGGGCGGTACCGTAGTGATTGAAACTGCCCCTGTCCCTCCTCCTGCTACTACTCCCATGCCTCCAGCTCGACCTCCTAGGAGAACTTCCGTCACCTCTAGTTCTGAGGAAGACGTTGACATCATATCGCTGCCGGAGGGCAAGCCTGAAAAGAGTAAGCGGTCGAGGAGAAAATCGAGCAACGGATCGGGTGGAGCTACCCCGAAGAAGAAGATAAGGAAGAAGAAAGATTGAACTCTTTCTTTAAATCTCTGTTGTGTAGGGTAGCATTTTGTTGATTCTTCTATAGCCGTGTATAGATGTGGATTCGGCTCCGACTAGTAGCAATTTCTTGAACCATTTTGTAATCAGATTCTTTTTGTTGATAGTGGAAATGAGAATGTATTCCCTTTTGTCTCCAACTTGTTATGTGTTATGGTTCTGCCCCCAGTATTGGGGATTAGTGTGGAGTTGATGTATGTTTATACTCCGCCTTGCGTACTAGGAGTACGGAGTTGAATGAATGTTTATACTCCGCCTCGCACTCTGGGAGTGCGGAGTTAGATGAATGTTTATACTCCGCCTCGCACTCTGGGAGTACGGAGTTAGATGAATGTTTATACTCCGCCTCGCACTCTGGGAGTACGGAGTTAGTTAATGTTTATACTCCAGTTCGCGCTCTCGGAAGCTGGAGTTTGTTGGTATTTATACCCAGCTCGCGCTCTCGGAGTACTCTGGGGTTTTAGGAAAATGTTTATACTCCGCCTCGCACTCTGGGAGTACGGAGTTAGTTAAAAGGTTTGTACCCAGCTCGCACTCTCGGAGTACTCTGGGATTTAGGAAAATGTTTATACTCCGCCTCGCACTCTGGGAGTACGGAGTTAGTTACAAAGTTTGTACCCAGCTCGCGCTCTCGGAGTACTCTGGGGTTTTAGGAAAATGGTTATACTCCGCCTCGCACTCTGGGAGTACGGAGTTAGTTAAAAGGTTTGTACCCAGCTCGCGCTCTCGGAGTACTCTGGGATTTAGGAAAATGTTTATACTCCGCCTCGCACTCTGGGAGTACGGAGTTGATTAAAAGGTTGTCGTGTATCAACCCATTTCCGGCCTGATGTGATGGCTTGCCCCCGAGCTCGGGTTCCATTTGGAGAGTGGTTGATTGCTTCATAGCCACTCCCTTCTTGAATAAATCCCATTGTGTGATGGAATTTAGCTCTTCGTGCATCGTGATGTTGTACATTGTATTTAATGAATCACAGCTCTGGCTCAAAGAGATGGCATTTTATTGCTGAAATAAGAGAACATGGCAAAGTCAGTTGCCTTATTACAAATTCTAATTTCGAAATGCAGAAACAAATTCTAAAACAGAATTTAAACTAAATAGATAAACATAGCCTGTTATGTGCGATAGCGACAAAGTCTTTCGCTATCCAGGGCCTTTGGGTAAGCTAGACCATCAGCGGTCGTCATCTCATATGCATCATCCCCGAGCTCTTGTTTAATCTCATGTGATCCCTTCCATGTTGGTTTCATGTGTAGTAGTGCTGGGTATTCTTTTTTAATGACAATCTCATTGCGTTCAAAAGTTTTAAGTCGGTCCTCGGCATTGCGTAATCGGGCGACTCGTTTTCGGCGTATGACTATTCTCAAGTCAACCTGATCGCCCTGGACGACTCCAACTCCGTTGATGGTAGGGAACTTTAAGGTCAAGCACCACGGGGCAATTACGGCTCTGAATTCAGTAAGGGCAGGTCGTCCTAAGAAAGCGTTGTATGGCGAGACTATGTTCAACACAGTGAACTGTAATGTTCGAACTCTCTTATGTTCCTTAGATCCCAACCTAACTGGTAACTTCACCACCCCAATAGGTACGGTAGAGCTACCGTTGAATCCATGTAGGTGAGTTTGGAAAGGTTCCAAATCCCTGGGATTCATCCTCATTTGATTATAAGCATGTATAAAAAGGATATTCACAGAGCTCCCGCAGTCAATTAGTATCCTCTTCATCCAAGCTGGACCTACTTGTGCCGATATCACGAGTGGGTCAGTAGTCGGGCTTCCGACATAATCAGTATCGTTGTCTCGGAAAGTGATGTCGTTAATTGTCACTCTTTTTCGTTTGGTCGAAGGTTTATTGTCCAAGTTATCATCGTACTCAAAGTCTGTTCGTCTAGCCAAGTTGTTATATGATCTCATTTCTCCCCAGCTTCGCTTCGCTGTACGAGGACTATCACTTACAACATTAATTACCAGTCCTCCTCCGACACGACCTGGTTCTTCCTGTCTTTCTGGATTCTGTACATGATTTTGATTTGAGGGGCCCGCCCCTTCAGACTGCGGTGCCCGCACAAACTGATCTAACTTCCTCTCTCTGATCAACTTCTCAATGAGGTCCTGCAAGTGCCGACATTCATTGGTGTTGTGGCCATAACTTTCGTGGAATCTACAGAACTTCCCTGTTTGAATCTGCCTCTCCGACGATTGCTTCAGAGCCGGCTTCTTGTATTGCATAGTATTGCAAGTCTGTAGGTACACATTTTCCAACGATGTATTCAATGGTGTGTAATTATTGAACATTGGAGCCTCACGTCGTGGACCCCGATTTGGATCTCTTTTTTTATTCTGATCATTGTTACCTCTTGGCTGCGTTTGCTTGTTCTGTATGTTCAACTGAACTTTTCCGGAATTGTCACCGGACTGTTTTACTGCCACATTGCTCTGTATCCCTTCACTCTTGGGTCCCGCATCGTCCTGCTTTCTAGACTGTTTCGCGTCCTCTTGTCGTAAGAATTGTGCGGCTTTGGAGTAGAAACGGTCCAACGATGCGGGTGGTTTTCCGGATAACCAGTTTCCAAACTCAGAATCAGGGTCAATTCCCTTTGTCAATGCCATCAAGATTGAGTTGTCGTTGGGATTACTAATCTCCACACATGCCGCATGGAATCTCTCTAAGTAACGCCTTAGCGTTTCCCCTCGAGCTTGGGTAACACTGGATAAGGTGTTGACATCTTTGGGTCTAGCGACATGCATGCGAAATTGTTCCACAAATTTCTTAGCCAGTCGATCAAATGAAGAGATAGACCTAGGTGGCAATCTCGTGAACCACATCGTTGCAATTCCACCTAGAGAGATGGGGAAACTTCGACATTTTACTGCGTCATCGGCCCTTGCGGCGCTCATTGACCACTCATATTTCAAGATGTGTTGATTGGGATCAGAATTTCCTTCGTACATAGGAAGGGTTGGCATTCTGAATCGCCGAGGAGGTTCAGCATTCAGTATCTCGTCTGTGAAGGGAGTATGACTACGGGAAAGTCCCCAGTCATCGTTGGTAAGGCCTTGGCTTTCGCGGATCATCTGACGTATCATAGTCGAGATGTCTGGCATTGCTACATTTTGAGCTTGCCGAGCTAAGGTGTGGTCGGGTTCCACAGCGCGAGTTCGGACCGGGCGCTGTCGACGGTCCAAATTTCGCCTCCTTGGCTCAGCGTCCTCTAGGACGTACGGTTCAGGAGTACGCCCACGTTGCCGATTATTTGGCTCTGAAAGATTTCGGGTATCAACCCTTGTTTCTATTGTGGCAGCTGTGGCATGATTATCCGCGGTATGCTGTGTCGTAGGGCCTCCTTGTGTGGAGGGCCCGGCCTGAAAGCTGGTTGACGGTCCTGCCCTCAACTGTCCAACAGTTAAAGCGGGTTGATATCCGGTCGTTTGTGCATGACTCCCGCCTAATCGAGGACGGGTAGATCTGTAATAGTAGTCTGATGAAGCAGAACTTTCAGTGGATGAGCGGGAAACATCATCCCTTCTGGACCTCCTACGGCCCTGGCGGTTCAGTTGGTTTGTCAATTCGATATTGGCACGCAACTGTTCGGCTAATTGCTGCCGACTTTGAGTCAGCTCTTGAAGCAATACTTGGAATTCTTGTCTAGTGACTGCCCCAGACGGATCTGAGTGGGCAGTGTTGTCTTGGTTGGATGGCTGCTGTTGAGCAGGATTCTGTCCATCCCTACCTTCTTGTCCGGCAGCTGTAGAAGTGGTTCTCGTGCTAACCATTTTGAATGATGAATCCTTTTCCTAGATTTTATGCAAATCTGAGTAGAATGGAAGGACTGTGAATCGAAGATCTGGATCTTCCTCTTGGATTTGTGCAATCCGGTATCGATGGTAGATCCAAGGAGCAGGAGAAAAAAGCTGGTTTTTTCTCAGTGAAAGCACCAAAGTGTTTGTACCAAAAATGGGCACAACACTCTTCGGAAGTTTTTGAAGAGATAAAAGTGAAGAATGAAAATTAAAACTGTGGATTATCTAACAAAAACTCCAAATAACAGAAAGTAAATTGCAAAGACAAGCGATTTAGAGTGGTTCGGCGTTTTGCCTACGTCCACTGTGAAATTTGATGATTTTATTGCTCGATTACTTGAAGATTACAGTAGTTAATAAGGCAATACAACTGAATCTAAATGCTAAGTATCAATCTAAAGCAGTGGCGGTGTTCTGGAGTAAATATGGCAGAATCTGCGCGCTCTTCAGTACTTAGAATTATCCGACCCCTTTTCTGAATGACCAGGGGCTCTATTTATAGGTGTAGGAGGCTGATATTTCGCCTAAAATGAGGGGAGACCAGTTCTGGCACGTCAGGGGGCCCACATGACCGAAATCTGGAGATCCGGGCCCACTTCGGGATCGATTCGACCCTTGGTTCGAATCGATCAAGAAATCATCCAATCGAGCTGAAATTTGGTGTGAACATTCTTCATCATGTGCTTAAGCTTCTGTGAAAATTTCATGGCATTTGGACTTGTAGAACTCGAGTTATGATCGATTCAAGTTGGTGTTTTTCGTATTCTGGAGTCGTTCGAATCGATATGCTCGAATCGATTCGTTCGAATTGATCCTCCTGCACGTGAAGATGGTGACGTGGTGCGTATGCTTCGTATCGATCCGGTTTCCACTCCGGATTGACTGGGTCGACTCCACGTTTCTAGCTGCCGTGGCCTAGTGGATTCGAGGTAGTGGGCTCGTAAACATACTCGTTCGAATCGATCAAGGCTTACCTTGGTTTAATTGATTCGAAGTTACCTTAACAGGGTGGACTCGAAGTAGCTTATGAGATGGAGTCGAAGCGCATCTACTATATGGATTCGAAGTAGAGGAATGCCTACCGGGTTCGAACTGTTGGATTCTAGTGTGGCCTGTTTGGATGGATTCGAACTAAGGAGTGCTAAATGGATTCGAAGCCAGGCAAAAAGGGATGGATTCGAAGGAAGGCTTCCACGATGGATACGAAGCATGTAAAAGTTGATGGATACGAAGATGATCGAGTCGACCTTAATGGATTCGAATAGCATTCCTACCTCATTGATTCGAACATAGGGTCTTTTATGGATTCGAATACAAGGCTGTCTCTTCCATTTTCCATTGGTGATATCTTGAGCATACGAACTCGGATTGACTCGAAAATTGGAACGTCGTTTCCTCTGGCCTTGCTTGACATGTCTTATCAATTGCAGCCCGATCCGGACTCGGACAAAATTCATCGATATCCGTAGCGATCCTTACGTGTAACCGACTTCTGAGACGACCTATCACCGGTATCTAGTCAAGTCCTTGGTGTCACGGCCTTGCCAAAAGGCGGGATAACATTATGGATTACGGTTTTATATATCTCTGTCACCTTTTTCATTAGATATGAGCAATGGTTAGTTTTATTTTTACTTTAAAATTGTATAATTATAATAGTTCTTGTATAAGTTGTTGATAGAGGATAACAACCAATCATTGTTCTTTTTAAATCTCTACCCCAATAATTTTATTATCATTTTGATTGAGATTGCTTATAAGATGTTTTAAGTAATTTTAAAACATAGCTAATTTACATATTGTGATTACATTTTACATGGATTGTTGTAAATTGAGTTTTAGTCACTAAAAGCTGCAACAAGCTACTGTGTCTAATACTAGTGGTACCATTAATCAACCATTGTTTTTCCATTTTTGATGGTACAAAAATATCCATTTGAAAGAGATGCAATACCAGAAGATGATAAACTTTTGTTCGTAGAATATTGATTAAATATTACAAATTTCATTTTTCTCTTGATATGGAACATTATTTAATATGCATCATCTCTTTCCTCTAGTTTTAGTGTTACTTTTTATATATTGATCATTGGTTGTTAATTATGTTCAACATTTATTTGCAGTTTATTCTTACGATTATATTGTGATTAACCATCTATATAAAATGCTTATTCTTTTTTTCTTTTTTATGAATTTATTTAACTATAACATTACAAACTCAACAAAAACAAATACAATTGTACAAGCCATTAATCAAATCTAGCATAATCAATCTAAATTCATTCTACTCCAAAAGTGTGCATCGTGCAGTATCAATGTACAAGCCATTAATGATACTGAAAAGAAACTTCATGTGAACAGAGGAGAAAATGAAATCCAGCAATATAATGTCTTAGATTAACCATGTATATAAAATACATTTTCTTTCTTTCCTTTTACTTAGTTATAGTTTCTTATCTTGAACTAAGCAATGTTTCTTTTTGCATCCAGCAATTCCGTATGTTTCCTGTCAGCTTCAGAATTTATGGATCTGCTCAATGAACTACGATAAAGTGTCTCTCAAGCTTTAAACAAATCGATTAAAGGAGATCGTATGCATGAGCTAGAATATTTTGGCAATGATTGTTTTCCTTGGAAGTTGAAGAGCTGCTGGGTCATTTTCGAATTCGTTATATTTTTTTTACTTGATGCAAAGAGTCACTACTGTACTTAAGCACGATTATTTTTTAAAATTTCAACACTAGAAAGAATGCAAAAACCATGATTCATGTATTTTCTTCACACGGATGGAAGAGAAAAGGAAAACAAATGGGCATGAGCTAACAATATATTATTTTGTTGTCTTGTTGAATATCTTCAGGGGTACTATCTCAAGTAGGGCTGGTTATTTTTCCATTTTACCGCTTTTCCATCATTTTGCTTCCGAATATTTCCGTGATTTTCGGTTTTCGTGTTTTTCCGTCAAAAATAATTCGAAAGGAATTCCTTCCGGTAGATGGCGGAACTTAGCAGAAATTTCCACTATTTTCGCGGAAATTTTCATTCCTTCCGCATGCCTCTTTGTTTAAGGGGAAAAAAAATGGACCGTTGAATTGGGCTAGCCCATACAAAATTAACGTTAAGAAAAAACCTAACCCTAATAATCATCCATTCACTCAGCAGATCGCACGAAAGAAACCAATCCACCAATTCGCACAAACAAACCCAACCCTAATTCCCCTTTTCTCTCTCTTCAATGAATTCTCTTTGGTACTCATCTGACTTTCTTTTCAATTTCGGCTAAGAAATTCTCCATCATGTACTAGATTTGTTGTTTTTATCTTCTTTGTTTCAAATTTTTTGTTTCACGATGTTAGTTAAGATTTGGTTGATTTAATAGTTTGGGTTATTCGATTTTAAGCTTGCTCATTTTAAGCCTACTGATTTCGAGCTTACTGGTTTCAAGATTACTACATTGTTATTCACTAACATTGTTATCCGTCTGTAGAACCACGTTGGAAATCATGTTTTTGATTGGATTAGTAGTTTCACTTTTTTTAATTGTAAATTTGGTATAGAAAAGGTTTAATTTATTTTATTTCTTTGATTTTAAAAGAATGGAAATTAGCTACATGAATTTTATGGTTATACTTCGATTTTGAATTCAAGTACATGATAGAAACGTATAATTATAATTATCTATGCTTTACCTTTAAAAATTCTTTATGTCAGATTATATGTCTTGTGATATTTAAAAGTGAAGAAAAGTCCACTTCAACATAATGGGTACTTTTGGCACAGGTCCTTATTAAGTTTCAAAATTCACGAAAAGTCATTCACTAAATTTCAGTGTAAATTAGGTCCCTGTTTTTTATTCACGATTATTGCAGAGCATGATGCAACATTTCATAAAAGTTGCTGACATTTCCGCAACATTTCTGTATACTGTGAACATAGTGTATGAAAGTTGCTGAAATATCAACACTTATTTATAAAAGTTGCTGATATTTCAGCAACATTTATATACACTGTGAACACAGTTTATGAAAGTTGCTGAAATATCAGCACTTATTTATAAAAGTTGCTGACATTTCAGCAATAATTTTTCTTTGTTTTTACAATAAAACTTTGACACAGATAGTTGCTGAAATATCAGCACTTATTTATAAAAGTTGCTAACATTTCAGCAATAATTTTTTTTTGTTTTTACAATAAAACTTTGACACAGATAGTTGCTGAAATATCAGCACTTAGTTATAAAAGTTGCTGACATTTCAGCAATAATTTTTCTTCGTTTCCAGAAAACAGGGACCCGCTTTACAATGAAACTTTGACAGGGACCCGCTTTACAATATGAAAATATGATAGAGATGCCTCCCTAATTTCCACTTATAATAATGCCATACACCAAAATTTACAGTCATGTGTTCCTCTGCTCCTATGTCAAAATATGAAATATGCGATTATGGACCACACCTGCACTTACGATGACAAGAGGCTTATCAACAGCTTGGGACTGTTCCGGCCAAGTATCAGTTATGTTGTGGTATGTGTCAGTTAAATATGATATGCTGTGGTACCTGCACAAAAAACATGATACGTAGAACAGTGAGTATCAATTATGTTATGGTATGTGTCCCTAGTTGATATGAAAATTTTAGTTATATACCAAAAATATTTATTGTCAGATTGTATACATGCCTAATAACGTTTTAACTTGTTATTATTGTCAGTTCGAATACCATTTGCAAACATGTATTAACAACAGTTCAGAATTTTAACTAAATGTGTATGTAGTGCAATTATCAGATAAAGTGGGTCATGAGTACAGCTAAGTAGGGAGCACAAACACAGTAAATTTGATGGCCAAATCAAATGATTTGAATTTAGAATTGATTGTGTGCATTATGAAAGATAAAAGGTTGATTGAACAAAAGAACTGAAATTTATTAATTGAAAATCCATCATCATTTAAATTTATTTGGAAACATATACTGACTTTGTTATTCACAACAAACTCTACAAAAATTATATAGTATAAAAATGGAGAACACCTCGATGTCATATTGGGAGTAGACTGAGACAAATTCTCCGATACCCATGCTACATGCACCACCTATAAGTGCAGCAAAACCCGAAAGTAGCATCGCTTTCGGATCATTTCTCACTGCACCAACTCCCATCATTATGGTAGCAGTAGAAAGAAGTCCATCGTTTGCTCCAAGAACAGCTGCATGAAGCCATTGTGATCTTTGCGAGTAGTCAAATTGTTCTTCTATTTGCTCTACACCATCAATTGCAATCTTGTGTTCATTAGGACTTGCCATTGATGTTTAGGATATTTGATTGAACAAAAGAACTAAAATTTTGCAGGTTTTCCGTGGAATCTAGTGAATCAAGTGCAGCGAATGAAGCGGGACAAACTCAGCCTGACATGCAAAGTCGAACAGAAATTCAATATAAAAAACCATCAAGACCAACAAAATCGATAGTATGGGACCATATGACAAAGATTTTTAGGAAGAAGGACAATGGGGAAATAGAGGCAATTGCAATATGTAAGTACTGCAAAATGGAGTGCATGGCCGATTCGAAGCAAGGAACAACTGGCTTACGGTATCACCTTTTTTATTTATGTTCAGAATCTCCCATTTATAAAAAAAAGATGTGGACAAGTCAACCTCAAGATGGGTTGGCTGGATCTTTGGTTCCACGTTCTTTTAATCAAAATAAATGTACGTTAGCTTTGACAAAATTCATTGTTAAGAATGATATATCATTTAGGATGTAGAAAGTGAAGGCTTTAGAGAACTATTTGCCGAACTTCAACCAAGATTTATAGTACCCGATAGAAAAAAATGTGCATCAACTATTTGGGATTTGTTAATAGTGGAAAAGGCTAAATTAAAAAGTATAATTGGAGATCAAAGGATTAGTATAACCACTGATACTTGGACTTCCATTCAGAACATTAATTATATGGTTGTTACCGCACATTTTATGGATAGTGACGGAAAATTGCATAAGAGAATTATAGCATTTACAAAGATTAATAGTCATAAAGGAGAGAAATAGGAAGGGTATTATAGAATTGTTTGAATGAATGGGGCATAGATAAAAATTTTACCATCACAGTTGATAATGCTAGCGCTAATGATACAGCAATTGGTTATATAAAGAGAAGATTAGAATATTCTGATTCTTTATTGCTTGGTGGAAAGTATATACATTTGAGATGTGTGTGTCATGTTTTAAATCTTATTGTTAAAGATGAACTAAAGTATTATTGCGAAGCTGTTGAAGGCATTAGGAATTTAGTAAAGTATATCCACTCCTCTCCTTCGAGATTGGATAGGTTTAGATATTACTCTAACTTGATTAAAAATGATAAAATGGCTATTGTTCCACTTGATTGCCCTACAAGATGGAACGCAATGTTTAAAATGCTTGATATTGCTTACAAATTTCGAAAAGTATTTGATAGAATGTGTACGAAAGATGAACCAATTAAAGTTTACTTCAATGAGATGATCAAAGATAAAAAGAAAAATTTAGTAAAAAGAACGGGACCTCCAAAAGAAGAAGATTGGGAAAGGGGTCGAGTTTTGATTGAGTTTTTGAAGGGATTTTATGAAACTACATTAAAACTTAGTGCAACTAAGAGTGTCACTTCTTTGTTAATTTTCGATGAGGTTAATTGGTTCAAGATGCAATTGAGCAAGCTAGTAATAATATTCATGATTCTAATTTGCAAAATGTAGCAAAAATGATGAAAGTTAAATTCAACAAATATTGGGGTAGTATTGAAGTAATTAACAAAGTGATCTTTATAGCTCATATCTTGGATCCAAGATATAAATTTTAATCTTTAAAGATTAGCTTTCTCGATATAGGTTGGAATAGTGGTAAAATGAATGAGTTTCTTGGTGTTATAAAACATGGTTTAAATGAGCTATATGATGAATATAGAACGAGCATGAATATACCAAATGTAATTGGTTCTAATGTTATTGTAAGAAATGAAGAGATTGATGAGCAATTTGATGATAGTCTTAGAAGTAAAAAGTTAAAAATACTTCAACAAACAAGAAGGGAAGAACAATCACTTGAGATAACTAATGAGGTTGGTCGGTATCTAAGTGATCCATTTGAAAACCTTACCCGTAAAGATTTTCATTTGTTAGATTGGTGGAAAGGTAATCAAGCAAAGTATCCAATACTTTCAAAAATCGCTAAAGATAACTTAATCATTACTAGTTCAACCGTTGCTAGCGAAAGAGCGTTTAGTCTTGGTCGAAGAGTTGTTAATCCATTTAGGGCTTCGTTGGCTCTAGTTGAAGCATTGGTATGTCTTAGTGATTGGTTGAGAGCGGAAAACCTTGGTTGTCATCAAATGCAATTTGAAGAGGACGTCGAATTATTTATGGACACGGAGGTGATTTGTGAAGGTAAAAAATTCAACTATTACCGATAATTGTGATATTGATATATGAATGAAACTAAATCCAACATGATTAAAGTGGATATTACATTGCTACCAGCACAAATCTCAATCATGCTTCGGTACCCGTTACTGAAGCAATCTGCAAAATTGAATGCAATGTTTAGTTTTCAAAAGTAAAGTCATTTACATAATATAAACACTACAACAAAAATACCATATTACAACGCCCTTTTTACAACGGGCATTGGCTGCTCGTTGTAATAGAAGGCTATTACAACGGTCCATTCAGGCCCGTTGTAATAGATGCCCTATACAACGCCCTTTTTACAACGGGCAATGATAGCCCGTTGTAATAGAAGGCTATTACAACGGTCCATTCAGACCCGTTGTAATAGATGCCCTATACAACGCCTTTTTTACAACGAGCGATGATAGCCCGTTGTAATAGAATGCTATTACAACGGTCCTTTCAAGCCCGTTGTAATACATATCAATTTTACAACGTTCACAAAATGTCTGTTGTAATAGACGACAATTTTACAACGGTCACAAAATATTTAATGTTAAATAATTGCTATTACTATTACTATTAATATTTAATAATTAATTTAATAATTAGTAATTAACTATTAGTAATAAATATAAATATTTAATAATTACTATTAGTATTTAATACTTAATTTAATAATTAATAATTAATAATATTACATAATTAACTATAAAATTAATATTTCATGTTTAAAAATTGATAATTAATAATAATATTTAATGATTAGGAAGTAATATTTATTATTTAGTATTAAAATTTTAATAATTGTATCTAATATTTAAAGAAAATTGAAATTTATAAAAAATTAGAAAATATTTATAGAACTGAAAGACAAAATTTTAAAATTTTCTGTAAAAGTTTAAAAATATTCATAATATTTGAAGACAAAGTTTATTGCAAAATGTATTGCAACTTTGTATTGCAACAAAGTATACAATTTTCTTTTAGTCTCCAAACCAAATTTTTTGGCTCCAACTATGAAATTTTGGCTCTAAACAAATTTTATTTTCATCCCTCCCTTCGTTTTTTTTATTTATTACCGATCCTTTCTTCCTCCCAGACCCTAATTCCCAAATCCCTAAAACTCCTACGCTGGTCCTCCTAATCTCTCCCTCCTCCTTCTCTCTCCTCCACCAGATCTACTCCAAAACCCTAGTCGCCTCCCTCTTCCTTCCCTTCGTTCCCCTTTCCTCCCATTCCCCCAACGAACCGCAAACTATTTGTCCACTGAATCAAAACCAGCGAACCGTAAACCTAAAACTGCCTACTAGGTTGTCAGCTTTAATGGACAAAAAAGCCTAGAGTGAAGTTATCCGAAGTGGTTAGTGATTGCGTGGGAAGATGGGTTTAAGGCGCACTGAAGGAAGCAAGGAATGGCGACCTTACTATGCAGTCTGTGGTTGGTCGGATGAATTTTAATGGTTATGAAGTTGCTAAAGTGCAAAACAGGTCAGATTTTGATAATATATTCCATCTCTCTTCATTTTGGCCGTTGGTATTTTTTATTGGGCAATTAATGATTACTTTGTTTTGTTGGTAATAACTGTAATAGTGGGACTGATCTTAGACAATAGTTCTGTATACTGTACATAATTGAATACATGTTTTATTCATTTTTGTTCGTATGTTAATCAAGTGCCTTGAAAGTGCTACTAGGAAAGCATCTAGGTATTAATTAGGTGTTCCCAGTATGAAACTTTGCTTCCAGTCCAAAATTGCTAACTTTTGCTCCCTTGTGTCCTTTAAAAATGAATCTTCATAGAAGTACTATAATATGGATTCAACTTTTTATTGGCTGTTAGATTAAATTCATGCGTCATAAAGTAAACATAGTATTTGATTACACACCGCTATCTGTAGTTGTACAGTTAGAAATAGTGTGCTACAACAAAGAAGAACAAATGAACTATTCATCATGGCATAATTATACATGCATAGACAAGACAACGTGATACAATTTTGAAGAGGTTAGATTTATTTGTTAGAACTAGTAGTAATTAACAGCAGTAACCCCTTGATATTTGAAAATTAAGTAATTAAGCTAATAGCCAGAAGTTCTTTTGCCATCTGGTGGTGACCAAATAACCACCAATTCCTTTGCTTTGTTTTCTGACTGCAAGAGTCAAGCATGCTGCTCTCTTTATGCATTGCTCCACGAATTCTTCATCTCTGCTCTTGAACAGTTTCCAACAGCTGAAATAATAACAGTATCATTTATTTTTAATTGAATTTACATAACAAAGTTTAAATTTATGTTTGCTGTTATTTCAAATTTTAATATAGCAACTTACCAAGAGAAAGCAGAGGGCTTGCTTTGACTGAGCACCAAAACAGAGGCCTCCAATTTTTTGATCTGGTTTAAGACTGTGGCTAGTTTAGGTCCCTGTATCACAAGTGCTTCTACCTCAACCTGAAATGTCATTTGTTCTTTTTTTTACAGTTTTAAATCCATGGTGCACTTTCAAATTTTACCAATCAAACTTCAAAGTTCTCTAAACAGTCTAAAATGGATTAGAACACATGGGTGCATCATATTGCTGTGAGTGCTTGAAGGAACTGTCTTATTGTGTTTTTCCCTTTTCTTTTCCTAAACATAAATTATTATCATATTTATATATGTTACAAACTTGGTTTCTATTACAGTTGGTTCTTCTTGTGGGTACAAAGCTGCAGCATGTTATTGCAACTCTAGCATTAGAAAGTGTAGGAATAAGTGGACTTTTTAATGGGGACAAATTCAAACCTCGAAACGATCTTTTCTGGTTCAAAAAGCCTGAACTGTTGCTTTACCTGATCCATTTTATTTTGTTCCAGGTTAGAAATAGTACTTCTTGTGATTTTGAAATACAACGAAAATTTATATGTTTACTCACAGAGTGTATTTTACAGAATGCATTTGAGCTAGCTTCATTTTTCTGGTTCTGGGTAAAATTCTTCTCGTCATATCACTATATTGTCTTATGACAGTTGATCATTGACACATTGTATTGCATTATATAATTTTTATGACCTAATCTAATGATAATTTTTTGTGATTGCAATGTCAGTGGCAATTTGGGTATAACTCATGTTTCATCAAGAATCATCAACTAGTATATTTTCGCCTTCTCTTAGGGTAAATTTGCATTGAATGTTCTTTTATATAAGCTGAGACTGTCTTACTTTTTGCTTGAAATCATGATCATTTTCTTTCCTCAACATTTGATTATCTTTTATATGAGTTTATTGTTCATAATTGTTTAAAACATAGGTTTGCTGGTCAGTTCCTTTGCAGCTACAGTCCACTGGCACTTTATGCATTGGTCACTCAGGTACTTAACCAGAATTTGCTACAGACAGTTCTCCATCTTGTTATCATAAATAGCAATCACTTGGTTATTCAAATCTTTTCAAAAAATTATATACATCTATCTGATCCACTATCCCCAGCTTTTGCATGGCATGTTTCCACTAAATCTTATATGGTCCCATATATACTTATTTCTCCAATTAATTAGTGATATCCATGCACATTATAGTGCGTAACTATTTTCGATGCATAATTAAATACATTTTTTTTGCATCTAGATGGCAAAACCTTCAAGAAGCCATGACGACCATATGAAAAAGAACGTCTAGATGCTGAGCTTAAATTAGTTGGAGAATACGGGCTTCAATGTAAGTGTGAGCTGTGGAGGGTCCAATACGCTTTGAGCCATGATATTTGTAGCGGACTGTTATGTGTTAATGCTTTATGTATTTGGCATGTAAACTTATCTAACTTTTTGGAGTGTTAGAATTCTATGACTAGCTTTTAGTCTTTTCGTATGTGATTTAATTATTTTACGACAATATTTAGTATTAGTATGGATGTATTGCATGGATGCTACTGTAATTTTTTTAAAAATTTGTATTTATTTTGCAACGGGCAATGTGCGTTGTTATATGAGCTTCTTACAACGGGTTATGGCCGTTGTAAAAAGGTATACTGCAACGGTTTTTACAACGTGTTTTGCCCGTTGTAAAATGTGGTGGATCTATTACAATGAGGCCTATTACAACGGGCACATGCCCGTTGCGAAAACCATATTACAACGGGCATTGCCCGTTTAAAAAAACTGTTTTGTTGTAGTGAAACTGCCACAGATAACCAAATGCTTAATGCATTGCATCAATTTGCATGATATATTTGCACAGTGTTGGTAGGTGCTTGGTTATTTGTTATGAATTTATGTGTGCGTTTAGTCTCCCATGTTGTGTTTTATGTGATGTTTCATCGTATCGGTGGCAAATTTATAATTTATGAGATACTGATTACTGAATGACACCACAGAGACGTATCTAATTTGTCGACTAAATCCATAGCGTTAATCGTTGTTGCTTAGTTTTAGCTTTAACAAAGCTTGTGTACGATTAAACTGCTGAGAAATTTCATGAACACACTACCACGTTGTTCGCATTTAATAAGGTTAAACCTGTCACCATTGTAAAGTCAATAATTTGACAATTATAATCACATTTTAGAACTGTGAAATTATGTGCAAACAAATAGGAATTTATCAACAACAGAAAAGTTTTCTCGGTGATATTTATCAGCGAAAATAATTGATTTAACCTTACATGAGCTGCAAATGACGTCTCAGAGGTATAGCTTGTTTGTTGATTAAATTGTGTCACTTCTGTTTTTCCTATTGCATCATCGTTTTGTTAACCATTTCTACTACAACAGGGACTTCTTCCATGTCATTAGCAACATCATCATCACATAATATGGAGAAATAGATGCATATAGGGCATAAGTTTTCAAAGCAAGTATGTATTTTACCTTCTGATTCACCATATTTACCATCATCATCCATATACAATTTTTACATAAAATAAGTTACAAGCCAGTTAGTACCTGAAATATATTTAGTATCAGTACATAACAAATGGTGTTTATTTAGTAATCAGTCATTATGTATACATTGGTCTATTATGTATGAAGTAACCTTTTAAACTAATATATTGTTTCTGTGTCTACAGGGATTTTGCATTGCATAATACTTGGTTTCAAAAGTTATATTGTCTTCTACAGCTACAAATCTCGACTGAAGCTATCATCCACTCCCTATTTAAGATTCATGAATTTTGTTTCGGAATCATGTTATGATGTATGTACCGTGAAAATGAATTGAATTATGAATTCATGTAATGTATCTATAATCAACAAACTTTAGTTGGATTGCTTCTGTGAAAAAACCAATTCATAATGTTCTGAATTATGTTCTGCTGTTCCAACTTTTGTTCTGCTGCTATGATGTTGTTTCAATGTTAGAATAGTTCTATTATTTCATCACATCTTTGTTCATAGTTAAAATTTGATAAAAAATTTAGCTATAAAATTCTTTGATCGGAAAAAGGAATTCCATGTTCCATTCCGAGTTTTCCGATTTTCACCAATAGGAATTCCAATGTTGATGGAACAGAATATGGAATAGGCAGCATCATTCCATCAACAATCGGAAGGAATAGGAAATGCTTTGGATGGTATAGAAATTTTCCGTACCCACCCCTAATCTCATGCATGATCATGCTGTAAATGACTGAATAAATGCATGCACAATATTTAATATTGTCAAAGAACATGGAAAATATATATTATTTAAGGATACATAGCAAGATAATCCAAAAAAGTATCTTATTAGACCTCAACATTTTGTTTTATTTATTTATTATTAGTGCAAGCATGCTTACGTCTAAGTTGGTTATATTTCAGAAAGTACCTAAAGGTACCAATATTTTTTAATTAGTACATTTTCTTATTTTCAATCAACTGCGGTTATTATATATTATTGGATTTTTTTGGATTTGGCTTCCTTTTGCAAACTAATTACACAAATAGCCCTATTTACAAACTAATATCGTTTATAGCTCTGTTTTGAACAGTATAGTAAAACACACTGGCGTCTTTTGAAAAGGCGCTGGTGTATTTATTTTATGTAGGAACGTATGGGCGGCTTGTGAAAAGTCGCCAGTGGGCGACTTTTGAAAAGTCGTCCATACGTTATCAGATAATAAACAGAACTAGCCCCCTCCCTTCTCTTCACTTTATCATTTTTTCCGAACTCTCAAAAACCGAAAACCCAATTTTCATTATACCAAAATTCATCTCTTTTTTGCTATTTTTGCAAATTTCTTCGTCAATTCAAAGCATGACTTGCTCTTCATCACAGGAACCTTCCACAAGTATCGATTATACGATCAATCTCCATTTATTTAACAAATTATGGTTTTGGTAAGTATGAAAAAATTAATGTTTTGCAGTTGTAGATGTAGTTGTGTGAGCGTGGAATGCAAAAATTCGTTGTTTTTCCCCTGTTTAAGTACATGTTTAATATTGTTAGGTTTATAGTAGAAATAGGATTTATGATTATCAAATATTTGTATGATGTGTAGATTACTCTGAGATGTTGCCGGGCTCGATAGACGGTAGCGTATTATATTTGCAAGAACGCCACCAAACGAGCAACGACGCTTGGATACAGGTAATACAATTTCATGTATAGTAGAAATATAGATTGGTTATACGTAGCAGTTATAATTTGTTGTTTTTATGATAGCGCAATACTGCAAATGAGACTATTGATCACTCGTCTAAATTGAAGAGAGTGACTTCTTCTCATCATGTCATGCTAGAGCTGATTGATAGAGCCGGCTTTTCACTTGTCTTTTGGCTCGGGTACACTCAATCGGATCATCATATGATCACAGCATTGGTGGACAGATGGAGGCCGGAGATGTCTTCATTTCACCTACGGGTAGGGGAGATGACCATCACGTTGGGTGATGTTGCATCTTGTTTCGCTTACCCATAGATGGTGCTCCATTGAGCAATCCAGAGCCAGTAGATTACATGGAGTTGTGCGAGCGGCTTTTAGGTATATCTCCTCTAGTTCAACAGCGGTGGGGTAACGAGATGATAGTTACTACATGGTTTTGGGAGGAGCTCGCCGATGACATTCCAGCAGACACCTCGGACATTCAGATTGAGCAGTGTGCTCGAGCCATTATACTGCATATCATCACTTCACACTTGATGTGCAATCATTCGAAGACCCATATCTAGCTCAAATAGCTTCCATTTCTAGAGGACTTCGATGTGTGCCGTTATTTATCTTGGGTTAGTGCAGTCCTAGCGATACATACACGAAGCTGACGAGCATTGCTTTGCTAAAGAACACATCCATAGGTGTAACGACCTGGTATTTCAAACCATTCGCATCCACATATGTCGGACTTGAATCACTCAAACAACATATTTTTAATTTATATTTGGCAAAACTCATCATATACAGTAAATAAAATCAATCACAGACACAGAATGATATAACCATAAGCAGTGGAATAGATAAATAGTAGTTCATGAAGCTACTATATAAACATTAGAGTCCGAAACAAATACAACAGAATCTCAAATACAAATGAATCTCTAATACATAAGCAACTGACAAGTCTAAACATAAATGACTGGAATAAACTGAAATAACTAAAAGCTAGATAGACAAAGACCGATCTTCAAGCAAAGCTCCAAACTCCTAAGGTGAGTCTCAAATGCTGTGACACTCAGTCTGATCTGAGCATAAAGCAAAACACAAAACACTCGAGTCAAGATTAACATTCTTATACTAGTAAATCGACTCAAGTGAAATGCCCAAGTGAAATACAATATAACTTAAAGGATATTTGGGATTTCCATCCTCTAAGGATCTGTGGAACTATCTACTATGTAGTAATATACGCTATTATAATATGTCTATCAGTGAAGTAAAGTATTAAAATAGCGTTAAGGGGTTACCCATATCCCCCTTAACACATTTTATATAATCTCATAGTTTATACAGTACCGTAAGCTCCACCAAACCAGTGGTTTACTCAGAGGGCACTCCATAGGTACGGTACAAACCAAACTCGTAGAAGGCGCGATAAAGCATGTGACAAGGCACGCGAGGCAATGCCAGGGTAAAAATACCGTTTGCACTCCCAGACTGGTGGTAACGCATAGCAGCTACTACCGCCCACCTCGAGACACACTCCCAAATCAAAGGTGCACCCAATCAAATCACAAAAGCAATAGAATGGTATCGAAGAAATGTGCCCGATAGGGAGAGCGACCCTACTTGGCCCGGTATAGCTCCTGTTTTAGCCACATCAAGCTGACTCGCAGGAGTCAGGGCAGCGTTAATACCTCATACAGAATCATCGCCAAACCATCCTACTCCGTTTTGATATCTCCACCACGTACACAGTTGTTAAAGTGGTTTTCGGTATTGGCACAGAGTATGACAACATATGATCCCGGTCTCTTTAACAACCAAATGCTTATTTCACACCGTGGTCATTTTCATTTTAAACAATTCATACTTCATATCAAATATCATATTCTTTTCAAAAATCATATCGCTTTCGAAATCATATTCACAAAAATAGTTTAAACCATCATATCAAAATATTAGTATTTAAATCCATTAAATCTAAATCATAATAGTTCCAACTTACATAGTTTAAACATTAAAAATAGTTTATATATATTTTGAAATATTATAAATTAAAAATAGTTTATTTAAAAATAGGTTATAGATTAAAATAGTTTATATTATAAAAATAGTTTATATATATTAAAAATACTTTATATAACAAAAATAGTTTCCTCTAATTTCACAAATCGATTCAAATCAACTTAAATTCCAAAATTCAATTTAAATCAATCGCAGTTCAACAATTTCAATTTAAAAGGTTAAAGATTCAATTCAAATTCTCAATAAACCATTTCAATTTATATCGATTTCAAATCCAAGGTTGAACTATCACTTCAATTCCAATAAGATTCAAAGTTCAAATATTCAAACATTTACAATATAGGTTTTATTTATATTTCAACATTTAACTTTAATTTTATTTAAATTTGAAGTATTCACTTAATCAATTTAATAACCATTAAATAAAATCTCAATTTATAAATTTAAATCAAATCAAAAAGTTAAATATCTAACTTCAGTTATATTTAATTCTAAAATTATTCACTTAATCACTTTTAATAACATTTAAATAGAATCTCCAATTACACATTTAAATCAACTACATATTCAATTTCAATTTATTTAAATTTGAAAATATTCATTTAATCACCTTTAATCAAATCAAGTTACCAAGTTACCAAAATCATATCTTTAAATTCTAAAATCAATAAGTTTCAAATCAATTTTATTTAAATAAAATTCTTAAACAAATACAATTTCAAATCAATTTCAATTTATCTTCCCAACCTTAATTTATTAAAGTTATTACGAAATCTATTATTAAAATATAATTTTAAATAAATACTTAAACATAATATATATATATATATATATATTAAATTAAATCTTATTTTATATATTTTTAAAATAATAAAGTTATAAGAAAAATCTTAAAAATTATATTTTCAAAACAAACTTATAAATTTAAAATTTCCAAAACATATAATTTAAAAAATCTAAATTTACCCATATATAAAAATAACATTTATATATTATATTTTAAAAATAAATATTTATTAAAACCCATATATTACTTTCAAAACCTTGAAAATCATTTTTCGAAATAGACCAACGGTGTCCGTATATTCTATCCTATGGTCAAGTGATACGGATATTTATCATTTCAATCCGCAATTAAATTTATGGGTATATATCATTTCAACCCGCAATCCCAAAATTTCAAAAATCAATGAAATCGCTTGGGTTTATCATTTTCAGCCCATAACGATTTTCTCCTAATCTATAAGATCCTTCGGGTATGTATCATTTCAGCCCATAGGGAATTGCTAAACTAAAAGAGAACTTGCAGAGTGAGACCAAATATGATAAAAATATAACATATCAACAACATGCATATATCATCGGTAACAAATTTAAATATAATATATACAACAGGTTATGGTGTCATATGTCATAGGTAAACAGTTACAAATAATGGCATACCATATCTAGCAATTAAATAACTTAACAATTAAAATTTAACAGCATATTTCAATTGTCATTTCAAGTGAAATCAATTTACTAAATATAAGAATGTTAATCGTGAGTGATTACTCATCTTTCGAGGTTAGAGGAACAACAGGAATGAGAAGCAACGGACACAGACACGCACACGGACACAAATACGACACGCGGAACAACGATAAAGCTAGAAACTGCTGCTGCGACCAAAGCATCGAGACATAAGTAAAGCACGATGAACTGGATTCGATGAAAATCAATTATATAAGTGAACTAATATATGTAAGCTATATGTATAAGTTAAACAATATTTACTGAAACCCATATGTTACTTTTAAAATTTACAAATGAATACTTAAACACAATATATACATTAAGCTATTACACAAAAATTTATTTTAAAGATATTAACCAAATTTAAGTGAATATTTCGAATATATTATATACATATCTTTAAACAAGTTATATACTATTCTAACATATTATACATACGACCCTTTAATATAAATACTTATATTATATATGTATACCTTGTTTACAAAGTTTAATACAAATAATATACAGAACAAAAGACGATAGCAGGTATATAATGCAAACTTTAATATTTCTCGTTTACAAATAATATAAATATAACATTTTTTTCAAAGAAAAAGAAAAGTATAGTCTATAGCTCAAGGCAAAAGTGGACAAACTATTATATATGAAAGCTTCAGGAATAGCTTTATCTAATTTACCTATTAAACCAAAACCACAAGTAAAGAAAGCAAGGTGTTGTACATATCACGTACCCACCATCAAGGAGAAATACATGGTTCCCTTCCAATTTGCCACGACAACTTTTTTTTTATCAATAAGATAAGGCTTGAACACTATATTATATTATATATAAAGGAAAAATACGAAAGCAGGTATAATATGCAAACCCTAATACATATAACAAAAGACAGATCTTACTTTATATATATTTATATTATATTATATATATATATATATATATATATATATATAATATAAAATAAACATAAAAAGTTTACAGAACTTTTTATATAAACTTACGAAAACTTGCTAGAGGCTGTGGTGAGGACCAATGGCGATCGGCTTCGACAAGAGGAGAGGCGGATGCTTGGTCAGGGAGCAGTTGGGTGGTGGGCGAGGTCGTGGCTACGGGCGGAGGCTTGAGTTCAATTGTTCGGGAAGAAAGTGGAAGAAAAAGAGGAGGGGACATGGGAAGGTCAGAGGCTATAAGGGTTTGGGTCAGGGAATATGGGCGAGGTTGTGCGTGCATGTGAGAATTTCGAAAGAAGTAATGGGCGGACGAGTGAGTGGGAGAGCTTGGGGTGGTCGGCTGCACACGGTGGTGGACTGGGTTGCACAAGTCAGCATGGTGGGAAGAACATGATTGACGTGGAGAGGCTTGCAGGCGTGCTGCTATGGCGGGCTGCTCGATCGGGCAAGGGGTTTGCATGCTCTGGTCGATTGAAACTTCGGCGGCAGAGTGGGAGGAAACGTGCAAAGCTTCAGCAAAATATATAAGCTTATAATATTTTATTTATTTATATATATTTTTTGTTTGTAAAGTGACAGGACTAAAGAGACAGGGAGAAAAGAAACGAACAGAAATGAAAATGAACCAGCGTGTTATAAATTGAACGGGGAATAGAAAAGTTGGATATAAATTATGAGAATATAAATGGCTAGTGGCCATTCATGGTCACAGTGGACTATGAAAGGACACAAAAAAAATAGAATGTTCCAAACGGATACCGACTAACCGTTTCGCAGTTTTCGTCATGACGAGACGAACAGAATGGTACACAGATATCGGCGATATGATCATTCTATCAAAGGTCGAATTTCGCTGCCAAAACTTCTGTTAAAATGTCGAAAATAAGATAAACGGAGTTAGAGCAGTCCAAATTTTGCGAAACGAAATATGACGTCCCACTCAGAAAATGATTTATATTTTTATTATATAAAAATATTCAGATTTCGAATATTTTCATCAAATCAACTGATTTTAAATTGAAATTGAAAATTACACAGCAGAATTAACTTTCATATTTTCTAATGAAAATCCGCCATTCGATATGCTTCAATAGACGCATACCAAATATCAAATTTTCATTGTCAAATTTAATTGTTCATTTTCATGAAAATTTCAAATAATTACGTTATAAAAATCGTTAAAATTCCCGGGTTGTTACAATAGGTGGTTGTCTAAGTCTAGTACAAGTATTAGCATTATAATCCTCCATATAAATTTATTCATGTGTCCCTATACAGTGCAATTATATACGTATAGACGTTTGCAGTTATGGTGTCGGACATACATTCCGGTCGGGAGAATATCGATGAAGAGTACAAATGTTGATTTATCTTTGCCGTAAGGTGATAGGTACGTAAATCACGTTAGTTGACTTTATACACATTTTTCAATCCAATAGTTCAAGCTTTTATCTTCTCGTAGGTGGGTAGGACTGAAGAACACGGGGAAATCTCTAAGGCGCAATGTTACGTTCTACCGTAATAAGTTGGATGTACTTGATTATGATGTGATGACATGGACCCCATGTGCAAATGTGCTTGGAGATCTTCCAAACCTATGCACCGTGTCTATTCAGTTTTGGACAGCATGGGTTACACTCATTTGCTTCGGTGATGTAGCGCATCATCTTCCTGACAGAGTGATGCGACAATTTGTATGGCACAGCATTTGCCAGAGCAAGCTCCGCACTACAGAATTGATAATACAGCTAGGGAGTATGATACGACGATTGAAACATGGAATTATCGTCATCTGCACATGCAACAGGAAAGGGATCTCACGTTAATGGCCGAAGATATTATACTTGGTACCGAAACATCATCACCACTATGTTCTTCGTGCCAAAGAACAACCTATTGTGATGGACCCGTACACTCCTAGAGCTCCTCTCGAGAGGAATGAGGTATGTAAAGTGGCTGGTTAAGTTAGCGTAGTTAATTTATATACGTTTTAATTACTATGTTTTGGTAGGCGGATGGCATTTACCGTGCAATATTGTTGGTTGATGAGCTATCAGAAGAAGCACCGAAGCGCTCGCACGGGAAATGCTTTAGTGTGAAGCGCATTTTGGAATCAATCTTGAGGAAGAACAAGCTATCATGACCCAAACTGCCTCCTCCTCCTCTCGCGCTCATCGAAGCTCCTATAACAAAGTTCGCTGCTCCTTCCTCGACTCGACAATACCAAATACGTAAACATCGACAAGGTACTTTATCCTCTCAACCTTCGTAGGCTGAATTTGCTCTCGGGCCTTCACAACCTACTGAGGCCACGCAAGCAAGCGAGGAGGAGAATTCGCCGGATGAGGTTCCATTATCATGTAGCCTAAAAGAACTCCTCAAGAACTCTGAAACCTACGAAAGTAGGTTAGATATTATGGATTTATTGGTTTGACCGACATTGGGTCGAATGTATCGGCTGTTGTAATTTGATGTATTGATGTAACAGATGTTGTGATGTATGTATGCATGGATCGAATGGTTTGTTTTTATATGTATCGGATTGTGTTCGTTGTGTATGTTGTGTAGGCTGTAGTGAGGGATGAAAGTTTCCAAGTTTTTATTTAAAACCTGGAAAAAATGGGGCGACTTCTCAAAAGTTGCCAATAGGCTACTTTTGAAAAGGCGTCTGCTGTCGACTTCTAAGAAGTCGCCCCAGCGTGTATAGGTTTCAACTAGATACCTGGAATCATTCCTTCCTCCCTAAAACAACAATTTTATTACATAGACCCTTCCTCTCTCTCTCATCTCATTCTTCATTTTACGAGATTCAAAACAAAAAAACCCAAAACCAAATATATAAATCCCTACTATAATTCATCGTTTCTAATCCAAATTGAGTAATTTTGAAGATTTGCAAAGTCAAAGGTAATAGTCAACAGTTATACTTGATTTTGAAGTTTTTTACATTTCTATATAGAAGTGCTTATTTACCTATAGGTGCAGTGGATCAATAGGAAATTGATGATGAGACTTTAATGAAATACTGCGACCACTTGGAGATTGAATCGACTGTAAACGTCGGTGACGTTGAATTTGTACCCGAAACTCAATTATCACCACAATTAGCACATAATAGATTTGTACATGTTACTCAATTAAATGTTGAAGCAAATCAGTGTAGGAAGGGGGAAGAAGTTTGCAACAAACCGGAACAAGTATTCGAAGAACCGAAAGAAGCAGCTGAAGGCTATTTTTATCGCTACACATGGCGGTAAGTGGAAGAATCGTGGTAAAGCACTAGCAATTGGAGAGGCTCCTCCACTAAGGATATGCTGGTGTAGATCTACCTGTGACGTGATCGTTACTGGAAATAAAACAAATGCAGGTCGTAGGTTCTAAGCTTGTGCACGCTATAAGTTGAGTAGAGAAATGCCTCAATCGTTTGACCACTGTAAAAAAATTCAATGGATAGATCCTCCAATGTGTCGTAGAGGACTTGAATATACAATAGAGATGCAAGAAAAAGTTGAGCGGTTAGAAAAAGCACTTAAGATGCAGGCTGGGTATCCTACCGGCTATATTGTGGTATGTTCGTGTTTGTTGTATCGTAGGGTGTATCGTTTGTTGTATCGAACTATACTATATGTTAATTCGGCATATGTTGTATCGTTTGTTCTATTGTTGTGTACTGTATCCTCCAATTCAGCTTTTATTGTATCATATGATGTATCGTTTGTTGTATCGTATGCTGTATCGTTGTTGTATCGTACGGTGTATGTTGTATCGTATGGTGTACCGTTTGTTGTATCATATTGTACTATATGTTAATTCGGCTTATGTTGTATTGTATGTTGTATCGTTTATTGAATCGTATGGTAATGTGGTGTTCAGTAAAGTGGTTAAACAAACACATCTAATACCAACACAAACAACGGAAAGAACACAAGTTGTTATACAAACGCATGTAATACCAACACAAACAACACTTGTTCTGAAACAACCACATCACCACCAACACCAACTCTCTTCTTTGACAAAAGTAATCCACTGACCGAAAGAAGGTACGGGCAACCAAAGCTCTAACAGGCAAAGATTGTGCACCTCTAAGTACACCATTAAAGCTTTCTGATGCATTAGTTGTCATAACATTAAATTGGCCACCATCATCCTTATACAAAGCCCAGTTTTCCTCCTTCCATGCCAAACTTCTCTCTATCCAATTGTGCACTCTAATGTTGGTGGTCTTAATTTCCTCTCGAATCTTCAGGTACTCAACCTCCTTCGAAGCACATGTTGAAGCATAAAATAAACCCGATAATCATTTGTCTATAGAGCCCGCGACTTGAAAATTTGCTTTCAAATGTCTGGCACAATCTATGCTTATGTGCTAATCCATATTTGCTCTCCAATGTTGTCAGTATTCCTTTCATTCTATCAGAAATGAAAGTAATGCAGCGATTGTTAACACTATGAATGAACCTTCGCATGCAACCACCAACTATCATATGATTTTGAATCAACAATAGCATAATCCAAAGGATAAAGCTGATCATTTGCATCCACCCTCGTTGCAATAAGTAAGGTCCCTTTATATTTTCCATATAGATGTGTGCCATCAATGCAAAGCAAAGGTCGACAGTGTACAAATCTATAACAACCCGAGATTTCGCACTAATTAATTTTCGTCAGTAAACGATTAATTCTGCTGGCTAATTGTTTCTGGGAGATTTGATCTGTTGAGGATCTTTTAATTAGTTTGTTAAGTGTGTTGGGCATTCAAAAAACTTATCCTAGCCCTTGTTTATTTTAGTTGTCGTGATAACATTCACTATCGTTCCCTTCTATTAAAAATTCGACCGTTCCCATTTCTTTTCATTTTCGTTCACAAGCCCTAAAACAAACGAGGGCAAAGAGAAATGGCGGCCCCGTCTTTCTGAAATTAGGGTTTCTCTTCCTCATTTGCTTCAGCGGAATCAGAGATTGAGTTCGGCTACTTTTGGTTTGAGGATTCGATTGCTTCCTTTCTTTCGGGCTTGTTGATATCGTGGTTGGATTCAAGGTTGATTCGAATGTTGTACTTCTGCTAGGGTTTGTCTCCGCTTGACTCTCGAGTGCCACGGTTTCGAATCCAACTCGTGCTCTTCGACAGAGGTGAGTAAACTTGTACTCACATCTAATTCAATTCTCTAATGCGTATTTTGGGTTTGAATCTCCTAGGTTTTTCGTTCGTATATATTGGAGATGTTTGAATTTTTCTTTGGCCGTTCGATATAATGTTGGATGGTGCGATTTATTCCTGACTGATTCAAATGCGTATATTCTTGAAATGCTCGGTTGACTCGATTTAAAATACTCGGCTTTGAATTCTCTGTGCTCTGCCATTTCCGTGAATTTCTCTATGACCCGATTGCAGTAGTTTTGAATTTTGAGATGTTTGTTTATCACCGGCTTTGACTTGGTTTTAAAACATTTCGATGTTGATAATTCGTTTTGATGACCATGGTTTTAAAACTTTCCTATTTCGTGAATTTTTCAACTTGCTGTTCATTGCATATATTTGCAAATTTGTCTGGCTTCACTATGAACTTTGGCTCTGGCTGTCTTTGTTTCAATGCTTGTCTTGATTCTATTTGATCTTTGGTGAAGTGGTTAATGTCTCTATACTTTGGCCTTTTTGTGTGTTTGATTGGGTTCACACTATATATTTTAGTTGTTGAATTTGAACTGTATGGTGCACCCTTTATATGTGTAGATAATTACATATGCTTGGACTTGACTGTGCTTTGGTTCCATACTATACATATGTGCATTTTCAACTTTTGCTTCACTTTGAACTTGTCTGCATTGTTGTTACTTTAACTGCTTGCTTTCACATGGTAGCTGGACTAGCTCGAGTTGCTGATCATTTGTATGCATACATTCTTGTATGTATATAGGTGTATGGCCACTGCATTCTGGAATCCACTATTTGAGTTTGACATATGCATTTCATTTTGCTCCACTGGTGCCCTTATCTGGTATACGTGATGCAGTACATGTGTTTGAATATTGAGTCACCTCTATACATCTGGTATTTTGAATCTATGTTAACTTGTTCCATTGCTTCATAGCTAAACTTGCATTTGCTGGTTCATCACTTGGTTTCACTACGTATTCCTTCATCATGTATACACTATGTTGTATCTGGACTTGTACATTTGGTCACTGTTGAGTCTGCATTTTTGTAAGCTTGAGTTTGTATATTCTTGATGGTTCATGTATGTTGAGCTCTGACCTTGGCTGTTTCTTTTTCCTCTCGATGGTCTGACCAAACCTGATTATTGAGATGCATTCATGTAGAATCTGGTGCATTGTGTTTCCTCTGGTGGCATTTCTTCGAGTCAGTTAGTGTTGCAGTGGTAGAGACTTGTTTACATTCTGTATTCGCATGCTTGAAATCGTAAGGTTGCATGTGGTCTTGTTGAAGTCCAGTTTCATAGCTTTATTGTCACTTCCTATTTGTTGTGCACTTAAACTTCACTTTGAGGATCTGTTGCACTTGAACCCTGTGCATGTCATGTCTGCACTCTCTTGTGTCTTCATTTGATATATTTGGTTCTTGATGCTTTGTTTGGTTCTGGTCTCACTTGATGTTGTTCATTCTTGTGCTATGTTGGTCAGTTCTGTAGCATGCTTGACTTGAAGTTGTTAGTCTGGTTCATTGTATATGAGTTCATTTTGTAGGCTGCCTCTTTGAATTTGAGTAGACTGTTTTGACCACTTGATTGTATTCGAATTTGATTTTCGAATTACTCCTGAGTGAATCCGATCTGGATTTGACCTTGTGACATTATTTTATTGCTCTTGAGTGAACCCGATTTCGGGGTTTGACCTGGTGATCATTTGTGACTTTCACTGAACTTTTGTGTGTCTCCTGCGATAGTGGCGAGGCAGTACACGCGTGCGTGTACTGCAGCCCTATCAGATTTGACAGTTTTAAATTGATGTTTTGAATTGTTGAATTGTTTCGTTGGTTAATTTCAATATTTTGGAGTTGTATTCTGATTTGAATTGTTGATTTGTCGTTTAACACTGCTTAGTGTTATATCTGCCGTTATCCAATTCTCGTAGCGAGAGTTGGATATACGAGATTTCTGTGACTGTCATCTATTTGCGATTGATTATTATTGCTTCTATGCACTAATAACTGAGTTTGAATTAGACTGACCCGTGTATTATTTTCGTTTGAATGTAATACTCGGGTCAGACCCGAGTTATTTCAGGTTGTAGATTTCTTGCTTTGAGTTGCTGTTGAGCTATGAAGACTTTTCATATCATTTGAAGTGATCTACGTTTTTGTAGTAGTCAGTGTGTCTGTTTTAAGTTGATATGTATTCATGTATATTAGTCGATAATGTACTTGTATATATAACTTCTTGAGTCGACAGTTGTAGTTGTATCATATGTATTGTGTCAACTATATTGTAACTGACATCAGTTATATATATTTGAGACTTTTTGTTTAATATGTGTTCCGCATTTATATTATCTGTGTTGTTATTATATTCATTGTCCTAAACTATTATGAACCGTCGTAGTTCGTTTTGTACTAGAATTGGGTATGTCGATGGGAGTAAATAAATAATAGATGAAAAATAAAAAGTATATACCACTCCTATCGAGATAACCAATGTTACTGTAAAGCCAACTACGGATGGTCGCTCCTATCCAGCCTTATTCTTCGTAATAATAGACAGTATTTCTTTTAATACTCTTTGTTATTATGAGCATAGAGGTGAGGCGTCACAGTTGGTATCAGAGCTTGGGGTTTATGGACATAATATAAAACATAACTTGGATGGAACATATGTTACAACTATTGGTCGATGTTTTATTTGTGATTTGAGTCAAAACTAAAGTTTTGAAATTTTGATGAAAGTTTTTAAATATCATTATTTAAAAATAAAAGTGAAATTGTGTTCTGATGATTTGATTGATTTGTGTTTTGTTATCAGAGTTGCGCAGCGGAAACAGTGAAACTGTCTCCGCTGAATACAGCTAATAATCTTTTTGATTTAAAAATCGAATATTTGTTGAATTTGAAATTTGATTATCGTTTTTGATAATCGAATATTTGTTGATTTGAAATTTGATTATCGTTTTGATAATCGAATATTTGTTGAATTTGAAATTTGATTATCGTTTTTGATAATCGAATATTTGTTGATTTGAAATTTGATTATCGTTTTTGATAATCGAATATTTGTTGATTTGAAATTTGATTATCATTTTTGATAATCGAATATTTGTTGATTTGAAATTTGATTATCGTTTTGTGATAATCGAATATTTGTTGATTTGGAAATTTGATTATCGTTTTGATAATTGAATATTTGTTGAATTTGAAATTTGATTATCGTTTTTGATAATCGAATATTTGTTGATTTGAAATTTGATTATCATTTTTGATAATCGAATATTTGTTGAATTTGAAATTTGATTATCGTTTTTGATAATCGAATATTTGTTGATTTGAAATTTGATTATCGCTTGTGATAATCGAATATTTGTTGGATTTGGAAATTTGATTATCGTTTTTGATAATCGAATATTTGTTGATTTGAAATTTAATTATCGTCTTAATAAGTAGATAATTGATGATTTGATGTCTTCTGATTATCGTTTGAGATAATTAGATATTTGATGTTTTCTGATTGTCGTTTTTGATAATTTGATATTTGTTGATTGGTTATCTGACTATCGTTTTGATGGTTGGATGTTTGCTGTTTTATTCTTATGAGATTTTCTAATCTCCAAATTGATTCTAGAATATGCTGTTTTATTTGAATCACTATTTTCTATCTATCTCTGTTGATAGTTAGAGTTTACTGATTTTGAAATTTGTGTTTTCCAGTTAATGGTTGAATAACTGGATATTGTTAGTTTTGCGAGTTGTGATTTGTGCTTTCTAGTCATCTTTGTCGATAATTAGATTTTTGCTGTTTTCTAATTATCGTATCGATAATTAGATATCGCTGTTTTGTGATTTCTGAATTTCAATTATCTAGTTGATAATTAAATAATGCTGATAAGAGTATTTATCTAGTTCTGTGTTTTCTGATTATCTACTTGATAATTGGATTCTGTTGAGGATTTGTGAATTCGTTTTATGGGATTAAAAGATTTCTTTGGTGTTTGTGTTCTCGACCTCTATTTTTCTAGCTTAACTAGTTTATGTTAGAAAAATAATTGTTATTGACAACTTTAATTATGAAAATTGCGGGGACGCAATTTTTATAAGGAGGAGAGTCTGTAACAACCCGAGATTTCGCATTAATTAATTTTCGTCAGTAAACGATTAATTCTGCTGGCTAATTGTTTCTGGGAGATTTGATCTGTTGAGGATCTTTTAATTAGTTTGTTAAGTGTGTTGGGCATTCAAAAAACTTATCCTAGCCCTTGTTTATTTTAGTTGTCGTGATAACATTCACTACCGTTCCCTTCTATTAAAAATTCGACCGTTCCCATTTCTTTTCATTTTCGTTCACAAGCCCTAAAACAAACGAGGGCAAAGAGAAATGGCGGCCCCGTCTTTCTGAAATTAGGGTTTCTCTTCCTCATTTGCTTCAGCGGAATCAGAGATTGAGTTCGGCTACTTTTGGTTTGAGGATTCGATTGCTTCCTTTCTTTCGGGCTTGTTGATATCGTGGTTGGATTCAAGGTTGATTCGAATGTTGTACTTCTGCTAGGGTTTGTCTCCGCTTGACTCTCGAGTGCCACGGTTTCGAATCCAACTCGTGCTCTTCGACAGAGGTGAGTAAACTTGTACTCACATCTAATTCAATTCTCCAGTGCGTATTTTGGGTTTGAATCTCCTAGGTTTTTCGTTCGTATATATTGGAGATGTTTGAATTTTTCTTTGGCCGTTCGATATAATGTTGGATGGTGCGATTTATTCCTGACTGATTCAAATGCGTATATTCTTGAAATGCTCGGTTGACTCGATTTAAAATACTCGGCTTTGAATTCTCTATGCTCTGCCATTTCCGTGAATTTCTCTATGACCCGATTGCAGTAGTTTTGAATTTTGAGATGTTTGTTTATCACCGGCTTTGACTTGGTTTTAAAACATTTCAATGTTGATAATTCGTTTTGATGACCATGGTTTTAAAACTTTCCTATTTCGTGAATTTTTCAACTTGCTGTTCATTGCATATATTTGCAAATTTGTCTGGCTTCACTATGAACTTTGGCTCTGGCTGTCTTTGTTTCAATGCTTGTCTTGATTCTATTTGATCTTTGGTGAAGTGGTTAATGTCTCTATACTTTGGCCTTTTTGTGTGTTTGATTGGGTTCACACTATATATTTTAGTTGTTGAATTTGAACTGTATGGTGTACCCTTTATATGTGCAGATAATTACATATGCTTGGACTTGACTGTGCTTTGGTGCCATACTATACATATGTGCATTTTCAACTTTTGCTTCACTTTGAACTTGTCTGCATTGTTGTTACTTTAACTGCTTGCTTTCACATGGTAGCTGGACTAGCTCGAGTTGCTGATCATTTGTATGCATACATTCTTGTATGTATATAGGTGTATGGCCACTGCATTCTGGAATCCACTATTTGAGTTTGACATATGCATTTCATTTTGCTCCACTGGTGCCCTTATCTGGTATACGTGATGCAGTACATGTGTTTGAATATTGAGTCACCTCTGTACATCTGGTATTTTGAATCTATGTTAACTTGTTCCATTGCTTCATAGCTAAACTTGCATTTGCTGGTTCATCACTTGGTTTCACTACGTATTCCTTCATCATGTATACACTATGTTGTATCTGGACTTGTACATTTGGTCACTGTTGAGTCTGCATTTTTGTAAGCTTGAGTTTGTATATTCTTGATGGTTCATGTATGTTGAGCTCTGACCTTGGCTGTTTCTTTTTCCTCTCGATGGTCTGACCAAACCTGATTATTGAGATGCATTCATGTAGTTTCCGGTGCATTGTGTTTCCTCTGGTGGCATTTCTTCGAGTCAGTTAGTGTTGCAGTGGTAGAGACTTGTTTACATTCTGTATTCGCATGCTTGAAATCGTAAGGTTGCATGTGGTCTTGTTGAAGTCCAGTTTCATAGCTTTACTGTCACTTCTTATTTGTTGTGCACTTAAACTTCACTTTGAGGATCTGTTGCACTTGAACCCTGTGCATGTCATGTCTGCACTCTCTTGTGTCTTCATTTGATATATTTGGTTCTTGATGCTTTGTTTGGTTCTGGTCTCACTTGATGTTGTTCATTCTTGTGCTATGTTGGTCAGTTCTGTAGCATGCTTGACTTGAAGTTGTTAGTCTGGTTCATTGTATATGAGTTCATTTTGTAGGCTGCCTCTTTGAATTTGAGTAGACTGTTTTGACCACTTGATTGTATTCGAATTTGATTTTCGAATTACTCCTGAGTGAATCCGATCTGGATTTGACCTTGTGACATTATTTTATTGCTCTTGAGTGAACCCGATTTCGAGGTTTGACCTGGTGATCATTTGTGACTTTCACTGAGCTTTTGTGTATCTCCTGCGATAGTGGCGAGGCAGTACATGCGTGCGTGTACTGCAGCCCCAGATTTGACAGTTTTAAATTGATGTTTTGAATTGTTGAATTGTTTTGTTGGTTAATTTCAATATTTTGGAGTTGTATTCTGATTTGGATTGTTGATTTGTCATTTAACACTGCTTAGTGTTATATCTGCCGTTATCCAATTCTCGTAGCGAGAGTTGGATATACGAGATTTCTGTGACTGTCATCTATTTGCGATTGATTATTATTGCTTCTATGCACTAATAACTGAGTTTGAATTAGACTGACCCGTGTATTATTTTCTTTTGAATGTAATACTCGGGTCAGACCCGAGTTATTTCAGGTTGTAGATTTCCTGCTTTGAGTTGCTGTTGAGCTATGAAGACTTTTCATATCATTTGAAGTGATCTACGTTTTTGTAGTAGTCAGTGTGTCTGTTTTAAGTTGATATGTATTCATGTATATTAGTCGATAATGTACTTGTATATATAACTTCTTGAGTCGACAGTTGTAGTTGTATCATATGTATTGTGTCAACTATATTGTAACTAACATCAGTTATATATATATGAGACTTTTTGTTTAATCTGTGTTCCGCATTTATATTATCTGTGTTGTTATTATATTCATTGTCCTAAACTATTATGAACCGTCGTAGTTCGTTTTGTACTAGAATTGGGTATGTCGATGGGAGTAAATAAATAATAGATTAAAAGTAAAAAGTATATACCACTCCTATCGAGATAACCAATGTTAGTGTAAAGCCAACTACGGATGGTCGCTCCTATCCAGCCTTATTCTTCGTAATAATAGACAGTATTTCTTTTAATACTCTTTGTTATTATGAGCATAGAGGTGGGGCGTCACAAAATCCCTCGATACAAGGCCCAAAATCCCAGAGAGCACGATCGAAAAACTCTATACTCATCAGTTGTAATGTGTCCAATACTATCTAGATTCGTTCTAGCAATTTCGGCAAAGATTGTCATAGGTTGGAATATGACTCTACCCAATCACCATATATACGTTCGATTGTCTTGCTCAATGCTCTCTATGCTTTCAAATAATTTATTTTATTAAAAAATTATTCCTCCATTAAAACCTGAACCATTCCAGCTGTTATGTTCAAATCTGCTTCCGCGAAAGGCATGATCTTCAAAACCAAAAAGGTAGATGTAGCTTGCCTATATTTGGAGTTAACTGTTGGGTTAACGCAACTATGATTGCTTGGATATTCTTTAATAACCCACCATCCAGATTGTGATTTTTTTGAATCTATAACATGTATTCTGTATGGACAATTTGAATTGACATTGCAAATGGCATGTATTTTGATTTGTCTGACCTGACTGGAGCCTTTTGAAAAGTCGCTGGTGTTTTTTTATGTGGGAACGTATGGGCAGCTTTTGAAAAGTCGCTAGTGGGCGACTTTTGAAAAGTCATCCATGCGTTCCCAAATAATAAACAGAACTAGCCCCCTCCCTTCTCTTCACTTCATCATTTTTTTCGAACTCTCAAAAACTGAAAACCCATTTTTCATTATACCAAAATTCATCTTTTTTTTGCTATTTTTGCAAATTTCTTCGTCTATTCGAAGCATGGCTTTCTCTTCATCACAGGAACCTTCCACAAGTATCGATTATACAATTAATCTCCATTTATTTAACAAATTAGGGTTTTGGTAAGTATGAAAAAATTAGTGTTTTGTAGTTGTAGATGTAGTTATGTGAGCATGGAACACAAAAATTCGTTGTTTTTCCCCAGTTTAAGTACATGTTTAATATTGTTAGGTTTATAGCAAAGATAGGATTTATGGTTATCGAATATTTGTATGATGTATAGATTACTCTGAGATGTTGTCGAGCCCGATAGACGATAGCATATTATATTTGCAAGAACGTCACCAAATGAGCAACAACGCTTGGATGTAGGTAATACAATTTCATGTATAGTAGAAATATAGATTGGTTATACGTAGAAGTTATATTTTGTTTTTTTCTAACAACGCAATATTCCAGACGGGACTATTGATCACTCGTCTAAATTGAAGAGAGTGACTTCTTCTCATCATGTCGTGCTAGAGCTGATTGATAGAGCCGACTTCTCACTTGTCTTTCGGCTCGAGCACACTCAATTGGATCATCATATGATCACAACATTGGTGGATAGATGGAGGCCGGAGATGTCTTCATTTCACCTATGGGTATAGGAGATCACCATCACGTTGGGTGATGTTGTTTTCTTGCTTGGCTTACCCATAGATAGTGCTCCATTGAGCAATCCAGGGCCGGTAGATTACATGGATTTGTGTGAGTGGCTTTTAGGTATATCTCCTCCTGTTGAACAAGATGATAGTTACTACATGGTTCTGGAAGGAGCTCGCCGGTGACATTCCAGCACATGCCTCGGACATTCAGATTGAGCAGTGTGCTCGAGCCATCATACTACATATCATCACTTCACACCTGATGTGCAATCATTCAAAGACCCATATCTAGCTCAGATAGCTTCCATTTCTAGAGGACATCGATGTGTTCCCCTATTAATCTTGGTGTAGTGCAGTCCTAGTGATACATACACGAAGCTGACGAGCATTGCTTTGCTAAAGAACACATCCATTTGTGGTTGTCTAAGTTTAGTACAAGTATTAGCATTATAATCCTCCATATGAATTTATTCATGTGTCCCTATACAGTGTAATTATATGCGTATACACGTTTGTAGCTATGGTGTTGGACATACATTCCGGTCGAGTTAATATCGATGAAGAGCACAAATGTCAATTTCTCTCTACTGTATGGTGCTAGGTATGTAAATCACGTTAGTTGCCTTTACACACATTTTTCAATCCAATAGTTCAAACTTTTATCTTATCGTAGGTGGGTAGGACCGAAGGGCACGGTGAAATCTCTAGGGCACAATGTTACATTCTACCGCAACAAGTTGGATGTACTTGATTATGATGTGATGACATGGACCCCATATGCAAATGTGCTTGGAGATCTTCCAAACCAATGCACCGTGTCTATTCAATTTTGGACAGCACGGGTTCCACTCATTTTCTTCGATGATGTAGCGCATCATCTTCATAACAGAGTGATTTGACAATTTGGTATGGCACAGCATTTGCCAGAGCAAGCTCTGCACTACAAAATTGATAATACAGCTAGGGAGTATGATATGGCGATTGAGACATGGAATCATCGTCATCTGGACACACAACAGGAACGGGACCTCACGTTAATGGCCGAAGAACATTATACTTGGTACCGAAACATCACACACCACTATGTTCTTTATGCTAAAGAGCATCCTATTGCGATAGACCCTTACACTCCTAGGACTCCTCTTAAGAGGAATGTAGTATGTAAAGTCATTGGTTATGTTATAGTAGTTAATTTATATACGTTTTAATTACTATGTTTTGGCAGGTAGATGGCATTTACCGTGCAATGGAGTTGGTTGATGAGCTATCAGAAGAAGTGCCGAAGTGTTTGCACGGGAAATGCTTTAGAGTGAAGCGTATTTTGGAATCAATCTTGGGGAAGAACAAGCTATCATGACCCAAACGGCCTCCTCCTCCTCTCGCACTAATCAAAGCTCCTACAACAGAGTTTGCTGCTTCTCCGCCGACTCAACAATACCAAATACGTAAACATCGACAAGGTACTTTATCCTCTCAACCTTCGCAGGCTGAATTTGCTCTCGGGCCTTCACAACCTACTGAGGCCACGCAAGCAAGCGAGGAGGAGAATTCGCCGGATGAGGTTCCATTATCATGTAGGAAGCCTAAAAGAACTCCTCAAGAACTCTGAAACCTATGAAAGTAGGTTAGATATTATGGATTTATTGGTTTGGCCGACGTTGGGTCGAATGTATCGGCTGTTGCAATTTGATGTATTGATGTAAAGGATGTTGTGATGTATGTATGCATGGATCAGATGGTTTGTTTTTTGATGTATCGGATTGTGTTTTCTATGTATGTTGTGTAGGCTGTAGTGAGGGATGAAAGTTTCCAGGTTTCTATTTGAAACCTGGACAAACTGGGGCGACTTCTCAAAAGTTGCCAATGGGCTACTTTTGAAAAGGCATATGCTGTTGACTTCTAAGAAGTCACCCCAGCGGTATAGGTTTCAACCAGAAACCTGGAAACTTTCCTTCCTGCCTAAAACAATAATTTTATTACATAGACCCCTCCTCACTCTCTCATCTCATTCTTCATTTTATAAAATTCAAAACAAAAAAAATCCAAAACCAAATATATAAATCCCTACTATAATTCATCGTTTCTAATTCAAATTGAGTAATTTGTGAAGATTTGCGACACAGTCAAAGGTAATAGTCAACAGTTATACTTGATTTTGAAGTTTTTTACATTTATATATAGAAGTGCTTATTTACCTATAGGTGCAGTGGATCAATAGGAAATTGATGATGAGACTTTAATGAAATACTGCGGCCACTTGGAGATTGGTTCGACTGTAAACGTTGGTGACGTTGAATTTGTACCCGAAACTTAATTATCACCAGAATTAGCACATAATGGATTTGTACATGTTACTCAATTAAATGTTGAAGAAAATCAGTGTAGGAAAGGGGAAGAAGTTTGCAATGAACCGGAACAAGTATTTGAAGAACCGAAAGAAGCAGCTGAAGGCTATTTTGTCGCTACACATGGCGGTAAGTAGAAGAATCGTGGTAAATCACTAACTATTGGAGAAGCTCCCCCGCTAAGGATATGCTAGTGTAGATCTACCTGTGATGTGATCGTTACTGGAAATAAAACAAATGCAGGTCGTAGGTTCTACGCTTGTGCACATTATAAGTTGAGTAAAGAAATGCTTCAATCGTTTGACCACTGTAAAAATTTTCAACAGATAGATCATCCAATGTGTCGCAGAGGACTTGAATATACAATTGAGATGCAGGAAAAAGTTGAGCAGTTAGGAAGAGCACTTAAGATGCAGGCTGGGTATCCTACCGACTATATTGTGGTATGTTCGTGTTTGTTGTATCATTTGTTGTACCGACCTGTACTATATGTTAATTCGGTGTATGTTGTATCGCTTATTCTACTATTGTGTACTGTATCCTCCAATTCGGCTTTTGTTGTATATAGCATATAGTTGGAATAAAATTAGGAGCCATTCCAAAAAAAATAATGGATACAATATTATTTCATTTTCAATTACAAACCTACCAAAAATCTACTGTTTACAAATTCATACCTTGATAGATCCGGATTGATGAGATGTTGGTATTCTTGAACTAGATGTTCCAAGTCACTACTTTTTATTGAATTCGATGCAATCAGTAGGAGATTTCAGAATGAAAAACTGGAGATTGGTTTGAGGTTTTTAAGAAAGGTTTGGTAAAGTTTAGAGTGAAAGAGGAGAGGGGGCTGCAGGGTTTAAGTTCAGTAGATGGACGACTTTTCAAAAGTCGCCCATAAAGGCGTACGACTTGACGACTTTTGAAAAGACGCTTAATAAAGACTTTTTAAAAGCCATCGACATCACCCTACAAAAAAAATTACAACACACTGGCGCTATTTTTGAAAAGGTGCTAGTGTGTTTTGGCCTGTGTTTTTCTACATTGTTCAAAACGGGGTTATAAACGATATTAGTTCGTGAATAAGGCTATTTGTGTAATTAGTTTACAAAAGGAAGCCAAGTGGAAAAAAAATCATATATTATTTGGAAGACTACTCCATAAATATCAAAACATGAGCTCCTTTCATAATTTTGTCATGGCACCTGTACACAATGAAAAATTAGCAAGAGAAGTTAACTTTGGAGACGATTATTATATGTAGTTGCAAAAACAGATTGCAAAAAATGGTTTATTTGATGTTTATACAAAATTGTCCTACCTTGTTTGCATGGATTACCACTTGGAGTTTTAAAAAATCATGTGATTGATAAATGCACATATATTATGCTTCCATGCAGGTTATAATATGATATAGCCACTGTTTTTATACCAAAGTACGGATTGGATTGCTTAGTTGCTTATTTGACTTTACGAGTAAAACACCGATGCAAGAATTGCAAGGTCATATTTTATATATAGCAAAGTATCCATTTCCTCTCTTGCATGTGTTAATTTTCATCATCAACATGCACTTTTTCAAATCAAGGAGTAAAATTAATATTTTTGGTTATTTACGTTGACTTGCAATTTTGAAGGGGTTAGATGTTTCAACTTTCGAACCAATTTCAAATTTTAAATAAAATTTTTTATTAACATATCTACAAAATTTGTTTTGATCTGAAAATTCTTTGCATAAAGAGATGGACGAGGAATTTTGCGAGAGAAGCTTCTAAAGTATTAAGAGAGCATTACGGCATGCGCTTCGCGCATAATGAAGGCATCTGAATTGTTTTTATACAAATTGTATTTGTTTAATATGTTTAAAAGAAAATGTTTTTCACAAATGTTTAGCCATATGTTTGTGTTGAATGATACGTAGTTAATTTGTATTTTTATTTCTAAGTTGCAATATCTAATTTTTTGTTAGTTTAAAATTTTATTTATATTATTAATTTATAAAAAAAATTGTAAAGTAGTTTATTTGTTAGATCTTATTTTTAAGTAATATGAAGACTTGGTAATTTATAGAAGAAAATTTGAATCTGTAAAGGATATTTAATTGTCATATCCTATTTTTGAGTTATACTAAATCTTGATAATATCTGTAGAGAGACATTTTTGGTATTTCACGCTGACATCAAAAGAGTATGACACCAAATGTATTACAACCTTTAATAAAGAAATAGATATAAGGGCAGTTTTGGAAGTTCGTGGTTGGACCAAAAGTTTGCGCTTCCAAGCCAACTATTAATAAAGATATAACAAAAAAATTAGTTTTGTAGAAATTATACAATCAAACAGATGTATATTACTGGCCACTTCTGAAGTAAAGGGATGTTAAATGAGTGTTACCATCAATTATTACTTTAAATTCATCACTGAAGCAGTGAATTACTGGCCACTCGACTTGACTGAATTGGACAATCCTTAAACGTCTTGCTTCACTTGCTCTCTCAGCTATCTCTGCTTCCCATTTCAGAGTTAATCTACATGTCAAATTCTTAGCAAACTCTCTTCTTTAGCAAAAGTCATCCACCGACCAAAAGAAGGTACGGGCAACCAAAGCTCTAACAAGTAAAGATTGCGCATTTCTATGTACACCATTAAAGCTTTCTGATGCATTAGTTGCCATAACATTAAATTGGCCACCATCATCCTTACACAAAGCCCAGTTTTCCTCCTTCCCTGCCAAACTTCTCTTTATCCAATTGTGCGCTCTAATGTCGGTGGTCTTAATTTCCTCTCGAATCTTCAGGTACTCAACCTCCTTTGAAGCACATACTGAAGGATAAAGCTACTTATGTCGGTGGTCTTAATTTCCTCCTTCCCTGCCAAACTTCTCTTTATCCAATTGTGCTTTCAAATGTCTGGCACGAAATCTATGCTTATGTGCTAATCCCTATTTGCTCTCCAATGTTGTCGATATTCCTTTCATTCTATCAGAAATGAAAGTAATACAGCGATTGTTAACACTATGAATGAACCTTGGCATGCAACCAACCCTAACTATCACATGATTCTGACTCAACAATAGCATAAGCCAAAGGATAAAGCTACTCATTTGCATCCACTGCCATTGTAACAAGTAAGGTCCCTTTATATTTTCCATATAGATGTGTACCATCAATGCAAACCAAAGTTCAACAGTGTACAAGTCCCTCGATACTAGGCCCAAAAGCCCAGAGAGCACGATCGAAAACTCTATACTCATCGGTTGTAACGTGTCCAACACTACATGGATTCGTTTTAGCAAATTCGGCAAAGTATTGCATAGGTTGGAATAGGACTCTACCCAATCACCATATATACATTCGATTGTCTTGCTCAATGCTCTATATTCTTTCAAATAACTGGTTTTAATAAAAAGTTATTCCTCGAAACCTGAACCGTTCTAGCTGTTATGTTCAAATCTTCTTTCGCGAAAGGCATGATCTTCGAAACCAAAAAGGTATATGTAGCTTGCCTATATTTGAAGTTAACTGTTGGGTTAACCCAAGTATGATTGCTTGGACATTTTTTAATAACCCACCATCTAAATTGTGAATTTTTTGAATCTATAGCATGTATTTTGTACGGACAATTTTAATTGACATTGCAAATGGTGTGTGTTTGATTTGTCTGACCTGATTGGCTTAAAAGAAACTGCATGTAAAATTGACCATTCACTTAGTTGTTGCGGAAATTTTGCTTTGCTCTCAAACACCATACCAACTTTGAAACTGTTTTCAACACTAGAAGAAGAGAATATTTCAGCGTTGAATTGCAGATTTGCAATGAAAGATCTAGCTATTAACTTTGCATTATACAAATCATTATCGTAAAGTATCTCCATGTCCAGTTCATCACTATTCCCACATTCTTGGTCTTCAACTCCAAAATCATAGTTAAGTGGATCGTTGTTGACTTGCATGTTATCTATCCACGTTGTATCATTCTATGATCTTGATACAACAATAATTTTATCAACCGCAACAACGTCATCAACTTGTACTTGTTCATCATCATCATCTATATCCATATCCTCATCGGCTACATTAAGAACCCCTAATTCAGCCGTTGGTTGAATGTTCAATTGTGTACCGATGTCGTGTGCCTGAGAGCTGCAATATGAATATACAACGTTTTAAATATGGTTATAAAATCCAACAATATTCATACAATTACAACGTTTCTTACTTTTGGCTCATACGGTATAAATCAAAAGCTATGGGCTGTAGAGGAGAAGACATACGGCTGCTCAATTGTCCATTAATATTTTGGGTCCGATGTTGCTACAGAACAACGCTGCACAAGAAAATTAAATTATTTGTCATACCTGTTACATAAAATAACTTATGATTTGTAAGTCATCGCAACTATGTGTTACCTCTGGCTCGTGCATGCAAAACTATCCTGACTCGGATATGGATAGCTAAATTGTACACTTGGCTGGGTATTCATAAAAAAAGGATATCCGAATAACATTTGTTGCTGCCCATATTGTGCTACGTTCATAGGTGGATTACTATAACTCGACAACGGTACTCCTTTCGAAGTATTCATGGTCTCCAACAACCTAGAATAATCTTCAACACCGAAATTAACTACATGTGCCGGTATAGCTTGTTCTATCATGATATTTCCTAATATACAATTCTATTGATTTTGATATCGCAGAAAACATTAATTCAACATCATCATCGTCTACAATATTAATTGCTTTACACCCGAAATCAGTTGGCCAATTGCAAACTATATCAATATCATCCTCCTTCAAATTTATCTTAGTTGCTTTGTACACCGACTCTTTCAATTATTGTGAGTTGGATCATTTACAAACTTTAACCGGTTTGTACGTACCGCAAACATATTTTCCACACATTTGATCATCGATAACCAATTCACCATCATAATAGCGTATAGTTGGAATAAAATTAGGATCCATTATAAAAAAAATAACGATACAACATTATTTCTTTTTCAATTACAAACCTACCAAAAATCTTAGGTTACAAATTCATACCTTGATAGATCCGGATTGATGAGATGTTGGTATTCTTGAATTAGATCTTCTAAGTCACTACTTTTTATTGAATTCGATGCAACCAGTAGGAGATTTCAGAATGAAAAGCTGGAGATTGGTTTGGGTTTTTTAAGAAAGGTTTGGTAAAGTTTAGAATGAAAGAGGAGAAGGGTTGCTGGCTTTAAGTTCAGTAAATGAGTGACTTTTCAAAAGTCGCCCATAAAGACGTACGACTTGACAACTTTTGAAAAGTCGCTTACTGAAGACTTTTCAAAAGCCGTCGATATCACCCCACAAAAAAAAATTACAATACACCGGTGCTATTTGAAAAGGCACCAGTGTGTTTTGGCCGGTGTTTTACTGCATTGTTCAAAACAAGGCTAAAAACGATATTAGTTCGCAAATAGGGCTATTTGTGTAATTAGTTTACAAAAGGAAGCCAAATGGAAAAAAATCCTATATTATTTGGAGGACGACTCCATAGATATCAAAACATGAGTTCCTTTCATAAGTTTGTCATGGCACCTTCACACAATGAAAAATTAGCAAGAGAAGTTAACTTTGGAAACGATTATTATATGTAATTGCATAAACAAATTGCAAAAAATGGTTTATTTGATGTTTATACAAAATTGTTCTACCTTGTTTGCATGGATTACCACTTGGAGTTTTTAAAAATCATGTGATTGATAAACGCACATATATTATGCTTCTATACGGGTTATAATATGATATGGCCATTGTTTTTATATGAAAGTATGGATTGCTTAGTTGCTTATTTGACTTTACGAGTAAAACACGGATGCAAGAATTGCAAGGTCGTTTTTTATATAGCAAAGTATCTATTTCCTCTCTTGCATGTATTAATTTTCATCATCAATATGCACTTTTTCAAATCAAGGAGTAAAATTAATATTTTTGATTGTTTACGTTGACTTGAAATTTTGAAGGAGTAAGATGTTTCAACTTTCGAACCAATTTCAAATTTTGAATAAATTTTTTTATTAACATATACAACGTATCTACAAAATTTGTTTTAATCCTAAAATTCTTTGCATAAAGAGATGGACGAGGAATTTTGCTAGAGAAGCTTCTAAATTATTAAGTGATACATGCATTACAGCACACGCTTTGCGCGTGATGAAGGCATCTGAATTATTTTTGTACAAATTGTATTTGATTAATACGTTTAAAAGAAAATGTTTTCCACAAATATTTAGCCATATGTTTGTGTTGAATGATACATAGTTAATTTGAATTTTTATTTCTAAGTTGCAATATATAATTTTTTGTTAGTCTAAAATTTTATTTATATTATTAACCTATAAAAAACAAATTTGTAAAGTAGTTTATTTGTTAGATCCTATTTTTAAGTAACATGAAGACTTGGTAATTTGTAGAAGAAAATTTGAATCTGTAAAGGAAATTGTCATATCCTATTTTTGAGTTATACTAAATCTTGATAATATCTATAGAGAGACATTTTTGGTATTTCACGCTGACATCAAAAGAGTATGACATCAAATGTATTACAATCTTTAATAAAGAAATACATATAAGGGCAGTTTTGGAAGTTCGCGGTCGGACCAAAAGTTTGCGCTTCCAAGCCAACTATTAATAAAGATATAACAAAAAATTAGTTTTATAGAAATTATACAATCAAATAGACGTAGATTATTGGCCACTTCTAAAATAAAGGGATGTTGCATGTACAAGAACAAGTGTTACCATCGACTGTTACTTTAAATTCATCGCTGAAGTAGTGAATTATTGGCCACTCGTGTAACAACCTGCCTTTTTGGAAAGTTTAAGTCGACAATAAACCATACATGTCCAACTCAAACTATTTAGAAGATAGATTATTAATGGGATTGCTCTAATGAAATAATATTCAAAAGAACAAAATACAAAATCTCGCAACAGATGGATAAAGTATAATACACCAAATAAATACATAAACAGTTCATGAAGCTATTTACAACAAAATCAGAATTTACATTTTTTCTACAGGCAGTATAGACAAATGCTATAATAGTAGTAGATACGGTCCTCAACTCCGTCTTCGTCTTCAGAATTAAGTGTCTTAGCTAAACTGAAATAATCGGTCTGACTCCAGCGTAAGTAAAACAAAACACTCGAGTCAGGACTAACATTCTTATGTAAGTAAGTCAACTCAAGTGAAATGTACATATAACTCAATAAGTGAAATGCTCAGGTTTAGATAAACATCATCTTTCATATTATAAATCGGTTCAGTTCAAATACTGATTTTCATATTCGTTTCCAATCGATTCATTATTAAATTCAACTTCAAATTCAAATTCACGTATCACAAGATAGTTTATTATCATAACTTCAAATTTCAATTCTAGATTTCCATATCAAAATTATCTCAGTGAAATTTTTATATTCAAATTATTTGAACTTAAACAATTCGGGTGGAAATGGACTTTTATTCAAAAGAATTACATGAATGTAATAGTTAAATTTTAATATATTTATTAGTTAAAATAGTCGTAGAATATAATTAATTAAATTTAATCTAAAATAGTTTGATAAAATATAAATAGTTAAACTTATTATCAAAATAGTTTAATTAAAAATAGATATAAAATATAAATAATTAAAGTTAATATAAAATAGTTTATTTAGAAATAGTTATAAAATATAAATGGTTATATATAAAATAGGTATAAAATATAAATAATTAAATTTAATATGAAATCCGAACCGAACCAATCACATTCCATGATCCAATCCGAACCATATATCAACATTTCCAATCCTGACTTAAATCAATTCAGATTTCAACTTTCACATCAACTTACGGTTTAACGGTTTAAATTTCTCATTTACACTATTTACCTCAATTTAATCCAAATTATCCAGTTTCATCATTCAAATCCAATTCTTTTAAACTTCAACGTTTACCTTTAGAAAATCAATTACTTAGCAATTCCAAATTCATAACTTTTCATTAGTCAATTTTCGACAAATCAATTAAACCTTTTAAAGTTTAACTTGAAATTTTATACCATTATGTTAATTTAATCTTTAAATTGAATCAATCCAATTTCTACATTAATTTTAACGTATTCACCGAATCAAATCAAATTTTCGAATTAAATCAAACCTTTCCATAAAATCTATTAAATTAAAATCAAATAACAAGTTTAAATCTAAAAATCCCATTAAACTTTTCATTAAATCAATTAAATTTCAATTTCATAATTTCAAGTTCAACATTAATTTAAACTTACAATATTTCAATTCAATTTCTAAATCAATTTATTCAAAGTGGTTTTATATTGGGTATATATCATTTCAACTCAATGAGATTTCCTAATTATCGGGGAACTTGCAGTGTTAGAACAATAAAATAATAACATAAATAATATAACATGTCAATGACCAACTTACGTGCATAATTAACAATTTAATATATATATACACACACACACACATGCCTAACTAACATATCATATGTGTCACATATTATAAACAACATAAGTGAATATTTTCAAATTCTAACATGTCATATACTAACATGACATATAAATATATAACATGACATATATACAAGAAACTTGCAAGGTAATTTACAATAAAATAACATGGCATATGTCCCAACAAATTACATAGCAACCATTTACAAATCATGTCAACTTGCATAACATAGGTGGGTCGTTTTTTCATGTCCAATATGTGTCAAATATGTGTCATTTTACATGTCAAGTGGACATATAAATTAATTTATATCATATGAATTTAACTAAATAAAATCCTAACTAAAACAACATTTCAATAACTTTTCACATGCTATTAATTCACTAACATAAAAATATCAGTCGTGAGTGATTGCTCACCTTTCGTGGCTATGAAGATGATGATAAAAATGGAGCAATATGGAGATTCCTAGTAAAGATCCAAATGCAAAGCAAATCCAACAAAGATTAGACATGAACACGAATCAATAAACAAGTTTTAACTACTTCCAACTTCCAAACAACCCAAGATCCAAACTACGGACAAACCTGAAACTAGGTCACCTTTAAGAAAATATTCGAACCAGAATATTACTGATTCTGTAAAAGTGGCTAACTGGAAAGTTGTTGCAAATTCTTTTCTCTCCACTTCATAAAAAAGAATCACTCAAAAAGCTTCTGTCTTGATGAAGTTATGGTCAAAACAAACAGAGGTATTTTCTGAGTTGAAAATCTGAGTTCAAAAATACTTCGAAAATATTTGAGTTTTTTGCATAGCAAATTAAGGAATTTGAAGAATTGATCTAAAAGAAAGTTGAATCTATTGGAAAAATAAACGATTTGAAAAATGGAATCGTATAATTTGGTTCTTTCCTGAAGGAGATATGATTGATACAATATGGGGTGTTTTCGGCCAAAACTGGACCCGAGAAAGGACTTAAAAATTGGAGTTTTTGGTATAGAAATATTCAGTATGGGAAGAAGGGTTCAAGAACAAAGTTGTTGCCATTGAAATTATACATAGTTTCCCCAAAAGAATTATTTGATTTGGAGTAGTTTAGTGGAATATATAAGCCATGGAAATAAGGGGAAGAAAGAGGGAAAAAGGGAAGGGGAAAAGAAGGGAAAAGGGAGAAAGAAGAGGAGAGGGAAGGTGTGGCTTTGGTCATGGATTGCTGCCGTGAATTGTGGGTGGTGATGGAGGTGGGTGGCGGTAGCAAGGTGAGGGGAAAAGTGGTGGCGTGGGTGAGGAAGAGGGAGGAGAGGCAGAGGTAAGGGAAGGTGGAGGCAAAGGAGAAAGGAAAGAGATTGATTTGGTTTTAAAATTTGATTTTTGTTTTTAGATCTAGGGATTAGAAAGGAAGAAGAAGATACAAATAATTTTTGTTCAGAGAGGAGAAATGTGTGGAAGAGATGTTCTGTACGTACCTATTCAATAGAAATGAAAAGGTATGGATGGTCTCTTTAATTTCACAAAGCCCATTAGTCTACTGGTTTATTTGCATTCTAATGACTCCTTAAATTCATAGAAGCCCAATAACTAAATAAGAAAGCCCATTAGAAACATAGAAAGAAGAAGAATAACATATGTAAATACACAAAGGAAACACTGACAAATTACGCGAGTTTTTCACTGAAAACTGCATATTTAGAGTTCTAGAATTCTGGTTTCTACGAAACGAAAAGCAGAGTTCTTCTTAAAATTTTGTCTAGATTTTTTTCCAATAATAAAATTCATAATTTTAGACTTTTAAATTTTTACCACAAATTCAAATTTGACTAAGTTTTGACATGAATTTGACTTTTTCCAAAATTGTTCATTTAATTAAATTTGATCAAATTAATTATTCAGAAGCACCCAATTAATTATTTTAAATTTCAATTTCAATTTCAATTTTTCTTAAGTTCAAATAAATATTCAATTTTAAATCGTTCAAATTTACGGGTCGTTACACTCTCCCCCAATCAAAACTTTTCATCCTCGAAAAGGGCGAAGTAAGGGATCTAGTATTTAAACGATATACCATTCGTGCACATATCAAATTCGATTGCTTGTCCGAATACAAAATTTTGCTTCCAATTAGTATTGGTAACCTGATCATCCTAGTGCCTCTGATCCGATTCTTTGATTATAACTTCCATTTTCCTTGCATAGCACTAAGCTATGATAGAGAACTTCAGATTCGTATCAAAACTCATATCAGTATTCGTCATCGAAAATCGAGCAAATAATTCTACTCGGAACCAAAATCGTATATTCGAAACTGTTATGCGAATAGAATGAATTATGTTCAACTACATATTTATTCCATTAGTTCCCCTCCTTTCGAGGACGAGAATTACTATTTGATATTTTTCAAAACAATAAATTTGTAAAACATTAAAAACTCTTTTTTTTAGTTTATTATGTTGAAGTTATAAAATATTTAATTTTCATGTTATTGATTTGTTATTTAAAGTCAAAAATACTTTTATAACTCGAAGTCTTAACAAGTTTATTTTCATTCTCAAAGAATTTAGCCATTCGTTGATTAGGCGCGTGTCTAAAAATCTCCAAGTTCTTAATAGACTTGTTTCAACTCCCAGCGAAAATACTTAAAACATTTAAAAATAGATATGGAAAGCACATTCCCCCATGGATCGCAGTTACACAATGGTTACGCCGCTATCCCAGCATCACTTGTAACTGTAGGCATCACCAACCCCTCGACTTACGCCATGGTTCATAGTTCGTAGCTACGCAATGGTTATGCCGCTATCCCAGTGGAATCACTTGTAACTGTAGGCAACACCATCCCTCGATTTACCGCTATGCATCAATATCAAATGAGTATAATAAGTGGCCCACCAAGTGGACTTCCCATACGTGTTCCTACCGAGTAGGACCCCGATTTCCAATGGACACCCCGCGCGGAGTTCCAACGCAACCCTACCGAGTATGATCGCGATTTCCAATGGAAGGTACTTCCCATATCTTCTGTTTTAAAACATATGATACTATATATATAGTATTTTTCATTTCATATTCCGCATACACCGTACTTATATAAATCTCATTACATAAGATTTTCCAAATCATAATTTCAAACATATCATTCTTATATAAATTCCGCTATATATAAGATTATCACTTCCAAATTGAATACCTTTCAAAATCAATAGTTTCTGAAATAACTTCAAATTTATATAAGGTCCATCATATATAATTGAAAGCTTCAAATCAATATGTTTATAGAATCAAAGGTTCTCGAAAATCAATAAATTTCAAATATCTGTTCAGTTTCAAATTCATATATGATTTTCAATAATCATTTTTCCTCACATTGGATATTATTCAAATTCAAATCTAAAAAAAATTCAAACTTAATATTTAGGAAAATTTATTTATACCTCACAAAGTCACATTTATATGAAATCAAAATTTCTTTTTAATAAAAGAATCAAAAAAAATTCCATTGTCGAATCTTTGTAAGATTCAAAGATTTTAAATAATCAATGATTCTAAACGTTTCGATTTCACGCTTATATAAATATAAGATCATAAACTTCCACACTCAAATTTCAGAGTTCAATAGTTTGGATTCATTTCATGTTCGAATAACATTCGTTTTTGATTTTTCAACATCTCACAAAGAACGTTTCTTCATATAAATTCAAAACGGAAGACATTTCAATATCTCGTATGGATTCTATTTATAATAAATCAATAACTTCGAGTTTGATTACTTACAAAGTTTATTCATAAAATTCCTCAATTTCGTAAAGTAAATTTTTGCTTATAATACTATTCAAATATTCATTTCAATATATGTTTCTCATATGTATTTAAACATTTATGTTCAGAACAATATCTTTATTTATGAATATTCAATTTGATTACCCTCATTATTTAATATTCAAATCAAAATCATTCTTAAGTTATTGTTGTCGTCATTTCAATTTTGAATTACCATTTACTTAAAGCATTCCAAAGTAGATGTTTATTTGGATTTTAGCATTTCACTTGAACATTTCATGGTAGATTTCAAAATTTGTGAACTAAAGTTCCATAGTTTTCATTTCATCTATTACAAATCCTTCCGGAAATCATCTCACATCCAAGTTCATTTTTCTCTTTCATTGTTATCATTATTTAATTAAAACATTGCATATACTTATATTTACATAAAATCCCATTTATCCAACTAGATATTTCAAAGGAATCAAGATTTTTCATAATTAATATGTTTTATAATCCATTCATTTCATACTAAAGGGTCTCATACATAGCTTCTTATTAACAACAATCTAAAATGTAGAAAAACAAAATATTTCACTTTGTTTATTTATCACATTGGATTAATTTACATTCAATTTCCTTTACTCTTGATTTATTTACATTCACTTATCAACATTCATTTTCTTAATCATTCAATGGATTTACATCCACTTAAATCAAATTTATGTACTTTCAATTTATCTATATCACCCTCACCTTCATTTCGACTTAAGTTCATTTTTTTCTCAAGTTCAATTTAGTTAACCCATTGTTATCCCGCCTTTTGGCAAGGCCGTGACACCAAGAACTTGACTAGAAACCAATGACAGTTCGTCTTGGAGATCGGTTATACGCAGGCTCACTATGGATATCGACGAATTTTTTCCGAGTCCGGATCGGGCTACAATTGATATGACATGACAAGCAAATCTATGAGAGCCAACATTCAGAATTTCAAGTCAATCGGAGTTCATATGCTCCAGATATTGATGGATCACGGCTGAGAAATCCAAACTTGCATCGATCATATCTCGGGATCTACAAGTCCAAATGCCACCAAATTTGGACAGTAGCTTACTGGCAACCTAAGGAATGTCCATGCCAAATTTCAGCTCGATCGGAGCAATTCTTGATCGATTCGAACCAAGGGTCGAATCGATATGGACCAACTTGCATCGATCATATCTTGAGATCTACAAGTCCAAATGCCACCAAATTTGGACAGTAGCTTACTGGAAACCTAAGGAATGTCCACGCCAAATTTCAGCTCAATCGGAGCAAATCTTGATCGATTCGAAGTTGAGTTCGAATCGATATGGACCAACTTGAATCGATCATAACTCGAGTTCTACAAGTCCAAATGCCATGAAATTTTCACAGAAGCTTAAGCACATGATGAAGAATGTTCACACCAAATTTTAGCTCGATTGGATGATTTCTTGATCGATTTGAACCAAGGGTCGAATCGATCCCAAAGTGGGCCCGGATCTCCAGATTTCGGCCATGTGGGCCCCCTCACGTGCCAGAAGCGGTCTCCCCGAATTTTAGGCGAAATATCAGCCTCCTACACCTATAAATAGAGCCCCCGGTCATTCAGAAAAGGGGTCGAATAATTCTAAGTACTGAAGAGCACCCAGATTCTGCCAGACTTACTCCAGAACACCGCCGCTGCTTTAGATTGAGGCTTAGCATATAAATTCAGTTGTATTACATTATAAACTACTGTAATCTTCAAGTATCGAGCAATAAAATCATCAAACTTCATAGTGGACGTAGGCAAAACGCCGAACCACTCTAAATCGCTTGTCTTTGCAACTTATTTTCTGTTACTTGGAGTTTTTGTTAGATAATCCACAGTTTTAATTTTCATTCTTCACTTTTATCTCTTCAAAAACTTCCGAAGAGTGTTGTGCCCATTTTTGGTACAAACACTTTGGTGCTTTCACTGAGAAAAAACCAAGTTTTTTCTCCTGCTCGTTGGATCTACTACCGTCGTTGGATTGCAAAAATCTAAGGAAAAGATCCAGATCTGTTCATAAGTGGTTCCTTCTATTCTATTCAGATTGCTCCAGATCTAAGAGGAACTACATTCATCATGAATTCCATGCCCATATTTTCGAATCCAGAAAAAATGCAATTTTTTGTATCCATGAAAATATGATGGTTTTCGTATCCATATTTTCGAATCCATGAAAATATGATGGTTTTCGTATCCATATTTCGAATCCATGAAAATATGATGATTTTCGTATCCATACCTTCGAATCCATGAAAATATGATGGTGTTCGTATCCATACCTTCGAATCCATGAAAATAAGATGGTGTTCGTATCCATATTTTCGAATCCATGAAAATATGAAGTTTTCGTATTCATATATTTTCGTATCCAGAAAATATGGTGCTTTTCGTATCTATGTTTTCATATCCAAAAAATATGACAACATTCATATCGATCGAATTTCGTAGCCTCTTCGAACCCATCTGGACCGAGTGTTCGTATCCATAAGCATAGCCTCACTTCGAATCCATTGACTTCGTATCCATCAGGAAGCGCTACTTCGTATCCATCAGGAAGCGCTACTTCGTATCCATCAGGATGCGCTACTTCGTATCCATCAGGAAGCGCTACTTCGTATCCATCAGGAAGCGCTACTTCGTATCCATCAGGAAGCGCTACTTCGTATCCATCAGGTAGCGCTACTTCGTATCCATCAGGTCGCGCTACTTCGTATCCATCAGGTCGCGCTACTTCGTATCCATCAGGAAGCGCTACTTCGTATCCATCAGGAAGCGCTACTTCGTATCCATCAGGAAGCGCTACTTCGTATCCATCAGGATGCGCTACTTCGTATCCATCAGGATGCGCTACTTCGCATCCATCAGGAAGCGCTGCTTCGTATCCATCCATCTGCCTCTAATTCGTATCGATACTCGCATGAAGTTCGTATCCATCAATCTGCCTCTAATTCGTATCCATCCATTTGCACCCAATTCGTATCGATACTCAACTGCAGTTCGAATCGATCCAACTGCACCCAATTCATATCGATACTTAACTGCAATTCGAATCGATCCAACTGCGCCCTATTTGTGTCGATCAACAGATACCACTTTCGTATCGATCTAGCCATGCGCATTTCGTATCGATGCTAGTAGAGCTAATTCTCTGGATGGATACAAACAAGATGGATTCGAACAAGAACGATACGAAATTTAAAAAAAAAATATTTTCGGGTATGACCCAAATTTCCTAAAAAGAGGCTAAAAAAAAATTTTCGGGGGAAACCCCCGAACCCTAGCCGCAGCACAGGGCACCCGCATAGTGAATTCAATCACCAATTTGATGAAGGAACATTCCATCCGTGCTTCTAAGTGTTCCATGACTGAGCAAGACATAGGAGATCAAAACAGCAAACGTTGAGTTGCAATCAAGGAATGGGTGGAATGCTACTTCCTCCAATTGACCAGCTTTTATACTCCTGAATTGACAACTATGGTACGATGGCTAATATGACGACTGCCCTACAATGCCAACTCAAAACATAGCTGGTAGCTTCTGAACCATCTTCAAATGCCCGCATCTTAATCATTCCACGTCCACATGACTAAAAGCATGACATACAACCTCAAGAGGACTTCCTTAATACCCTATATAGGTCTCCTATCTGGATGAAAGTTTGGGATAAACACCAATCTATTAGCCCATTTTAACCAACCCGCCGTCCAATCGGCATTACCAACCACTCAAACGTTGGGCAATCGTGCATACATCATACATTAGGGTTACAAGACCCCTTGGCAATAAAATGGACCTGATCATAATGTCGATTGGAGAATCTTTCCCAGTCAAGACCTATCCGTTGAAACCATCCTAAATGCAGAACTTCCAATGAAAATTCGACATGTTAACTATGTCGGTTTACTATGTAAATACGACCCCCGACACTACCAAGGGTGACGAGTGCCATCAAACGCAGATGTCTTTCCTCATTCCTCAGAGAACACTAGTACAAAAAGTGCATATTGCTTCGCCTCATTTGCATCAGTTGAAGTAAAAACTGATGCAAATAGAACTATTTGCATCAGTTCCATCTTAATAACCGATGCAATTGGTACGTGAAAAACAATAGGTAATAAAAAATCAAATTTGCATCAGTTGTCACCAACAACTGATGCAATTGGTACGTGCAAATAGTTTTAGTCGCATCGGTTTTAAATTCAACCGATGCAACTACATTAGTTTGCATTCATTTTCCATCGGTTTGCTACTCCAACTTTCATTTTCCCTCCCCTTAACTTTTCATTTCCCGCTTAGCTTTCATTTATCCCTCTAAATTGAACGACTTCAAATCAAATGAAATCAAATTGAACGACTTCAAATCAAATTGAACGACTTTAAATCAAATGAAATCTAATGTCAATTTATAAACTCATATCTCGATTCGAATTCAAAAGCAAATCTCAAAGTCTTGAGATGATGCCTAAAATGTTTGTCGTGTGCCTGGAGTTCTTCGCGATGTCTTGAGATTTCTATCGAATCAGATCCGGAATAGTAATGCCACGATCCGTATTTTCTGCCTTGCTATAGACTATGCTTGGGAATATCGACCTTTATGCCTCAAATATCTAACAGCGCCATTGATTCGGATTTGAGTCTTGTTCCTAAGAGTATCATCGTCGTATCCGAGCTAGCTATTACCTGATGAATTTGTGCTCGCTGATGACTGGACGATGAGATCTGGAGCTTATTGCTGACAGTAGGCTTCCGATCAGAACTATGATGTTGGATATGGGTCTGACGTTGAAGTTGAGTTGCTGTTGAGATCTAGTAATGATGATGATGTCATCTCTCTTTTGCTTGTGTACTGCAGAATCATTAGGTGATGTTGACAAAAATTTGCCTTTGGTAGAAGTTGTTGTTGGGTTGGCTTGTTTGCAACTGCTGATGTTTCTTAGATCTAAGATATGCATCGATGCTTAGGAACTAGCGATTTGGAAATCGTTGTTGGTGGAGGCGATAAAACTGCAGTGACGAGGGACAGTAGGCAGTGAGCTGGTAAAGTGATTGAAGTCTAGTGTTCGAGTTCGAGTTCGAGTTCGAGGTGAGGTAATTCTAAAATTCGAATATGCGATTGAGGTGAGTCGATTGGTTTCGTGGTTTTTGGTAATAGGAGGTAGCGTTTTTGTTTGGTGATGCTTGTGATTGCCGAAGGTGATGCTGGCTGTTTTGAGTAATAGGGTGTTTAGGCGAGGGGGATTCTGAAGTGGACAAGACAAGTAGGAATAAGAGGATGTGAATGCGGTAGGCAATGCAGGCACAGTAGTTTATGTGCAGTTTGGATAGTAGCAGAGTGATGGTCAGTGGTTGCTCTGGTGGTTTATTATTGAACAGAGATGGGTGTAGGCTGTGGCAAACAAGCTCAGGACCTGATCGGACTGTAGGTATATATTGATGCTGTAATATTTTTATTTGTAGTTAAACCATTTGTTTCGAGTGTGTTTTTACAGTCTTATTCTGGTAAAATTCCGCATTTGCAATGTTTGCCTTTGATTTAATACATATTTCATGTTGTAGAATGTAAAGCTGACAAAATCAATCTGCGATTAACAAGTTATCGAGTAAACTAGTTAATCTTCATATAGATTATTGAATTTTGAAATAATATGATGCCGCCTGATGTTTAACTCTAATTCCGCTGCCTGATTGACTAAAAACATTGTATGCTGCCAATGTTATGTAACCCAACTGTGTTATTGTTAGATGCCATTAACAGTAAAGACCCTGATAGTGATATTGTAATGAATTATAAATCAAATATTCAATGTTACGAAGAAGAGACAGTTTTAGGCTGTGTGTGAAACCAAGTGCGGAGGATTAATCTCGACTTTGATTGTTTTGATTATATCAGGAATGGAAAACGCATAACTAGAAGTTGCAGTAATTCGAGTTGTGTAATTACCACTTCAAATAGATTCGAGGGTCTACTTGGTTTGGATGACAAAAGTTTATACTCTGAGTTGTATCATGGGATAGAGTGTTCAGTTATGGAGAAAGACAAGATGTTGATGATTCAGTGTGTTTTGACAGTAATGAGATTATTGCAGTCGATACAAGGGATGATCGTGCAGGCATGGAGAGGAAAAAGGATGAGGTTAGTGTGCATGATGTTGATACTGCTAATGATGTTAATGTGCATGAGGATATACACAGTTCAAAAATTATGCATAGTGCAAATTTGGTTGCATGTAATTACTATTGACAAAAATATTTTCTTTTCACACACTTCTGCACTCCGTGGATGTGATCTTCAAGTCAGTCAGATAATTTCCCAAACAACTTACCAAGTGACTACAGTAACTGTTTGATAATCTATCTTGCTTCCTATCTTTCATTTTTACTAAATGCATTTGTAATACATGTAAGTCAAACTCTGTACTATACCTGTCGGTATGCAGTATCACAACATATGGTTGCACAAATAATAAAAAACTTATATATGTACCATATATGTTTCGAATTCTATCCACATTTTACTTTAAGTTGTCACCGTTTACCATTTCCCACTTATACAACTACCTTTTTAATGTACAGCAGTTGCAGTACTATCCATTCCACATTGTTCAACTTATGGATATTAATTTATACTCCACTTTGCAACACTAATATTACAACACAGCACATACATTTGTGATACACAAACTTATGTCCGCACATGTACGTGTATGTGCATTTAATTAAGACTATTTCCTATTCTTATTCACACAAAACTCACTACCACGTTGTATCTTTGCTACACAGAATGAATGATCGGTTTTCACTACCTTTTAATATTTCTGAATTGTTGTTATATATTTCTTATTTGCTTTCTCTACTAAGTTGACCACCCAATTTATATTGCTTTCAAATTTCAATCAACATAAGGCCAACGTGCTTCTTCATTAGTGGATGGAAAATCCACTTCACCTGCCCGTACGCTAACACATGTACTTTACACTAGAGTTCTACAGCAATAGGCTGTGTACAACTACCTTACAACTTTGGCCCACCAATATAATTTTTTAAACCATTTTATAGGTAAAACAATATGATTTTTTCTTACTTTACTACACCACTGAATGCTTGCTGCAACTTGCTTGCACGTCTGGTCCTCCTACAAAATTATTATCAGCCTGCTGCTTATATTCCATACTTCCCTACTAAATGCATTACGTTGATATATTTGGTTTCTGCCATTGTATAAATATACGTCTCTTGCTTTTACCCCAACATCATACAAAATATTATTCCATCTCTGCCTCTTCCCGTAACAATTTGTATCTACCTGACAACCTATTTTTCTAGTTTCAATTTCACAATTCTAAAACTATAACCTCCAAACAACCTTTTACAGACAAAGCAAGTAAACATACCAAAATAACTACGGTCACAAATAAGAATTATTGGTGAAAACTACAACATAACATCTACATTTATATAGGTAAACCAATTTTCAGATATAATATACATGTAAAATTTATAAAAATACTAACAGTTCACTTGAAACAAACCAACGTAAATGTAAAGATTGTAATATTGTTTATTACATGTTGATACACTATCATCCCTTTCCGTATAATTATCCTCACATATAACCAATTCAACTCCTTCCACTTCCACCTCCCCTTTTTTCTCCCCATCAAATGGCCCACTTAACACCCCACATCACACTAACTGAAACCATTCCCGTATTTTTATTACTATATAAGCTCTACTTACTTTCCTTCTCCTCCAAAATCGATTGCACTTTTTCTCCCCCATAGAATGACAAAGGTACCACCAGGCCCGGCCCAAAGCATAGGCAGGAGAGACTACTGACTAGGGCAACATCGATGAGGGGGCAACAAAAAAAAAGAAATGAAAATCACATTTCTTAATTTGCTCCGCTCTCACTTCCCACATCTCACCACCTTATAAAAGGAAATTGTGGATGAAAGTTCTAAACGTAAATTTGATTTGAACTTTGATGTTGATAATAATTTAGCTGGTTTACATGATAGAATGGTTAGTGATTCGATCAGGATGCCTGTTCTTTAATGTCTGATTTCTCACAACTGTGTTCATCCTACTAATTTACACTATGATTCTGGCTTTAGTGTACTCAAGGATACCAACTTTAGTACTGATAGGATTCATGAATTTTTGAGTATGTATGCGGCTAAGGGTTCACCTGGTTTAAATCTGCAGTTATTTTCTGTTGAGAGGAGGTTCAACAATTCGGTTCAGAGACCATTATGCCTTCAGGTTTCCTCTTATAAGGTTGTTGTTGATGAGATGATTCATAGGGCCAAGAATGGACGTGATGCTTTGATTTCACCTGGTAATTTGTTTTTTTGATGAGCTGGTAATTAAAAAGTATTAGTTTTGAATTGCATTTCTGCTATGTACATTACTAAACTGTAATTCACTCTAAAATTTGGTTTAGATGATATACAAACATACATTAGAAAATATAGCATTAAACTTGTTCTTTGAGCTCAATCAAATTATGTATTATTAGGACTATTATTCATTGTAGTTAGTGCAAATCAAGTGAACCCAAAATATACCAGTTCTTATTTAATGCTCACTTGCATTCACACTAATGAACACATAATGATAGTTATATAACGAATTTCATTGGAATTCCTTTATCCGTCTGTACTTGATTTAAATTATTAACTAATTAGACAAAACAATGATATATGTGTGTGTGTATTGAATATCTTATACAGATTAACAGGATAGACATACATGGTTGGACGAATATATTGATCATATAATGCAACAAAAGCAATATTAATTTTGAATCATTTTGCATATAGAGGAGTTGTATATAGCCTGATTTTATTATGTCAATCCATTTGTTCTTGGTTAAGCTAGTTATTATACCATATTTAGACATTGGGAAAATCCAAAAAAAAGAATGCCACGGACTAGCTCAAAAAGGTATGGAAAGAATGAGGATGTTACTCTTGAATCAGTTGAATACAACACTAAAAAATTTCCAAAAAATGTTTGAACCAATCAAAGGTTAACTCGGGTGCTCACCCAGAGCAAGCCTCAAAGTCATAAAATAATCAACCAAAGTGTGTTCTGAAGAAATTTTTATGACATAGAATGGATATGTCATGATGTAGTAAACTTTATGCACACCTTTTAATTATTTTAGTATATAATATTCAAAAACACTTACAGTCTTTCTTCATTTTATCTTTAGTTTTATTATTTCATAAAAAACTGTAAACGCACCTAATTACATTTGCATATCAATGCAGCAGAAGCTCTCTAGGCTGGTTCATGTCCTCAGCCCTTTTCAGCACAGTGTCTTCGCAGTACAACTTAGCGCCTTGCACAGCACCTGTAACGATAACAAGCTCATACATTTCCGAGCACAGCATCTTGCAGCAGCTCCAACCCCTCCACTAGTAATCCACTCAAAGTGCATGTTCGGCCTTCCTTCATGTCTTGGTTCTAATAGATCATCTTCGACATTCGAAGCCAGGATCGTTTTACGCTTTACCTCAAAGCCCACAACTATTTAAGCAAATGTTGATGGTTTCAGGATTTGAGAGATACTATCAAATTGCAAGGTAAATGAATTCCTTTTTATTCATTTACCTATTTGGGTTATTAGATAGTTGACCGATGTAATTTCTTTACCAGCTATTGCATTGAGTTGTCTGCTTTGTCAAGCAATTTTTTTGTATTCTAAAAAAAGGAAAAAGGGAAAAAAGAAAGTAGAAACACCTTGTCATGACACTCTGTGATCTGTTGAAAGAAACCCTTGTCTTATAGATAAGATCCAGGCTCTTAGATATTTCCTTATATTCATATTGTGTGTAGTTCATAGTTGATAGTCATACTTGTATAAACTAATCCTCAAGTTGGCCTGCTATAGAAGTGAAGTGGTTTTTGCTATAGAACTAATCCTCAAGTTGTGCTCGATTGTTTGTGATGAGGATGTATGGGGTGGTGACTGTTGTTTGTAGTGTGGATTGCCAGAGAAGGCAAATGGTATGGTATGGGGATGTTTGTGCAAGTGATTATGGTTGAAGTGATGATGAATGGCTGTTTATGGTTTGTGAATAGTTGTTGACTGTAAGGTTGTGGTAGGTGTTAACTGTGTTGAGATGGTTGATGTTTGAACAGAGGGGAAGATGATGGAGGAGGTAGTTGGAAGTACTGTGGTGGTTTGGGTAGGGGTTGGTGCTAGGTGAACAGGAATAAGTGGATGTTTGGTTTAATATTGAAGTAGTAGCAGCAATATGGTAGTAGTGGGAATGGCAGAGATGAAGTAAGTTCATGGCAGTTGCTGTTGATATGAATGGAAGTTGAGGATGTGACCAGCAGTGATGTATGTGACAGGGATGATGAAGTATTTGTAGTTGTGGTCGATGGAGGAGGTTGCAGCAGTAGTTGATGTCAGATGGTGGTTGAAGTAGGGGTGACAAGGGGATGTTTGACAGTGGCAATTGGAATGGTTGTGGTAATTGAGTTGTTTTGATGTAATTGTGGGTAGTGTTTGCTTGCTGCTATGATGTGGCTTTCCAATTTTGGTTGAGTAGTTTGAAGTGTAGAGGACAGTGAAGTAATAAACTGTGCACAACAAGCAATGAAGTGATGAAGTAATGAAGTAGAGGACAGTGTAGACGACAGGAAGTTTGGTTATGGTGGTATTGTTGTAATGGAAATGGTATGGTCAGAGAAGTGTTGCACAGTTTTGTGGATGGCAGTTGTAGTTGGTTATGTGTGGTAGTGGGATGATGGTATATCAGCAGCAGCAATAACAGTGATGACTGTGATGATTGTATGGTCAGTAGGAAAAGTGGAGGTTGTACTGCAGTAATGGAGTGTGATGATTTCAGTGATGAAGTGTAGATGGTTGGAAGTACAGTAGGCAGTGATGTGGTGGTTTGAGTTGCAGTTTGTGGCAGTGAGAGGAAGACAGTCGTATAGGATGGCAGCAAGTTAAAGAGGTATGATTGATGGTTGGTTAATGGAGATGGCGCTGGTATGTATAGATTATTAACACTATAATTATGTGTTGCCAACAAGAGATAGATGAATGTACAACTTAATGATACTAAAGATCTGAATTATGCTGCTAAAATGAATGTATGAACCATTATTTTGTATAGATTATTAACACTATAATTGATGATATATGTTTATTTTGGTATTATGTTATTCAATTTGTATTTGCCATCAAATTTAATTTTGAATGATTGTAATATTGCATGCAATAATTGTTTGTTATAATCAATAATATATATATATATATATATATAGTCTATTTGAGTACTGTAATAATAGTTTCTGAGAATGGCTTTTTTGCATCAGGTATAAATAGCTGATGCAATAGAGGGATTAGTTTGCATCGGTTGTTATAAAAAACTGATGCAATAGAGGGATTAGTTTGCATCGGTTTTCAGCAACAACCTATGCAACAAGTTCCTTTGTTGCATCGGTTTTCATTACAACCGATGCAACACGGGGGATGTGTCCAAGCAACCAACCATGATATTTTGCATCAGTTGTTAGTAACAACCGATGCAAAAAGGATCTTTTTGCATCGGTTTCAGAACTGATGCAAAAGTGTTAAGCCTGTTGCATCGGTTGCATATGCATCGGTTGCTGAACTGATGCAAAAGGGGGGTAAACAACCGATGCAAATGGCCTGTTTTGTAGTAGTGGAAGACCGTCGATCACGGTTAGGTATACCAGTTATACTTCTCATATTGTTGAAGTGAATGAAGAGGCTGGCAGCCAACAAATTTATCCAAAGCCCGCAGCCAGTTGCTGCCGATACCCATAAATGAATTCATCACCAGCGCTTATTTCCAGACTTTGACAAGAGAACTGGTGGACCGCCGCCGACAACTACACCAACATGTCCATGCCAATATTGAGTTGATGCATCAGATGAAGGATCAACTTGGCAAGATAAGGAGGAAACCTACTCCATACTCTAGATCGGAAAACTCCTCTTCTTTAGATGGCTACCATGGATGCCAACGCCATAAAGCCACTCCGGAAAGGATAACTCTAACAATATGTTCAAGCCCCATAAAATGAAGGACCGGGAACATCTGACCTATATCGATCAAGGACTTTGATCAAATTGAACCATTTGCGTTAGACTTCCAATTGAGAAGGGCTGGATTGAAGTGCAATAGCGAGCATACGACGCTGCCTCACTTATCAATGAGATTTGACCTGATCTCTTTTGAATTATTTCTAATTCAATTTCATTTACGTTGCGAAATATGACCTACTTGAATTAAACTACTTGCAAATGATGCAGGTAACCGAGTACTTAAGATTGGGTGCAAAACAACCTCCGTGGACCATGATCAAATCATTGAGGTATCATCGTGACGAGCACGATTTAACCACTCATCGGCTACTATATGCCCCTGATTGGGGGCAAGGCATCAAAGCGGAAGAGACCGACAAGGTCAGGACTCTAGTGCAAAGTGGATGTAACCGACCATCCACTCATCCGCCTATGCAATTTAATTAGGAGATGTAAGAAAGACTTGGAGTTACATGTCCCAACAATGCACTCTACATCTCGTACTTGAAGCTTGCCAAAACACTTATGCTTCTTTTGATGCCTGATAAAATCGGAACCACATCAAGGGTGGACGTGGTGTCACCACCCATACATCCAATCCTACATTAGACATTTGGGATTATTTGAGGGAACACATGTTTAAAGGTCCAACCCTTAATTTAAAGTCAACAACGGCTGACTGCCTACTCGCTAACCGTCATGAGCTGTCATTTCAACTCTCTTCCTTAGCTCGATCAAAAGAATGCCAAGTATAAATTGGACGTGAATCGACTGTCTGCTCTCCAATACTTGCACCCGACTTAAGGGAAAATACACAACTCAAAGTGGATGTAGTTCGAACATCCTTTCCTATGCTCGAGCACAAAGCTTGCCAGAACACTAATCCTACTCCTTAGGCCTGGCAAAAACGGAATCCAAATGAACATGGATGCGATTCAACCGTCTATAAATTATATCTCATCCTTCGTTGTGGGCAGATAAGTGAAAAGTATTTAGGATCCTACCGATCTCTCGCTAAGTGAAACCCCAAGCTCGGGGGCATATCGCTACACAAAAAGCCGGACAAAAACTGATACATGGCGATCCATCAACAAACTCCAGCTTCCGAGAGCGCGAACTGGAGTATAAACATTAACCAAACCCCAGAGTACTCCGAGAGCGCGAGCTGGGTACAAACATCAACAAACTCCAGCTTCCGAGAGCGCGAACTGGAGTATAAACATTAACCAAACCCCAGAGTACTCCGAGAGCGCGAGCTGGGTACAAACATCAACAAACTCCAGCTTCCGAGAGCGCGAACTGGAGTATAAACATTAACTAACTCCGGATTCCGAGAGCGCGAACCAGAGTATAAACATCAACAAACTCCAGCTTTCGAGAGCGCGAACTGGAGTATAAATATTAAACTAACTCCGGACTCTGAGGGCTCGAGCCGAAGTATAAACTACAACCAAATACGGCTTCGAGGAGGGTAGATCCATCTACCTAACGACTTCGACCGTACCTCCATTCAATGCAGCTTCGAGGAGGGTGGACCCGTCCACCTAACGACTTCGACTGCATCTCCATCAAGTACGGCCTCGAGGAGGGTAGATCCATCTACCTAACGACTTCGACCGTATCTCCATTCAATGCAGCTTCGAGGAGGGTGGACCCGTCCACCTAACGACTTCGACTGCATCTCCATCAAATACGGCTTCGAGGAGGGTAGATCCATCTACCTAACGACTTCGACCGTATCTCCATTCAATGCAGCTTCGAGGAGGGTGGACCCGTCCACCTAACGACTTCGACTGCATCTCCATCAAGTACGGCCTCGAGGAGGGTGGACCCGTCCACCTAACAACTTCGACCGTATCTCCATTCAATGCAGCTTCGAGGAGGGTGGACCCGTCCAACTAACGACTTCGACTGCATCTCCATCAAGTACGGCCTCGAGGAGGGTGGACCCATCCACCTAACAACTTCGACTGCATCTCAACCAAGTTACATCACTCATTCTTCGAGCATAGACGCAGACTCAACACATGAAAATGAGTGATCAACAGCTGTCATAAAGATACAAGTCCCCAGAGTGTGGATGTTAAAATTAAGCAGTGAACAGTATTGCATAATGCCTATTACGGCTTATCCCCAAGACTGGGGGCAGAAGTACAAATTACTGAAAGAAGAGAAAGGTGACTCGCTGCCTCTCCGGCTTAGCGTCCATTAAAACTTAAGGCAACGACTGCATGGAGGCCTTGATGCCAACCAAACATAATGACGCCCAAAGTTACAAGCAACCGATCATATCATACCGCCGGATCGAAGGGCAATGTCGATCTGCGCCTTTCATATCATACCATCGGATTGACAGGAAATAAGGTCCGAGCATTCTACATCATGCCATCTAATCGACGGTCAATATCAATCTTCTTCAACTACAAATCGATGTGACCCGAGCATGCATCGAATATCTTCGACCAGCATAGCATGAATAGAAGTGTAAATCACAAATGAGTGTGACTTTACCATTCGTCCTCCATCGCCTTCCTTCAATCCATCAGGAAGAACATGAGACCAGATGAGCATGACATGAATGCATTTGAGCTGACTTTATCCCTAGATCTAACGGGAGAACGCAAATCGAAATGGACGAGGTTGATCGCCCAACTCCAAAAGAATGCATTGCGACCATTCATTCTTTGACTCTTACCATGACCCAACTAAACGAGCTATTCACAACGAGTGTAACCTAACTATCCACACACCAATTCTTACCCTCGATTCGACAAGGGAAGCATCAGTCCTACATTGGACCTTATTGGACGATTCACTCTTCAGTTTTTGCCCAGAACATGACGACATAAGCGGCAAAGTGAATGTCGATGAGGCAACGAAGTATTCTGCCTAGAGGAAAGAACTAGGACACAATGCAGGATAAGGCATGACTCGACCTTCCATCGGTTAACTTTATCCCATGGTTCAACAGGATAGAATGCGAAATTGAAGCAAACATTATCTACCTTGCCACTTATCGAGATATTCCCCTGACTTGGGGGCATGAACGAGAAATAAGATGAAAATAATTTGATCGTTCATCAAACAACTCTCGCTTTTACAGCCTGGACTACAGTATAAAACTTGAAGTTATGACCGAAAGGATGCTTAGAGATAGAATCATCAGATTGACGCTAGGACTTATGGGCGACTGATCATCATTCTGACCTTTCCAATGAGAAATGGATCGCAGGTACATTGAATGAAAAGCGCATCATTAAGAAACACGAGTAAATTCAATCTCAAAGCTGGAGCCAACTATGTAGCAGCATACAGTACAAGGCTAAATTCTACTAATCTTTTGATTCAACATTCTTGTAAGCCTGATCATTTACCATTGCAAATAAACACATAAGGTGCCTACAACCCATCACGAGTATTATAGATCAGATCATTACTCTGCACAATGATGAAGAAAGAGTCAACTATTTTACTTCAGGTGAATCTTGATATGTTCGCTTGGACTCAATCTCATATATATATATATGGACTCTCGCCAGCCATGAAGAACCCTACATTAAATGTCAACGCGAGGCATGTCTCGGTAAACAAAAGCGATGCGACATGGATCCGGAGAGATCTGTTGCACTTAAAGAGGAGGCGAATCTGCTCAAAACCAGTGGGTTGATCCGTTATGCCCTCCAACCAAAACAAGTATCCAATCCTTTACTTATAAGAAAAACAAACAGGGAGTGGAGAACATACGTCAACTACTCAGATTTGCATGGGGTATGACAAAGCACAGCTTTCCACTTCCAATGATCAACCAACTGATGGACCTGACCATCAGACATGAATTACTCACATCCATGGATGCAAACTCCGGATACAATCAGATAATGAAGCATGTCCCAAAACCAGGAATACAACTGTTTCGCTACTAACCTGGGCCTATAGTGCTATGTTGCAATCTATAGATTCAAACTTAAGGACACTTGTGCTACTTACAAAAGAACGATTAACAGATCATTCAAAAATTAGATCGACCGATCGATAAAGGTAGATGTGGTTAATATGCTCGTGAGATCATGACTATCAAACAACCACATCGATGACTTGGCAGAGATATTTAGTGCTCTCCAGAAAATGCAGGATCAAACTCAACCCTTTGAAATGCTCTTTCATCATTACATTAGAAAGATTCTTTGTTTTCATCATCAATTCTTATGGAATCAAGACTAATTTCTAAAAAATTCCGACAATTAGAGACACCCATGTACCGAGGACAACCAAGCAGCTCTAATAGATCGCTTAAAGAGACCTCCCATTTTACCTAAGCTTTTGGATCACGGAGATTTATACATCAATTGGGCCATGTCAACACACGCCATAAGCATCGCAATGCTATGTGAAAAGAAACGAATCCAAAGACCCATATATGATGAAGGCTGGCTACTGGCAAGCTCACCCCATTAACATCCATATCGACCAACCGTTAAGATAGGTCCAATAGAAACCTTAGATGTATATTTATCTCCCTCGGAGAGCTCTCCATGGTCAAACATTAACATACTTCATATCTGAATCTGCCACATCAGATGACTATCATAAGAACTGTGGAGAACCGTCCAACCGATGGAGAACGTACACCGATGGAACTTCCAATAATCGGCTTTCTAACATCGAAGTTGCGTTAGTGATTCCTGAGGAACGAACGATCTACTACGCCCTGAAACTCAACTTCCCTGCAACAAATAACGAAGCCAAGTATGAAACCTTAGCGCTCAAACTTGTAAGAAAACTACGAATGGAAACTTTACATGTCTTATGTGATTACCGGTTAGTAGTATGCCAAGTCAAGGAAGATTATCCGACTAGGGGGCAACGTCTTGCTCCTTATCTCAACCGGGTCCAAAAGCTACTAGTCGACTTCGACTATTACACCATTACACACATCCTCGGAGAACAAGATGAAAAAGCTAAGTCACTGGCCAAGCTAGCCAGTTCTGGGGATGCACAGCAAAAAGACTTTGTCCCAGTTGAAATACTTATTATTCTAGGCATTGACATATGAAGATCAACTAGATCTTGGAGACGGATCTAGAAAAAGAGTCATGGATGACTCCTATCAAAGATTATCCACGATTGGGGATTCTTATTGAATAAAGGAATAAGAAATGGCATATCCTCTGTGAAGCCTCACTGCATAATTACGTCTAGATTGTTCTACTCCGTCGACATAAAGCATTACTCCTGTATCCGCCAATCCGAGACCCATTATGACGTATCCGTCGATACGAAGCATACATTCCAACATCTCAGATCGATCCAGGAGAGGATCGATACAAAGGAAGGACTCAAAACAACCATCGAACGTTGTTACAACTTGAATTTCACTTCGATCCAGGAGAGGATCGATACGAAACTCAATCCAAACAAAAACTAAAGAACTTGACAATGACTCGTGAATGTGCAAACGTTAACAGGAGCCAGGTTAACATACGTACATTTATGATATACTAACATTCAATTTTCAAAATTTACAGGAATTGAATGCTCACCTGATGACAATTACAACAGCGAATAACAAATCGCTAGCACTCGACACTCAGTTACAACATTGCACTACATAATCACTGACAGTGGTTCAATAAACATTTATATTACTGGAAATCAATTGAAAGTTACATCTTTTGACGAAAAGATAGCAACTACTCAACGAATCAGATAGAACTTTTTCAGAATGAAGGATGCAGCGTTTCAAAGCACGTCATGTTCACACAAGACATACTTTGGGGGGCAAATGTTATCCCGCCTTTTGGCAAGGCCGTGACACCAAGAACTTGACTAGAAACCAATGACAGTTCGTCTTGGAGATCGGTTATACGCAGGCTCACTATGGATATCGACGAATTTTTTCCGAGTCCGGATCGGGCTACAATTGATATGACATGACAAGCAAATCTATGAGAGCCAACATTCAGAATTTCAAGTCAATCGGAGTTCATATGCTCCAGATATTGATGGATCACGGCTGAGAAATCCAAACTTGCATCGATCATATCTCGGGATCTACAAGTCCAAATGCCACCAAATTTGGACAGTAGCTTACTGGCAACCTAAGGAATGTCCATGCCAAATTTCAGCTCGATCGGAGCAATTCTTGATCGATTCGAACCAAGGGTCGAATCGATATGGACCAACTTGCATCGATCATATCTTGAGATCTACAAGTCCAAATGCCACCAAATTTGGACAGTAGCTTACTGGAAACCTAAGGAATGTCCACGCCAAATTTCAGCTCAATCGGAGCAAATCTTGATCGATTCGAAGTTGAGTTCGAATCGATATGGACCAACTTGAATCGATCATAACTCGAGTTCTACAAGTCCAAATGCCATGAAATTTTCACAGAAGCTTAAGCACATGATGAAGAATGTTCACACCAAATTTTAGCTCGATTGGATGATTTCTTGATCGATTCGAACCAAGGGTCGAATCGATCCCAAAGTGGGCCCGGATCTCTAGATTTCGGCCATGTGGGCCCCCTCACGTGCCAGAAGCGGTCTCCCCGAATTTTAGGCGAAATATCAGCCTCCTACACCTATAAATAGAGCCCCCGGTCATTCAGAAAAGGGGTCGAATAATTCTAAGTACTGAAGAGCACCCAGATTCTGCCAGACTTACTCCAGAACACCGCCGCTGCTTTAGATTGAGGCTTAGCATATAAATTCAGTTGTATTACATTATAAACTACTGTAATCTTCAAGTATCGAGCAATAAAATCATCAAACTTCATAGTGGACGTAGGCAAAACGCCGAACCACTCTAAATCGCTTGTCTTTGCAACTTATTTTCTGTTACTTGGAGTTTTTGTTAGATAATCCACAGTTTTAATTTTCATTCTTCACTTTTATCTCTTCAAAAACTTCCGAAGAGTGTTGTGCCCATTTTTGGTACAAACACCCATTTTATTAATTTATCTCATTACTTATTCCATTCATTCATTTTATTAACTTTATTTAAGTTATATTTCATTTTATTTTTTCTATTTAACTCTATGCAAGTTAAATTAAATTTCATCCCTTATCACTTAAGTTTCCTTTACAGCTCAATTTCCATATTTCACATTTCCCATTTTATACCAATTTCATTAATGAAATCGTATATTATTTGTTTACTTAAATAATATCTTCTTTCACTATTCAATTTATGCATCTACATTTTATTCACATTTAATTCCACAATTTCACTTAATAACAAATTCAATTGTGAAATATTTCATTAATTATCTCTTGAGTTTATAATTATTTTATAAAAGTTCAACTCTTATATATGACCTCATTTAAGCTTATAATTATCTCAAAAAAGGTTACTATTTTTATTCCAAACATTTATTAAGTACAGAGTATTTATTTTTAACAATTTGATTTTCTACTATACAATTATTTCTTTAATCCCAACTTCATTTGAAACATTCTCATTAAGTTTTGATTTACCTGTATAATATTCCCTTACATGCTCATTAACATTTTAACTTTGAATGCTTGGTAAGTTTTATATATGTGTTTTTGAAATGCAAGTTAGTATTATACAAATTTAATCTTATTCATCTTAAATTAACTAGAATGTTCAACAATATGAAGTTTGTTTCCATTTCTATTACCTTTTTATTTAATAGTTACAAAATTCCAACTTTTCATATTTCACTAAACACTTAGCTTAATATCTTTATTTCAAATTTCAATTTATTTCAATAATTGAAAATCATTTATCATAAAACTTAAGAATTTTTACCAGTTTCAATTCAAATTACTTTGAAATAATATATATATATATATATCTTGTATAAATATCCAATCATATTTGCAGAATTTCATTTCTTTTATTAAAATTCAACAGTTAATAGTTTAGACTATTAACAAATCAAAAAATAATGATAATAAACGAATATTGTCATTTCCAACAACCAACATATTTTATATATATCTAAATTTCAAAAAATTATTCTTTTATATATAAAATATAATTCTAGGTAAAATTATTTCATTTACCAAATTTCGAAAAAATATTGTGTCGGTTGCCTAGTTCAAGTGTTTTGGAATTCCTATCGATAACATGGCATCCCACGTACCGATCTGAACCCAAAATTCAAACTTAACAATTCAGTCAACACAATATAAAACATTTTATATAACACTAACAAATACACTCTCTCATATCAATAAAAAAATTATTTTCGTACATCGTGCAAATAAGATTTCAATTTTATTTGAATAACAGTAATATAGTATCAATAAAAAAATTATTTTCGTACCTGAACGATAACGTACGTCAAGCTGATAAGCTAGACTAATGCACCTAACTCCCTCCCGGGGGTTTGAAAGCTTTGGCAGCACCTCCTTGCTTTCTTCTGGCTCTGATACAAATACGCTGTACTTCAGGATCGTGCAAATAAGATTTCGATTTTATTTAAATAACAGTAAGATAGTATCAATAAAAAAAATATTTTCGTACCTGAACGATAACGTACGTCAAGCCGATAAGCCAGTGGGCGACTTCCCAAAAGTCGCCCTCGTTTTGGCAACAAAAAAGAATATACTGGCGACTTTTGAAAAGTCGCCAGTATGTTTTGGCCAGCTCGGAGCTGAGCTGGCCAAAACAAGGCTATATTCGATATTAGTTTCGAAACAGGGCTAAATACGATAATTACTTTCGAAACCAGGCCAAATCCAAAAAAAATCCTTTACTTGATAAGTGCTGAGCTATCCATTTGCTGGTTTCTTTTTAGATAAGCATCTTTACAGCTGTCCAGAATTGTTGTAGATTTTATCTCTCTAGATGTGTGGAGAATCCTGGTGGAGCTATAGGAAAATTTGGTAGTGAAGATGTAAGGCTTAGTGCTGTGCTAATTACCAATCCTCTTTTGTCGGGAAGTTCCAGAATTACCATAGTACAGGGTGGACGAGTTTTACATTTTGTATGCAGATAACATTAGTACGCTGAATTTTAGCGTATTTTCTTCCATTCCTTTTATCTTTCTTCATAACTTTTATCTGTATTAACACTCGTAAGGTCCTCATTATCAGATTCAGATTCGAAAATCGCTTTAAGTTGATTTTTCAATTCCTTTTTCGAAGAACTCATCATTAATTCTTTTAAGATTTCCAAAATATCTCTTTTTGGAGGTTTAGCTAAAGGAGTTTGAGGTTCACGATTAATTAAACCAGTAATTGAAATTATAGAATCTTTAAAGAATTCGTATTTATCCCACCATTTTATTAGAATTCTTCTTCCTAAATAAGGAATTTCAAAAGATAATCCTAATTTTTGTAGTGTTCTTGGGGCAATTATAACATCCCATTTCATTATCCATGGCACTTGATAAAGTATTGCAAACATTAAACCATGATTTTTCATAGACGGGTTAATTTCAACAATTTTTTCGTAAATTGCTCTAATTTTATGTGGTAAGATTATCGGATATAATTCGAAGTTTGAAAACCATAATAAAAACCAATTTGGATAATTTAAAGAACTTTGTTCTTTAAATTGTATAAACCAACTGTGTCCTTTTGTCTATTTTCATAGTAAAAACCAATTTCCCAAGCTTTGATATAATCAAAGTAATTAGAACTTATTTTGCTTTTATAAGGATTTTTTGATCCCGTTGGTATATATTTAGGGTTGTATATGTCTCCGTCCCATTGTTCTGGGGTTATAACTTTAATAATAGAGGCTTTAAAATAAGCCCAATCTCCTCCTAATCTTAAACTGGATTCAAATTGTATAGATCCAATATAGGTTAATATATCTTGATAGAATTGAAAATCCTTCGGATATAAATAAGGATCCATAAATTTTTTAAGTAAAAGGTCATAACCTCTTCAGCTGTTAGATGGCTGTATTATTCCTCGATGGGACATACCCAAATAGTAGTGGCTGGAATATATGGATATACATACTCCTTAGCATATGAGGATTTTATTGCAAGCTCATAAGCCTCAGGCCTTGGTTGTTCTTCCTTTGGAACGGTTTTTAGGACTTCATCTCTGATAGTTTTTTCATTTTTAAGGAATATCGACTTATAAGTCGATTGTGGTTGAGTAGTTTTACTGCTTTCTATTTTTTCTTTTCCCTTATTCATTTTTACCTTGTAAAAATTCACGAGTTAAAAAGCCAGGAAGTGAATTATTAGTTCCTTTTGTAAACTCAATATCAAAGTCAAAGACTAATAAAATTGCCTGCCATCTGGCAAATATTTGTTTGGAAGCTATATTTTTAACATCCTTTTGCAAGATTTCTTTAGCAGATTCACAGACTACTCTCAATAAAAAAATTGATTTAATAAATCGCTTTTAAATTTTTGTATACATAATACAATTGACAAGATTTCCTTTTTTACTATAGAGTAATTTGCTCTTCGACCTTGCCATAGCCCAGAAGTGAATCTTACTAATGATTCTTTATTATCAATTCTTTGTTTAAGAATTCTTTCATAGCCAATATCCAATGCATCTGTTTCGACTATTTTGAATGCATCAGGGTGAGGAATAGCTAGACATGGAATTTCTTTAACTTTGGCCTTTATCTTTTCTACTACATTAGTATGTTTTTCCGACCATGCTGGTGGATTCTTCTTTAGTCTTTCAAAAAGTGGTTTAGCGTCATAAGTTAAATTTTTATAGAAATCAGATACATAGTTTAAACTTCCTAGAAATCTTTGTAATTGAGTTTTATGTTTTATTTCATTTGGGAATTTGTCAGCAAATATAATTGCTCTATCTATTGGAAGTATTGTTCCATCTTTTATAATATGCCCTAAAAACCTTATTTTTGCTTGGAAAAGTTTAATTTTCTTGGCTGACATAGCTAGAGCAGCCCTTTTAGTTACATTTATAAAAGTATTTAGATGTTTAAAATGCTGTTCAATTGAATTTGAAAATACTAAAACATCATCAATGTAAACTATTGTAAAGGCTGTATAAGGACTAAAAATATCATTCATAATCTTTTGAAATTCTCATGGTGCATTTTTAAGTCCGAATGGCATTACATTTCATTCATAGTGTCCGAATGGTACTGTAAATGTCATTTTGTATCTATCTTTTTCTGCAGTTTGAATTTGCCAAAATTCAGATTTCATGTCAAAATTTGACATTATTTTGGCTGAATAAAGCCTTGCTAATAAGTCCTTTTTATTTGGAATTGGATATCTAATCCATCTCCAGGCCTTATTTAAAGGTTTATAGTTTATAACTAATCTAGGAACCCCACGTTCTAATTCAGCTGCATTTTCAACATAAAACGCTGGGCAGCTCCATGGGCTCTTAGAGGGTCTGATAAGCCCCCTTTTAATTAATTCATCAATTTCCTTTTTACATATTTCAAGGTGTCTTGGGCTCATTGCAATTGGACGGGCCTTAGTTGGAATTTGACTTTCTTTAAAGTCGGGCTCATAAGGTAGGTTTACCATATGTTTCTTTTTGTCCCAAAATGCATTAGGAGTATCTGAACATATTGTGTTTTCTATATGATTTTGCAAGTCTTTTATTTTCTTTTGAAAGTGAGGTAAAGATAAATTTTCTCTAATTTTTCTATAATTTATTTCTTGGGATAAGGAATTCAAAAAAATTTCTTTCCTTATTATAGTTTTTTGTATAGTATCAATTTCATGACATTTTGGTTGTGAAACAAAATTGAATGTTAATTCTTGATTATTTAAGGCACTTGTTATACCTTTTTCAGATATTTATGTTATTGGGTACAACATATGTAAAAATGGGTTTCCTAATATGACATCGTGTGATAGATTTTTTACCATTATAAATGGCATTTCAAGGCAAATCCCTTTGTTACAAACCGCTAAGTTTTGTAATTTATATTTTACTAATAATTTTCTACCATCTGCAGCATTCAGAATTTCTGTTGTTTTAGTAAAATATTTTGAACTATTCCTTCATTGATGCAATTTAAATCAGCACCCGAGTCTATCATTGCAATTGCTTGAAAACAATATTCTTTGTGTACAACTATTGTGACTTTGGTATGCCATTTATGTGTAATAACACGATCTAACATATTTACAAATGTTAAATTATTTAATTCCTTTTCTTGTAATGTGTTTTCATTATCATCACTATCTTTATGATATTTTTCTTCAAGTAAAATAATTTTAGCCCTTAGTTCTTTAATTTCTTGTTTAAGTATTCTTATTTCATGTTTTAACTCTGATATAGTTGCTTCGGTATTCAAATTAACTGAATTTGCTTTAGGTTTTGAATTTCTTACCCTATCAAAAATTTCTTTTATATTATATAAGTTTCTGGTTGTTCTAATCTTGAATTTTTCTCATTGATTTTATCTTGATAAGATTCTAAATAATTTTTTAATACATTCTTCTTTTCTTCTGGGTCCGATATTTTGTCTACTATATCTAGGATGAAGTTGTCTTCTTTTGATAGGACAAATAATCCATTAGATAGAGTTTTATAGTAATCATAATTATTATCAGCTTCTGAATCATCATCTAGTGATTCTTCTTCTTCTTCTTCTTCTTCTTCTTTATCTGAAGGTTCTTCCGCAATAATGTTTAGTTTTAAATCTTCAGCTTCTGAATCAGAGCTTTTAAAAGTAATTTTTTGAGTGAATATTTTAATTCCTCATCTATATCAAGATTATTTATTTTCTTCTTCATTTTACATTCATTTGCATAGTGTCCTGCCTTTTTGTATTTCCAGCATATTGGAATTTTCTTATTATTTTCCTTATCTTTATTATTTTTACCTCTAGTTTTGTAATATTTTCTATTTGCAGTTTTACTACATTCACATCTTTCATTCTGGAAATTTTTATTTTTGTAAGGTTTCCTTTTAAATGATTTGTTTGATTTTCTATAACTATTCTCAGGTCTAATGGGTTTAACTCCTACTTGGTCACAGAAGTCAACTAAGACTTGTTTACTATATAGGTTTCCCTTTTGTATTTGTTTATGCAATTTTATTTCATTACATAAATTAATTCCTTCTGCTACTATTTCCGATGCTAATACACCATATGAATATTCATCATAAGGAATTGTTCCATCATTCTGACATTTTATTCTTTCTTTAACCCTTGCTGCAAATAAGGGTGGTAATCCTGATAAAAATTTCTCTTTCCAAAAGTCTTGGTTGCAGTCATGCATTATAAATACTTTAGAGAAATAAACATCTTTATACCACTTAAATTGTGAAAAATTCTCACATCTTAATTTCATTAATTGTTCTCTTGTTTTATCATTTAATAATGATGTTGTTCCTACAAAATGATTGGATATTGTGTAAAGAAGTGTATTAACTACATCGACTACTTCTCTATCATTCACTACTTTTACTGCTCCGATTACGCGATTTTTGGCTTCGCTGGTCATATAATTTTCCTTCCAATGTCTTAATTGGCCTGTAAATCCTTGAATTATTGCATGTGCTATATCTTCATCTTTATTGCCTTTAGCTCTACTTGCTACGGCATACATTGCCATGTAATGTAGCTTTACTTGAATTTGATATTCTGAGCAACCATCGATGTTCCATTCAACTATTGATGAGCCATCATATGAGGCTTGCATATAAGGATCCATTTCTTCTATTAGAAGATCGACTGGAGTCGGTTTATCATAATAAGGTTTTTTATTTGGAATTTTTTTGTAATTTATTTTGTTGATTGCAAAAGAATTTTCTTGTTGTTTTGGTTCTGACAAAAACATTTCTTGAAGTTGATCAATTTCTTCATCTGATTTTTGATTAAATTCTTCATTAATGATTACTTTTAGGTTATGAATTTTCTATGTAATAGGTGCCATTTCCTTTTCTTTCACTCTTAGGTTTTTTAACCTTTTTATGATTTCTTCTAACATCTCAGTGTTTTCTTCATGCCTATTTAGGTTAAGATTTAGTTTTTCGGAAGGTAAAGGTTTGAATAAAGCCTTATCTATGGTAGATCGCTCTTTATGATTTTTATTTCTTTCTTGTTCTGGATTTTTATTAACTTCTTGTTCTATCCTAATGAGTTACTTACCCATTGATTGCAACGTTAAATTTGTAAAATTATTTTGTTTAATAATGGCTTCAATATTACCATTTTCCCTATAAGGAGTTGCAGTTAATTCTTCGTTTTCAATTTTAAATAATAAATTGGATTCTGGAGGATGTATACTTTTTATTACTTTCCCTTTTTTTGTCGTATATTCTTGATATGCCGTATTTATATTGGCAAGTGTTAAAAAATCATCAAAATTGGGAAAGGTGTCTTTATGTTTTTCTATTCTATAGTATCCTTCTACCATTTTGAAAAAATCATAATTTTTTGGTAAATCGTCTCCTATTTTTTGGAGATATGATTTATATCTTTTGAACCATTTTTCTTGAGTTTCAGGGGTTTTCATAGAAAACCATTTTCTTTTAGTTCTATTTTCATCTGAATAAAAATTTTGCTGTTCTTTTTCCGAAAAAGGAAATCTTATTTCTTCATTAAGAGTTAAGGTATTTAAACCAAATACACTCTTGTCTTCATCGTAGCCCATATCAGAAGGGGTTGGGGATGAAGATTTATCAAGTCTGTACTCAGGTTGGCTTACTCCGTCTGGTGTATTTCTAATAATTACACTTTCTTCTTTTGATTTTAAAGTAGTCGGGTTTTTATGAGGGAATGGTTCCTCTAATTTTGAGGTAGTACCTAGTGTAAGTTGTGTAATTCTATTTTTTGAAAACCTTATTTCTACATCACCTTCTGGATATTCAATGACTTCTTCTATGGTTTTATTTTCTACTTTAACTGGATCATTAGCCTCTTCTAAAAGCCATTTTTCTGGTAAATTTATTTCATTCCATTTTATGGTTTTAGGGATAACAACGTTACTTTTACTTATATCAATTATAAACATCGTTGTTGTTCCTTCGTTTTTAATTGGTATGTTTTTAATGTCTGCTATAACAGTATTCATAGCTTTATAACATATTCTATAAATAAATATAACATTCTGCGTTCCAGGTTTCATATTAAAACCTTTTGTTTTTATATCTAAACAGACTGATTGCGTCACATTTGTTTCTGTTATAGAAACAGTGAAATTAGGAAAACATGAAAAAAATATTGGTCCATCACATAGAGTTGATTCAACGATTCCTATTAAAGAATCATGAAATTTATTATGCCTTTTATCACGTACTGCAATAATGGTTGATGTATTTAATCCTAGACGAGTTGCTGGTTTTAGCGCGACTTTAACCATGCCTATATGAATAAATTTATATTTTTCTTTCTGTAGATTTAAAAGCCCTTTTGGAAGTAAGCTAAAAGTTTTATAACCTTCTGTAAGAGGAATAGCTTGTTCAACAGTTTTAATTATATAGTCTGATTTCATAAGCAATCCAAATGGCATGGTGAGTGGATCTACCCGTTTTCTTATAAATTTTTGATGGCGAATAAACCGGTATTTTCCACTTAGTTAGATTATGCTCTAAATCTTCATTGATAACTATTTCTTTATTTTTGTTATTAGTTTCTATTTGCATGTTATCTAAACTATTTTCGCTATTGTCTCTATATGACAATGCTCTGGTTAATCGATTCGTTATCTTTTCCTTATCACTGTCAACGATTTACTCCTAAAGTCTCAAAATGCCTTAACACTTAAACGGCTAACCGAGACTAATAACGGATACGCGACTTAAAGATGAATCTCGGTTTCAAAGGTAAGATAAAGATCGGTCTTCCAGATAATTATCAATAGTTACAATAAAAATAGTAGATAACTAGACATAGTGATAAAGCAAATTTATTAAATTTGTTTTTTTTTTCTTTTTTTTCCTCTAAGAACCCATGGAGCTGCCCAGCATTTTATGTTGAAAATGCAGCTAAATTAGAACGTGGGGTTCCTAGATTAGTTATGAACTATAAACCTTTAAATAAGGTCTTGAGATGGATTAGATATCCAATTCCAAATAAAAAGGACTTATTAGCAAGACTTTATTCAGCTAAAATAATATCAAAATTCAACATGAAATCAAGATTTTGGCAAATTCAAATTGCTGAAAAAGATAGATACAAAATGATATTAACAGTACCATTCGGACACTATGAATGGAATGTAATGCCATTCGGACTTAAAAATGCACCATCAGAATTTCAAAAGATAATGAACGATATTTTTAGTCCTTATACAGCCTTTACAATAGTTTACATTGATGATGTTTTAGTATTTTCAAATTCAATTGAACGGCATTTTAAACATCTAAATACTTTTATAAATGTTACTAAAAGGGTTGGTCTAGCTGTGTCAGCCAAGAAAATTAAACTTTTCCAAACAGAAATAAGGTTTTTAGGGCATATTAAAAAGATGGAACAATACTTCCAATAGATAGAGCAATTATATTTGTTGACAAATTCCCAAATGAAATAAAAGATAAAACTCAATAACAAAGTTTTCTAGGAAGTTTAAACTATGTATCTGATTTCTATAAAAATTTAGCTTATGACGCTAAACCACTTTTTGAAAGACTGAAGAAGAATCCACCAGCATGGTCGGAAAAACATACTAATGCAGTAAAAAAGATAAAGGCCGGAGTTAAAGAAATTCCATGCCTAGCTATTCCTCACCCTGATGCATTCAAAATAGTCGAAACAGATGCATCGGATATAGGCTATGGAGGAATTTTTAAACAAAGAATTGGTAATAAAAAATCATTAGTAAGATTCACATCTGGGCTATGGCAAGGTCCAAAAGCAAATTACTCTACAGTAAAAAAGAAAATCTTGTCAATTGTATTATGTATACAAATATTTGAAAGTGATTTATTAAATCAAATTTTTTTATTGAGAGTATACTGTAAATCTGCTAAAGAAATCTTGCAAAAGGATAAAATATAGCTTCCAAACAAATATTTGCCAGATGGCAGGCAATTTTATCAGTCTTTGACTTTGATATTGAGTTCATAAAAGGAACTAATAATTAACTTCTTGACTTTTTAACTTGTGAATTTTTACAGGGTAAAAATGAATAAGGGAAAAGAAAAAATAGAAAGCGGTAAAACTGCTCAACCACAATCGACTAATAAGTCGATATTCCTTAAAAGTGAAAAAACTATCAGAGATGAAGTCCTAAAAACCGTTCCAGAGGAAGAACAACTAAGGCCTGAGGCTTATAAGCTTACAATAAAATCCTCATATGCTAAGGAGTATGTATATCCATATATTCCAGCCACTACTATTTGGATATGTCCCATCGAGAAAAAATACAGCCATCTAACAGCTGAAGAGGTTATGACCTTTTACTTAAAAAAATTTATGGATCCTTATTTATATCCGAAGGATTTTCAATTCTACCAAGATATATTAACCTATACTGGATCTATACAATTTGAATCCACTTTAAGATCAGGAGGAGATTGGGCTTATCCTAAAGCCACTATTATTAAAGTTATAACCCCAGAACAATGGGACGGAGACTTATACAAGTCTAAAGATATACCAATGGATCAAAAAATCCTTATAAAAGCAAAATAAGTTTTAATTACTTTGATTATGTCAAAGCTTGGGAAATTGGGTTTTACTATGAAAATAGACAAAAAAGACATAGTTTGGAAGTTCTTTAAATTAACCAAATTGGTTTTTATTCTGGTTTTCAAACTTCGGATTATCTCTGATAATCTTACCACAAAAAATTAGAGCAATTTACGAAAAAATTGTTGAAATTAACCCATCTATGAAAAATCATGGTTTAATGTTTGCAATACTTTATCAAGTGCCATGGATAATGAAATGGGATGTTATAATTGCCCCCAAGAACACTACAAAAATTAGGATTATCTTTTGAAATTCCTTATTTAGGAAGAAAAATTCTAATAAAATGGTGGGATAAATACGAATTCTTTAAAGATTCTATATTTTCAATTACTGGTTTAATTAATCGTGAACCTCAAACTCCTTTAGCTAAACCCCCAAAAAGAGATATTTCGGAAATCTTAATAGAATTAATGATGAGTTCTTCGAAAAAGGAATTGAAAAATCAACTTAAAGCGATTTTTCAAATCTGAATCTGATGATGAGGACCTTACGAGTGTTAATATATATAAAAGTTATGAAGAAAGACAAAAGGAATGGAAGAAAATACGCTATAATTCAGCGTACTAATGTTATCTGTAAAATAAAACGTAAAACTCGTCCACCCTATACTATGGTAATTCTGGAACTTCCCGATAGAAGAGGATTGGTAATCAGCATAGTACTAAGCCTTACATCTTCGCTACCAAATTTTCCTATAGCTCCACCAGGATTCTCCACACATCCAGAGAGATAAAATCTACAACAATTCTATACAGCCGTAAAGATGCATATCTCAAAAGTAATCAGCAAATGGACAGCTAAGCACTTATCATGTAAAAGAAGAAACGAGACAAATGCAAGCACAAAAAATCAAAGCTAAAAGTAGAGGACACCTCAGTACTTATCGAGTAAAAGACAAACGCCAGCATAAAAGATCAAACAGTGGTCGCAATAATTAGAGAACCAGAGCCTTCGGTCGTGCTTATCCTTTTCTAACTACTACTATAAATAAGGAGTAATGTATTGAGTGAGGGGAGGCACAAATTTTCTAAGTTATATATTCTGAGTTTGTGTTTGTAATGGCGGATGCCAAAGTGTGTCTGTAAAATAAGTTCTCTGTAAAATATTTCGAGTGTAATAAAATCTACTACTAGTTCTGCCTGTGAATTCTCTACTCCACTTACTGTTATTCAAATAAAATCGAAATCTTATTTGCATGATCCTGTAGTGAAGCGTATTGGTATCATAGCTTTCTAAAAGCAATTTTTTGAGTGAATCTTTTAATTCCTCATCTATATCAAGATTATTTATTTTCTTCTTCATTTTACATTTATTTGCATAGTGTCCTGCCTTTTTGCATTTCCAGCATATTGGAATTTTCTTATTATTTTCCTTATCTTTATTCTTTTTACCTCTAGTTTTGTAATTTTTTCTATTTGTAGTTTTACTACATTCACATCTTTCATTCTGGAAATTTTTATTTTTGTAAGGTTTCCTTTTAAATGATTTTTTTGATTTTCTATAACTATTCTTAGGTCTAATAGGTTTAACTCCTACTTGGTCACAGAAGTCACCTAAGACTTGTTTACCATATAGGTTTCCCTTTTGTATTTGTTTATGCAATTTAATTTCATTACATAAATTAATTCCTTCTACTACTATTTCCGATGCTAATTCACCATATGAATATTCATCATAAGGAATTGTTCCATTATTCCGACCTTTTATTCTTTCTTTAACCCTTGCTGCAAATAAGGGTGGTAATCCGATAAAAATTTCTCTTTCCAAAAGTCTTGGTTGCAGTCATGCATTATAAATACTTTAGAGAAATAAACATATTTATACCACTTAAATTGTGATAAATTCTCACATCTTAATTTCATTAATTGTTCTCTTGTTTTATCATTTAATAAAGATGTTGTTCCTACAAAATGATTGGCTATTGTGTAAAGAAGTGTATTAACTACATCGACTACTTCTCTATCATTCACTACTTTTACTGCTCTGATTACGCGATGTTTGGCTTCGCTAGTCATATAATTTTCCCACCAATGTCTTAATTGGCCTGTAAATCCTTGAATTATTGCATGTGCTATATCTTCATCTTTATTGCCTTTAGCTCTACTTGCTATGGCATACATTGCCAAATAATGTAGCTTTAGTTGAATTTGATATTCTGAGCAACCATCGATGTTCCATTCAACTATTGATGAGCCATCATATGAGGCTTGCATATAAGGATCCATTTCTTCTATTAGAACATCGACTGGAGTCGGTTTATCATAATAAGGTTTTTTATGTGGAAATTTTTTGTAATTTATTTTGTTGATTGCAAAAGAATTTTCTTGTTGTTTTGGTTCTGACAAAAACATTTCTTGAAGTTGATCAATTTCTTCATCTGATTTTTGATTAAATTCTTCATTAATGATTACTTTTGGGTTATAATTTTTCTTTGTAATAGGTGCCATTTCCTTTTCTTTCACTCCTTGGTTTTTTAACCTTTTTATGATTTGTTCTAACATCTCAGTGTTTTCTCCATGCCTATTTAGATTAAGATTTAGTTTTTCGGAAGGTAAAGGTTTGAATAAAGCCTTATCTATGGTAGATCGCTCTTTATGATTTTTATTTCTTTCTTGATCTGGATTTTCATTAACTTCTTGTTCTATCCTAATGAGTTGCTTACCCATTGATTGCAACGTTAAATTTGTAAAATTATTTTGTTCAATAATGGCTTCAATATTACCATTTTTCCTATAAGGAGTTGTAGTTAATTCTTCGTTTTCAATTTTAAATAATAAATTGGATTCTGGAGGATGTATACTTTTTTATTACTTTCCCTTTTTTTGTCGTATATTCCTCATATGCCGTTTTCATCTATTACAAATCCATCCAGAAATCATCTCACATCCAAGTTCATTTTTCTCTTTCAATGTTATCATTATTCAATTAAAATAATGCATATACTTATATTTACATAAAATCCCATTTATCCAACTAGATATTACAAAGGAATCAATATTTTTCATAATTAATAGGTTTTATAATCCATTCATTTCATACTAAAGGGTCTCATACATAGCTTCTTATTAACAACAATCTAAAATTTAGAAACACAAAATATTTCACTTTGTTTATTTATCACATTGGATTAATTTACATTTAATTTCCTTTACTCTTGATTTATTTACATTCACTTATCAACATTCATTTTCTTAATCAGTCAATGGATTTACATCCACTTAAATCAAATTTACGTACTTTCAATTTATCTATATCACACTCACGTTCATTTCGACTTAAGTTCATTTTTTTCTCAAGTTCAGTTTAGTTAACCCGTTTTATTAATTTATATCATTACTTATTCCATTCATTCATTTTATTAACTTTATTTAAGTTATATTTTGTTTTATTTTTTCTATTTAACTCTATGCAAGTTAAATTAAATTTCATCCCTTATCACTTAAGTTTCCTTTATAGCTCAATTTCCATATTTCACATTTCCCATTTTATACCAATTTCATTAATAATCGTATATTATTTGTTTACTTAAATAATATCTTATTTCACTATTTAATTTATGCATTTACATTTTATTCACATTTAATTCCACAATTTCACTTAATAACAAATTCAATTGTGAAATATTTCATTAATTATCTCTTGAGTTTATAATCATTTTATAAAAGTTCAACTCTTATATATGACCTCATTTAAGCTTATAATTGTCTCAAAAAAGGTTACTATTTTTATTCCAAACATTTATGAAGTACACAATATTTATTTTTAACAATTTGATTTTCTACTTTACAATTATTTCTTTAATCCCAACTTCATTTGAAACATTCTCATTAAGTTTTGATTTACCTGTATAATATTCCCTTACATGCTCATTAACATTTTAACTTTAAATGCTTGGTAAGTTTTATATATGTGTTTTTGAAATGCAAGTTAGTATTATACAAATTTAATCTTATTCATCTTAAATTAACTAGAATGTTCAACAATATGAAGTTTGTTTCCATTTCTGTTACCTTTTTATTTAATAGTTACAAAATTCCAACTTTTCATATTTCACTAAACACTTAGCTTAAATATCTTTATTTCAAATTTCAATTTATTTCAATAATTGAAAATCATTTATCATAAAACTTAAGAATTTATACCGGTTTCAATTCAGATTACTTTGAAATAATATATATATATATATATCTTGTATATATATCAAATCATATTTACAGAATTTCATTCATTTTATTAACATTCAATAGTTAATAGTTTAGACTATTAACAAATCAAAAAATAATGATAATAAACGAATATTGTCATTTCCAACAACCAACATATTTTATATATGTCTAAATTTCCGAAAATTATTCTTTTATATATAAAATATAATTCTAGGTAAAATTATTTCATTTACCAAATTTCAAAAAATATTGTGTCGGTTGCCTTGTTCAAGCGTTTTGGAATTCCTATCGATAACATGGCATCCCACGTACTGATCTGAACCCAAAATTCAAACATAACAATTCAGTCAACACAATATAAAACATTTTATATAACACTAACAAATACGCTCTCTCATATATATACACTCAAACTCATTCTAGGATGTAACCCTATTTTAAATGAGCTAATATTCCAACAAAGCTAAGGTTATCGCTAAACCAAAGCTCTGATACCAACTGTATCAACCTGCCTTTTTGGACAGTTTAAGTCGATAATAAACCACACATGTCCAACTCAAACTATTCAAAAAAAGATTATTAATGGGATTGTTCTGATGATATAAGGTTCAAAAGAACAAAATACAGAATCTCGTAGCGGAAGGATATAATATAATACACAAAATAAATACATAAGCAGTTCATGAAGCTATTTACAACAAAATCAGAATTTACATTTTTTTTACAGGCAGTATAGACAAATGCTATAATAGTAGTAGATACGGTCCTCAACTCCGTCTTCGTCTTCAGAAATATGTGTCTTCGCTAAACTGAAATACTCGGTCTGACCCGAGTGTAAAGTAAAACAAAACACTCAAGTCAGGACTAACATTCTTATGTAAGTAAGTCAACTTAAGTGAAATGTACACATAACTCACTAAGTGAAATGCTCAGGTTTAAATAAACATCATCTTTCATATTATAAATCGGTTCACTTCAAATACTGATTTTCATATTCGTTTCCAATCGATTCATTATTAAATTCAACTTCAAATTCAAATTCCCATATCATAAGACAGTTCATTATCATAACTTCAAATTTCAATTCTAAATTTCCATATCAAAATTATCTTAGTGAAAATTTTATATTCAAATCATTTGAACTTAAACAATTCGGGTGGAAATAGACTTTTATTCAAAAGAATTATATGAATGTAATAGTTAAATTTAAATATATAATATTAGTTAAAATAGTCGTAGAATATAATTAATTAAATTTAATCTAAAATAGTTTGATAAAATATAAATAGTTAAATTTAATATTAAAATAGTTTAATTAAAAATAGATATAAAATATAAATAATTAAAGTTAATATAAAATAGTTTATTTAGAAATAGTAATATAATATATTAAATATAAAATAGTTTAATAAAATAGTTATAAAATATAAATAGTTAAATTTAACATGAAATCAGAACCGAACCAATCACATTCCATGATCTAATCCGAACCATATATCAATATTTCCAATCCCGACTTAAATCAATTCAGATTTCAACTTTCACATCAACTTAAGGTTTAAAGGTTTAAATTTCTCATTTACACTATTTACGTCAATTTAATCCAAATTATCCAGTTTCATCATTCATATCCAATTCTTTTAAACTTCAACATTTACCTTTAAAAAATCAATTACTTAGTAATTCAAAATTCATATCTTTTCATATGTCAATTTTCGATAAATCAATTGAACCTTTTAAAGTTTAACTTGAAATTTTATACCATTATGTTAATTTAATCTTTAAATTGAATCAATCCAATTTCTACATTAATTTTAATTTAATTCACCGAATCAAATCAAATTTTCGGATGAAATTAAACCTTTCCATAAAATCTATTAAATTAAAATCAAACAACAAGTTTAAATCTAAAAATCCCATTAAAATTTTCATTAAATCAATTAAATTTCAATATCATAATTTCAAGTTCAACATTAATTTAAACTTACAATATTTTAATTTAATTTCTAAATCAAATAAATTATTTAAACCCAAAGTGGTTTTATATCGGGTATATATCATTTCAACCCAAAGTGATTTCCTAATTATCAAGGAACTTGCAGTGTAAGAACAATAAAATAATAACATAAATAACATAACATGTCAATGACCAACATACATGCATAATTAATAATTTAATATATATGCATGCCTAACTAACTTATCACATGTGTCACATATCATAAACAACATAAGTGAATATTTTCAAATTCTAACATGTCATATACTAACATAACATATAAATATATAACATGACATATATACAAGAAACTTGTTAGGTGATTTACAATAAAATAACATGGCATATGTCACAACAAATTACATAGCAACCATTTACAAATCATGTGAACTTACATAATATAGGTGAGTCGTTTTTTCATGTCCAATATGTGTCATTTTATATGTCAAAATGGACATATAAATTAATTTATATCATATGAGTTTAACTAAATAAAATCCTAACTAAAACAACATTTCAATAACTTTTCACATGCTACCAATTCACTAACATAAAAATATCAGTCGTGATTTATTGCTCACCTTTCGTGGCTACAAAGGTGTTGATAAAAATGGACCAATATGGAGATTCCTAGCAAAGATCCAAATGCAAAGCAAATCCAACAAATCTTAGGCACGAACACGAATCAATAAACAAGTTTCAACTACTTCCAACTTACAAACAACCCAAGATCCAAACTACGGACAAACCTGAAACTAGGTCATCTTTAAGAAAATATTCGGACTAGAATATTACTGAATTTGTAAAAGTAACTAACTGGAAAGTTGTTGCAAATTCTTTTCTCTCCACTTTAAGAAAAGAATCACTCAAAAATCTTCTGTCTTGAGGAAGTTATGGTCAAAACAAATAGAGGTATTTTCTGAGTTGAAAATCTAAGTCCAAAAATACTTCGAAAATATTTAAGTTTTTTGCATAGCAAATTAAGGAACTTGAAGAACTGATCTAAAAGAAAGTTGATGCAACTGGAAAAATAAATGATTTGAAAAAAAAATCACATAATTTGGTTCATTCCTGAAGGAGATATGATTGATACAATATGGGGTATGTTCAGCCAAAACTGGACCCGAGAAAGGACTTGAAAAATGGATTTTTTGATATAGAGATATTTGGAATGGAAAGAAGGGTTCTATAACAAAGTTGTTGCCATTGAAATTATACATGGTTTCAAAAAAAGAATTATTTGATTTGGAGTAGTTTATTGGAATATAGACGCCATGGAAATAAGGGGAAGAAAGAGGGAAAAAGAAAAGGGGAAAAGAAGGGAAAAAGGAGAAAGAAGAGGAGAGGGAAGGTGGGCTTTGGCCATGGATTGCTACCATGGGTTGTGGGTGGTGATGGAGGTGCATGGCGGTAGCAAGGTGAGGGGAAAAGTGGTGGCGTGGGTGAGGGAGAGGGATGAGAGGCAAAGGTAAGGGAAGGTGGAGGCAAAGGAGAAAGGAAGAAGATTGATTTGGTTTTAGAATTTGATTTTTTGTTTTTGTTTTTAGATCTAGGAATTAGAGAGGAAGAAGAAGATACAGATAATTTTTGTTCAAAGAGGAGAAATGTGAGGAAGAGATGTTCTATACGTACATATTCAAAAGAAATGAAAAGGTATGGTCTCTTTAATTTCCCAAAGCCCATTAGTCTACTAGTCTATTTGCATTCTAACGACTCCTTAAGTTCCTAGAAGCCCAATAACTAAATAAGAGAGCCCATTAGAATCATAGAAAGGAGGAGAATAACATATGTAAATACACAAAGGAAACACTAACAAATTACGCGAGTTTTTCACTGAAAATTGCATATTTAGAGTTTTAGAACTCCGATTTCAACGAAACGAAAAGCAGAGTTCTTCTTAAAATTTTGTCTAGATTTTTTCCCAATAACAAAATTCAAAATTTGAAACTTTTAAATTTCTACCGAAAATTCAAATTTGACTAAGTTTTGACCAGAATTTGACTTTTTCCAAAATTGTTCTTTTAATTAAATTTGATCAAATTAATTATTCAAAAGCACCCAATTAATTATTTTAAATTTAAATTTCGAAATTTTCTTAAATTCAAATAAATATTCAATTTTAAATCGTTCAAATTTACGGGTCGTTACAACTTGACTTGACTGAATCAGACAATCCTTTAACGTCTTGCTTCACTTGCTCTCTCAGCTATCTTTGCTTCCCATTTCAGAGTTAATCTACATGTCGAATTCTTAGCAAACTCTCTTCTTTGACAAAAGTAATCCACCGACCGAAAGATAGTATGGGCAACCAAAGCTATAAGAGACAAAGATTGTGCACCTCTAAGTACACCATTAAAGCTTTCTGATGCATTAGTTGTCATAACATTAAATTGGCCACCATCCTTACACAAAGCCCAATTTTCCTCCTTCCCTGCCAAACTTCTCTCTATCTAATTGTGCACTCTAATGTTGGTGGTCTTAATTTCCTCTCGAATCTTCAAGTACTCAACCTCCTTCGAAGCATATGTTGAAGCATAAAATAAGCCCGATAATCGTTTGTCTCTAGAGCATGCGACTTGAAAATTTGCTTTCAAATGTCTGGCACATAATCTATGCTTATGTGCTAATCCCTATTTGCTCTCCAATGTTGTCGGTATTCCTTTCATTCTATCAGAAATGAAAGTAATACAGCGATTGTTAACACTATGAATAAACCTTGGCATGCAACCAAAAAACCAACCCCAACTATCATATGATTCTGACTCAACAATAGCATAAGCCAAAGGATAAAGCTGATCATTTGCATCCACTGTTGTTGCAACAAGTAAGGTCCCTTTATATTTTCCATATAGATGTGTGCCATCAATGCAAAGCAAAGGTCCATAGTGTACAAATCCCTCGATACAAGACCCAAAAGCCCAGTGAGCATGATCGAAAACTCTATACTCATCGGTTGTAACGTGTCCAACACTACCTAGATTCATTCTCGCAATTTCGGCAAAGTATTGTCATAGGTTGGAATAGTATTCTACCCAATCACCATATATATGTTCGATTGTCTTGCTCAATGCTCTCTATGCTTTCAAATAACCGGTTTTAATAAAAAGGTGTAACGACCCGTAAATTTCAACTGTTTTAATATCGTAATTAGTTGAAATTTTGTGAAATTTTAAACGATAAAATTTTGAAAATTAAATTTGATATTTGGAATGCGTTTAGTTAAACATAGCAACTGGTAAACTTTCGTCCGAAAATATGAAAATTTATTTCGCGCGAAAATTTACTTCAATTTAATCAGTTAAAAAGCGATGAAAATAAAATATTTTCGAAACCTAAATATTTTTACATAGAAAAATTCTAAACCATCTTCAGAGCAAGATTTCAGTTTGTCGTTTTTCCAAATTCGGACATCTTTGGCTCCGTCGATCTTATTTTTCAGCGTTTTTCTTGCATTTTCCACTATTAGAAAATTCGAATTTTTATAACTCGATCATACCACTGATATCTGTATACTGTTTTGACCGTCTCGCCATGCTGATCTCTATGGTATATTCACTTCCGTGTTTTGAAGTCCGATAAACAGCGGAATCCGTGAAATGGTTCGCAGTAACGGTACCATTATATATTGTGTCCCTTCGTTATCCAACGTGCAATACGAAGGTCCATCAACAATTAATATTTTCGGCCTCTGTCTTTTAATATTCTCTGTATTCAATATAATATTTTATGACTTGTCCTTTCACATACATTGTTCAGCTTTTCAGATTTGGTTCTGCACATTTCACGTGATGAAACGTATGATATAATATACGTTTATATTTTTCTTTTATTGCTGACAGCTGTTTTCTTTTCTATTCCTCCTATTTACTGTGGTACGTTTCTTTTGCCCTCTCTCTTCCTTATTCCTAGTTATACCTTTGGTCAGAAACATATATTATTAATACAAACGTGTTATTCCATTCTACCTATTGGCTGCCACTTCTCCTTTCTACCTTCCACCTCCATTTTTCATGCCGCAACCACATGCCCTGCCGAACGCCACACTTCCACACCCGGACCCGCACTCATCCCCGACCCGTCTCCTTTTCGATCACCCCTCCGAGTCCGCAACTCCACACCTTCTCCCTTCACGGCCGCAGCAGCACCATCTCACCAACGCGCGTCCATTCACCTCCTCCCACTCACGCAAACTCCATGTCAACTGCCTCCGACCTCATGCACCACCTCATCGCTATCCGCGTCCAGCACCCGCCCCATGCCAGCCCGCCACCAACCACCGTCCCAGCCTCGCCTGTCCCAGCGCTCCGCCCCAGCCCCTGCCGACCCCAGCCCATGCGTTACAGCCCACTCTCCCTCAACCTGGCAACCGAACCCCCTCCGCCTCCATCCCACATCGTCTACAGCTCCCGGCAACCACCCGCCACGTTCCCATCATCACCCATTTGCGTGCCGCCCTGTTCCTCCGCCCGCATCCACTACCATGGCCCAAACCGAGCTCCTCCCTCGGCCTCATCAACCACCTCCACCACCGAGCTAACCACCGCATCTGCTGCCTCTCCGAGTGCCTGTCCGTCCTTCTCTGTGGCTGCTCAGCCTAGCGTCGATTCTAAGGTAAATATATGTAGTATATATTAATATATAGGTTTATTATTATATACGTATATAGTTTGGTTATGTGCTGGTATGTAGGCAAAGTTATAAAGTGTCTTGAAATGTTATTAAGTATATAATATGTTCTTATTGCTTTAAAATATTGGATCCTGTTTTGGTTTTAAGTATACATATCTTTGTTTTGTTTTGGTCTACGCAGTATAAGTTCTTGAGATTATGAAGTTATAATGGATGTTTGTTATTTGGATTATGATGTGCTGTCCTTGTAAGTATGCAAATCTATATTGTATAAACTGTTTTGTTGTATACAGGCGTGTTTATACATTTTGGTCTGATAACTTTACACATGTATATATATAGTAGTACTTTTATAAACTAGTTTCATGAATATAAGAGTGTTGATTTGGGTATAAGCTATATTAATGTTTGTTACATAAGTTATATGGGCTCTAATGTGTATTGATATAAATTAGTTATCTATGTGAGTATATATTTGTTTGGTTTTAAAATTTACATATAGAAACTTTGTTTTAAAATTTAAAACAGTGAGTTTGAAAGACATGTATATAAACATTTTGTTAATAAATGTTTGAAATTAGAAATTATTTTACATTGCTGCAAACACGACCTGAGTTCATGTTTGACGCATCGTATCTCTTCTGTCTTACGTCGGAATGGGTTGATTTTATTTTTAAAAAGAAGTCAAAGTTACCTAGTTTATGTCTGTCAAATTTCAGCCAAATCCGACATCGTTTGATTAGTGGTCGAGGATCTGGAAGTTAGACCCAGACAGCTGTTCTTTTGTACTTAGAAATTATTTTGCACTGCTGCAAACATGATCTGAGTCTATGTTCGTGACATCATAACTTTTCTCGTCTCTTGTCCAAATCAAGTGATTCTTTTGCAGTTTAAAATACAAGTTTTGATCTTTATTCATACCAAATTTCAGACCATTTCGATCTCGGTAGCACATAGAATTATATTTTTAAACTTTGACGCATGACATGTTTTATTTGTTGCTATGTTGAATGTTTTGATTTGATTTCATCGATTTCTGTTATCAGCTTTGATCGTTGAATTCGTGCTGATTTGTTTTGCTTGGATTCGTAACTCAATCTCTATGTCTGTATCAGTGTGCGTATCCGTGTCATCTTCTCGTGCATCTCTAGCCTCGAAAGGTGAGCAATCACTCACGATTAACGTTCTTATATTTATTAAATCTGATTTCAATTGAAACGACAATTGAAATATACTGTTGTTAGTTATTTATATTGCTATATCTATGACATCATCTGTATCTGTTCACCTGTGACACTTGACATCATTATCTATTATTTATATTGATATATATATATGCCGTCATCTGTATCTGTTCACCTATGACATCTGACACCCTTATCTGTTATTTATACTGATGATATATGCCTGTTACCATTGTTATATTATTATCATATCTGTTATCACTCTGCAAGTTCCCTGTTAGTATAGAATCACTATGGGTTGAAATGATACATACCCGAACAGACTTTAGAATAGGAGAAAATCGTTATGGGTTGAAATGATAAACCCAAGCGATTTTCAAATTAAATTGAATTTGGGATTTCGGGTTGAAAAGATATATACCCGAATATATTTTAAATTGCGGATTGAAATGATAAATATCCGTATCACTTGACCATAGGATAGAAAATTATATACCGACATCGTTGGTCTATATATAAATGTTTTGAAAAATATTTCTACGGTTTTGAAAGAAATATATGGTTTTAAATAAATAATGATTTTAAAGATTTATTAAAGTTGATTCGAATCAATATGAAATATGTTCAAGTATTTATGTAAAATTTATATTTTTAAATATATAATTTATAATGTTTCAGGTTGAAAGATAAATTTGAATTGATTTGGAATTCTTAATTATTTAAGAATTATACTTAAATAAGTTGATTTGAAATCTATTAAAAATTGAAATTTTAAGATATGTTTTATAACTTGGATTAATTGAGAAGTGGCTTTAATGAATATTTCAAATGATATAAATTTAAATGGGATATTTTGTTTATTTGAATTCGTGAATTGAAGTTGTATTAGATGTTATTGAAATGTCAAATATTTAAAGCTTTGAAATATATTGAAATTGAAATGGCTTATTTTATGGTTTAAATATGTATTTGAAATCGATAGATTGAAATGGTTATTAGAAACTGAATCGAATTGAAATTGATGATTTGAGATTTGATTAAATTAAAATTTTGGAATTCGAGTTAATTTGAATCGATTTGTGAATTTTGAGGAAGCTATTTTATTTTATAAAGAAATTTTAAATTATATTTAAACTAATGATATTTTGCTTTAAAAATTATTTTAATATAAATTATTTTAATATAAATCATTTTTGATATAAATTACTTTATTTATAAACTAGTTTATTATATATACTAATTTTAATATCTAAACCGTTTAAAAGAAAAGTGTTGTGATTTCCAAAAGGCTATGATTTCAAAGCTGTGATTTCCAAAGTGTTTTGATTTTTAAAAGACTATGATTTCAAAAGCGTTATAACTTTGGAAAAGTACTATGATTTTGGAAATGGATTTATTTGAAGTAAAAGTGATATCGCATTGATATGGTTTTTAAAATGGCAATGATGTGTCGGTTTTGAAATATAACTATTTTGAAAGTTTATTAAATGACCATCGGTGAAATAATACGTAGTTATTAAAGAGACCGGGATCGGATATGGACATATTCTCTGTCGATACCGAAAACCACTTTAATAACTATTATACGCGGAGTGTTGATCCAGAATGAAGTGGATGGTTTGGTGAACGCGTTGACTGAAGAAAGAGAACGATTTTGGATGACCCCTGACATGACTAAAACAGGAGCCGCGCCGGGCCATTGAGGTTCGCCACCTCTAGCGGACACACTTCTTCGTTACCATATCTATTACTTTTGTGATTCGATTTGGGTGCACCCCTCGATTATGGGAGTGTTGTTTCGCGGTGTTGGGGTAGTAGCTGCCATGCCCAACATCAGTCCGGATCATGCAACTACTAGAATCCTAGTTGGTATTGCCTCATGTACCTTGTCATACTGATTATCCTATTCGCGACCACTACGATTTTGGTTTGTACCTTTAGTATATGGATTGCCCTCTGGTGACTTCCGGTTTTGGGGAAACTACGGTCTTGTATATGCTCTTGGGAATAAAAATGTGTTAAGGGTGGAATGGGCCATGACTTAACGCTATTTTGATATCGTACTTTACTGATTAGACATTATGTACTTAGCGTACACTATTACATAGTAGATAGTTTAACGGATCCTTAGAGGATGGTTATCCCAAACATCCTTTGAGTTTACTTGTATTTCAGTTGTTATTCCACTTGAGTTGGATTTATTGATATAAGAATGTTAATCCTGACTCGAGTGTTTTGTGTTTTCTTTACGCTCGGGTCAGACTGAGTGATACAGTATTTGAGACTCACCTTTGGAGTTGGAGCTTCGCTTGGAGATCCAGCTATCTATCCAGCTTTCAGTTATTCAGTTGATTCCAGTGATGTATTCAGATCTTGTATTTGACTATTGTATTGAGATATCTATGTATTAGAGACCTCTGTTGTATCTTGTTTAACTCTGTTATATATATATAGTAGCTTCATGAACTACTATTCTTTTGTTTCCGCTGCATTATTGTTATATTACTCCGTGTCTGTGATCTGTGATTATTTATTTATTGTATATGCTAAGTTTTGCCAATTTAAATTAACAACGCGGTATTTTGAGCAATTCAACACCGGCATGAGTGTCTACCTATACACTTATAATGGATGCGAATGGTCCAAAATATCGGGTCGTTACAGTTGGTATCAGAGCTTTGGTAGCTCTAGGCAAAACTTAGCATATAGGGTAAATGTATTTACAAAATCACTCTCATTCGAGTTTCCATCTCTTCCTTTTGACTCGATTCCTTTGAATTTTGGAACGTTCCCTACAGGTCCAAATTTCATTCGTGTCCCTCACTACTCGTCTTCTTTCTATTCTGGAGCACCCCATAACTCCATTTTGAATGGTATCTATAATTGGTCGGCGGTCTCGCCAATCTTCGAATGATTCGTAAGGAGCAAAACTCCTTTATAATAGGCATCGATTTACCGGAGATTTATGTATCCTCGGTTTACGATGCTATCTATTCCCTGCTATACCTGAATTCCATAATTGAGATCGAGTGTTGATTTACCTCGGAATTCAGCATCGATCTTGTTCTTGAAGTTACGGACGACCCGGTTAAAGTTGCCCGTGAATTAAATAAACTCCTCCATCTCCCGATTATGGTAATTGAATTATCTTATATTCTGTTTCAAACTTATTTTCGAATCAAAATTCTCTTTGATTTGAGTCCATCAAATTTGAATCTCTATCCTTGCTTTGAAATCTATTCTTATATAGTCGAACGAGGAAGTGTATTTGTAAATTAATATTAAAATGTTTTATATATTGTGTCGTTTGAGTTGTTGATGTTGATTTGGGTTTCCGATCGATACGTCTGATCAACGCAATCGATAGGATTTCCAAAACACTTGAACAGAGCAAACTGACACAATATTATTTTCAAATTTGGTAAATGAAATAAATTTGTTTGATTATATTGTAAAAATATAAGTAAAATTTTCTGGAATTTAATAGGTTAATTAAATTGTTTGAAATGATAATATTTGATTATCGTTTATTGTTCTAAATAAATTTATAAATACGGTTTATAAATTGATTTGGACTTTGAAATGAATTTAATTCAGAAATTTGAGAATTTAGTTTCCGGTGATTTCGAACTTTGGTTTTAAAATTTTAAAGTATATATTATTGAAAGTATTTTCGAATAGAAATCGTTTCCAAAGAATTTTAAAATGTTGAAATCAGTGCTCTTCTCTTTGTCGCTGGAAAATAATTTCGGCGATGGTGGCCGCATCATCGACATTCATTTTCGAGTTTCGAAGTGGAGATATTATTCTGTAGCTTTGCTACGGTTTTGTTTTGAGAAGAAAAAAATATTTTGATTTGAATTTCTTCAGTATATTTTGATTTACATATATATAGGTATCTTATTTTAAAATTTAATTTGATTTGATATAAATATATTATATATATCTCTAAATTGTTTAAAGTTAATCGGAAATCTAATTCTTAAATATTTTTTTTAAAAGGATAATTTTAATTATAAATAAAACCAAAATTTGGAATAAATATTTAAACTTGAATAATTGAATTGGGAAAATTTTATTTGTATATTGTTCAACTGCATTCTAATACAACTTACCTAAATCATTCAGAAGTTGAATATGTAATTGGATAATATATAAGATAAATTGAAATTATAAATAAAATTTGAGTGTTTATAATAAATGTTATACACTAAATTTTGATTATAAAGATGTTAATAGAGTTAGATAGGATAATAAGTAAACTCAGTTAATAATGAAATAAATTTGTTTTGAAAGGATTAATAAATTGAAATTTGACCAACATATGAAAATACCTTGAATTTAAAAGAAATTAATAGATGTAAATTAATTTAAATCGAAACTTATATGTTTTAAATTAATTTATATGGCTTAAATATATGTGAGTAGATATATTAAGTAGAATAAATTTAACAGTAATTTGGAATAAGAAAGAATTTAAAATTGTTGAAGAAAATATGATTATAATAAAAGACTATTCAAATTTATGGTTTTAGAAATTGTAAATTGAAGAAAATGGGATAATAAGATAATGAATTTAGAAATAGTTGAGATTGATTTTAGTGAAATCAAATGGAATAAATCAATTATTGAATATCAATTAATTTAAATTTGAATTTATATGGTTTAAATTAATTGTTATTTTGTATTTCAAATCTGTTTTTCTTTTTGGTTGTTTCTATTCTTCTACCTCGTTTCTTTTCGGGGACGAAAAGTTTTGAGTGGGGGAGAGTGTAACGACCCGAAAATTTCAACTGTTTTAATATCGTAATTAGTTGAAATTTTGTGAAATTTTAAACGATAAAATTTTGAAAATTAAATTTGATATTTGGAATGCGTTTAGTTAAACATAGCAACTGGTAAATTTTCGTCCGAAAATATGAAAATTTATTTCGTGCGTAAATTTACTTCAATTTAATCAGTTAAAAAGCGATGAAAATAAAATGTTTTCGAAACCTAAATAGTTTTACATAGAAAAATTCTAAACCATCTTCAGAGCAAGATTTCAGTTTGTCGTTTTTCCAAATTCGGACATCTTTGGCTCCGTCGATCTTATTTTTCAGCGTTTTTCTTGCATTTTCCACTATTAGAAAATTCGAATTTTTATAACTCGATCATACCACTGATATCTGTATACTGTTTTGACCGTCTCGCCATGCTGATCTCTATGGTATATTCACTTCCGTGTTTTGAAGTCCGATAAACAGCGGAATCCGTGAAATGGTTCGCAGTAACGGTACCATTATATATTTTGTCCCTTCGTTATCCAACGTGCAATACGAAGGTCCATCAACAATTAATATTTTCGGCCTCTGTCTTTTAATATTCTCTGTATTCAATATAATATTTTATGATTTGTCCTTTCACATACATTGTTCAGCTTTTCAGATTTGGTTCTGCACATTTCACGTGATGAAACGTATGATATAATATACGTTTATATTTTTCTTTTATTGCTGACAGCTGTTTTCTTTTCTATTCCTCCTATTTACTGTGGTACGTTTCTTTTGCCCTCTCTCTTCCTTATTCCTAGTTATACCTTTGGTCAGAAACATATATTATTAATACAAACGTGTTATTCCATTCTACCTATTGGCTGCCACTTCTCCTTTCTACCTTCCACCTCCATTTTTCATGCCGCAACCACATGCCCTGCCGAACGCCACACTTCCACACCCGGACCCGCACTCATCCCCGACCCGTCTCCTTTCCGATCACCCCTCCGAGTCCGCAACTCCACACCTTCTCCCTCCACGGCCGCAGCAGCACCATCTCACCAACGCGCGTCCATTCACCTCCTCCCACTCACGCAAACTCCATGTCAACTGCCTCCGACCTCATGCACCACCTCATCGCTATCCGCGTCCAGCACCCGCCCCATGCCAGCCCGCCACCAACCACCGTCCCAGCCCCGCCTGTCCCAGCGCTCCGCCCCAGCCCCTGCCGACCCCAGCCCATGCGTTACAGCCCACTCTCCCTCAACCTGGCAACCGAACCCCCTCCGCCTCCATCCCACATCGTCTACAGCTCCCGGCAACCACCCGCCACGTTCCCATCATCACCCATTTGCGTGCCGCCCTGTTCCTCCGCCCGCATCCACTACCATGGCCCAAACCGAGCTCCTCCCTCGGCCTCATCAACCACCTCCACCACCGAGCTAACCACCGCATCTGCTGCCTCTCCGAGTGCCTGTCCATCCTTCTCTGTGGCTGCTCAGCCTAGCGTCGATTCTAAGGTAAATATATGTAGTATATATTAATATATAGGTTTATTATTATATACGTATATAGTTTGGTTATGTGCTGGTATGTAGGCAAAGTTATAAAGTGTCTTGAAATGTTATTAAGTATATAATATGTTCTTATTGCTTTAAAATATTGGATCCTGTTTTGGTTTTAAGTATACATATCTTTGTTTTGTTTTGGTCTACGCAGTATAAGTTCTTGAGATTATGAAGTTATAATGGATGTTTGTTATTTGGATTATGATGTGCTGTCCTTGTAAGTATGCAAATCTATATTGTATAAACTGTTTTGTTGTATACAGGCGTGTTTATACATTTTGGTCTGATAACTTTACACATGTATATATATAGTAGTACTTTTATAAACTAGTTTCATGAATATAAGAGTGTTGATTTGGGTATAAGCTATATTAATGTTTGTTACATAAGTTATATGGGCTCTAATGTGTATTGATATAAATTAGTTATCTATGTGAGTATATATTTGTTTGGTTTTAAAATTTACATATAGAAACTTTGTTTTAAAATTTAAAACAGTGAGTTTGAAAGACATGTATATAAACATTTTGTTAATAAATGTTTGAAATTAGAAATTATTTTACATTGCTGCAAACACGACCTGAGTTCATGTTTGACGCATCGTATCTCTTCTGTCTTACGTCGGAATGGGTTGATTTTATTTTTAAAAAGAAGTCAAAGTTACCTAGTTTATGTCTGTCAAATTTCAGCCAAATCCGACATCGTTTGATTAGTGGTCGAGGATCTGGAAGTTAGACCCAGACAGCTGTTCTTTTGTACTTAGAAATTATTTTGCACTGCTGCAAACATGACCTGAGTCTATGTTCGTGACATCATAACTTTTCTCGTCTCTTGTCCAAATCAAGTGATTCTTTTGTAGTTTAAAATACAAGTTTTGATCTTTATTCATACCAAATTTCAGACCATTTCGATCTCGGTAGCACATAGAATTATATTGTTAAACTTTGACGCATGACATGTTTTATTTGTTGCTATGTTGAATGTTTTGATTTGATTTCATCGATTTCTGTTATCAGCTTTGATCGTTGAATTCGTGCCGATTTGTTTTGCTTGGATTCGTAACTCAATCTCTATGTCTGTATCAGTGTGCGTATCCGTGTCATCTTCTCGTGCATCTCTAGCCTCGAAAGGTGAGCAATCACTCACGATTAACGTTCTTATATTTATTAAATCTGATTTCAATTGAAACGACAATTGAAATATACTGTTGTTAGTTATTTATATTGCTATATCTATGACATCAACTGTATCTGTTCACCTGTGACACCTGACATCATTATCTGTTATTTATATTGATATATATATATATATATATGCCATCATCTGTATCTGTTCACCTATGACATCTGACACCCTTATCTGTTATTTATACTGATGGTATATGCCTGTTACCGTTGTTATATTATTATCATATCTGTTATCACTCTGCAAGTTCCCTGTTAGTATAGAATCACTATGGGTTGAAATGATACATACCCGAACAGATTTTAGAATAGGAGAAAATCGTTATGGGTTGAAATGATAAACCCAAGCGATTTTCAAATTAAATTGAATTTGGGATTTCGGGTTGAAAAGATATATACCCGAATATATTTTAAATTGCGGATTGAAATGATAAATATCCGTATCACTTGACCATAGGATAGAAAATTATATACAGACATCGTTGGTCTATGTATAAATGTTTTGAAAAACATTTCTACGGTTTTGAAAGAAATATATGGTTTTAAATAAATAATGATTTTAAAGATTTATTAAAGTTGATTCAAATCAATATGAAATATGTTCAAGTATTTATGTAAAATTTATATTTTTAAATATATAATTTATAATGTTTCAGGTTGAAAGATAAATTTGAATTGATTTGGAATTCTTAATTATTTAAGAATTATACTTAAATAAGTTGATTTGAAATCTATTAAAAATTGAAATTTTAAGATATGTTTTATAACTTGGATTAATTGAGAAGTGGCTTTAATGAATATTTCAAATGATATAAATTTAAATGGGATATTTTGTTTATTTGAATTCGTGAATTGAAGTTGTATTAGATGTTATTGAAATGTCAAATATTTAAAGCTTTGAAATATATTGAAATTGAAATGGCTTATTTTATGGTTTAAATATGTATTTGAAATCGATAGATTGAAATGGTTATTAGAAACTGAATCGAATTGAAATTGATGATTTGAGATTTGATTAAATTAAAATTTTGGAATTCGAGTTAATTTGAATCGATTTGTGAATTTTGAGGAAGCTATTTTATTTTACAAAGAAATTTTAAATTATATTTAAACTAATGATATTTTGCTTTAAAAATTATTTTAATATAAATTATTTTAATATAAATCATTTTTGATATAAATTACTTTATTTATAAACTAGTTTATTATATATACTAATTTTAATATCTAAACCGTTTAAAAGAAAAGTGTTGTGATTTCCAAAAGGCTATGATTTCAAAGCTGTGATTTCCAAAGTGTTTTGATTTTTAAAAGACTGATTTCAAAAGCGTTATAACTTTGGAAAAGTACTATGATTTTGGAAATGGATTTATTTGAAGTAAAAGTGATATCGCATTGATATGGTTTTTAAAATGGCAATGATGTGTCGGTTTTGAAATATAACTATTTTGAAAGTTTATTAAATGACCATCGGTGAAATAATACGTAGTTATTAAAGAGACCGGGATCGGATATGGACATATTCTTTGTCGATACCGAAAACCACTTTAATAACTATTATACGCGGAGTGTTGATCCAGAATGAAGTGGATGGTTTGGTGAACGCGTTGACTGAAGAAAGAGAACGATTTTGGATGACCCCTGACATGACTAAAACAGGAGCCGCGCCGGGCCATTGAGATTCGCCACCTCTAGCGGACACACTTCTTCGTTACCATATCTATTACTTTTGTGATTCGATTTGGGTGCACCCCTCGATTATGGGAGTGTTGTTTCGCGGTGTTGGGGTAGTAGCTGCCATGCCCAACATCAGTCCGGATCATGCAACTACTAGAATCCTAGTTGGTATTGCCTCATGTACCTTGTCATACTGATTATCCTATTCGCGACCACTACGATTTTGGTTTGTACCTTTAGTATATGGATTGCCCTCTGGTGACTTCCGGTTTTGGGGAAACTACGGTCTTGTATATGCTCTTGGGAATAAAAATGTGTTAAGGGTGGAATGGGCCATGACTTAACGCTATTTTGATATCGTACTTTACTGATTAGACATTATCTACTTAGCGTACACTATTACATAGTAGATAGTTTAACGGATCCTTAGAGGATGGTTATCCCAAACATCCTTTGAGTTTACTTGTATTTCAGTTGTTATTCCACTTGAGTTGGATTTATTGATATAAGAATGTTAATCCTGACTCGAGTGTTTTGTGTTTTCTTTACGCTCGGGTCAGACTGAGTGATACAGTATTTGAGACTCACCTTTGGAGTTGGAGCTTCGCTTGGAGATCCAGCTATCTATCCAGCTTTCAGTTATTCAGTTGATTCCAGTGATGTATTCAGATCTTGTATTTGACTATTGTATTGAGATATCTATGTATTAGAGACCTCTGTTGTATCTTGTTTAACTCTGTTATATATATATAGTAGCTTCATGAACTACTATTCTTTTGTTTCCGCTGCATTATTGTTATATTACTCCGTGTCTGTGATCTGTGATTATTTATTTATTGTATATGCTAAGTTTTGCCAATTTAAATTAACAACGCGGTATTTTGAGCAATTCAACACCGGCATGAGTGTCTACCTATACACTTATAATGGATGCGAATGGTCCAAAATATCGGGTCGTTACAAAAGGTATTCCTCCATTAAAACCTGAACCGTTCCAGCTGTTATGTTCAAATCTGCTTTCGCGAAAGGCATGATTTTCGAAACCAAAAACGTAGTTGTAGCTTGCCTATATTTGGAGAACTGTTGGGTTAACACAAGTATGATTGCTTGGATATTTTTTAACAACCCACCATCCAGATTGTAATTTTTATGAATTTATAGCATGTATTCTGTACGGACAATTTGAATTGACATTGCAAATGGCGTGTATTTTGATTTGTCTGACCTGATTGGCTTAAAAGAAACTACATGTAAAATTGACCATTCACTTAGTTGTTGCCGAAATTTTGCTTTGCACTCAAACACCATACCAACTTTGAAACCGTTTTCAACACTAGAAGAGGAGAATATTTCAGCGTTGAATTACAGATTGGCAACAACAGATCTAGCCATTAACTGTGCATTACAAAAATCATCATCTAAAAGTATCTCCATGTCCAGTTCATCACTATCCCCACATCCTTGGTCTTCGCCTCCAAAATCATAGTTAAGTGGATCGTTGTTGACTTGCATGTTATCTATCCACGTTGTATCATTCTCTGGTCTTGATACAACAATAATGCTATCAACTATAGCAACGTCATCAACTTGTACATGTTCATCATCATCATCATCATCTATATCCATATCCTCATCAGCTACATTAAGAACCCCTAATTCAGCTGTTGGTTGAATGTTCAATTGTGTATCGATGTCGTGTGCCTGAAAGCTGCAATATGAATATACAACGTTTTAAATATGGTTATAAAATCCAACAATATTCATATAATTACAACGTTTCTTACTTATGGCTCATACGGTATAAATCAAAAGCTGTGGGCTGTAGAGGAGAAGACATACGGCTGTTCGATGGTCCATCAATATTTTGGGTCCGATGTTGCTACAGAACAACGCTGCACAAGAAAATTAAATTATTTATCATATCTTCTGTTACATAAAATAACTTACGATTTGTAAGTCATCGCAACTATGTGTTACCTATGGCTCGTGCATGCAAAACTATCTTGACTCGGATATGGATAGCTAAATTGTACACTTGGCTGGGTATTCATAAAAGAAGGATATTCGAATAACATTTGTTGCTGCCCATATTGCGCTGCGTTCATAGGCGGATTACTATAACTCGACGATGGTAGTCCTTTCGAAGTATTCATGGTCTCTAACAACCTAGAATAATCTTCAACATCGAAATTAACTACATGTGTCGGTATAGCTTGTTCTATCACCGACCTTCTATTTTTCCTAATATACAATTCTATTGATTTTGATACCGCAAAAAACATTATTTCAACACCATCATCATCTACAATTTTAATTGCTTTAGACCCGGAATTAGTTGGCCAATTGCAAACTATATCAATATCATACTCCTTCAAATTTATCTTAATTGCTTTGTATACCGACTCTTTCAATTGTTGTAAGTTGGATAATTTACAAACTTTAACCGGTTTGTACGAATCGTAAACATATTTTCCACACATTTGATCATCAATAACCAATTCACCATCATAATAGCATATAGTTGGAATAAAATTAGGAGTCATTCTAAAAAATAGCGGATACAACATTATTTCATTTTCAATTACAAACCTACCAAAAATCTACGGTTTACAAATTCATACCTTGATAGATCCGGATTGATGAAATGTTGGTATTCTTGAACTAGAAATTCCAAGTCACTACTTTTTATTGAATTCGATGCAACCAGTAGGAGATTTCAAAATGAAAAACTGAAAATTGGTTTGGGTTTTTTATAAAAGGCTTGGTAAAGTTTAGAATGAAAGAGTAGAGGAGGCTGCTGGCTTTAAGTTCAGTAGATGAGCGACTTTTCAAAAGTCGCCCATAAAGGCATACGACTTGATGACTTTTGAAAAGTCGCTTACTGAAGACTTTTTAAAAGCCGTCGATATCACCCCACAAAAAAATTACAACACACTGACGCTATTTGAAAAGGTGTCAGTGTGTTTTGGCTTGTGTTTTACTGCATTGTTCAAAATGGGGTTATAAACGATATTAGTTCGTAAATAGGGCTATTTGTGTAATTAGTTTACAAAAGGAAGCCAAATGGAAAAAAATCCTATATTATTTGGAAGATGACTCCATAAATATCAAAACAAGAGCTCCTTTCATAATTTTGTCATGGCACCTGTACACGATGAAAAATTAGCAAGAGAAGTTAACTTTGGAGACGATTATCATGTGTAATTGCAAAAACAGATTGCAAAAAATGGTTTATTTGATGTTTATCCAAAATTGTTCTACCTTGTTTGCATGGATTACCACTTGGAGTTTTTAAAAATCATGTGATTGATAAACACACATATATTATGCTTGTATGCATTTTATAATATGATAAAGCCATTGTTTTTATACCAAAGTACGGATTGCTTAGTTGCTTATTTGACTTTACAAGTAAAACACTCATGCAAGAATTGCAAGGTCATTTTTTATATATAGCAAAGTATCCATTTCCTCTCTTGCATGTATTAATTTTCATCATCAACATGCACTTTTTCAAATCAAGGAGTAAAATTAATATTTTTGATTGTTTACGTCGACTTGCAATTTTGAAGGAGTTAGATGTTTCAACTCGAACCAATTTCAAATTTTGAATAAATAATTTTATTAACATATGCAACGTATCTACAGACTTTGTTTTGATCCAAAAATTCTCTGCATAAAGAGATGGACGAGGAATTTTGCGAGAGAAGCTTCTAAAGTATTAAGAGATAAGGGCATTACGGCACGCGCTATGCGCGTGATGAAGACATCTGAATTGTTTTTGTACAAATTGTATTTGTTTAATACGTTTAAAAGAAAATGTTTTCCACAAATGTTTAGCCATAAGTTTGTGTTGAATCAGACGTAGTTAATTTGAATTTTTATTTCTAAGTTGCAATATCTAATTTTTTGTTAGTTTAAAATTTTATTTACATTATTAATTTATAAAAAACAAATTTGTAAAGTAGTTTATTTGTTACATCATATTTTTAAGTAATATGAAAACTTGGTAATTTATAGAAGAAAATTTGAATCTGTAAAGAAAACTTAATTGTAATGTCCTATTTTTGAGTTATAATATCTGTTGAGGGATATTTTTGGTATTTCACACTGACATTAAAAGAATATGACACCAAATATATTACAACCTTTAATAAAGAAGTACATACGAGAACAGTTTTGAAAGTTCGCGGTCTCGGACAAAAAATTTAAGCAAAAAAATCAACTATTAATAAAGAAGATATAACAAAAAATTAGTTTTGTAGAAATTATACAATCAAATAGGCTTATATTACAGTAAAACGGTTTGTTCTTTCCCCGTTGTATGTTTGACTGGTTTTGTGATTCGTATCACGTTTCATTGGCGAAACAATGATATTGAACATCCTTGATTTGAGGAAGAAGATCTACTGAAAATCAGCTGTCCATATTCGACCAAACAGATAAACGGGGCGTTTTAGAAAGTTTTCACACCACAGAAGTGAATAAAACGGACACTGCGATACTGTTTACAGCTTATGTTAGGGTTTGCTGCTGCTCCTTTTTCTCCTGATTTCTAGATCTCTGTACGCATAAACAATATTCAATTCGATAGCTACAAGCGATGCGTTATTCTTGATCATCTATTGAGGTAACATCTTATTCTACATTGAGCTTGGATTCTATTAACCAGTTTTGGTAAATCCTGGTTTTTCGGATTACCTGAAGATATGAATTAATTGTGGTTCATTGTAATTTCAGTTTTTTTTAATCATTAAATGTATATTTTTCTTTCTAATGTATTTTGAAATAGGAGTTGGAGTTTGCGGACAGAAAATATTATTTTAATTGCGGAGATGGCCTATTCCAGAGGCTGTGTTTATTTTTAATCAGAATCAAACTTCTGATTTATAATTTATAAATCAGAACTTTCTATATTTTTTGTTTTTTGTCCGTGTTCTAAATAAAACCATCTATTAAAACCATCTATTGAGACAAAATTATTCAGAACATTTTTTTGCAAGCTGTGACGCCCCACCCCGAGACCCACATTAACAAAGAGTATTACTAGGTAATACTGTCTGCTAATGCGAAGAATAAGGCTGGTTAGGAGCGACCATCCGTAAGCTTTGCTTTAAACGAATATCGAACACGTCGATTAAATGCTCCATTTTTTTAAGTGGATCAACCGTATTCGATACAGGTTTAAAACAAAACTACAGTGGCTAATGGATTTATCAGAACAAAACGTATAACAATACACAGATCGCAGATCACAGAACAGTAATACATAAGTACATGATCACAGATACAACAGGAGTACAACGTAGTCTCGGTTCTTACGAACCATATACATCGAGTCACCAAAAGAATATAATACATCAGAGTACGCCAAATATTACTGAAAATGAAGGAATAAAATTGTTTGCTCAACATTTCACCACAAATAATATTATAAAGTCATTAAAACTTTATTTCTCACATATAAAAATTTATTTTACAACAATTATTGGATTTAAAATCATTTAATCCAAATTAAATCCAATTTTCCCCAAATTAAACCAATTAGGTACCAAACCATTATTAATCAATTCAATTCAATTATCCTCTTCATCGTTTAATTCTATTTCACATTTAACAAATTATAATTCTTATTTTTTGGTTCCGAATGCTAAATACTGTTTTTGTTCTGAATGCTATAAATGCAAACAAACAACTAAGTGATTAATCAGAATTCGGCAATCAACATTCAGAGTTCAGCAATCAGAATTCAGAATTTTAAACAAACAGAGTCTAAAATTGTTTATTTCTACAAAGTTCCTTTTATTGAAATTAGATAGCTAAGTAGTTATACCTGTCTTTTGATTTATATTGAACTTCTGTAGACATATTAAAATGTCAGCATTGTCATTTGGGGTAAAATTTATTAAGGAATGAGAAATTCGAGAAGAATCAAAAGTCGAGTGCCTTTAAATCTTTTTCAACAAAGATTTTTTATTTATTGCTAAAAAGAAGTATTGTGTCATCAATTCCCTATGCCATGGGTCTTGGATTGGTTGTATATATGGCTGAATTAGATGTCTACAAGCTTCTTTGTTGCTGCATAGTGAATGAGGCTAGGATATCAATATGTAGTCCATCCTTGTGATTTCCTAAGCGAAACTCATTGTTTAGTTTAGGATGAGGTTCCGAGATAGGATAAAATTAGTAATCTTTTTATTGTCTCAAATTTAAAATATCTTGTCGAACGCCGATGATCATTATCCCAAATGGTAGGTCTTATAGCTTAAGGCTTAAGCTGTTGTGAGTAGTATTGTGATTGATCCTCTAGGATTACATCAGAATCAATATTAAAAAGAAAAAGAAAAAAAGCACTGTCAGGTCGTTCCTTAATGTCCGCTCTACCATGCTATTATGTTTATTATGTTTCATGTATGTTATTACAGTTAGTCTACAGGCGATCTGGAAAATCGTTCTGCGGTATCCTTATTTAAGTCTGGTATGAAATTGAATATCGCATATTACAGTCCTCAACAACCAACCACACCCCCCCCCCCCCCCACCAACCAAACCAAAAAGAAAAAAAAGCATACATAAACTCTGTTAAATTTACATACAACAAGAAAATGTACCATTGCACCGCAAATGTGATGTCTTCCAAGTGGCATTTTTTTTAACCATTGGTTAATTGTGCAATAGAATCCGATCTCAGCTCCTCTAGATGGGCAATTTAGAGACATACCATTGTCCCACAGAGGACACCTTCCAAGCGAGAATTTTGTCCATGTAACTGCATCTTTATTTCGGGAAGGAGTTACTTATCCTTTTCAGTACATTCTTTAGGATGGCCAGCAAGTAACACCACACTTGAAGGAATAATGAAATAGATACAAGTTGAAAAACCTATATTGCTTTCTCTTTAATCTTTCCATGGTTTTCATGCAGATTTAATCTAATATTGTACGCGGAAATCTGAAGAAACACATACTATGTTAAATGTCTATGATGACTTCTCAGAACAAAGATCCTTTTCTCCTGATGAAATTAGTAGCAATGAAGAATCTCCTGAAGACACAAGACTTTCCCTAGAAACATCAAATGATGCCATTCCTTATATTGGCCAAAAATTCGCTACTCAAGATGATGCATACAATTATTACAGCGAGTTTGCAAAACAATGTGGATTTTCAATACGCCGCCATAGAACTGAAGGGAAAGATGGGGTAGGGAGAGGGCTGACTAGGCGTTACTTCGTTTGCCACAGAGCAGGAAATACACCAGTAAAAGTTTCAAAAGAAACTAAACCTCAAAGAAATAGAAAATCATCTAGATGTGGTTGTCAAGCGTACCTACGTATAGGCAAAAACACAAGCATGGGTGTTCCTGAATGGCGAGTCACAGGATTTGTTAATAATCATAATCACGAGTTGTTAGAACCTAACCAAGTTCGATTTCTTCCTGCTTATCGCACAATTTCAGATTGTGACAAGAACCGAATATTAATGTTTGCAAAAACCGGAATTTCAGTTCAACAAATGATGAGACTGTTAGAGCTTGAGAAATCCGTAGAGCCTGGATTCCTACCTTTTACAGAGAAAGATGTGAGAAATTTGATTCAAACATTCAGGAAGGTGGAACAAAATGATGATAGCGTTGATTCTGATTTACTTAAGATGTGTAAAACTATTAAAGAAAAAGACGTCAACTTTAGATATGAATTCACTGTAGATGATAAAAATAGATTGGAGAATATTGCTTGGTCTTATGCTTCATCAGTTAACTCTTATGAGATTTTTGGAGATGCCGTTGTATTTGATACTACTCATCGACTAAATGCGTTTGATATGCCACTTGGTATCTGGGTGGGATTGAATAATTATGGGATGCCATGTTTCTTTGGTTGTGTGATTCTGAGAGAGGAAAATGTGCGGTCTTTCTCATGGGCTTTGAAGGTACGTTTCCTCATTACTATTCTTTATTCCATCTCCTTGTAAGAATTTATGCAATCAATTCATTTAATGTGCTACTTTATTAGATATTTGCTGAACTTTTGTATTAGTTTCCCTTGGTTCCATGCTAACGCATGCCATCCGTACGTCACCCATTGACTTTTATTTGAGAAATAGTAACATATCCTTGTTTATGTAAATGCGCATATCTCTATATTGGAGATTAACAGTTTGGGAACGACAGTATAAAACTTGCTCCTAAATTGAAAAGATCCCATTGTTTGACAGAGTTAATTATTCTTCATAACTTATAAGCCTGTTAGTCTATAGTATGATCCAACCATAGCATGTGATCGTGCAAAAGAAAGGATCATATATATAAGAAATTTCAAGGCAAATACAATGTATATTTTAGATTTCGCCATAATATGAACTAAAATTAAGACATACAAATGGGACATTGGCAGCTTCAGCATGGATGTTATCCTGCAAATGCTCTATTTATCTTAATGGCTCTCAACTGTAATTCATCATGATTCTTGTATCAAAATCCATAGCTGAATAGTAGCGTTATTAGGTGCATCATATTCATTAATATATGACAGGTATTTCTTACGTTCATGAATGGTAGAGCACCCCAGACAATTCTGACTGACCAAAGCATGTGTCTCAAGGAAGCAATATCGATTGAAATGCCAAACACAAAACATGCACTTTGCTTATGGCTAATAGTGGCGAAATTCCCATCTTGGTTTAATGCTGTTCTTGGCGAGCGATACAGTGAATGGAAGTGCGAATTCTATAAACTCTATAATATGGAAAATGCAGAAGATTTTGAAGCAGGATGGGGGGATATGGTGGATTCATTTGCTCTTCATACAAATAGGCATATTTCCAATTTGTATGCATTTCGAACCCTCTGGGCTTTGCCATATTTGAGAAACCATTTCTTTGCTGGCATGACTACACCTGGCATATCAAAATCAATTAATGCTTTCATTCAAAGGTTTCTAAATGCACAAACTCGGGTTGCACGTTTCATCGAACAAGTATATTTCTTCCCTTCTTGTTTCCATCAAATTTTTGAGTCTTTTATATGGTCTTCTGTTATAGCTTCTTTTCTAGTAACATTTCATAGTCTATGAACATTGTTCATTAGCATAAAAAGTGTCTCATTCTAGCATTGTTATATATCACTCATGCACATATGCTTATGTGCACAACACATGTAGGTACACACTTTCTGTTACTGTTTTTTTAACAACAAAAAGGAGGATAGCCTTCCTCCTGTGGCTTACATAAGAGTAAAAGAAACAGAAGCAATAAAAAGAAGGTCTCCTGAACATACAAAAGACGAGCATGAGTATACATAATGCCCATAGCAATAAGAAAGTAATCTGGGCTCACGGCAAATAGTGGATGCAAAGGTACCATCATAGAAATGATCAGTAGTCTGTGTGATGCTCATGTCAGAGAGGCACAGCCGAGCGCTACGAGAAATCCATATAGTAGCTCTCGTCTGAAAATCCACTGCACAAATATAAGACATGGCTACTCATCAAAGACCCAGAGCAGTAGCACTGATGTAGGTGAGTGAGAATCAAAGTATGCTGAAGAGGCATGGCTTCATGGAGACTGAGGATACCAATCTGAATGACGAGCACGAATGGATGTGCCAGTCGAAGGAGGATTATCAAGCTAATGGTAAAGCAAACAGCGTAAATGCTGATGCAAGCAGAAACAAAGTAGACGAGCACCCCATCAAATATCCAATGTGATGATCTCCCATGGTGGACCAATGCACCTGCGCACAAATAAGCACAACAACAGTATTCAGATATAGAAGATGTAATAGCTATGGAGATTAGGATATATAGTAAGGTGTAAAAGCCTATTTAGGTGTACTATCATCATTGGCTAGTTAGAATGCTAAAGTCTGAGATGTACGAGTCAAGAAATTTAATACTAGGTCCAGTGTAGGGCTTGGCTGTAAACACGAGTTTGATGTCATGTAGGATAAGGGAGATGATTTCGGGAACTCTAATACATTTAGTATCGTAGATAGATTCGTTGCGAGCACGCCACATGAGCCAACATGTATAACAAGGGACGATGCTAAGAGAATAGCGCGAATGGATTTGCCTTTGGCGTGGGACCACCAAAAAATTAAACAGCGCCCAAGGCCCGTAGGAACATGCCTTATACCCATAAGACCTTCAATGTGCTTCCATACGTCCATTTTCACCGTGCTATCACTAAAGAGATGGGGAATGGAATCGGTTGAGCTTTTATCACAGCATCGACACTTAAAGACTATGGGAATGTTAATTTTAAGGAGGTTCAGATCCAGGGGCAATGGGATGGAGTTTCCACATGAGTATAGACACTTTGAGAAGGATGTGAGGGTCCCAGATCATGCCAAATGAAAGACTAATAGGATGATGTTGATCAGTAGCATTCCAAGCATGCTTCAATTGGAAGTCGTCGCTAACCCAATCATTGGCTGTATGGGTAGTTGTGGTCAAAGGAGAGCTTGGTGTTTTGCATACGTTTCCATGTTTCACTGGAACAACCGGGAACCCAGTGATAATCTTGGGTGATTAGCCTATGGTATGTAATTATGAAAATTCGTCTATAAAGAATCGTTTTGATAGAATCAAACCCACAAGTATAAGCATTGCAAACACCATGAAGGTCACACATACCTAGGCCACTTTCGGACTTGGGTCTCCAGATTCAGGTCTAGGAAACTCAGCGATATTTGTTATGATTATTAAAAGAGCCCCAAAAGAAGTTAGCGCATATTCTTTGATGGTCATGGAAGAAGGATTCAGTGGGTGTCATGGCAACAAAAACATGAGTCTAAAGAGCTCAGAGCAGAATTAGTGAGGACCAATTTGCCCGCTTGGAAATTGGGAGGGGAGCTCCACTTCCCAACAAGTCTATGGGCTTTTGCTGTGGTACTGCGAAATAAAGATTTATTTTCCTACCTCTGTATGATGTCTAGGTAGGTGATGGGTAGGGCCTTTATAGTATAGCCAATGACCTCGTGGAGTTTGCTTTGTGGGCTTGAGCATAACTATTAATGGCTCACATCGAAAAAATGACACAAGACCTCTCTTAAGCTTTGGCGCATGGCGCGGCAAATGACGCGCATCTTGTTAATTTACCGTGCATATTTAGATTTTTTTAATAATGTTAATACATACAACAATTAATATAAAAGTTTAATATAATTAATTTATTTTCCTAAAACATATATAATCTAGGTTTTTAAACATTTCGCAAAAAACATCAAGTATCTACCATAAACATAGAATTTCAAACATAATAGTCAAATGCCAAAATCCAGGATAACAGTAAATATTACTGATAAACTATTCAAGGATCTCTAACTCAAGTGGTTAGAGGTATTATGACGCTTTAGACAAAGGTTCTAGAAATCATGAGCTCGAGCCCTTGAAATATCATAACGAGTGTTCTGCTTGAATAAGGTATCGCTTTAGTTATCAAATTTTTTTACTGATAAACTAGAAATCTGATTCAGCAATCATATTTTCTAAATTAATATCTGCATCATCAAATTTGTAAGTTTCAGCATCTTCCTTATCCGTCTCATATCGATTGACAATTTATTCAATGCAATCGTAATAGAAACATACAGTTCAAAGTTCATTAGAGACAAATTTGAAAAATACATCAGTTTGAGATTATTTGTTCGGTGCAATAGAAATTAGAACAGATAGTTCTAAGTTCATTTAAGATTAATTCGGAGAATGCGATCATTCAAGATTATTTGTTCGGTGCATGAGTGGTCATTAGACCCGTCGGGTCAGATGTGAACCCAATCCAACGAGTCTCGATTCTTGTTAGGTTGAGTTTAACTTGTACATTTTAAAACCTTTGTCCAAGCCGAGGTATGATACAGATTAGGTAGGTTCGGGTCCGATTGGATAATAACGCTAAAAATGTATATATTTTCTCGTTGTTTTATCCTTTCTTTCAGGTTGGATCGGTTGTTATTTTTCATCATCTATATCCAATCTAGGACCCATCGGGTTTAAGTCAAGTTCGGATCGATTTGGTTCGGATTTGTGGATGTCGGTTCTAATTACCCATCGTAGTTAGGTGTGGCGATAACATGAATAAATTGTTCAAAGTTTGTTGGAAATTAGTTCGAAGTGTAATCATATCATTGTATAAAAAAAAGGACTTTGCTACAGGGCCAGAAAAGTTGAATGCGGAAGATTGCGAAATTCAATCGCACGGCTGGAATTCAAGGGGGGAAATTGTTGCTGTCGCTCAGATTATTCCCGCATCAATTCGGGCCCTTCTACCTTCGGGCTTTATAGCAAATTTGAAAAAAAAATTATACATTCAACTATTGTTGGAGATTGGTTTGGATTGTAAAAAATGAACAATAAATAAAAAAAAGTAAAAAATAATAAAATAACGGAAATGCTTGCCATTTTTGCGCCAAGCGTCATTTACGCTGTTTGCTGTGCCTTTTCATGTGCACCGCGTCATACAGAAGAAAGGCGCAAACGCCACGTCGTGCCTTGCGCCATGGCGCACACCGTAACGCGCCTTTCCTAACTATAGGCTTGAGTGTGATGATGGAGGAAGTTATAGTCGAGCTCTTATCAATGTTGATCATTTGACCGGAGGTTTGCTCATAGGTATTCTGAGATATCCATTGTGAATATGTAGATGCCATCGGCAAAGGAGAGTGATGAAATGAGGGGAGCACCGTTAGGATGGAAAAAGTGTCTGATGCTACCCAATGACATAAGATCATGAATGCCATGGTTAACAGCTTCCGCTGCAATCATAAAGAGAGCAAGAGATAAGGGGTCGCCCTACCTACTGCCTCTTCCAGATTTAAAATAGTGCTTGGGCACTCCGTTGAAGAGGACAAAGTACCAACAGCTAGATGAGCTTCCAAATCATATCAAGGAGTGGTTCAAAAAATCCAAAGGCCATGCTTACTCAAATGATAAAGAACCAGGATATAAGATCAGATGCTTTTTGATGACAATGTAAATCCTAAAATTTTACGATTGATCATAGCCCTTCGCCTGTTACTGTTAAATCAAACTATCAGGAAGTAACAAGGCACTATATTGATATATCAACCTCATTTCATACCACGCATCTACCGACTGCACTTCCAGCAATCAACACGTGAAATTATATCGTGCCTGTTCACAAGTGGTTGGTACTGCAAAATGAGAAGTCATATTTGATACACAAGCTTCTTTATTCAGTTCAGTTCATTATTTGATCAAAGTTTTGATAGCAGTTCTGTAGTTCCTACGAAGGGCTTTACATACAACTTTATATTATATTGGCATCGCATGAAAACTTCTAGTATATAACTCAAGATGATAAACTTGTTTCATCATTCAGGAGTACTTAAAAACTTCAAATGAAGCATAATTACAAAGTGTTTTAACACTTACCAGGTAGCTCTTGCTGTTGATTATAAAGACCAAGCAGGAATACAGCAAACAATGCAACAAAACCTACAAAACATTTCACTAAAAACTGGAGCACCAATGGAAGCCCATGCATCTGATATTCTCACCCCCTACGCCTTCACCAAACTCCAGGACGAGCTCGTATCAGCTGCTCACTACGCCTCGTTCCAGATAGAAGAAAACTGTTTTCTAGTTAGACACCATACAGAAATAGGAGGAGGGCGAAAAGTGATATGGTCACCCCATGATGATATACTTTCATGCAGCTGTAACATGTTTGAATTTTCTGGAATACTATGTAGGCATGCTCTTAGAGTGCTCTCTACTTTGAACTGCTTTCAGATCCCCGATAGGTACTTACCCTTTAGATGGCGTAGGGCAAACATGATACCTTCTAGGTTAATGCAAATATCCAGTGTTAACGATCACTCTGGGAAAGTGCAAATGCTGCAAGGCATGGTTACTTCTCTTGTATGTGAAGCATCAAAATCAAAGGAGAAACTGAATTTTGTGCTTGATGAGGTTTCCATTCTTTTAGCTAGAATTAAGGAGCAACCTGTTGTGTTGCGAGATGGTAGTGTTTATAAAAGGTGACTATATTTGTCATCATATATTATGTGATTGTATAACCTTAGAAATTGTCTTCTCAAATTTTGTTTTTTAGAAGAAAAATGAGATCTCTAGCTATGTGGATGTGAAAATGTGTAACGCAACAAATGGCAAATATTACAATTTCGTTAGACCATTTCCAGCTGTTTTGTTAGTGATTTTTTTCTTCTTCTAAAGTGGTGTGTCGTACGAGCTTCCATGTACGATGTCCTTTTGTTATTTATGCTTACTAGAAATATTATTTCCCTTCATTGTTCAATGGTGAACTGGTAAATATGACAATGGTGAAACAAGGTAATAAACTATTATAGTTTATCTTATTTTGAATGTTTGTTTGGTAAAGAATTGGTATATCTTTATTTGAACTTAAGAAAAATTACGTTGTTATAGTTGAATGATATTGTATCATTCCAGTGAAGACAATCTATCATTTCTAATCGTATTTTTCGTATTTTATTCTTAAAAATCGAAAATTGTTTGAATTAACTGATAGGAGGAAGGTAGTTATCTGAAATAAACTGAGATCTTATATAAACGTATATAAACATAAAGATCATGATGAATCCGTAATTATATCGTGATGTAACCGTCCATGATAATTTGGAAAAATAATAATCTAAAGATCCATAAATAGTGCTCTTTATCGTTCATGACATCAACGAAATCTACATGCACCATACACCAACATCCTCAAAGTAGTGGCCATCTGGTGATGATATGTCAAACTTTCATTTTTGACAGATTATGTTTGAAAACAAATACTTACCATGCGCTTTGATACCTTCGGATATTCTATCGACTATGGATCTGCACTACTAAAGCCTCCCAAAATTCCGGTACAACATTCTTTGATCGCTATGTTATTTCAATTTAGTGCTATTAAACAGTAGATCTGCGTTAAGTTCCGCTATTTTTCATTAAACTTGCTAAATCGGGGGTTTTAGTATCCGTTTTAGCATTATTAATATATAAAAGTTGATTTGATTGGTTATCTTTTAAATCAAATCAACAAAGTTTGAGTAAAGACCAATTTTAAATCATAAATGTTCAATATAAGTTAGAAATATATTATAGTTATCAAATCTAATCCACATAAATTATGATATTCATCGATCTTGTTATATAAGATTAAAAAATATTTCTTTTTTTCTATGTAGATGATGTGAAAATAAAAATAAATTAACTTTAAATATTTGATTTTATATCTAATGAAGCATTTTGCACCTCCATTATATCTCCGTTTTTTTCCGCTATAACTTGTTGCACCTCTGCCGTTATAGAAATGCTAAGTCCTTTAACTACACATACACATCCATTTTTCTAATTTTCCTTTGAAACATATATGTGTTGTAAGTAGAATTCTAACTGAAGTAGTCTTTTGTAAGTCGTTCACTGTGTGCAGAATGAACATTAGATAAATGCCCGACTGATAATGGACCCTTCATGTAACAACCCGCACTTTAATGGGTCTGAATTTACGCTAAACCGAAAACCCAAGTCCAGTGAAGTACGGATCTTTGGTGTCGGTATCTTGTAAATAAACAAAAGTATATTAGAGCACTATCGATAAAACTCACGGTGGAATGATAAAGTATAATAAAACATATAATTATTAAGGTTAATATCTCTGGTATCTAGTACCCCTATGAGTGCTGAGCATGCATAAGAAATCCGTCCTTCCATCATTCCTGCCTTGTACCAGTACCTGTTCCTCTAAGTCTATCATGTGGATTGTAATGAGGAAGAGGTCAGAACAATACTATAGAGTTTGGTAAGTTACATATTTTATATGTAACACTAGTTTATGTCCGATTGCTTTCCATTATTTGTTATGTCTACTTTTAAACTTAGCCGTCTTGACTTTCATATACGCGTACGATACACCTCACCTACTAGAGGTATACAATAACTACATACATGTGTGTGAAAGAACCACAACCCCCCTTTGAACCATGATACTTTCCCGCTAGTATCCATAACTCTGCACCTACGACGAGTATCGACCATCTGTGTCTAAATCGAATTGTCCGCGTACACAGAGGATCTTCCCGTTAGTGCATAATAACAACATTACAACTATTTAGTCGTATTCTACCATGTCTTGAAGACTTATTTAGCCACTTCGTATTGAGGACTTCATTCCTAAGACTAATCATGGACTCAGCTCCACAGACTATTGAGAACTTAGCTTCTCAGACTATCGTATTCGCTTGAAAGACCACAACTATGGGTTATCTAGCTTTGCCTTTTAACAACAAACAAGCTAAGAAACAATTATGAGGCGGTGCATGCCCCAAACGTGATCTACATTAGTAGGAGGTGTAGTCCGTTTAGGCCTAATCCTTGTTTTTCTACTGACTGTCCCAGGACCGATGACAGTCTTGATCTATGTATACAACCCCTCCTAACATATATGATACCAACCTTGCTGACACATCGTCGAACCTACGCTCATCGTTCCATTTGGTTTGTCCAATGCAATTAATGAAATGTTCACTTGGTTACTTAATACATAACTCCTAAGTATTGAAGCATTGACACTTCAATCGAGACGAACCTCTATTCTGGTATATTCACTTTACCTATACACGAACGTATATTCACATGGGTCCTAGAGTCGGATATGTCCCACATCAGTATGATGTATACACAATTGCTGGAAGCCCTTTGCAATGGACAAACTACTGTTGTGTAACATTACTGAGCTCGCATTCCAACTCGTATTATTGACTACGTCATTTTTAGTTATCTTGGTTATTGACTTAGATTCAATAATTCACACCCACCGTAAATACGTACTTAAGGCTACACACACACTACGTCTTCTATGTTCAACTGTTAAATTTTTTTTTTCATAACTTCTTGTTCATTAACACCGTTTAATGTCATTTACCTCTTACTTCTAGTTTTAATAGATTAATTATCTTTTACTACTTAACTTTCACTTAAAATTATTAAATATAGCTTACTACTCCTTTACAGCTATTAACTACCTTTCTTTAATTATTATATCCTCTTAATTCCACATTGCTTCATTTATATTTCTTTCCTTATTGTTTATTTTCTATCTTATCTTAAATCGCATATATTAAATTCACAGTTAAATTATTGTTATTGTTATTACTTACAATACTTTGGCTTATGTTTAGTGATTTCCGCATTTTAATGCGTTGAAATTACTTCTTCCCAAAAGAAAACATTAACACCAAGTTTCCATAAAATATCTAAAAGAGGGCCTGTTTGGAATTACAAGTAACTATCTTTTCTGTTTTTATTGAAGTAGACGGTACAGAATACAGTATAAATCATCTATTTTATACATCCTTTTCTTCTCGGCATGTTCCTTGTTATTTCGAACGGTACATTTTTATTCATATTTACGAAATCGAATAATTCGTAGAAATTTACATTGCAACACATTTCATTCTAATGAATTAAATTGCTACTTAAACCCCAATACAAATTATAATAACTTCCAATTCATGTTTACTAACCTATATCATTCAACCAACAAATATGGAATTATTATACAATATTATAAATTTAGGGACTACTTTCATCTTTACTTTCCAAATTCAAATATATGCAATATTTAATCAAAGTTAGCAATTCATAGAATATGTAGACATAGCTCAAAAATTCACGTTATGTATATATTTAAGCCTACAACTTCGAAATTATTTTTAGGCATATAAGAAACGGATTTATAATGATATAAATCCAATATTATATAAAAATATATAATTTTTCATTCAAAGCTTCCAAATCTCTGTATCTAAATCTTGTTATTCCCGTTAGATTCTCTTTCTTCCTACCAAAGTATGTATCGATATCATATACGTATTTATTTGAATTTCACATCCGAGAAGAGGTTTGAATTTAATTTAGATTTGGATTTAGATTTACAATTTACCTTGGCTTTTGCGATTCTATTCGACCTTATTCTTCTTCTCTATTATTCTCTGCTATTCTCTCTCTCTCTCTATATATATATATATGCATGCATGTATGTATATGTATATATTAGTTTATATACAAATTTTAGAATTTATGGAGAAATGAAAATGGTAGCGCCTCGCTATTTCTTCAGAAAATATGAGAATAAAAGTAAAGGGCTAGGCCTGTATTTATAGGGATTCGAATAATGTCAACCGTAAGATTAAATTATATTAAATCCGGGTCGTTCGGTCTAGATTCAACACACAGTTACTGCCTACCACCGGTCAATCGCTATGATACCATCGGTCGACTTGTCTCAATAAGAGGGTCGAAATGTTGCTTTGTTTATGTTATATAATCTATGCCTTTTCGTTAATTCCCTTTACTACTTATTTTGTCCAATTCTGTCCGATCCGATTTAACGTTAATTCTGCTTAGACGTTAAGTAACCATTAACATTAATTAACGTTAGTTTATTACATTTATTTTCTTAATTACATATATAATTATTTTTGATTCAAAATCTTCAAACATTAATAACATTTTTGTTTGAGCTTCGTGCGGAAAACTTTATATATGAAAACTAATTAGAAAATTGCCATGAATACAATAATACAAGTTTCGTAGCCAAATTCTAATGTTTCCAAAAATTCTATTTTTGAGCTTTAATAATTATATTATTAATTCTCTTTAATTAATTTTCATTTCATTTACTGGGTGTTGCATTCTCCCCTCTTAAAAGAATTTCCTTCTTGAAATTCCTTAAGGACTGAATTATGTAACATAGCGCGCAACCATTCTAAACAATCCATTCAATTAGTGTACAACCAATTTGCTGTCAATCGTGTATAAGTGCACGGTATATCACAACACATGATATGATATGTATGTTGAATAATACTAAATCGACGACTCCTATATGAATGCATTCTTTAATTTTTTTTGAAAATATGGTACAAACAACCTATATACTGACAGTTTTATATGTATGCAAGTTTTGAAAATCAAAATCTTTGTTCTTGTACACAAATTTACTAACACTTTACGGATCGAAGTATGGTTCAACCAATTTTGTTTCCAATCCCTACCATACAAAATCTAACATACGATTTTTGACATCCAAAAGTTTGAAAATCTGGTTTTCTAAACCTATATTCTTATATCGGAAAAAGGGTTTAGATGGAAAATTCCAAATTTCCATCATTCTCTTGTGTACCAATTCCACTGTATCTTGAAACCTTCTTTTTTGACCCTAATTCTTTTACAACTTTTCCAAGTACAGTTCACATAAGAAAATTTACTTTTAAAATTTTAAAACGAGTTTTGTTTATCTATCGACAAGGTACGGAAAATGAAATCCCAAAGCTAAAACAGTTTTTTCCCTCTTTACTAACTATATTTTACTTACTGTCACGTCTAATGTACAGTACAATTCATATTTGTTAATCCTTCAATTTTTCTCCATGCTAAGCATATGACATTTCAAAAGTAAAAAATTTCTCATTTCTTGCAAAAAAAAAAATTAGTTAAAATTTTGAAATAGTTGGAAGTTTTAAAATGAAACTTTACTTTTTAAAATCTTTACAAAAATATTTTATATTTTTTGAATAAAACTTATTTTTAATTGTTCAAAACAAATTAAGGCATATCCAGTCTGAGTTTAGTCAATGGGCTAACGCCTATGGTTGACTCTTTTCTAATACGCAGTAAATATTTATATTTCTAAAACGTTTTCTTTTATTTTAGAACAACAATCAACATACAAGTTCATTTATAAATTTTAGTTTTTAAGTTATAGGGATAAACCCGTGGTTTTGCAACAGCCTTTACCCGTCGTTTGAGAAATTTTATCTTCCCAAAATTTTAAGACTGTGGGACTTAACATTATTCTACATTTAGTAGCTAATAAATTTTCTAATTTATTTTATAACCTCCAGTCTTACATTGCATTAGTTAAGTGCCAACATGAGATTTTCCTATTTACTATGCTTTCCAATATATAGTGGTCAAACCAGAAAGTCAACACTGTAAAAAAAAGAATTTTTCTCATAAAATATCGTACGCCTTTTATACGAACAACTAACCTAAAAGAAACAATTGCTAGAAGCTACCCTTCAACATCAACTGACATTAATGATGTTATGGTCCTATCATTTCTCACTTAAATAAAATGGACATTTTTACTACGTCGTTCCACCATAACCCATATCTCTTAAATTATATTTTTGGCTTCTAATAAATAAGGTTCATATGTTACTTCAGTTATTACAGCAAAATACATTATTATCTTCTTTTAATCCAAACCTCTAAATAGTATTCCCAAATCTCGGTATATACTTTATTTTTATTTTTTCACGCGGTTTTACCCTAACACTTGCTGAAATGTACCTTGATATCATTTTTCATTTCCTTATGGGTTCTTCTTTATGGTCATCACATAAGTTTAATAAAAAGTTCCTAGGCTCAGACCAATATTCTTTATATCCAACGGGGGTTCACTATTGCTATTCTATGAGCATTAATCACTATTTTATTTATAGCCTTAATTTTTTATTCCATCGTACCTAGGCAATCATCCCTATCTACTCCATATTAGAAATTTGGTTTGATTTTCACACTCTTTCTAAAATTAAAAATTCACAGCCATGAAATACTTAATCCCAAAACTTTTATTTTTAAAAACATGAACTTAAAAACTTTTAATATCCTTTAATAGCTTGGTTTCAAAAAGGAACCTTGAAAATCTCCTTATTTTAACAAATGTTAATTGTTGGCATTTTAACTTTTAAAACTATAATTTAGGATCTATAAATTAAGTTTATTTATTAAGTCTAAAGAAAATGTTAGCAATTTAACTTTTAAAAGATCATTTCCTTCTTTTCAAATAAGAGTCAAGTTTTATTACATGAATGATCATTCAAATCTACTTTTCCTTTAAAGCCTTTAACAACAAAGATTTTACTTCTTAAAAGTGAGATTTTAACTCAAATCATTTATTAAGTTTTGCCTTTAAAAATTCAATTGTTATACCAATCTATTTTTCTCAAAATGCAGTTTACATTGTCTGTAAAACATCTTTTATAACTTTTAACAATAAAAACTGGAGTAGACAATGACAACTTCCATTTTGTTATTTTTCTATCACTTATGTTATTTCAATTTTCAACTTTGACGTAGACTCTGATAACATATGAGGGGGACTTCTAAAAATATGTGCAATTTACTAACATATTTGTGTAAATTATTATTTTTTCCTTTAGTTTCCATATTGTTTCTAATTAATAACATTATTTTATATAAATTATTTATATTTATATTTCATAACGTCACTACTATTTAAATTTCTTCTACATAAGCTGCTCTTATTTAAATTGCTTCTCTTTATATAGTTTTTTTTCTTTTGAATTGATCGTCTTCTTTATTGAACCATCGCAATGCGTTCGCCTAATGCTTTATTTTTGGGTTGTTGTCTTCTTTTCATTCTTTTTACCCCAATTAAAATCAGTACCACTTACTATTGTCCATCCCTTTTAAAATAATTTCAAAACATATATTTTTTTAAACTAGAAAATCGACGAGCTATATACATGCTTTATTTTCTTTTTATTTCAAAAGAAATATCCTTTTATTAAAACTCATTTTAACTGAAATTTTTCTAGCTAAACAAACTTTAAATTTTATTTAAATAAAATTAAAAAGATATTTTAATTTGTAAAAAAAATTCCTTACTTTTTCAAAAATATGGTTTTTCTCCTTTTTTTTCAAACCTTTTGTTAAATTCTTTTATATGGAGTCGGACTTAAGGTGGGTTTTGTTTGTTCCTTCTTTTGGACTTTTCTTCCTATCCACTTACTTTCTGACTTATCTTCTTTTAAAATATATTAAACATCCGGCTATTATCTTGAAGTAATTCCTACGCCCCTTCCTTCAGGAACTTGCACAATCTTGCTTTCGGATATCTACAACATATAGGTTCTTTACTTTTCATTTATCCAGATCCAACGTGCATCATCAATCGACAATCCTATAGGGATCTACAACCATTGGGTAATCTAGGCCCAATAAGGGAGTCAAGTATCATTTGGATTCAGGAACATCCCATATGCTATATTCATGTTCTTTTAAAGTCAACGCCTTCCAATACGACCTATTTTCCATAGGATGATCAAGTTAGACGTGTATCTTCAATTTCATCGACTGTTCTAACTCATAGTGCGCATTGTCTATCATTAAGAATATGGTTGCAACTACCTTAAAGTCGGAATTTGTAGAGTTTGGCGTAATACTTACATATAATCATAATAAAAATACAGATATGCTCACTAAATATATTCTAATTCCTATGATTGACTAACATAAGCTCTAATACCAAGTGTAACAACTCGTACCTTAATGAGACCGAATTTTCGTTAAACGAAAACCCAAGTCTACTAAAATATGTACATTGATGTTGGTATCCTGTAAATAAACAAAAGTATATCATAGCACTACCGATAAAAATCATAACGGAATAGTAAAGTATAATAAAATATATAATTACCGACTAAGGCTAATACCCCTAGTATCTAGTACCCTTGTTAGTGCTAAACAGGCATAAGAAATCTGTCCTTCCACCATTCCCACCTTGTACCAGTATTTGCCCCTCTGAGTCTATCTTATGGGTTGTAATAAGGAGCGGGTCAAAACAACATTTTGGTGACTGGTAAATTACATACTTTACATAACACTAGTTTATATCAACTGTTTTCCATTACATATTATGTTTAATTTTAAACATAGCCATTTGGACTTTATATACACGTATGATATGCCCCACCTATTCGAGTTATACAATAACTACACACATGTGTATGTATACATATATAAGTACCACAGTCCCCTTTTAGACCAGGATACTTTCTCCGCTAGTATCCATAACTTTGCACCTTCGCCAGGTATCCACCATCTGTGCCTAGACCAAATTGTCCGTGTACATTAAGGATCTTCCCGTTAGTGCCTAATGACAGCATCACAACTATTTAGCCGTATTCTACCACATCTTAAAGATTTATCTAGCCGCTTCATATTAAGGACTCCATTCCTCGAACTAATCATGGACTTAACTCCATGGACTATTAATGACTTAGCTCCTTAGACTATCCTATTCGCCTGAAAGATCTTAACTAAGGGTTATCTAGCCTTGCCTTCTAAGAACAAATAAACTGAAAAATACTGTGAGGTTATGCATGTCCCAAACATGATCTACACCAGTAGGAGGTTTAGTCCATTTAGCCATAATCTTTGTCTTTCTTATGATATCCCAATAACTGATGACGCTCTCGATCTATGTGTACAACCCTACTCCACATATATGGTACAACCTTGCTGACATAGTGCTAAGCCCTCGCTCACTGTCCAATTTAGATTGCCTAATGCAATCAAGGAAATGCACACTTATTTACTAACACATGTCTCATAAGTATTG